>CAWUFW010010148.1:0-720000 GCA_963921515.1 Calotriton arnoldi
GCTATCCGGATGCAAGGGAATCGAGAAGAATGCTTGGCACAAATCAATCACTGTGTACCATTCAGCATCACATGGAATTTGATAAAGAATCACTGCTGGATTTGGCACTACTGGACAACAGGGCACTACAATTTTATTTATTTTGTCTAAATTCTGCACTATCCGGTATTTGCCACTGGGCTTTTTGATACCTATGATAAGCGAATTACAAGGACTGCCTATTATCTCTTTTAAGAATTCCTTGTTCAATCATTTGGTCAATTACTGGAGCAACTCCTGCAATCACTTCTGGGCTCATTTTGTACTGAGGTGTATTTGGATACACAGCACCATTCTACACTATTACCTGAATCGGATCTACTCTTGTCATTAGACCAATCTCTTTTCCTGTAAAATCCCACACATCTGGATTCACTGCACTTTTTAATTCTTCAGGCAGATTGTCTTCAGTGAGAAGTGAAAATAACTCATTCACTTCTGTCCCTTGCTTTGCTAACATCATCTTAAATTCAACATCTTCATCTGGGGTCTGAAATGCAACTACATCTGGGGTACAATAGATTGTGCAATTCATTTTGCACAACAAATCTCTCCCCAAGAGATTTACCGGGCATGAGTCACATACCACAAACCGATGCATGTCTTTGAAGTTTCCAATATGAACTTCTATTGGGTTTGTGACTGGCGTTCTAATATGCTTATTCGAGACTCCTACAATTTGGATAGTTTCTCCCGAGAGGGGTAGGTTCGGAATTTCTGCTGCTCTCACAGTAGAACGGGTAGCATCAGTGTCCACTAAGAATGTAATATCATTACCTTCCACCTTTCCGTCAACAAATGGACCTGACTGATCTACCGCCAAGGATGCGCCAAGTACGCACTCTTCCTCCCCCCTCAGGCACCGTCATTGAGATGTCCAAACTTTCCGCACGCATGACAAGGAAATTTCTTCATAGCTTCTTCCTTACTCATCTTTCCTTTTCCCCCACTGTAATTCTGACTCTGTCCACTTGTTTGATTATTACTGTTTTCTTGTTGTTCCGCTACCTGCACTTGCGTCCACATCATTTTCTCCTTTTACTTTTTATGTTTACTGTCAATTTCGTCACTACAATACTTTGCATACCGTAGGATTTCATCCACTGTCTTACTCTGCCAACAGATGAAATGTTGCTGTATCATGTTGCTAATCTCAGGCCTCAATCCAAACACAAAACGATACACAAAATGTCCCATGTCTTTATCTCCAATATTTTCAAAACCACTATACTGTTTAAATATCTGTAGCAACCGTTCATAATAGGCATGTACTGACTCTTGGTTCTTGGGTGGTTCTAGCAATCTTAACCCAATCTGTTTCTTTTGGAGAGATTTTTTCCTTTAAGTAAGTGATCACCTTATTATACTTTTTCATTACTTCTTCTGATGGTGCACCTGTTTTAGGATCCCTAGGGTATTCCTCTTTTGGCCAATCAACCGTAATCTTACATTCTGTCCATAAATCAGCTGGAACAACAATATCAAACAGACCATCCAAATCTTTTAACAAAACCTTTGATACCTTTACAAACCTATCTACCTGTTTGTACCATTCGACAGGTTTTTCTCACAATCTGGGAAAATCATTTGTAAAAGACAATATATCTTGTCTAGACCAAGGAACATGAACATATCCACCACCTGGTACTTCTCTCATTGGACACGCCCTTTCAACCTGTTCTGCCTCTTTCATAGGAAACATGGACATTCCTTTACTAGCTGCTGCATCTTTCTTTTTTGTCCACCTTACTTTCCAGCGATCCACATCGCCCCATTTCTTCAAAATATTCATTATTTCCTTTATCTGTAACCTTCTTCCTGAGGCATTCAAACTGTCTAAGTCCTTGTCAGTAACAGCCAATCTGTACGATTTCTGCAATACTTTCGACTTTTCAATATCTACTCCATACTCACTAGCAGCTTCAGATATTTTTTCATGTAAATTCTTTGCTCTCCAGGTAATACTTTTACACAGAAACAACAATTCTTCATCACGATAGGTCCCTAATCTGTCTGGGCTTATTGTTCCAATAATCATCTCTTCTAAGTCAACTTTCAATTGACTCACATTTATATTCTGAGGTTGTGGTTTTTGCTTCGTCATTTCTTTTATCCAATTATTTAATTCTTCTGGTGAGGTACCTGCTGAACTCCCTGCTATTGGAGTGTCATTTGGCCCTATTCTTCTTGGCTCAAGTTGGGTATTCCTCTGAGGGGTCTCAGTTATTAATTCGCTAATCGGAAGATCTAACAATGTATTATTTGCGTTTGCCTGTCCATCCCCATTTGTACCACTCCTAATGCTACTTCCTGGCACGGCTAATGCATGCATTTCAGACACATTTTGTCTATTTCCGTACAATGGAAGTACAGGACCAATCGTTACCGGTACCGTCAATGCTTCTACATTCAAACTCAATTGATTCAATTTCTGTACTTATTCTAGTCTGGCTTTATTCAACAGCTTTGCTTCATTTTCTTTCATTACCTTTGCTATATCTGGAACTTGTGGAGTCAACGGAGTTCCCATTTGAGGGGCACTTGGAGTCACTACCCCTAAATTCTCTTCATATGGCGGAGGTTTTTATTCATGATGACCTCTATCAATTCATCATCATCAGAATCATTCATATGACCTCTCACACTTGGAATTTCTAAATGGTTTCTTTTCTCCTTACATTTACTTCCAGTCTGCTCATCTACCGTTAAAACTGGGTATAATCCTTCTGTTACTACAGCTCTTCTCCATCTTTTCAACTTTTCATCTCTACTCTCAAAGGGGTATCTGAACATCATACTCCTGTAACCTCTGTTACCAATTCTATATTTTTCTCTCTCAAATGCTTCCACTTCCCATTCTTCCAATGCTTCGTACTGAATCAATCTTGGGTTTGGAACTAATGAATTCATTCGATTTCTCAAATTCTGCAAAATCCTCACATTAAATGTACCATGTTGCGGAAAAGCTAAAACACCATCGCCTTTCGTATACTCAATCCTATTTTCCAACCACATACACGTGTGATATCCTCGTTCTAACATCATAAAGGAAGCCGGTGTTTTGGAGGCGGAATCGAATTCCCTCTCTAGTCACAATTGGTTTATCTTTCTTGAAATATTCTTTATTTTCTGCATTAACTTCATTTTCTGACTTTCTCCAATAATGGGTCTTATCATGAACAAACAAAAATAACCCTTACGTAATTCTACTTATTCTATTGGTTAACTTTTGTCCTATACCAGCGCGTCTCACACCAACCAACAAATCAGAACACTACTACGTAAGCAAAGCCTTAACCAATTCTAGCGCGTCTCACACCAATCAACCAATCACATCCCAGTATACACCCGCTGCCTGACCAATGTCACTCCTTCCACTGACCCTCCCTTTACAAAATTTTACAGCAATATTTTTCCGTGTTTTTCTTAATCAAAATTCTGTTAGTAACAACATAAAACAATGCTACTTTGTCTGTTCCACTAAGTAAAGAGATAGTTTTCACTTCAAAAGATTTTCTCACTACGGGTCCTAATAACGACCAGCGCTATTTTTACCCTTCAGACAAGCTCCAGGTGGACCTATTACTCCTCTAGGGATAAAACCAGAATTTCACAAGAGGACTTTTTGGCGTAAAAAGGAGTCTTGCTATTCTCCTGGAAATAAGGCTAGAGTTTCGGAAGCGGACCCTTCACTATTCAGACACTCTACTCACATACGAAATTCCCTAAATAGAACACCTGCAGCCCTCCGTAGCTTTTAGGTATTATTACAACAGACAAAGTACTTCTGCAGTGTGGCTTCTTTACCACACTCTTCTTCTGCCTACTTCCAGCAGATTCCTTCCTGGGATTCCTCGGGTAACTCCGTACCTGTACTTCTAGACAACATAGAACATGACACTAACTGCATTTTAGGAACATATAATCAATGATCATTACCAAACTAATCAATAATTAAACTGTCCTCTGCTACCAAGAAACTGATCCAGCGCCAATACCAATAATTGATCAGGGATCTATACTCAACAACATCACTACAATGGCCCATACACATTCACCCAGTATCCCTGATGCGTTGGGGTCAATTTGTTCATTCCATCAAATATTTCTTTTTATGAGTCCTTTTAGACAGCCGTTAAATAACTGATCTCGATATCAACTTTCCTTCTATTTGGTCGATGGACCAATTAGTTGAATAGTTGATGGCAATGATAAATACTAACTTACTAACCATCTAGTAAATTAATTACAGACTCTCTGTAAGGTTAATAATGAAATTTTATCTAAATTTTCAAAGTAAATGCTCATCTGCATTAGGTCACAATTCTAAACATCAAACCTCACGACAGGAGAAATTATGCATGTAATACAGACTCAATTTGCAATGACATTATGCAATGAAGGAGTGGATAGGGTAAGAGACAAAAGTTCAGCAAACTAATTATGCTAGACTATAATATTCCTAACGGAGGGATAGATGAAGAGACAATAGGTTCATCTAAAATAATGCATTTCAATATATTGTTGACGGAATGGATAGGTGGAGAGACAAAAGATTCAAAGACAAATACATTAATGCTGAGATTCTGAGAACGATATAGGCTAGATACAAATCTATCGGTCTGTAGGAAAACCACCCCCTGGACCCAGGAGATGATATGGATTCCCAATAAGGAATCAGGGGTCAAGAGATATAAAGACAGGAACAGGACAGGAAACAGCTAGGCCTCTCTGCAAACCGACGGACAGTGACGCATCTTCCCTCTTCTCTCTTGTCTTGCCTAAGCTGCTGCTAACCACACCCCTAAAGGCACCCTAATTATAGTCTAAAATGACATGTCCATCCCTCAAATGTTGCATTTTACCCTCTAACTCGCACAGGGATTGGTGGGCTGGGGAGGTGGCATTGTCACACCACCATGACTTCACCTTTATTCAACAATTGCATTGTAGGAAACAGTTCCCATGGTCTGAATCCCAGCTTATTCACATGTTCCCCACATAAGTTACAAATTTACATTCTTCTTTTTATGAATTAAAGTCAGTCGCAGAAAACATCTCCGGTCCCACGCTCGGGTAAAGTAGTTGGCAGGCGTCTGACACACTGGCCCTCACTCCTTCATGTCATCTGCGATGCGTAGCACATCCTTTTCTCCCCATGGCAGAACGAACTCGCTCCTAACAGTTCCCCCCCCCCACCATTGCCAAGTTAAATAAAATGGTGTTTCCATTCGGCACACTCAAGTAAATAGAAATGAACATTTATTAATTATGTGATAACAAAACCATCACTGTTTACACCTTTCACTACTTCCCATTATTGTTACCTAGCATAAGCTTAGTACGAAAAGCGGCATTAATCATTACTTTATAGCACGATGTAATAGGCAGAATACAGGAGCACATGCGGCCTACTCATGCAATTTCTTTTAAACCACAAAATTATTACATTATTATTAATTTACGTGTTAGTTCAAACATGCGCAAAGCAGTTTCCCCATGTTTATGTCGGGTGCATGGTTAATTTTACTACGTCTATTTACTGTTAGTACGTATTATGGGGGTACTCGATTCGAGCAGGTTTCATTTTCGCGAAACCCTGCTCCATCACTGCCATACCAACACTGACAATAGTATCAAAGTTTAGTCTAGGTGTATTACTGTCTCAGACTTTTAACTCTTGCAGTTGTCAACAGTAAAACAATATTTTTTTCTGTATTAACACAAACATCTACCACAACCTCAAAAATTTTCATATTACCCGTAGTCTATTTACTACATCATGCAGCTTAACTTTGAGTAGCCTTCATTGCATCAGTAGCTGGGCCGCTTTAATTACCCATTTCAAAGATGTTCTCAGAATAATTAGATAGATGCAAGTTACTATGAGACGTTTTTAAGCTTCTTGGATGAGCAAATGGATGTACAGTACTATTTTGTCAATGTTTTGCAATCTGTCTACCTGAATGTACATTTGCCAGATTCCCATTCTGATGCTTCAGAAATGATCTTCAATGTATTAGACATTACATTCATGACAATTAAAATGCAAAATGTTGGTGGAATATTTTGCTCTGACAACTGAGCTTGCTATCTGAGTGGAAAAAAAAATACAAATATTCTCCAAATCATATGAAACAAAAATATCTTTGTTTCTTGATTTATTCTTTCTTTATTCTTTATTCGGATTCCACAAAGAAAACCATAAAAGTACACAGTAAAAACAGCATAGTTAATATATTAACAATGAATTTAAAACAGAGTGCACAATTAAACCCGCACAGTTATTACATTAACAATAACATTGAAAACAGAATCACAAGTCTCAATACCCACACCCTATTGCTAAACGTAAAAATTTGAGGATAGGAGCACAAGCTATCTCATGCTAAAATAAAAAATCAATTTAATGGTCTGCCATGTTAGTGGTAATGAAGACCTGGCCCTACCCTCACATATAACTAAATCCAGGGCAGGTCGACGGGACAGTGAACAGACCTACAAGTTAAAAAGTAATACAAACAGACATCCACAACTAATACATAATGCTTTGGCATAGAATAACATGTATCAATAAAAACATGATAGGCACTTTCAACTAGATATAGTCATGGCATAAAAATCATGTAAATGCTTCCTAATGTTCACAGCAGTGGAAACTAAATGTACAACTGCTAGAGCTATTAGCTCATTGGAAACAGATTGAAGAAACAGTAAGGCCTGCCTACAATGCCTGAAATTTAAAACATGTGGTCTTATAAATCTCGCTCTAATAGGGCGGTAAAAAGTGCGAAAGAAAACAAAGTGACTATCCATCACAAGCAGGGCAGGACTGGCCGTAGCGGGCACTGGTCGTTTCCCTGGTGGGCCACCAGGGTGAGGGCCGGTTTCAGACCCCTGGGGGGCCGTTTTTGTTACCAGGGGCCGGTTTTATATCGGCCCCCGGTAACAAAAGCAGCTGCGTGTTTTACACAGGGCAAGGAAGCAAAAGACACACAATTGCGTGTTTTACACAAGCACCCCGGCCCCGATGCGGCCGGCCCCCGGCCCGACTCAATTGCCAGGGCCGGTTTGCCTTCCTAGTCTGGCCCTGATTACAAAGACAGACCCTCCTTTCTCTGTTCCATTGGCCTCTTAATAGGTTAGCCAACATCAAATAGACTAAATTAAGACGAATCCTGGTTAAAATGCACCTATGGTGGGTAGATAAAATATCACTCAAATACGGCAGCATGGCGCACACTGAGGGAATAAATATGAGGCCACCAAGATCTTCAAGAGGTCGTGCCGGTCCCTCGCAGCCCACGCCACCCCACGTAATCTGGGCTTTAATTCTACTTTCGAGCAGTTAAAGTTGAAACACCCCTCAATGGGGATAAAAGGAATATGCAAAGATGAATACATCTCCCTGTTGGACTTGGCCCTTTTTCCCTGAATTTTTCGCTTTTGTGGGAATAAACATGTCATGTTGATGAATCTGAAATGCAAATGTTAAATACTGCGCAATGGTGTACGCAGGTTTATTTTGACCACTGTGTAAATGTTACTTTCAAAATGGACGCCATTCCTGGCTGCACATGTGCCGCCTGTCTGAGGTGAGTTGGCGGTCTAGCTGTCTGCTTCCCACCACCAGCTTTTGAGGGGAAGCCTGGCACCCAGGGTGCTCTACACCTCCCCTAAACCAGTTGGGACCGGTTTCCAGGGAACCTTCCAGAAGCTTCCAGCCCTTTCTGGTAGGTGGGGTGAGGGGGGCTGTGCCTCCATGTGCTCAGACTGAGCGTGGACCTGAATGAGAGGGGACACTCTGCCAGGAGGTACCGCCACATTGGGCCTGTGTGCTGGCCCCTGTGCCCATCTGCACCCCTCCGCTGTCCACAGGGCCAGTGAGAGCCCTTTACTGGAGTGAAGACTGCTGTGTCAGGAGGAGTGCCACTTTATGGGAGATGACTGCTTCTAGGAGCTGCTGTCCTGTTCTGATGAGAACCCACTGCCTGCTGATCTTGCCCAGTATTGCCTGCCTGCTCTCCTGCCGTCCTAAGCCCAGCACCTGGTGAGCACTATATCTTACTGCCAGCTGCCTGCTGCCTAGCACCCTGTGAGCACGTGGTCTGCCCAGGAGAAGAGAGGAGCTGATGCCTGCAGCGCTGTGCTGCTAAAGTGCTTTAACTGTGCCCAGCAGAAGAGGAGCGCTACATTTGAAGTGACTGACCATCCCTGCCTGCTGGCTAGCGCCTGGAGAAGAAGAACGCTTTATCTTATTGCCCAGGAGGTGAGGAGCTGACATCTGCAGCGCTGTGCTGCGAGAGCACTATATTTCCAGTGACTGTGCCTTCCTGCCTGCTCCCTAGCGCCTCGGGAGGGCTATATTTCATTGCCAGTGAAGGGAGCGCTACCACTTTATGGTGTGGGACCTAGCGCTTTGTGGGCGCTACAACTTAATTCTCAGCCCAAGAGCTTTCCTGCCGCCTAGCGCCTCGTGAGCGCTATATGTAAATTGCCATGGAGGAGTCCTGCGGCGGAGGGGCCCGAGGCACATTGTCGGTGCCTGCCCCTCCGCGCTGCTGACGAGGAGAAGGCTCCGCTGAGGGTGAAGCCAGGAGAGGTCCCAGAAGCGGGACCTGTCGGGGCACATTGCCGGTGCCCGGAGACTGCAGAGACATCCAGAGGGGCCTCAGACTGCCGGTGAGTGGGGCTCAGTCATCCTGTGGTTGGGGGTATGTCGGGGCACATTGTCGGGTGCCCTCCCCCAATGCCAGTATTCTTTGGAGGGCATTGGTTGTGTTTAGAGTCCCATAGGAGGGGGCTCCAACGTGCCCAGTACTTGTTTCCTCCCTCAGCTGCACGACAGAGGCATTTTTGGGAAATTCTAGAGTCCCAGAAGAGGGGCTCCACCGTGCCAGTGTTCTTGTGGGCAGATTCCTGTTAGTGCCCGGAGTGGGGCTCCCATCGCTGTATTGTTGGCGCCAGTGCTTGTTGGGTTTACCCAGCTACCCCGCAGGACAGGGGGAAGCTGCCACGCATTGGGGGCATTGGATTACACAGATGGGAAAGAGAGAGGAGTGAGGGACCCTCCTACCCTAGCGCTTCGCGCACCTTTGTTTTCGCTGCCCTTGCAGCCAGCCCTGACTTTGCGGGACATAGGGCTTCTGAGCCCCTGAGAGAGGCCAGTTGGCCTGGGCCCAGTTTCAGAGTGTTGTGCCCCCGATTGGGACGACTGGGGCTTATGCTTGTGAGGCCTAGCACCTCTTATGATTTATGTACTGGTGATTTATGCTAAGGCTATGCCTGCGCTAAGGGGTCTACGCTAATGCATTTATGCTGGTAATGTTTTCCCCCAAATTGCTAATGTGTTGTTCATGCTTTCATCCTAATGGTGTTGCCTCCATGCCCACATGTTCAGGCCTAATGCTGTGTCGCTAATGATGGTGGTGCCTCTATGCTCACCTGGTTTTGCGTAATGCTAATGTTATGTATGCACAGTGTGATGGTATGCCTAAGGTTGCATTTTATGCTAATGCCAATCTGAATATGCATGTTGCATTTCCATGCCTAACCTAAGGTTCTCATCCCAGGCCTCCTGTTAAAGTGATTTATACAGATGTGTTCATACCTAGGGTTATGCTAATGTGCCTAATGCTTTTTCCTAGGGTGGACATTGCTGAGGTTTATGCCCCGCCTAAGGTGGCCTACCCCTGATGAGAGTGTCTCCTATGTTTCCATGCCTAATTGTTGCCCACAATGTGTTTTTATGCATATTGAGATGCCTCATGCAAGTTGCCTAATGTTATGTCCACAAGGATCCTGCCTGTAAGTGCGGGTTGTTACACAGTTACTGATGCTTGCACATTTATCCTGTGTACTTGTGATGATTCCGGCAGCGGCCCGATTGGCCCATGCCTTGTAAATAGTCCCCCTCTGTAAATGACTACCTGGTGCCAGTTGGCTCCGTGTTCACCATGTGATTGCATCCTACTGTATTTGGTATAATACACAAGTTATTTTTCACATCGCCTGGTGTGGTCTCTTTTTGTAGTGTGCCTGGTGTGTCGCCTGTGAGAGTGCTGCGCGGATGCTTTACACATTTCCTCCGGAGTTTGGCCCGCCCGCTCTGCACCACGCTACCCGTTTCTAACATTGGTGGCAGCGGTGGGATAGGACTTGTGTTTGCGCAGTACCACAGCGACAATGGGTTGCACTGCAAACGGAGCATTTGAAATAATCACAGGTTTTGGGGATTATTTTTCCTGATTGTGTTGCGCCCTGAAAGTGTCCTTTTGAAGTGCGCACTCCTGTGGCAGCTCTTGCACCTAGGTCCCTTGTCTTGCACGGTGTTGGGGTGTCTTGCCAAAATGGAATCTGCCTTTGATTTGGACAATCTGTTCAAGTACAGTGTGTTGGAGTTGAGGGGGTTCTGTGAGGAGAGAGATATAATAGTAAGTGGGTCAGACACCAAGCCAGGCCTTCAGGGATTCCTGATTCAATGGCAAGAGGATGAATGGGACCGGGAGCACTATGAGGAGGAGAGGGCCCTGGCCGCAGGCCGAGAGGGTGGCCCTAAGGATCCTGAACAGGAGATACAAAATGACAGGGCGGGGACACCAGTAAGTAGGGAGGACCCCATAGACAGTGAGTCCCGTGCTGGGTCCAGTGTCAGGGGCACTGCCCCATCCCTTTCCCCTGTCCCCAGAAGAGTGGGTAGATAGGGAGGGAAGAAAGGGAGCATCAGCTGGCTTTGGAGAGGCTCAGGTTGGAGCACGCCAAGGAGATAGCACGGCTGAGGGTGCAAGAGAAAAAGCTGGAGACCGAAAAGGTCCTTGCACAGGAAAGGATGGCTGAGGCTGAAAGGGCCTTCGCCAGGGAGAGACTAGCTCAGGAGGGTAGGTTGTCCCCTGAGAGTGGTTTCTGTGGTCTGGATTCGCCAGTGAGGGTGGGATCCAGTGGTGGCAGCGAGAGTGAATCCAGTGTAGGGAGTCCCACTCCCAGAGCCCGGAAGACGGTGCCTGATTCCCAGGAAGAGGGGGGCAGGTTAGAATTTAGGGCCGGCAAGAAACTGTCCCATCAGTCTTGGGGGGAGTATGTGGACGTGTGTTGGACCGCACTGGAGGAGTGGATGGTGTGTGGCGCGGTGATCGATTGGGAAGGGCTGTTCCATCTGATTATCAGGGAGCACGTGCTCAGGAGTTGTTTTCCCAGGTTGCGCCAACACCTGTTGCAGCGTGGGCTCTCCGACCCCAGGGAGCTTGCACGGGAGGCAGACCTCTGGGTGAGCGCCAGAGTGTCTGAGGAGGCCTTGGGGAGTGACCCAGAAGAGAGTGGCTCAGGGATCTTCCCACCCCAGGAG
Organism: Calotriton arnoldi; assembly: GCA_963921515.1. Taxonomy (NCBI): domain Eukaryota; kingdom Metazoa; phylum Chordata; class Amphibia; order Caudata; family Salamandridae; genus Calotriton; species Calotriton arnoldi. Next base: position 11,381 of record CAWUFW010010148.1, read on the forward strand.
GGGGGAGGAGTGCAAAATAGCCCAGCTAGGTCCCAGTGTAGTGGGAGGGTTGTAGGGCCTCACGTCCTATCTACAAGAAGGAGTGAGACGGGGAGGTGTCCCGAGGTCCCCCAACCACATCTCAGGGCCTGGAGAGTTCCATAAGGGAGCCCCAGGTAGGGAGCCTAGGCTGTCCTGATAGGCCGTCCAGTGAAGGGGATCCCCTAGTGTCAGGAGAACCCGGGGCGTCTGTAATCAGAGCTCCAGGGGTTCTGGGGTCTGCTCAGCCACAGGGTGTAGATCCTGGGCTGGGATGCCAGGTTCAGGGACTGCCTGACCTGGAGGGTGGGACACCTGTAGTCAGTGTCCCTACCAAGTTGACTTCCAGGGGTACCTCTCTAGGTGGGAGGGTGCGGAACTCTGGAAGGGGGTGCAGAGGGAGGAAGGACTCGCCTCTGGCACCGGCTCAACCACAGGGCTTCGATCCTGGGTTGGGAGGCCCGGTTCAGGTATTGCCTGACCTGGCGGGAGGGACGTCTGTAAGCAGTGTCCCCCCGGAGTTGTCTTCCAGGGGTACTACTCGGGTCGGGAGGGTGCGAAACTCTGGGAGGGGGTGCAGAGGGAGGGAGGACTCGCCTCTAGCACCGGTGCAACCTCAGGGTTTAGACCCTGGGTTGGTGGATCAGTTGCAGGGTCACGGCCCTGGACGAGTGAGAGAGTGGTGGTCTGAGGGTGCCCCGCATAGGAGGAGAGTGCGGAACCCCAGAAGGAGAGGTAGGGGGAGGAGAGCCTCGCCCCTGACTGCTGGTCAGCCTGAGGGTGCGGACCCCAGGTGGGAGGACCGGTGGCAGTTTGGCACTGCACGGAGGAGAAGGAGGGTGGCCGAGGGGTACTACGGGCCTGGGGCTACTGCCCCCCACTCTGTGAGACAGCAAGGGCCAGAGACATCTGGACGGCCTAGCGCCTGGTCCTGGCTGCGGACAACTAGGGAGCACCAGTGGGGTGGCTTAGTTGGTCCAGGGAGGTTTGAGAGAGGGAATCACCGGGTTCCAGAGTGGCGGAGAACCTGCGGGTGCCCCTGCAGTTGCGGGCCCGCGTCCATGTTTTCTCACCCTAAGCAGGGAAGCCCATCAAGGCATTGATCGGTCTACCCTGGCTTTTGGCTGGGAGGGGGTTGTGTTGGACTTGGCCCTTTTTCCCTGAATTTTTCGCTTTTGTGGGAATAAACATGTCATGTTGATGAATCTGAAATGCAAATGTTAAATACTGCGCAATGGTGTACGCAGGTTTATTTTGACCACTGTGTAAATTTTACTTTCAAAATGGACGCCATTCCTGGCTGCACATGTGCCGCCTGTCTGAGGTGAGTTGGCGGTCTAGCTGTCTGCTTCCCACCCCCAGCTTATGGAGGGAAGCCTGGCACCCAGGGTGCTCTACACCTCCCCCTAAACCAGTTGGGACCGGTTTCCCAGGGAACCTTCCAGAAGCTTCCAGCCCTTTCTGGTAGGTGGGGTGAGGGGGGCTGTGCCTCCATGTGCTCAGACTGAGCGTGGACCTGAATGAGAGGGGACACTCTGCCAGGAGGTACCGCCACATTGGGCCTGTGTGCTGGCCCCTGTGCCCATCTGCACCCCCTCCGCTGTCCACAGGGCCAGTTAGAGCCCTTTACTGGAGTGAAGACTGCTGTGTCAGGAGGAGTGCCACTTTATGGGAGATGACTGCTTCTAGGAGCTGCTGTCCTGTTCTGATGAGTACCCACTGCCTGCTGATCTTGCCCAGTATTGCCTACCTGCTCTCCTGCCGTCCTAAGCCCAGCCTCTGGTGAGCACTATATCTTACTGCCAGCTGCCTGCTGCCTAGCACCCTGTGAGCACGTGGTCTGCCCAGGAGAAGAGAGGAGCTGATGCCTTCAGCGCTGTGCTGCTAAAGTGCTATAACTGTGCCCAGCAGAAGAGGAGCGCTACATTTGAAGTGACTGACCATCCCTGCCTGCTGGCTAGCGCCTGGAGAAGAAGAGCGCTTTATCTTATTGCCCAGGAGGTGAGGAGCTGACATCTGCAGCGCTGTGCTGCGAGAGCGCTATATTTCCAGTGACTGTGCCTTCCTGCCTGCTCCCTAGCGCCTCGGGAGGGCTATATTTCATTGCCAGTGAAGGGGAGCGCTACCACTTTATGTTGTGGGACCTAGCGCTTTGTGGGCGCTACAACTTAATTTCAGCCCAAGAGCTTTCCTGCCGCCTAGCGCCTCGTGAGCGCTATATGTAAATTGCCAAGGAGGAGTCCTGCGGCGGAGGGGTCCGAGGCACATTGTCGGTGCCTGCCCCTCCGCGCTGCTGACGAGGAGAAGGCTCCGCTGAGGGTGAAGCCAGGAGAGGTCCCAGAAGCGGGACCTGTCGGGGCACATTGCCGGTGCCCGGAGACTGCAGAGACATCCAGAGGGGCCTCAGACTGCCGGTGAGTGGGGCTCAGTCATCCTGTGGTTGGGGGGTATGTCGAGGGCACATTGTCGGTGCCCTCCCCCGGTGCCAGTATTCTTTGGAGGGCATTGGTTGTGTTTAGAGTCCCATAGGAGGGGGCTCCAACGTGCCCAGTACTTGTTTCCTCCCTCAGCTGCACGACAGAGGCATTTTGGGAAATTCTAGAGTCCCAGAAGAGGGGCTCCACCGTGCCAGTGTTCTTGTGGGCAGATTCCTGTTAGAGCCCGGAGTGGGGCTCCCATCGCTGCATTGTTGGCGCCAGTGCTTGTTGGGTTTACCCAGCTACCCCGCAGGACAGGGGGCAGCTGCCACGCATTGGGGGCATTGGATTACCCAGAAGGGAAGAGAGAGGATTGAGGGACCCTCCTACCCTAGCGCTCGCGCACCTTTGTTTTCGCTGCCCTTGCAGCCAGCCCTGACTTTGCGGGACATAGGGCTTCTGAGCCCCTGAGAGAGGCCAGTTGGCCTGGGCCCAGTTTCAGAGTGTTGTGCCCCGATTGGGACGACTGGGGCTTATGCTTGTGAGGCCTAGCGCCTCTTATGATTTATGTACAGGTGATTTATGCTAAAGCTATGCCTGCGCTAAGGGGTCTACGCTAATGCATTTATGCTGGTAATGTTTTCCCCCAAATTTCTAATGTGTTGTTCATGCTTTCACCCTAATGGTGTCGCCTCCATGCCCACATGTTCAGGCCTAATGCTGAGTCGCTAATGATGGTGGTGCCTCTATGCTCACCTGGTTTTGCGTAATGCTAATGTTATGTATGCACAGTGTGATGGTATGCCTAAGGTTGCATTTTATGCTAATGCCAATCTGAATATGCATGTTGCATTTCCATGCCTAACCTAAGGTTCTCATCCCAGGCCTCCTGTTAAAGTGATTTATACAGATGTGTTCATACCTAGGGTTATGCTAATGTGCCTAATGCTTTTTCCTAGGGTGGACATTGCTGAGGTTTATGCCCCGCCTAAGGTGGCCTACCCCTGATGAGAGTGTCTCCTATGTTTCCATGCCTAATTGTTGCCCACAATGTGTTTTTATGCATATTGAGATGCCTCATGCAAGTTGCCTAATGTTATGCCCACAAGGATCCTGCCTGTAAGTGCGGGTTGTTACACAGTTACTGATGCTTGCACATTTATCCTGTGTACTTGTGATGATTCCGGCAGCGCCCGATTGGCCCTGCCTTGTAAATAGTCCCCTCTGTAAATGACTACCTGGTGCCAGTTGGCTCCGTGTTCACCATGTGATTGCATCCTACTGTATTTGGTATAATACACAAGTTATTTTTCACATCACCTGGTGTGGTCTCTTTTTGTAGTGTGCCTGGTGTGTCGCCTGTGAGAGTGCTGCGCGGATGCTTTACACATTTCCTCCGGAGTTTGGCCCGCCCGCTCTGCACCACGCTACCCGTTTCTAACACTCCCTGATATAACTCAGCCAGGGTATCTCAAGCGAGTGGTCGAGGTAAAGGGAATCAAATATGACAACTCTATTCAGTGCTGCTTCAGGCTTTGACCAGATTGAGTGCCAAAGCAGAATAGCAAAGCCTTCTCCAGACCATTTATGTACAGCGAGAAGAGAAAAGGAGACAAAACACATCCTTGCCTAATGCCATGCCTAACAGTAAAACATTTGGTACATTCACCACCTGGGCCATAACAAATCCTAGCAGAAGAGTTCGAATAGATGTTGGACAATAGATGTATAATTCCATGGTCAACTCCCAAGGAAGCTAATATAGTCCAGAGTTCACTATGGATGACACAATCGAACGCACTGTTAAGGTCCATAAATTGTTTGGCCCTGGTATATTTTCCTATTATCAGTTTGAGGTTAAGGCACTGTTCAAGAGTGCCAATACCCTTGCAGAAGCTGTATTGTAGATCAGAGAGGATTGAATTACTTATAGCCCATGTCTTGAATTACTGTACAAGTACCCAGCCTACGATTTTAACAGAAGAGTCAAGGAGGGCAAATGGCTGATAGCAGGCATGGCTGGCCTCATTGCCAAGTGCACTGAAAGTGAGCTTTCTCCTTGCCTGCATCATGAAAATTTGGGTAAATCCAAGGAGCAGAAAGGCCAGTGCTCAATTTGCAAAAGAATGACTGCCGCTGCCCAAAGCTCTTCTCAGACGTCCGTGGCTGGTGCTATTGGCGGCGCGCCAAATACCAAGGTTGTGTAGTCTTGCATTAATCTCATGCTTCTTTAATCCACTAACACCCACACCATTCTCATTTTTTAAAAATCCCTTACTGCCCTTGTGGGGAAGGCAAATTGGGGTAAATCACCCAATCTGGACCCACCGAGGCATGAAAAGCTGTTTGGGTTTAGGGAGCCTGTGATGAAGAAGTAATTGCTCATGCTGGGGAGCCGCTCTCCCATCAGTGCAATATACCATGATGTGTAGTGGACTTTCAGACCCATGGACGTGGGCAGATCGGGGTAAAGCTTCCAGATCTGCCCCCAATGGTACAGATAGACTGTCTAGTGGCCATGAGTCAAGTTATGGCCAGTGCTTAATTTGAGCCGGTGGTTGCCGGTAGGGCCCATCAGCACTTATTTTTGGTGGCTGGCGCTTATTTTTACTCCTCTGACATCTCCAGAGAGCAAAATAGGTAAAAATACACAAAGGGTAAACAAGGAGAAAGAGAAAGATGGATAAAACATCCCAAAAGGAGTAAGCAGAAACCAACATGAGTGAGAGCTCGATGAATTCTGAGGATTGGAACAGTGCTCAGAATGACCACCTCTTGATAGCCCCAAATCTGAATGCTGTAATAGCGCAGACTGTTGAAGTGATCAAGTGAAGGAAGGACAGGAAGGGAGCAGCAGGGAAGGAGACCTAAAGACAAGAATATACAAAATCAGCACGTCTTTCATATATATTATTCTATGCCTATCATGTCTAATCTAGATATGTACCTGTAAAGAAACAAAATGTATTCCATCATCCAATATCTTGTGTGGATCACCAGAACATAAGAGGGTCATAACAAGATCCATACTTTGGTATGCTGGAATTAAAATATGAAAGAATGTTTTTTTTTTTTTTAGATCTTCCTCTTGCTATACCTTACAACAAAGAACGGCAGATATATATGGTTCAACACCTACCCGTACAAATCACCCGCCTTACGCCACGGGGGAGGGGGTAACAGCATAACCAGGAAACTCTTAACGGAACCCCTGTTAATGCAGCAAAACAAAGCAAGCAGAGATTGCAACTCCTTCCTTGACACCAACTCCGGACGGGCCGAGAGGGGTAGGTCTCACACGCGACATCACGTCTGATCATTATCTGACCGTAGTCGTGATGTGGTCCTCTGCCACGATCCATGGTGCTTTGAGATACATAATCAGAGGGTTGGATTTCATTCACTCATTTAGGGGCCACTGCACCAGGTACAGTTTACCAATGAATGTCCCATGAAATATACATAAAAAAATTATTTTCAGGGGTCTTCCCTCTCCATTCTTCCATACGTAAATGAGCCCTGGTGCTGGGTAGAAGTTAGTTCTACACACAACACTTTCGGTCCTGAAGAATCGTTCCAGATCCCTCCTGGATCAATACGCGTGAAACATGTCAATCTTTTAAATCACATTCCACGTGTGGAAACTGTCACAGTTCATCACATACCAGTGACAGCTTTCTCACACTTTTTCTCTCTCTCTTTTTTTTTAACCCTACCAGGGAGATCATTGAATAAACCTTGTTTTAAGACCCTTAAGCTAGTTTAACCACAGTTCCTTTCAGGCACACTCTACCCTGGATTCAGGCACCCATACGGCTTAGAGAGAAGATCTCCGCCAAAGAGCCCACTAGCGGGGCCCGTGGGACATTGCAGGGTCAGCCTCACCAGGAGCTAAGCCATATGATGAAGCACGACACCCATCTGGGTGTGTGAGGACTCTATCTTCCATTTAGGAAGACCCTTGCCCTAAATGCAGTATTTCCACCTACACTCCACATTAGATTTAATTTCTTTTCCATGGGAACAGATACCCCCTACTTTGTGCATATTTATCATCATAGCGCAATGAAATGAGCGAATAGATTCTAGAACATCACAAAGTCACACAATACGTAAACACTTATAGAATCTCTGCATTCCTTTCTTCTAAGGAATTTACTTTGCAATATGTGTGCCTGTCTTCCAATTGTTACCACAGAAATCCAGTTTGAGCTGTTCGATTCACAGTACACAGTCTTCTTTAACTTTGCCAAGCCAATGCTTAAAATAAATATTCCTCACCATCTGTCAAATAGCACAGCCACACAATGGGAATTCCCTCATAGTACAAATACTACCGGCAGTGCTTAGAATTACTTATTTCACTCTTCATTTCTTCCGCATGAGTTCACAAGATGGTAGACGCCTTCAACGGAAGAAATGCACATGGGGATATATATAACACAAATGACTAAATACGAGTCTTGAGAGAAAGACTTTGTCACACAGGAATCTGCAACCAAATGATTACTGCAGAAAGGCGGTCAAAAACGAAATATCAGTGCATGGTGCCCTTACTCGACTGCACACAACGTCGGAACTTTCCAAGACCGCTGCTCGAATGGTGGGCCCTGGGGGAAGCGAAGTCGCAGACTAGTCTTCCCCCGGGGTCTTTCGCGCAGGAAGGACTAGGCTGGGGTTAGAGGGTGGGGTTTAGGGAGGGGTATAAGAATGCAGGGGAGGAAGGCAACTTCCTCTTCCTGCATTCCGGCACCATTGGGAGGGTTAGAGGTTAATTGAAAGTGGTTTCCTATAGTAGAATTTGGGTAGTTGCTGGGAGTGCAGGTCGGTTACTGCGTGCGGCGGAGCTACTGGCCGGTGGTTCCGTGGATATTGAGCGAGGGCGTGTGCATTTCGGCGAAGGCGTGTCCCGGTGATGGCCGAGGTGTCAGCCGACGAGGTGAGGGAGGCCCTGCGTGTTCTGGGCCACGCCGGCCGAGAGGACCTGCTTTGGCCCGGCATGCTTGAGGAGGCATAGGTGGGGTTATCCCGGGGGTGTGGCGGCTGCGGTGGTGGCTTGTAAGGAGGAGCCACCACCGGTCATAAAAGGTACGTCGGGGAGGGGGCGGGGTTAAGGAGGTGGCGGTGCGCGGCGGCCGGAGCCTGCCTCCGCGCTTGGGTGACAGCGCAGAGGAACCGGGAGGGCCCTCGCGGGAGGGGGGAAGACCTGGCGGGCTTCAGGGGCTCCGAAAGCAAGGAGATGAGACCGGGTTGGAGGCGGAGGGGAGGGAGTCTGGGACTCCACTGTCGGCGGGAGGAGCCCGGGAAGGGAGTCTGCACACGGTGGGTCTGGAGGGAGGGGCGGGCCCTGCGGGCGCGCGAGAGAGGCAGGTGCAGCCCCAGGCCGCGGGGGGCCTGGAGCAGGGCAGTGAAGAAGGGCAATGGGTGGACGCTCCCATTGACCTTTCAAATGGATCCCGGGCGGGCAGTGTCAGGCGCAGAGGGGGCCCAGAGAAGGGGCAGACAGGCACCTTGCAGGTGGGGGGGGGGGGGCCGCAGGGACAGGCCATCGTAGTGGCAGGGCAAAGGGAACGGGGGAGGGGGCAGGGGATGTGGGTTGTTCCCCCCTGTCCTTCCCAGATGGGAGGGCATGTCCCTTGAAGAAAAGATCAGGGACCAACGACGAATTATACAAGAGGCGGAGATTCGGTGGGCGGCGATGTGTGAGGCCAGGGGTGAGGAGGGTTGGGACGATGGGGTGGAGGGGCCACCTACGCCCACATCTGAGGAAGAACGGTGGGCTGAGCAAGAGGAGCGAGAGAGGGAGGCCAAGGGCGTGTGGGTGGGGGAGGACGGGAGCCACCAGTCAGGGGTAGGGACGGCCAGGACGGCTTTGAGGCCCGATGGTTCCGGGGCCCGCCCAGGTTGGAGCGACCTGGGGGGCGGGGGGGATCCAAGCCGGCGGAGGTCGGCGGAGTGTTGGGTGGCACGGCGGGGCGCAAGACGGCCCCGGGACGTCGGCGGGAAGTAGCAGGGGGGTCCGCGGCGGCCTTTCCTCCAGCGCGGGAGCGGGCAACGGCGGCGTGTGTGGCAGGTGGTAGTGGAGTGCATGCGAAGTAGAGCAAAGGTGTGAAGAGAACGGTGCGTGAAGTGCTGTGGACGCCTGTGGAGTTGGAGCCTGAGGTGGAATTGGATTATGGCACGGAGAGTGATGAGTTGGAAGAAGGGGAGGTACGGGATGACGAGGACAGGACAAGAGGGGAGAAGAGCAACAGCAGACTTGGTGTTTTGCAGGCAACAAAACCGACGAGAGGCAAGGCGAAGGCAGACAACCCGAGGTCGAACACCGTCAGAGGACGAACTGGAGAGACACAGACGGCCTTGACAGGTGAGGGGGCATGGTGGGCAGCTTGGGATGGTGGGCCGAAGGAAGAAGGCCTGCTGGTCGGTAGGTGTGGGAGATGGGTCGGTGAGGGACGCCATAGCGACACCGCAGAGCGGAGCAGCAGGGGGCACTATGGCGGGCGGGCGTACAGACTGACAAGATGGAAGGGACGGATGACAAGGGGGACAAAGGGGAGGACAAACACCACAAGAAATTGCCGTATATGGGCCTGGCCATGCCGCTGGGGTCGCATTTGTCGGTCAAGACTAGGAATAGAATCTGGAAGCACGAATATGTGGACGTGTTTAAACTCTTACACAGGGAGATACAAGCGAAGGAGGGCTCCAAGGAGGAAGAATGGGAGCTCACGAGGCGGCCTAGGGTCCCCGTGAATATGGAGAATTGGACATCGGCCTTTCTCATTTATGCTAGTATTTATTGCAAGAAGCATCTGGACAGGGCCATAGCACTCCTGAAATATATGGATATCATCAGGAAAGCTCAGATGCATTTTGGGGGATTTGCCTGGTTGAGTTACGACGAGGAGTTTAGGGCAAGGATTAGCGTGAACCCAGATAAACCTTGGGGGGAAGTTGACCAGGAACTGTGGATGCAGTGGATGTCGTCCTCGCAATCCTCAGCGTCCACACACACAGCCAGCGGTTTGCCGGTCACGTACCAGTCCTTTCCGCCGCGTCCCGCCCACGGTGGGGCGGGGGGAAGTAATCCCAGTTCAGGGGCGCTGGGGCACCTTCCAAGCCTGGGGGCAGCAATATCGGAGCGTGTTGGAGTTACAACAGGGGCTATTGTTCACGTTACCCCTGTAAGTTTAAACACGAATGCTCCAAATGCGGGGGCCGACATGCGCTTACACAATGTTTTACCTTGGCCATGTCATCAGAGCAATGGCGGGCCACAAAAGGGAGGGGGCAAGCTGGGCAGAAGGGCGCCTACACCAGTTAAGATTGAGGCGATGGGGCCTTGGCTCTCTCGCTACCCCGACAGGGAGGCAGCCTTGAAAATTCAGTGGGGTTTTACGGAGGGTTTCCGGGTGGGGTATCAGGGCCCTAGGGAGAAGAGATGGGCGAAAAATCTGAAATCAGCCAAGGAATTGCCAGAGGTGGTGGCAGCCAAATTGAGGAAGGAGGTAGACGAAGGCAGGATAGCGGGCCCGTTTGTCGACTGGCCTGTAGACGACTTGATCATTTCCCCGCTGGGGGTTGTCCCTAAGAAGGAGCCGGGCGAGTTTCGAATGATACATCACCTCTCGTGGCCGGAAGGGCAGTCTGTGAATGATTTCATCGCTGAAGCAGACTCAAGGGTGCTATATGCCTCAGTGAATGATGCGGTCCGCCTGGTGCAGGGGTGTGGGCGGGGGGTGGAATTGGCAAAGTGTGACATGAAATCGGCTTTCCGCCTACTGCCCATACACCCCACGGACTTCTCGCTACTGGGGATGCAATTTGCAGGTGCCATTTATGTGGACAAGGTCTTTGCCCATGGGTTGTGCGATTTCCTGCGCGCTGTTCGAGATGTTTAGCACATTCTTGCAATGGGCCTTTACACAGATCAGTGGGCATCGGGAGGTCTCCCACTACCTCGATGACTTTCTATTCCTGGGGAGGGCACACTCGGGGGACTGTGGCAGGGCGCTGGCACAGTTTCAGGAGATGACACACCACTTTGGGGTCCCTCTGGCGCCGGAGAAAACAGCTGGGCCCAGCTGTAGGCTAACCTTTTTGGGAATCGAACTGACTCAGTCCAGTGGATGGCCCGGCTCCCTGACGCGAAGGTGGCGGAGATACAGGCGTGCCTGTTGTGGGCGATTGGGGAAAAGAGGATCGCGTTGAGGGCGGTGCAACAACTTCTGGGTTTCCTGAATTTTGCGTGCAGGGTGGTGAGGGCAGGACGGACGTTCTGCAGGCGACTCGGCATGGTCATGTCGGGTGCAGTCTTACCGCACCACAGGGTTCGGATTTCCATGGGGGTCCGAGCGGATCTGAGGACAAGGCTGACTTTCTTGACTGATTTTAATGGGGTGTCACTGGATTTTGTTGAGGAAAAAATGGTTTGGCAAGTACAAATTTACTCTGATGCAGCTGGGGCAGTGGGCTTCGGTGTATTCTGGGATGGCAGGTGGTGCGCGGAGGACTGACCGGCTCATTGGGTGACGCAAGGGAGAAGCATTGCATTTCTGGAATTTTTCCCTCTGTTGGTGGCTCTGGAGGTGTGGGGTTCTGAATTTCAGAATCGGTCGGTACTGTTTCATGTGGATAACATGACTGTTGTCGAGTTGGTCAACCGGCAGAAAGCAAGGGATCTGAGGGTGCTGCGGCTCTTGCGGAGCTTTATGCTGAAATGTTTGCAATTGAATGTGGTGTTTCGGGCAAAACACGTCCCTGGGGCGAATAATGACATTGCGGATGCTTTGACTCGTTCGCAGTGGCGACGGTTCCGGCGACTGGCACCTGGAGCGGATCAGTACAAGACCAAGCTGCCGGACGGCATCTGGGCCTGGGGGGAGTGAGGGTGATAGGCCTGGTGGAGAAGTTCATAGCCGACACCACGAGACGCAGCTACAGGCTGGCTTGGGCAGAGTTTGGATCCTTTATGGGCTGGAGCGGGGAGACGGCAACCGGATCCCGACCGACTGTTGAGCAGGGAGTGTTACAGTTTGTTTTACATTGCATGGACAAGGGTTTGTCTTCTGCGACAATAGCAGGAAAACTGGCGGGAGTGTCTTTCTATGGCAGTTTGTTCTTGGGGTTTGATCCGGCAAAAGATGTGATCATTAGCAGAGTGCTCAAGGGTTGGGGCCGGGAGAGGGGAGGTGGGAGGAAAGGGGCGCTGAGGGAAGCGATTACTTTTGGGTTGTTGGTCAGGCTGGTTGGGGCGTTGCCTTCGTGTTGTTACGACGGTTCTGAGGTTGCGGTTTTCCGTTTATGTATGGTGTGGATGTTCTTTGGGGCCTTCAGGGTGTCTGAGTTACTGGGCACGAAAGGGGCAGGAGGGAGAAGATATGAGGAGGTCAGATTGGATGGGGGCCGCCTGGGAATTTGGCTGGGGCAGTCCAAGACGGATCAGGCGGGGCGTGGCAAATGGGTCTGGCTGAACGAGAGTGGCTGTGCGGGAGCATGTCCGGTGGCAGAATGGCAGAGTTTTCTGCAGAGGGCTCATGTGCCGGCGGGGGAAGTTTTCTGTCATGCGTCTGGGGCACGGGTGACGGCGGCGCAGCTGCTGGCGGTTTTGCGCATGGCATTGAGGCATCTGGGCATGAATCCGGCTGGCTTTGGTACTCATTCTTTCCGCATTGGGGCGGCGACGGCGGCAGCGCGGCTGGGCTGGTCATGGGACAGGATTAGGCAGATTGGGAGGTGGAGGTCGAGGTGCTGCGAGCGCTATGTGCGGAAATGAAAGGGATGGGGGGCAGGGTATGGCCGACTGTGGGACAGGGGGTGAAAGGGGGTGGTACTAATGCTTTTTTTCTCGCCGTAGGTTGGGTGGCCTGGGGACCAAGACGGTCACCTGGATCGTCGGGCACTCATTCGTGCATTGGGCATCAAAGTATGCTGAGCAGCAGGTATACGGCCGTAACCTGGGACTCAAAGGAAGTCATCATGAGGTGCATTGGTGGGGGAAATGGGGTATGCGATAGGGGGGCACTATTGCCCTGGCTCGCGAAGATGGTTTCCCAAAAAGGATGTCCGGACTTATAATACTGCATTTGGGAGAAAATGATCTGATTCGGCTGTCGGGTTTGGCGCTCTTACAGCTGATGCAAAGAGACTTGGAGATCATGAAACAGAGAATGGCGGGGACATGCATAGCATGGACAGAATTTGTTCCCCGGAAAGTATGGAGAGGGGCAGTGAAACATGGGGCTGTGGAAAAAGCCCAGAGGAAACTTAACAGAGCAATGAGGGTTTTTTGTGGGGAGAAGGACATTAAAGTGATTGCTCATCCGGGACTGCGACTGGAGGAACCGCTACTGTTCAGGGATGACGGTGTGCACCTTTCGAGAATGGGAAACGCATATTATATGATGGAGATGAGGGATGTTGTTAGCAAGTTGTGGAATGAGGCCATTTGGTGTAGGAGGAATGTGTGATTAGGCAGGCGAAAGGTGCACAGTGTGACACGGGGGGGCAGGTAACTGCCCTAAAGGGGGTTCCCTGGTTGGCGGTACTTGGGAGGGGTGGGGGAGTCACTGACGGGCGCACCCATCCCTCGGGGGGGGGGGAAGAGTGAATGATGTGGGGGCCGGATGCATGAGTGCAATGCCAGGTGATACAGGGGAGGATGCTAGAAGAGAAGTGAAGAAGTGGATGAAGAACTGAAAGGGTCATGGAGTGGAATGAGAGGCGAGTTGGGAGTTACGTGAAGGGAGTGAGTGGATGAAAAGGTTGATGTTGGGGATTGTTATTGGTTATTTGATGTTTATTGGTTATGTATTTTGTTGTGCAGCCTGGTCCTAATAAATGGCCTTTTACGCTTAACAACAGCATGGAGTGGTTATTGCGCGATGAATAATCGGCAGCGTACTGGAATGCGGAAACGCCTTTATGGGCCAATTCCGCCCAGACACGCACACGGTATACTCGCCAGTAACCGCGTGAGCTCATGGGACCTGTAGTTCTCTGTCCAGTATCTCACACCACTTTGTTGGACTGCGCGGACCTGAAATCCAAGGTATATGGCAGTGTTCATGGCCCCAACGGAGGTTGTTTTTGGTGGGCTGTGACAAGGAGTGAGATAAAGGGGACGGGAGTGTCTGGTAGTTGGTTAAACTGGCACCAGGTGGATTCCAGACTACGCAGCCTTGGAATTCGGCGTGCCAACATGTAATTGCAAACTGCTACTGCCTGCTGAGCAGAGCTATGGGCACTGGCACTCATTCTTTTACAAATTAAATAATGTGTGTAACCCTATATCAGCCCTGGCCATGCCTCCAACCCCATTCCTTTTCCAACATCAATCTCTGGTGTTTAGTTGACATTCATCCCCGCCCACCCCCCCAAATCCTGGTCCCCCCCCTAATGGGACCAGAAAGAATATCTGGTTCCCCGATGTGGAGATGTGCAGCCTGATGCCTGAACGTGTAGCTAATTCCCGGTGACTAGTGGGCCTTCAAACTCATGTGAAAAGCCAATTGGAGGTAAACACCCAATCTGCCAACTCCGAGAACCGGGGCCAGAAAGGAGCTCCGGGCCTGCAGGTGAGCGAGTGCAACCTGATCCCAGTACATGCTAGCCCGTACCACATATATATTTTTTGTTTACAATATATCCGGATGGTCTGTTGAGCTTTCTGCCCTCCTGGGGTGGGCAGATTGTGGGTAAACTATGGGGTGGGCAGATTGGAGGTGACCCTCAATTTGACCGCCGGGGGAGCGGAGAGAGAATGCGGACCCCAGGATGAGTGCTAGCCCATGGCAGACGGAAGGAGCACTCCCATGTGAAAATTTCCCTGGTGTTCTAGAGGAGTGGATTCCTGCTCAAGGATTGCCTTGCTTTGGAAACCCCAAAGCAGGAATCCTCTCAGAAAAGGTACCATTACAAAGGAGATAATCTCCCCTTTCCAAAGGTACCCATTAACGTTGGTGCTGGGAGAAACTGAGCTGTGCTGTTAAGCACAGATCACACTGAAAGCAGCTAAAGTTTGAGTTTCACATTCAATGATGTCAATGTGTAAGGCATGCTAATTGTCCTAAAAAAGTTTTTTTTAACAAATCTTGTGTTGCAAGTGAAGTTCTTCTCTTGTATTCGGAGGTAAGGCCTGACAGAGAACCATCAGGTATGTGGGCGAAACGACATGATCTGTGGTCCTCTGCACTCCAGAGTTAGTGCAGAGGACATGGAAGTCAAGTTCACCACACTAAAGGGGATAAGCACCTGTTTAAAAAATAACCATAGTTGAAATGATTGCTAAACAATTTATACTGGTGTTTGGTTTGAAACCCAGTAATGTACATTACATTTGCTCTTTGAATAAAGGTAATCTTTTGTAGGTGTGCGGTTTTCACCTCACTCCTTGACAGGTCATCAGGTTACAGAAGCACCTATGTCCTCCCGAATAGAGCAGTAGATCTGAGCGCCTAGTGCCCGACTCTAGCTCAAGAGGGTACTTGAATCCATTAGGTTTGATGCAGTCTTAAAGGCAATTTATCCCACTTTGACAAATCTGAAGACTATAGGAAAGTTTAATGTTAGACTCTGCACAATGATTGACATGCCAACCACTTTTTGTTGAAACCCTGCTCAGAGGACCCTGTTTACCCTACACAACAATCCATAAATAAATCCAGCTTTTCCACACACAGCTTGCACATAAAACTGGCAGATAACAGATGGGAGGAAGCATAGCTGCAGAAACTGTCTCCTGATAAACTGAGAAGAGATATTTTTGGATAGGGGAGGAAAGGTCCTAAGACCCAAGCCTGAGACGGATATCATGATAGAGTTTATTATGGGCCACTGGGAGAAGCAGAACCTCAGAGGAATGTGAGGGAAGTCTCTACAGGCCTCTGGAGAGGGATCTATGGGAGAGATCCCAGAAGAAAGCAATATATTCAGACTCTCAAAGCCCCTTAGTGCAGACTGCCCCTTAGGGTATCCCCTATGTTATGCCCGGGATTATCCCCAAGACCTTTCCACCCCCTATTTCTAGGGTCTCCTGTGTCCATTATCCCTGGGGTCATCACCACGGGAGGGTTAGACACAGCAGAGACCTTAATGCTCCAGCTGGCATTTAAAAAAGGAAATGCAGGCTGAGAAAGAAGAGAAGGCCGAGATTATTAAAAAGTGAAGCTGAGATTACCTCACCAGGCAAAAGAGGAGAGGGATAAGCAGGAAGAGTAAACCCAGGATGAAACAAAAAGAAGCAGAGAAAAAGAAAGCAAGAGATGGGGAACTGAAGAAGGAAAGGCTAGCTCTCAAAGGAAGGAAGACAGCTGCTGCACTAGAGAATCGGAAGCTCAGTAATGAAGCAGCTAGGGAATCTAATAAGGGTAAAAGTGACTCACCCTTCAAACCCAAGAAATCCACTACCAAGGTACACAAACAGAAGATATGTATGCTTGTGGCAAGTTCTAATATCATGGGTTAGTTAACTGTTATGAGATTGCGCGCATGGTTCAAGAGTTCAAAGGCAAGTCCAAGGTGACAACTTTACGGAGTCACCTCCCTTTTGAAGGGACCGAGGTCATTGGAAGAATGCCTGAAAGTGACAGCTTGGCTAACGAATAAATGAAGGAAGCTCTGATTAGGAGATCTGGACAGATGCCAGCTCAGTACATTTAGAGATTCCACCAGAATAAAAGGTGGATGTGGTTCTGTTTGAGAACTGGATCCAGCAGATACTGCATTAGTGTAGTGAATGGGTGAGAGGGATAGAAGCCAAGGATTACAAGTCCCTTAGCCAGCTGATGGTGGTGGAGGAGGGTCTCAGACAGTCTTTACAGAACCGTACTTGTTGGACTTACTAGAGAAGATCAAGAGACATGTGTTGTGCTGGTCCTCCCTATCAAGTAGAAAATATCATTACACCTTAAAATTGTAGCCATAATATTGAGGTAAAAAATACTGACAGGCAATATTTAGATTTTCTATATATAACTTCACATATATGTCCTGTGACGACATATATTATCTTCAAGGTACATAGATGTGAATTTAAGAATAGTAAATCTGTACCTCCTATATGCACTTAAATCTTTCGATATTTTTGTTCTCGATATTTTGGCCACAATATTAAGGTATAATGATATTCCCTACTCAATATTCCAGACTACAACCTGCTGTTCTAACGGACAAGCGATTCGAAAACTGAGTGAACAGGGGCTTGAGTAAGAGGATTCCAAGCCTAAAGGGAAGAATTCCGCACAGAATACTCTCAATCTCAAATGAAAGGTCCATAATGTTTCTCGAGGCTCCCGACCAGGATATAAGCCTATGGGGAACTGGGTTCCTAGTCAGAACGACAAGGAGAAGCGAGGAAGTAGACTCCCCCCCCCTTCACCCAAGGTGTAGATTCCACCCGTGAAAGCCTTAGAAGGACCATCCAGTTAGGTACCCAGCGCCAGCTGCACTCATGATAGGCAGCATGCTATCAGTGGGGGTGGGAGTGGGTGCCAGCGAGGACCCAGTAGCACTCAATCTAGTTAGCAGTTATGGGCATCTGGGAGCGAGACACATATGCCCTCAAGTACATTCACCCAAACACCATGGGGTTTGTCAATAGGAGAAATGTTCCCGTCCTGAGGGGTACTATTGCCTATATGACTGGTTGAGAGCAAGTATCTCAACCCTGAGGAGATTCTCTCTGGTATCATTGGCAATGGCCTGGTAGCCAGTGGAGAAGACATGGAGAGTAGAGGTTCAAGTGAATGGCAAGATGGCCATGGTCAAAGCAGGGATGAGAGAGAACCAGCGTGCTGGGTTCCTGCTAGGCAATTGGCTGATTGATCACAAATCCCTCAAATTGCTGACAACTATGAAGGTAGAGAACCGCAAATTGTTCCGATGGTGAATCGCTTTGCAAGGATTAAACCTCACAGTGGAGAAGAAGACGGGTTTAAAGGAGAGAAATGAAGATGGACCTTCCCATCGGTTTTCCCAATCATGTGACTGAGCTACTTCAATGGTGAAGTAAGTCCCAGACAGTCGGATCTATGGGGGGAGGTGTCTGTTGGAGCAGAAATGCTCTCTTCTTGGCTCTGGAGAGTGTGCACCTGTGCCTAAAATTTCCCATATAGAGAGTCTTCGGATATTTTTTATTTTTTGGCTCAAAGGTGTATGCTGAGGACCTGTGTAAAAATAAACTGACCCAAAGATGAGCTCTGTGTTCTGGTCAGACACACCATGTGCACAACTCTTTTTCATAGAATGACTACCATAAGCATACTGGGCTGTAGATGACTGACAGTGGTTGCAGAAATACAAAAGACCTTATCACCTATTGCCTGCATAGGCAGAGTTACCCACTGGGATCTACTGCTTAAAGTGGTCTCCAAGTCCTTTCGAACAGGATTCTTCACTTCGTCAGTGTAAGACATGGATGTCACACTTATGTTTACACTATTATGGCCCTGATTACGAGTCATGTGGTAAGCCATTACCTCATGAATCGTAATTTAACGAGGGTATCAGAAACTTCCCTTCAATTACAAGGCCTTTCGATGCGTAAATAACTCATGATTTATTTACTGCACGTGTTATTTAGCGAATAAGGTAAATAACGAGTTATTTAGTGCAAGTGATAAATAACTCGAGTTATTTACCACCTTCTTTAAATAACGCATGCGAATAAATAAAATCCAATTATGAGCTGCAACTGCACTGCAGAATATGTGGTATTTACCACCTAAAAATAACACCTGCAGAAAGTAGGTGATAAATGTGCACATGGGTCATAGTAAGCAGCGAAGGTTTTGAAAAAAGGTTTTGAATGTGTGTGTATGTGTAATGTGTAAATGTAAGAAAGGAAGAAAAAAATTCTAATGAAAATTGGACATCATGAACACCTGCAAGAAAACATACCTGCATAAATAAAGCCTATGGAGCACATCTTTCTTATTTGCAACTTTTGACACACCGCTGAAGGCTGCCATGGATGCAGCTCTGCTTGGCCACTACATTCAACTACGCCAAATCCCTGTTCTACTGCACCAAGCAGTGCAAGAACATGCATGTAATCAAGTTCAACAGCATCTTAGGTAAAGGATAGGCACAACGCGCCAGAGAAGGGCAATAATTCGAAGAATCAGGTTAGATCCACTGAACCAGAAAGCGAATCTTAAAAACATATAGATTAGACATGCATACTATTCAGGATAGTCCGTAATCATTCAGTGATATGTCAGTCCAATGTAGCCATATGTACTGCCATACCACCTCTTCTCAAAATCCTAGCTGTGTTAGAATTTTTAGCAACTGGTTCAACTCACCACACAGTGGGTATTGTTCATGGTAAGGCACAACCAACATTCTGTAAAATATTAAACCAAGTAATTGATGCTTTGATCAATATTCGGGAGAAACACATTTATTTCCCAACAGACAATCAAACAACAAATTCAATCAAAGCTAATTTTTATGCATTAGCCAGTTTCCCAAATGTGATAGGTGCCACAGACTGCACACACTTATGTAGCTTTAGTTGCTCCCCGGAGACAAGAACAAGTTACAGAAATCGGAAGAGGCAGCATACAATAAATGTTCAGTTGGTGTGTGATGTGTTTTACATGACTCAATGATACTTCGGGGAAGCAACATACCAAATAGGATGGAAACACATCATCCACAGAGAACATGGCTACTTGGTAGGTATAAACAACCACTCCTAATTTTAAAAGATATGCTAAATGTAAGTGTACAACTTGTCTGTGTAATACATTGTGGGCATTGTAGTGAAAATGTATTTTTTGCATGTAGGTGACGCTTTCAAACCTTGGCTCATGACTCCACTGCATAACCCTGGAACTTGCCAGGAGTATGCATACAATAGGGCACACATTTGCACTGGTAACACCATCGAAAGGGCATTTGGACAACTGAAGGCCAGATTCAGATGTCTGCATCATAGTGGTGGTGCCTTTGAATACCAACATGACAAAGTGTGTTCTATTATTATTGTTTGTACTATGCTTCCCAACAAAGCAGTTAGACGAAGTGTACCAACGCCTGATTTGAAGAATGAAGAAGAAATGAAAGATGAGGATAATCCACCAGCACCCAACCAGGGAGTAGAACAAGATGTGAATGGTAGTACTATTAGAAAGTTTATCATGATAATCATGTTTGAAACATCTAAGTTTGCTACAAATACATACCATTGTAAGACAACATGAATTAACAAAGACTTCTATTACTTTCAACTTTACTGAAACCAAAAGTAAAAGACACAGCACTATTTATCTACATTAACTTCTGCTTCTCTAATAAAGGATTTAAGCTAAATTATATATTTTTTTCTTCTTTTAATCAGATTCTGATTGGAAATTAGCAGCTCTTGCTGATCTTTTAGTAGGTCTTTTTTGTCAAGTCTGTCAAATTCCTATTCACGTTTTCCGCAGGAACACCATGCAAAAGGCGAGAGGTCCCAACCTCCCCCGGCCACTATCGTACCCAAATAAGTCAAAGCAACAACAGTAGACCAGGGGAAGAAGGGAAAAAAATCAAGGAAGGAAGAGGATGTCCCACAATGCCCCCACTTTAGGCCAGGACCCGGACCAGGAGAAGTTTCTGTTGAAGAACAAAACAAGAAGTGTAAGTATGTAAGGAATATACTGACTCTAAAGGGAATCAGAGGAAAAAGTGTGTAACTCTAAGATACCTGAACAGTTCCCTTCTTCCGCTAGTGTTGCTCAGCAGTATAGGTGGAGAGGGGGCTAATTCCTTGTCTGTAGTAGATGAAAGGAAAAGGTGTAAGCAGGAGTGCAGTAATTATAAAAGAAAAAGAATACAAGAGAGAGAACACAAAACCCACCTATGGACTTGAAGTGGAGAACCCCAAAGACTGGTTATCTAGTACTCGAACTACTCTAGAGCAAATGCCTGAGATATGGAACTTAAAATGCTTCCACCTTGATGCCAGGTAGATAAACTAAAACTCCTTTCACTTTCAGGAATGGAACTTTATATATAAAGGAAAAAACGACAGGAAAAAACACATCTCCATGGACAAGGAAACAAAAAATATATAAGTATTTACAGTATTAATTCATTATTCTGACTCTGCTCAGCGCTAAAAGCGCTGTTACCATAGTGTAGGGGTTAATGGTTGGGCATTTATTAGGTCTCGCCTAGCGACGCAGCGCATGCGCTGCCCGCTTGGCGAGATCTACTGTCGTCGATTTTTCTTGCGAAGGGGGACAGGAGATGTGCACGCGCACGGCGTCTTGCGTCTCTTCCGCCTTGTTTTTCTTCTTCATTCGCCTTCGCGCGCGCGTGTGTATGTGTGTGCAGGATGCCTGGTTTTAAAGTTAACACATCTAACAAACGGACTTCTACGGTTTAGACAGCTGATGTTAAACCATAGCTTGGTACATTTTCCGTTGGTGATGTTTCTGCTTACAACATACAGAGCGTTTCTTGAACTGCCACAGTCACAAACCCATTTATTCAGTTCGCCTTTGAGACTTGGAGCCAGACGCTGCAGCTTCTGACTGATCGTACAGTACTGTTTTGTTTTTTAAGTACAGTGAGGCTCTTTCCTCACCTGTCTGCGCGCCATATAGAGCGGGAAAGCCTTTCATCACTTGGCCGGAGGCTCTTTCAGTTATTTCCTCAGCCGTTTGTCTGGCAGACAGTGACACTCCGTCTGAACTCTGAGGCCTTCCCTGCGCAACAGCAAGCAGTGTCCTCCATGGGTCAGAAACTGTCTTGTTGATATATTTAAAATAAAAATCTTTGGACATTTTAAGAAGCTACGAATGTATGCTTTCAAAATCGTTAGAAATCTTCCGAGCTGGTTCACTTTCGAAGTGCACACATGGTCATTTATTTGGCTGGTGGATTTTCACTTTAATGTTTTTGTTCTGCAGTGCTTCTGAATGGATTACAACATAATCTTTTGGTAATATCAACAGAAAGCTGACTGCTGTGACATCACTGACCCAGTTTTCGCTTCTCTGTTCTGCTGTAAGAAAGGACTGGCCTAATTTGCATATGCATGAGCCCCCTGGTGGGCAGCAGCCAAAGACTAGCTGAACCCTCGTCTCTGGCGGCGGTACATGCAGGTTCAGTGGCACAGGCGCGCTCTGCATGCATTCATATCTTGTGCTGTTTGCTCCTTGTGTGGCATTATCGAGCCACCTTCCGGCTGGCAATTCGCTCACTTCCCTAGACTCGGAAATCCTGTTCAGTGCACGTCTGTAACCCGACATTTGCAGACCGTCGACATGGCTAACGGTGCTCTCGTCATGCCCTTAAAGCGCTGCACTTCTGCATCTGTATTTGTTGCAAAGTAGGGGCTGCATAGAAATTGCTTATCTCAAGGGCACTGTAGCATGCATCGCTATACCCGAGTGACTGCTCTCAATGTTATCCAAATTGGCATAATGCAAAGGGAGGGAGCCTCTTTGCTGAATGTGATGGGGGTCCTTGTTGCTTTCACATTTCACAGACATTCCTAGGCATTGGGCTGAATTGTACAGGTACTACAGGGGTCTCTGTGTTACACCCCTGGTTATCCAGTTTGAGAATCTGTAACGATTATGTTTATTTTTTTATTTATTTTTATTTGCATTTGTGAGTACACATTGAACAACAGAACAACATCGCCAGCACAACATGAGGGAAAGGAGGGAAGTGTAGAAGGGGAGAAAGAGAAAGACAGTATAGAAAACGATGTCGCAGAAGACTCCCCCAGGATATACTCATAGAAAAGCTTGTACAAAGTACATATCACATTATTTACCTGGTGATAACCATAAATATTAAAGAGACATTTTAAAGCATAGGTAGCTGTATGATAAACATCTTTACATTAACAAAAGTAAATAGCAATGTAAGCAGTAGCCACCCATTTCCCACATTTTTCAGGAGTGATAGGATGTGGCCTCAATCTATGCGGACAGTGATACTGTTGGGTTTAGGTCTGTAATATCCGAGTCTCTGTGTCGGAGCCCATATATCAATAGGTCAGGAGCGAGCGAAGGGGCATAAGTTCCCAAAAGGTGGTCAGTCGATCTTGGCAATACGTGATATCTTGTAGCCAAGCTTTGACTGTGGGGGCGAGTTCCATCTCCCAATGGATAGCCACTCTTCTTTTCTCCAGTAATAGCAGCATGGCGATGAGGCGGTGATGTAGCTTAGGGGAATATTTAACATAAGCCAGAAAGCTGAACAATGGGGACCGTGGGGCTATATAGCCAGTAATCATCTGTAAATGTATAAACACCTCCTCCCAAAAGGATGCACCCCTCTGGCACAGCCAAGCTAAGTGCAGAAAGGATGCCTGCGGTGCTCTGCAGGGCACACAAGATGAATCAGCTGTCAGTCCTATTCAAAATAGTTGTTGGGGAGTGTGATAAACCCGATGTAAACATTTTAAATGAATTAGTCTCAATCTATAATTCGGGGATACACATTTCAATTGTCTACAACAATAAGCCCTTTGGGCTTTCGTTATTGGGGGATCAATATATGCTTCCCACAATGTCCTTGCCCTCAGCATTTTAATCGGCGAAGAGTGTTGCATAGTGTTGTATAAGCGTGTAACTAATTTACGTGGAGACAGATTGGCGAGGATGTGTTTTAATGCCTAGAGAGCTGGGGCCGCAGTAGGAAAAGTTGTGTGGGCTGAGCGACAGGTGGCCTGCAGTTGGCAAAAAAATGGGATATCCAGGAGTGTAGGAGGTGGCCTATCTGTTGGCTGAAAGGGAGGAAGGAATTGCCCCTGTGGATAGATGTCGCAGAATATCCTAAGCTTGTGTTTATGTGCGCGAGGAGCAGCTCCCTCGTCCAGTAATAGCGGCAGTCTTATTCGACTAGGGGCAGAGAAGCCCATTTTCCTCAGCAGTAGTGTTGCCTATGACACCATTGCTGCGTCATTGCCCCTCTGCTACAAATAAACAAAACAAGAAACATCAGCCAGTGAATCCTCACGGAAACCCTAAGATGAGAGAGCAGAGCGCCCCCCCCAGCACGCGCTACACCCTGCATCTGGCCCCAGAAGCAAGCAGCGAAGTAATCGTGAATGGGTAATGTGGTGATCCGCTATCGGGTCACCCGCAGTGCGCTTGGCTATCGGCGCAGCGCCAGATACATGGGACACGCACAGCGCTGGTGTCATTCGAAGTGCCGCCCCCGAGCGGGCGCCTTCCTTTTATTGACTCCCCGCCGGCCACGCCTGGCCGGCGGATGTGGTGCGAACATCCGCCCCAGCGCCCAGGGCACTGGAGCGCTAACCACTACATCCCTTCCCAACTCGGATGTTTTTTGAAAAACACAAACTTTGAAAAATTATGTAAAAGTTCACATAGTCACTTGCCGGTGCTCGGCTCTGCTCTGGATGCTTTTCCTTCTCACTTCAGAGGACAGTTCTCAGCATGCATAATCCCGCAGGCGTTGGCTAGGACGAGGGTTAGGCCGCAGTTCATACCTATGACCTCTGTGTCTTCCACGCTCAGCTTCCGGACTGTCGTCTTCAGCAATACGGGTGTGGCAACCTGGCGGGGAGTTATCACTGGGCTCGTCGGCCCTCGGACTGTGCCTTGGTTCACTTCCTGGGGTCTCTGGTCGCTCGATGATTTGGGTCGTCAATGGTCTTGTTTCCTCTTCCCTTGCTGGTCTGGCGGGGACTTCTTTAAACCATGAGATGTTCCTCGACACGTTCTCTCTCCCTCTGCTCGCCGTTACCATAGACCCCCGGTTGGCTGTCACTGTCCAGGTGCCTGGTTCGTAGTGGGTCCTGAACTTCCCTCCTGGCCGTCGGTCTCTGATGATGACGGTCGCTCCTGGCCGCAGGCTTCGTGGCGTGGCACGGCATCGGGCGCTCGCTTGGTTATTCCGACGCTCTTGCCGAGCTTGGGTTGCTTGGCTGTCCAGAGGTGGGGACACCCACCCCGGGCATGTCGGTATCAAGTCCCGCCTCGGGCCTCTTAGCATCAGCGACCACGGGCTTCGTTGCGTGGTGCAGTGAGGGGTGCTCCGATACTCTCTCAGGAACTCATGAAGTCGCCTCTCCGAGTCGGCCTGTTCTAACGTGGCGATTCGGAATGTTTTATTCAGAGTCCGCATGAATCTCTCCACGTCTCCGTTGGCCTGAGGCCATTGAGGCGTGACTTTCCGGTGATGTATTCCATGTTGTTGCAAGAACATGGCGAATTCCAACCCTTGGAATGGCGGGCCGTTGTCGCTCCGGATTTCTTGCGGGATTCCGAACATGGCAAAAGCTTTCTCTGAGCTGGGGCGCACGTGGGTGAACGCGGTGGAAGTCACCAGGTCCACAACGGGGTACTTGGAGAACGCATCCACGAGGACCAGGGTGTGTCGTCCGTCGGGAAAACTCCCGAAGTCTATGCTGACTTTGGACCATGGCTCTCCGCACGCCTCCTCTGTGATGACTGGGATCGGCCGCGTCGAAGCACTGGTCAGTTGACATGACGGGCAGCAGCGAACAAGCTCATCGACCATCTGTTCCAGTTCGGGAAACCAGACTTTCTCCCGCATCCTCGTTTTCATCTTTGTGGCCCCTTGATGGCCTCCATGGGCGAGTCGTGTTGTTCGATCTCTCAACGCTCTGGGTATGACCAGCCGGGACCCCTTAGCAGGATGCCTTCACTTGTTGCACTGAGCTCGCTCCTTACCCGCCACATCTTCGTTAGCCCTTCTCTGTCTTCCTGGTTCCAGGCATTTGCCTGATGTAGGTAGTCTTTCCAGGATCCTGTTTGCACTGCGTTTAGGGTGCGACCGTATACACTGTCGTCCCGGGCGGCCTCCTTGATATCTTCCAGGGTCATGGCTCGCGGACATGCCGCTGTGGATACCATATTGAGGTACTGCTCGGCTGCCTCGTCATCACCTTCGTGCGTCTGTTGTGTTGGGTGGCGGGAAAGAAAATCCGCTGGGTTCTTTGCCCCGGGTTGGTAGACAACGTCCATCTCATACGACTGCAGTTGCACGGCCCACCGTTCGATTCGCGGCGGAGGGTGGGGAGCTGATCCTTTGAAGAGAGATACAAGGGGTTGGTGGTCGGTGACCATGGTAAACGGTTGTCCTGTCAGGTAGAGGTGAAAATGGCCACAGGCCCATTTGATGGCGAGCGCCTCCCGCTCTATTTGTGCATATCTTGTTTCCGTAGGCGTCAGGGATCTGCTTGCGAACGATAGTGCCGCCCATCTGCCGGGCTCTTGCTCTTGGGCTAGGATTGCCCCAAACCCTACCGGGCTCGCGTCGACAAGGACTTCTGTCCGCTTTGCGGGGTCAAAATACGCCAGCGTTGCTTCCCCCAGGAGTGCACCCTTTATGCTTTGGAAGGCCTCTTCTTCCTGTTGCTCACACTTCCATGGGCTGTCTGTCCGGGTGAGTGCCCTGAGAGGTTCTGCTCGGGTCGCTAGGTCGGGGATGAACCTCCCACAGTAGGTGGCCATCCCGAGGAAACTTCGCACTTCCGTGGGCGTCGTCGGGGCGGGGCGTTCTTGATGGCCTGCGACTTCCTCGGGTCCACCTGGATGCCTTCTTGGTTGAACACATAACCGAAGAATTCTAGGGAAGGCTGAAAGAATTGACACTTGTCTTTATGGAGTGTTACTCCGTGTTCGCTTAGGCGCTTTAGCGTGTTCCGGAGATGTTTGTGGTGATCAGGCGCGGTTGCTGAGTGGATTAAAATGTCGTCGCTGACGTTAAGTACGCCAGGCAGGCCAGACAGCATTTCTCTGATCGTGTTCTGGAATACCTCGGCTGCCGAGGATATTCCGAAGTTCAGCCTTTTGTATCTCCTGAGCCCAAGGTGAGTGCTGAAGGTGGTGATATACCTGCTTTCTTTCGATAGCTGCAGTTGGTGGTAGCCGGCGTTGAGGTCGATCTTGGAAAACCACCTTGACCCGTTGACATCGGCTATTATGTCGTCCATCGTCGGGGTGATATGGCGTTCCCGCTTGATGGCTTTGTTTGGCAGCCTCATGTCGATACATAGCCGTATGGCACCCGGCTGCTTCGGCTTCTCCGCGATGACTAACGGGGACACCCAGGGCGTGGGCCCGGACACCTCTCGATGACCCCTTGTGTTTCGAGAAGTTCGAGCTCCTTCTCCACCAACGGCCTTAGGTGGAACGGTACCCTCCGATGTCGTAGGGCCACTGGGGTGACGGCCTTGTCGATGTGCAGCTTGATGGGGTCGCATTTGATGCAGCCTAGGCCTTGGAATAGTTCCGGGAATTGCTCGAGCAGTTCATCTACTCGGTGCGCCTGGACTCTTCTGGCGAACGAGACCAGTCCTAGGTCCTCCGCTGTGTGGCTGCTCAGCAGCGTATCCGCTTCGCGGTCGATGACGTGAATGGTAGCCATGACTTCACGGCCTTCTGTCTTGATCGGTACCGATATTTTTCCTTTGAGTAGGAGCGGCGTGTGCGCCCCGTAGGCATATATCCGAGTCTTTGAGGGTGTGACCGGAGGGCACGGACGTAACCGTCGATACTGCTGGAGGCCCATCACGTTCACTGACGCCCCCGTGTCGATAATCGCCTTTACCTCGGAGCCGGCGATCCGGACTACACAGGTCGGTTGAGGCCTGCGGCGTCGCTTGAGTTCCTGTGCGAACGATATGAGGTATGTTTCGTCATCTTCATCTTCTGATGACGAGTCAGCTGGCCTCTGGTACCTGCGACCTGGTCTCTGCGTCTCCTCCGGTGTCGATGCCTCCACTACCAACAGGTGTCGGAGTGTCCGAGATGGCGGTTTCTGGCCTCTGGCGTCACGACCTCGGCGTCTCCCTCGGCACACAGCGGCGAAGTGGATTGGGATCCCGCAGTTTGTGCACGATTTTCCTTGTGCCGGGCAGTCTTTTGCTGCGTGCGGCTCGTGGCCACAGTAGCCGCACCGTGACCTGGGCGCGTCTGGTTTCGGTTTCCGGGGATACTCTGTCCTGGTCTTTGTCTTGATGGCGTCCGCCCTCTCGACCTTGATCTCAGAGCGCCCTATCGGTTTGGTGAGGGCCTGGTCCATCTCGTTCGCCCTGGCCGCTGACAGGTCATGGGACCGTGCCAGGATGAGGATGTCTTCTAGCGCTATCCTTGGTTGGCGAAGAATGAGGCTCCTCAGGGTTTTGTCTCTGCATCCCTGGATGAGCTGGGCTCTGATCTCCTTGGTCTGGTCATCCTCGGTGCAGGTACTGGCAAGCTCACGTAGGCGGGCGTAGAACGCGTCTATGGACTCTCCTTCCCTTTGGCGCGCTTGGCGCAGCTTGAAGCGCTCGAAATCCGGGTTGAGCTGCGGGTCGAAATGGGCGTCCAGCGCGGTCACAGCCGCATCGTAGTCTGTCGCGGCTCCCGTGTTCGGCAGGTGCTTAAAGAGCTTGAAAATCTCGTCCCCGGCATAATGAAGGAGGAGGGAGCGTTTTATGGCGTCATCCGCCTCGCGGGTTGCAATAAAATAGTTATTTAGGCGCTCAATCCACACCCGCCAGCGGGGGGACGCTGTCGCCGGGTCTTCCAGTTCGCTGAACGGTGGCAGCACGCCTGATGCCGCGTGCTGAAATGGCAGCCGGACGGGGGCAAGGCCGCGGTCGTCGTCAGCCATGATTGCACCCTGCTGAGGAGTAGTAGTAGCTGCAGTCGCTTGATATCCCTTGTCGCTGTTGGGCGCCCTCTACAGCGTGTTGGGCCTCCTTCCGGCACCTGCTTGTAGCGCCTGGTGAGGGGATGGATGGCAGGTGCGACGGCACTGAGGCGGCCAGGGAGAGGCGTAGAGCGCCGGACTCCCGTGGCTGGCCGGTCGGCAGACTAGGAGGATGTGGCTGACTGTGGTGGGCACACTCCCCCCCTTGGCTCAGGGTAGCGCGTGCCAGCGCAGAGCCTCACTGCCGGCAGGAGCCCTCAGGCTCAGAGAGACGAACCCACGTGGCAGCGCGCACCGGCGCTGTGTTACTCAGGGGTGTGGCCTGAAGAGCCAGGGCAGCCGGACTCAGCAGCAGGAGCGCAGCGTGGCGCACGGCCTCGTTGTGAGCCCCGGTGCTCTCGTAGGTGCGGGGGCTAACTCACCCTCCGATGCGTGTCCGGCGGCCGGCAGGATAGGGGCCTCGCTGGTTGCGGGTCGCCGCCGTGGGGATGCACGATAGTCCCGATGGACAAGGGACAAACACACGAGGGTCTCGGCCCTCCTCGTCGCCAGTGTGGTGATCCGCTATCGGGTCACCTGCAGTGCGCTTGGCTATCGGCGCAGCGCCAGATACATGGGACACGCACAGCGCTGGTGTCATTCGAAGAGCCGCCCCCGAGCGGGCGCCTTCCTTTTATTGGCTCCCCGCCGGCCACGCCTGGCCGGCGGATGTGGTGCGAACATCCGCCCCTAGCGCCCAGGGCACTGGAGCGCTAACCACTACAGGTAACATAGCGCCTGCTGCTAGCCTCGCAGCTTCAAAGCACTGTAAATAACAGGTGAATTGAAGCTCCTTTTATCGATATCCTAACAATGAAAGCTGTCTGCCCCACCCACAGAGATGTAGCCGTGAATTGTAGTTCACACACAGATCTTTGCAGCAAGTGCATTCACACACCGAGTTATCTTTGATTTCCAGTAGTTACCTTGAGTTTGCTATGGAAATGTTTTACATTTCGCGCCTCCCCCACCCCCCAAAAAAAAGAATCTTTGCCTAGATAATTATTCTTATGACGTCAGGAAAATATAGGTTGCAAGAAGAGCTAGTAAAACGGGGGCCTCCCATATTGTTCATGTGTTTGCGGTCACTCGGCGGATATCAGCCTCTTCAGTACGTAGCGTTTGCTGCCACCCCCATAGGATTCATGTTATCGACCCTGAAAGGATAAAACCCCGAGCCACAGGAGCATTGATGCTGCAGTCTACAGGCTGCGCACACATATCTCTGCAGTAAAAACCATCGACAAGGCCCACTGAGCTGTCTCCGGGAGCTGTCATTCTGGTTAACTCACTGTAAAGTGTATGTGATCATTTCTATGATAGGGAAACAGCACGTTGACTCTGGGGAATCATGTGTGTGCTGCCATGAATTATGAGTATTATTATTATTTTGGCACTGATAACATGGATAATAATGATACTACAACTACTACTAATAATAATCATAATAATGATAGTAATAATAATAATACTTTCAACAATGATAATGCCACTAATACTAATATGAATAAGACTATCTATTATTATGTTGTTGCTGATGAAGTATGGTCAGGATGTTTTTTACTTTAATGTGGTAGTGTCTCCTCTCACGGGTTTACCTACGAGTGTCATTTCCACCAATCACGCCCGCGTTCTAAAACCAGGCCACTTTTACTCACTGCCGGCTTCTTCATCAGCCTCTGACATACGCGCCTAGGCTGCCCACAGCAGGCAGAGAGGACACTTATATGTAAATAGAGAGACTTCCCTCCAGACTGGATTTCCTCTGATTTATTGGCAGGAGTGTAGAACATTAAATGATACCTTCCTGGCTAGGTTGGCATCCTATAGGGCAGCACTGGCTAACTTGAATGATTTGCAAGACTCTACCAACATGAAATTCTTGTGCTTCGATCGCAGATGATGAAGGTGCTTCGGTAAAAAGGACCTCGAAGTGATTTTCTTTGTCGTTTTCTGAAATTCCATAATGTCGGCCATTGATCACTTATCAAGTTACTTTCTGAAGCACTGGTCTTGCTGGGAAGAACACTTTTAAAGACTCACAGAAAGTGAGTTTATCTGATACCCAAATCTTCCCTTCCCTCGACAAACTATATTTTCAAATTTACCAACTCAGTAACTGAAGCATGGGAATAACTTAATCCTCTGGAGGCGGGCTTTGCAAACAATTCAACCTGCAACTCAGCTCAACACATGTCTAATGCCAACAGCAACACCAGCAAACTAGGCCTAAGAAATCAACTTCCCTTTCACCTAACTCCACAGGGCCAAGAACTACCATCCTCAGAAAACAACCTTGAAGATGCCCGGACCTACAACACCCAAACTTTGGGCCTTTAGGAAACTTCTCATGAGTGCCTCATCTCTTCCATCAACCTTCCAAACTCCAATCCTTCAAAAAAACAACTCAGTACCTGTCTGTTCTCCCAACAATCAGACCCATGGTGGTTCACATAAAATATCACGAGTGGCTCACCTACTCCATCAACCAGTCTAACTACCGTCCTTCAAAAAATAGCTCAGCCCTTGCCAGTTCATACAACACCTAAACCTATAGGGCTTCATAAAACACCCCAGGAGTGACTTGCCTTTTACAAGTCTCTATCGGTGTATGTACTTCTGGAGAAAAAACACACTTAAAAACTTTTATGGAAACATTTTCTCCACTAACTACTTTCTTCAAATGTGTCCACATAAACGGCATTTCCGGACATATACTCAATCCTGGTGGATGCTCTGCGTGTTGAAAAAGTTCTCTGAAGTTTAAGTTTCCAAGATCACATAGATTTATTTCCCTTTTCTAGAGGGGTACCAGAGGTTCCTTTCTTGACCTTTCCTCCCTTGTTTGTGAGGGAGGGACCCCTAGTCATCCTATCCCCTTTTCTTTCTTCTCTTCACTCCTCTTCCAGTACTCAGACAGGATCCTCTCCATTATCTTTCATATATGTTGATCACATCCTCTACCCCTCTTTAGATTCTAGTACCCCAAACTATTCCCTTATACTATATCTCAGTACCTCTAGTCCATCTATCCCCCAATACCTCTACCCTCCTGTACATTAGAACATCTACTCTTGCCTGTACCATCCTATCTTTACCCATACCTATGCACCGGTGCCTCTTAACATGCCTCAACTTTAGTACCTCCAACCCTTCAGATGCCCTTGTACCACAAGCCCTGCTTCCACACAAGTAACCCTACCAATACTCACACACTAGTAGCTATTCTGCTGCCTATACCCTAGTAAATCTACCCCTAGCCAGGTCAAGGTGCCTCTTCCCCCTTCACTTCTTCATTACTCCTGCTTTTTAGGGTCGAACCTGGGCAGCGCGTGCGTTGCTCTGCGAGGCAGGCTGTATTCAGTTAGGGATTTGAACCTCTGCTCACTCTCTGCCCATATTTTTCACTGGCTTGTGTCGTTATCCTTTGTAAATGCTGGCTTGTGATTCCTTAATCACCTTGTTAGTCCCTCCTTAGTACTGCTGTGTCTTCATTTAAAACCTCCCATGAGGACTGGCCCTTTTACTTCTGTTGCTACACGATATGTTTTATTTCATCTGTAAGCACTACTTTCTTTAATAGGTTTTGCCCTACTGCAGGCACGACATGCTTTCTTTACATTCAGAATGCTGTGCGCGCTTTCACTTTCCAAGCAGTCGGGACAATGGCGGCCGCTTCTTTGCAATGCCATTGGTCTCGCATTTAGGAGAGTTTGAGCTATTGGCATTGTAAATGCCAATGGCGTAAACTCTCACAAATGCAAAACCTATTGCATTGCAAATACTTTTTTGTTGTCAAAGCACCCATGCTGCACTTTCGCATGCATGAAGGCCGCGCCATTTTCTTTAGAAGATCCGTGTCTAAGGAAAGGTGCGCGGCTGCTATTAAAGTGAAACCGCGGCATGGGGGATTTTACCAAAAAGCATTTGTTTCACAAACATGTTTTTTTTGTAAAAGCCCCCATGCTGCAGTTTCACTTTGATAGTGGCCACGCACTTTTGTTAGACACAGCTTTTTAAAGAAAAGGACGCAGCTTTCCTCCACGCGAAAGTGCGGCATGGGAGCTTTGACAACAACAAGAAATATTTGCAATGCAACAGGTCTCGCATTTGTGAAAGTTTGAGCAATTGGCATTTAAAGTGCCATTAGCTCAAACTCTCCTAAATGCGAGACCTATTGCATTGCAAATGCTTGTTCTCTTTCCCTTTGTATAGAGTCAGAGGGGAACCGGGGGGTGCTGCCGTGATGCAGGAGCCGAGATGAAATGCCGTGGGAGCCGAGTACAGCCGAAAAGCAGCCAGGACCGAGCAGAAGACACCAGGGAGAGGCGCGTAGAGCTGGTGCCACGGAGAAGAAAGAGAACGCCGGTAACCTAATGAAGAGCCGGAGAACACCGAAGTGACATGACCCGAAAGCTCAAGGGAGTGAACCGGAAGGAACAGGAACGAAACCAAGAAGCTGGAACGCGAAGCGCTTCAGTGCGGGGACAGAGGGGCTTTAAGCTCCTCTGTCGTTGCTTGAGCATGTGCACCAGCGAAACAGGTAGGTATCGAAGATCGCCGGTGCCCCATTGTGCTACAGGCTCGAGAGCGGGACCGGCAATCTTGACATTTTTGGAGAGGACTGTGCATCTACAGATGGCGATGAAATGAAGGAGATTGAAGAGGATGTTGTGCTGTCTCACGGTGCATACTGCACCATCTAGGACATGTTCATTTCTTGATGCTTCAACAATTTCCCCAGGGTATCCAATGCATTATCAATTGCCCTTTGGCCTTCTGCATGTTATCGGCTGACAGTCAGAATTAAGACAGTGAGCCTATTGAGAGCACACGTATGTGACTGTGGCTATCGTTTATTATCTTCTCGAAGTGTATCAGCAGCATTTGCCTCCTTCTTGATACACTCCAGCTGTTGTTGCATAATGTCCTTGATGGCAGAGAGAACAGTTATTGCCTCTGCTGTTTCTGTGTATTTAGCTAGGGGAGGCTGCTGGCCTGCCTTCATGGTGGATATTCTATATTCCAATGTTTTCAGTACATCAGAATGTTCACCCAATCTACTTACATTAGGCTCAGAGGTAACATCGTTTATCATCATCAGTTAAATGTGGGGGGCTCCATTCTCCTTCATCAGGTTCATGTCATGTCTCTCTGGGTTGCCAACTTCAAGAGGCTGTAAATAAATAGGGTAATCAATTATTGTGGCTCTATGTGAGATAGTAATTGTTCACACCACATCCATTACTACCATGGATGGTGAGTGAATTCCTACATTGGCCTCTGATGTACTTAATTGAGCCATGTCCTCAGAACGGTTTACTACATCATCAGCAGTAACACTGTGCTGTATTGTTGAAACTGTATTACTCTCCACCACAGCTATAGGGGTACCTACATAGATGTTTCGGAAGCATGAGCAGATTGTATGTCATCCACACACTGCATTGACATACTTGAAGTGGGCAGTGGTTCTTTTGACATTGCTGGTGTCTCTCTGCGTATATGACTTCCTTGTGGTATTGTCTTCTTAGTTTGTGCTGTAGTAATATTTGCAGTTATGGTCGTTGAAGTGACCTTACTGGTTATAGGAATATGGTCTTTATCAGCCAACACTGATGAACGCTTACTTTGGAGGGCAGCAGATAATTCACCACATATGCTTCTTGATCGCTTAGCTAGCATGCATTCACTTTGGGTTTTTTAGCTACATATGCTGTTGATACTAACATTTTCTTCCATTGTCTTGGTTTGCCCTCCACAGGTGCTGGACGTTTAGTAACCCTGGGCAAATCACCACGCTACGCTCGCGTAGTTTGCGAAGTTTGCGCTACTTCGCACAACGCGAATTGCACGTAGCACAGTGCAAACACGCGTAGCATAGTGTAGCGTAGTGCAGCGGTCAGTTTTGCTTGCTCGCGGTCCTCAACGTCAAGTTGGCGACCGCGAGCAAGCTAAATGACATCCTGGCGAGACTTTTCCTCGTTCGCGATCAGCAACATCAAGTTGCCGATCGCGAGCGTGGAAAATAAACCTCCTGGCGAGATTCTCAACGCGGGAGGTCAGGTTTCTCATTGCGAGTGGTCGCGTATGCTCGCGACCGCTCGCGATGAGAAACTACCAGTCCGCGTTGAGAAGCTGCCGCTCGAGTAAAAATCTACTCGAGCGGCAGTAAAAGACAGCTCGCACTGTGCAAGATGCCGTTTTCAATTATTGCACAGTGCGGACAAGCATCCGGCACT
Organism: Calotriton arnoldi; assembly: GCA_963921515.1. Taxonomy (NCBI): domain Eukaryota; kingdom Metazoa; phylum Chordata; class Amphibia; order Caudata; family Salamandridae; genus Calotriton; species Calotriton arnoldi. The sequence continues at coordinate 45,738 of CAWUFW010010148.1, forward strand.
GTGCAATCATTGCGAACAGTGCACTACGCAGTTCGCGTAGTGCTACGCGTAGCTCGCGTAGTGCGAACTGCACTTTGCGTAGCTTCGCGTAGCGCTACTTCGCGAACTACGCCCAGGCTTAACGTTTAGGCATTTGTGACCTATCAGTGGCATCTCTTTCTTCTGTACATATGTGTGCAGCATAAGCCTTTGAGGCATTTGCTGTTACCTTTGCGGATGTACTAGGAGCATCCTCTTTGTCAGAGTGCTCTGGTGGTGTTACCGTTGAAACAAAAGAAAAATCATGATTAGTGTTATTTACATTTAAGCCCTTATACATGATACATGGTGTTGAGTTTCCAATCTCTATTAGTGAGATATACACATAAGTCACGTATGAAGGGTAAATAACCTTCTCTCCACATACCCTTTTAATCTGTTCCCACAAATACATTTTTATTTCAATTGACAAAGTACATAGCTGTGACGTTAACATTGGACACATCATGTGAAGTATAATACATACATTGATGTATCCATGCTAGTGTTTTGATAGTTCCAGTAAAGCCAATTTTGTGTGACATTGGAATCATAAACATTGTGATCCTTGCCACTGTAGGGTAGTCCCTTGTATGTGGATGAGCTCCGGATAAACAACCATTATGTCATCATGGACAATGACATTACAGAATGGGTGTACTAGCCTGACATAACGGCCCATGCTATGCTCTGTAGGTAGTGATTGCACATCATTATACATGACATTGTTTAGGACATATGCATGAAGATGTTTGTTTAATAAGCAATGTAAGGCATGAAGTTGTATTGAAGGCTAGCTATTACCTAAGGGCAGACATAATTTGTACAAGATATGTAAGTGACAATGGGCCTGCTTAGGATTAGCTCGGTGTATTTTGACCCATGTGTAAACCAAAATTTAAGGACGGGTCAGAATTATGAGTTTGGCAATGATGATGAGTTTAGGTGTTATGTATTCCACCCCATAAATCATGTTACACTTGGTGTTGTGATTCATCAGGTGCTATAATGAACATCTATACTCTTTATCAGGGGCAAATTGGTTTATGTTACAACATCATACATCTTTGCAACATAGCTGTCCATTTAAGATTTAGGAGTATAAACACTTACCGGATTCCCAATGGGTCCCTCCACATTCCAATCCTCCAGATAGCTCCTCAATTACTGATAGGTCTAGGATTGCGTAGATATTATCCTCCCTTAGTTTCAATTACCACTGTGATGCAGGCTCACCCACAGTTGCTAGGAATTCTTCACGATGCTTCACTATTAATTCGCACATCATCCACTTCAAATCATGGTTATCTTTTCCCGACATCCTCTACATCTCTGGGTACGCAGATACAGTGTTCACTTTCATTGTTATCTGCTCCCACGGTTGAGTTCTGTTCTTGGGAGGTGTTTTCTTCATTAAATGTCCAATTAATCTTTCATGGGGAGTTATGACCTCCTCTGCTAACACCTCAAGTTCTAGGTCAGTAAACGTGTATTTCCAGAGTCTACTGGCAGCCATTATACTATGGATGTCTTTGTTTGGCACAACAGTGTCAGGAAGAGTAAGGATGGCAGTGGATTCAATCTGATTCTATTCAGCATGAAATGTGCAAAATCCAAAATGGCTGCCTCCATAGGAATGCCAAAGTTGACATCACTTCCTGTTTTGAGGACCACTTCAGACATGGCAACATAGATGGTCAATTTATTTATTCCTTTTAATATGTGTGGTGCAATGAAGTGAAATATTTCCAATATATATTGAGGCACTTTTTCAGGGTTTCTCATGTTTTCCGCGCATTATTTAGAGCATTCTTTAAATAACGCATGCGCTAATTACTGCATTCTTTAAACAATGCATGCGCTAAATAACGTAAGCGCTATTTAATGCATACGTTATTTATTGACCTTCATTTTATAACGATTCTGTGGGGTGCGTGAAAAACTGTAATTAATCGTTAAACACCCCATGGAATCGCTAAATAACGATGTGGAGTATGGTGCTCTATTTAGCACCATACTCATAATCAGGGCCTATGTATGTGTAGTGGTATTCGGAGCGAATCATATAGGCTGTTTTTAACTGTTACAGCCCATGAATAGTTTGGATCTCCTGTGTTGGTGCACTAGATGATCGATTGGAGCTTGTAATGCAGAAATATGAATTTTAAACCTCCTCCAAAGCATTCCTGAGGTCCTTTCAAGGTACAAGACTCTAGGGTGCGGCCTATATGACAGAGGACCGCTCTCAAGTACTGGACAATCCTTACCCCGTTCTTGCTCCTTTTCTCCCAAAAGTGCAATTCCCAACTGTTTGTGAGGCAGCTGAGTGAGCCAGCCTTTCTCTCCTTTGTGTCTTTTTTGGTGTCTCCCTGACAGGGAGCTACCAGTCTCACCACTATTTACTGTGGACAACTAGAGAACAAAGAACTGCCAGGGGTCCCACAACAGTGGAGAAAGATTCAGGAAGTAGGTTCAGGAACATGGAAGTTCTGCAAGCTGTTGGAAGGAGCACACTGACTGCAGAGGGAAAGTGTGGGGGTGCACCCTGGCTTCAAGTAAAGGCCAAGGACACCAAGAGCACTGATGTGGATCTAACTTACCCATGGGTGCAGAAGATCCATACAAATTGTAATTCAGAGAACGTAATCTATTTCATAGTATGCCCATGTAAAAAACGTTACATAGGCATGACGACAAGAAGGGTGAAGATACGCCTCATGGAACACAGGAGCAACATCCGATGTCAGAGGTCTAACACTAAATTCACTACACACTACTTGGAGGAACATCATTCAGTGAATCACATTTTCTGGACAGTACAGGATAAACCAAAGATCTACAGTTCTACAGGAGATGTTAGGAGGCTACTCCTTCTCACGGAACAGAAGTGGGTATACAGACTATGTTGTCATGAGGTGGGGCTCAATGATGACATCCCCTGGAATTCCCTGAACAGATGAATTCCTTAGACTATTAAAAAGGATTTATCTGCAAAAACGCATCCAGTACACACTATCACGACACTACACGAGTAAGGTGTTTTTAACAATGCTATTGTGTCCCATACTGAGTGAGACATAAGTTAGAATGCGATGGGATGTCTGATCTCGCATTCTATATGGTGATACGACTTAGGGGTACGTGATTCTGAGAGCTGAACGTCTATTACCAGTCCCACACTTTTTGTGAAGCCCTTGGCAGACTCAGGTACATGTACTTCATGTTTTAGTGGTTTGATGCATTATATCCGATATGGTAATAATCAGCATAACAGTCAAGCACTTCGTCACTTTCACTGTGAGCAGATACATTAATAAAGCTTTATCTCTCCTTTTGATTACGTACGAGCGCTACGCTGAGGGCACATCGGTACTAATTGAGAGTTAGTAATATGTATGAACACGCCCGTTCTCGAGTGCGACAACACATTAATACAGTTTATCGTTCTTTTTGAGAAAAAACGCATACGAGCCACTTCACGAGGGCGATAGGAGACCAATAGAGAGTCAAGAACAGAGAGTAACAAGGACGTCATCATGTCCCGTTCACGTGTAGGAACGTCTCCCCATGTGACTGGAACAAACTCCCGTTATAGAGAGCCATGGAGAAAGGAGACAGCCACCTTCACGGCGAGAGGCGGGCAGTCGCCAGGCAGCGGTCTCACCTTGACGAAGTAAGGAGTCAGGGCTGGAGGACTACAAACCTACTCAATACCGCGAGAACAGTCCTGGCGCATGGAGCTTTTTGAAATACCTAGTACCTTATCCGTATAAAAACAGGGCTACCCTACCGAGTGGCAACGGCAATGTGGGATATCGCCCAGATCGGTAATGTCGCCATATGAGGGAGTGATTTAGAGATGACAAGTATACTAAGTTTTTCTAGCCAGACAAGTACTTTGTGTGTCATAGACGACGCTGGTAAAAATACTATCGAAATGCTAGTTGCAGTCATAGGTGGGGGCTTCCCAGACTATGACAACGTCCGGAGCATAGAGGGGCATAATCCCATGAAATTAAGCAACTATACCTGTTTTATGATTTATGTGACACTGTTGTTGAGTTGCCTACCACTTAATTCAACATGTTTTTTCCGTGTTTTGTGTGACTACAGGGAGCCGCTCCCACTCCCTCGTTTGTTCAAGCCTACCGATTGATGGAACTCGGTGAATGGGAGGACTTGCACTGCCTTAGTAGACGCGTGTCAGACATGCGCTTAATAAATGCGAGGGCCGAATACCTGCGGTTGAATGAAAAGGTGGATTTTCCACGACGAATATTACGACTTGGATAGTGAAAGCTTGCATGTGAGACAACATGGGTCTCTATGTGGTGGTCATGTGAGGATGTTGAGTGAGATGTACCTATGCGCACTAACCAGAAGGGTTTTCTTGCTCTTGCACATTAAATTGTTTTAGAGCAAGAGGATCTCATGGAAGGTCTCCTCTCTTTACAGGTTTAACAAGAGTGTAAGTTACTAAAACCCTATCTTGGAGGGAAGAACCCATTGAATCCTAAATCAGGATTAGAGGGTGTTGTATTTGGGATCCTGAAGGTCCTGATAAATGCCGGAGTGACCCAACATTGCGGGCACAGTTTAATCGGCAGAAACATGTCGACACCTTTGCAGTAAGGAGGGGTGAAGTGATCCTAATTTTCTCCTATCACCACCATCCTTCACGTTTTTAACCCTGGCCGGTTGGTCCAGGAATAAATGTAATATTAGGGACACATCCGAGCTAGTTTTAACTTTCACAAGCTGCACTTTTCTTTGGTGATCCCACTACTCTATGCTTATATTGTCTCCCCCTCCCTTTTGCTCCACCCCAGGCGTTGGTCTGCGCAGGGGTGTCAGTAAGCAAGCCTGATGATGAAGCATGTCACAATTTTGTGAGTGTGGGCAGTTTTTACTCACTAAGCACGTGCCACCACCGGAAGACACAGTCCTAACTCTTTTTTGTGTGATATATATTCAAGTAAAGGCTGCCTGGAACAGGAAGATTTTGATGAGTAGTGCAGAAAGAAATTAAGTTGATCATCTGCAGCCTAGGAAAGGACCTACACTGCTAAGCCACGCAATGAGGCCTTGTGTGTCTGGTCTCCCAGCTGTGCTCTCCAGTAAGAGGTAACTTGTTCCTGGAGGCAGTGTCTGCATGTCGGCACAGTCATCTCCCTATGAATGGAAGGTGACGTAGAAGGCGAGGTGACCATGAAGTATAGACAAGAAAAAGTAGTGCCTACGACACCCTGATGCTAAAAAAAAATTGAAACCACGTTGGTGGTTTTACCCCAAGAACTGGAAGTACCTTGACTGCTTGGTGCTGAAAAACATTGCAATCACATTCAGCAGTTCTACGTCAAATCTGTGACCAAGAAGTGTGCTACCTTTCGGGATAGGTTCTTCCTTTGTTTGCGTGGTCTGTGTCAAGTAAGATTTAATGAAGATTTCCATCTCCGAGACCAGCATGTGTGAGTTTAACCCAGGCCACCCTGTGCCCATACCACCCCTCTTCTGAATTCAAGGAGATTGGCTTTGTATAACTGCACTGCCAGGTGTGGAGTTGGAGGCAGGGGTTGAGGTAAGGTTGATGCTTTCTTTCCCTGAAGATTGTGAGAGAGCACGAACACAAGGAGGTGCGACGCTCTGGCCTCCACTGGCATCACATTCTGGAGAAGCTTGCCCAACAAGGTTTAAAGATAAAGTGTTCAACCAAGCTTACGGGGACTGCAATAACTAAAAGATACTGGGCAGCTAAAAAAGATAACATGAAGACAACCTTACTATTGCCAAAAATACTGTTTTAACTGCAACCGTGGGAGAGTAAATAGAGTTTGTATCCCACAAGCTTTGTGACAGGTTAGTGTGATTTTGCATTAATGTTGTAATATCACCCATAAGCAGCAGGGGACAGCCCTAAGTTGGTAGTGCTTTGCTCCCAACTCTTCCATTTTACCAGAGATATTTGCCTTTTTCCTTCTTCATATCCATGTGTAGTATTTACCTGTGTCTCATGTTTAAAGTACCCAAAGTAAAAGCCCTGGCTGGACAATAACTTATTGTTATTACCAACTGGAATAGAACGTTGAGAGCTGACCACCCAATCAGTATGCTACCTTTGTGGGCAATAGCTACAGTTATAGGCCTGCAAGGAAATAGGTGGAGGCAGTATCTCTTAATCAGGTAGGTAAAGCGTCTCTTCTTTTAGCAGGAGCTGAGCAGAAAAGCAAATCTGTTTTCCCTTCACCAAGTAGTTCTGGCATATAGGAGAGGTGTTAATACTCTTATTCTCTCACAGGTGTAGGCAGTAACAGTTGTTACTTACACTTCTATCACTATGGGTCCTTCGCTTGGGCCCAAATTGCCAGGATGGGTAATAAAAGGACGTTAATGCCAGCATGCCTAAATATAATTGACTGAGTTCTGAGTCTCTACTCCACACCACCTCCTTGAGTAAGTCTTGGACAACTCTGCCTCACTACCCGGAGAGTCAAGTGCACAAGGGTATCTATGTAGGTGTTCAGTTTTTCAGTAGCTTAAGCCTCTGTACAACCGAGGTAAAAGGATCTTATTGTTACAGTTAGAGGCCAGTAAAGCCATTAGCTGGGACTTCTGAAAAAGGCCCACAACTGATGAAAGTAATCAAGATATCTATAGCAGTTAAGTGGTCCTGCTCTCTGGGGGATAGCCGGATGTAGCTACACGACATCCTCTGGCCAGAAGTGGCCAGGGAGGTAAAATAAAAGGGAGGAGACCGCTCGGGGTCTCACTCAGATACCGAGACACAGTGTGTGAGTGTCGTTTGTGTCAGGTATCTAGGCAGGGGCATACCACGGTGTAGGCCACACACAGGGGCTGCACCTTACCAGCAACACTGGCGACGAGGGTAGGATCGGCCCCGCGTACCGCCGAGACTATGAAGCGTGGTGATCCCAGATCGTGGAGAATCAACGCGCTCCCGCGTCCCCACTGACTGCGGGAGCCAAGAACGCTGCACCGACTGCCGACACCCCTCCACACTCAGCCGAGCGAAAGCCAGGGAGGCGGCCACGTAACTTCACAAGCCCGCAGACCGCAGTGAGTAGAAGGCCAGAGCAGGCCCCGTCCACCACGCAGCAACGCCCATGCTCCTGGGCCGACTCCTGACCACAGAGAAGGTCACGATAGGCCCGACCGGCACAGGAGGCCCTTAAAGATAAGCTCCATGCCGAGAGAGCGAGGAAAAGGGAAAAAAAAAAGGGAAAATATACATTAAAGACAAAAATAACCTAAGAAGCAGTGGCACCTGCAAAAGAACAGAAAATCAAGCAAAAAGGAAAAAATAACAAAAGAGACAAATGACATTAGTACCCACACAAAAAGCCCCCAAGCCATGCTCTACACCTTCTAAAGATGAGACCAGAACACGCGAACACTCAGTGAGATCCGGCCTACATGGCAGATGAAGCCCAAGCTCTGCCTCCACAGCAAGCACCAGTACAATATGCCCTCAAAGGGGTGCTGCCACCACTCAGCGAATTAGCTGACCCAGCGACCACTTCCCCATTTTGGAAGATATGGATCGAGAGACTCGAGAACTACTTTATCGCTATGAGAGAAAATGATGGGGCCGTCAAGAGGTCATTACTCCTCCATCATGCCGGAGAAAAAATATATACACTATTCAAATACCTACCAAATACTGGCCTCACCACGGACTACGATGCAGCCGTAAGGACGCTCAATGTCCACTTTGACCCCCAGCTAAACCCAGACTTTGAAAGGTTTGAACTACGCCAAGCCCTACAACGAGAGGGAACGTCCATCTACGCATTCAACACCAGGCTACGTGAGCTGGCCATTACTTGCACAGAAGAAAACCAACTCAAAGAAATCCGAGCTCAGATCATCCAAGGATGCAGAAACTAAACTTTGCTAGGCCTGGTTCTGCGCCAACCAAACATCAGCCTCGAATACATCCTACTCCTAGTGCGATCACACGATTTGTCCACAGCCCGGGGAAACTAAATGGACCAGGCCCTCACACAGGCCCCAGAGAAACCGGCAAGCATCAAGGAAGAGCGTGCCGACGCCATCCGAGTAAAAAAGCCGAAGTGACATGGCCAAAGGGTGGAAATTCCCGAACACTAGACCGAGGTGCGGGTATTGCGGCAGAGAAGAACACCCCATCAACGAATGTCCAGCTCAGGGCTGCACCTGCTCCAACTGCAGCATCCAAAATCATTTTGCATCAGTCTGCAGAAATAATCCCAGAGTAAAGGCCCCAAAGACAACAAGCCACTGGCAAAAACAGTGCGCCAATTGTCCATCACGAACCTAGAACACCAATATGACTTCAGAAGGCAAGGGAGACAAACTTGCCATCTCGAGGACTCCTCCCCAGAAGATGAAGAAGAGACCTTTCTCATCTCATTCACAAGGGAATTAAAACGTCGCAGGAGGCCACAACTGACATGTATCATCCGAGTGGCAGGATCGGAGATGAAAGCCATCATCGATACCGGAGCCTCAGTCAACGAGATGGGGGTTCAACAGTACAACAGCCTTCAGCCCAAACCCCAGCTGGTACTGTCACATACCAAAATCTTTGCATACGGGAGCCACACCCTTTGCCTCTCCGAGGACGGATGTCAGTACCCGTACAATCCAACGGCCAAGAAGTCACGACAAAGTTTCACGTAATCGACCAGGAAGCCGACACGTTGATTGGCAGCCACACAGCAGAAGACTTCGGCATTGTGTCCTTCGCAAAGAGAGTGCGATCGCACCAAATCGACGATCTGCCAGACCAATTCCCCGAGCTAGTCCAAGGGCAGGGCTGCCTCAAGTAACCCCCCCGTGAGACTTCACATCTACCCCTTTGTCGCACCAGTGGTGCTCCGACACAGCTGCATCCCATTCCATCTTCGCCTGCTAGTGGAGAAGGAACTCGAGAGGATTGAACTACAAGGCGTAATAGAAAAAAGTTTTAGGGCCAACCCCCGGGTCTCCCCGATGGTGATCGCAGAAAAACCCAAACACCCTGGGAAAATCCATCTAAGCATTGACATAAGACTCCCCTACAACGCCATTAAGCGGGTCGGCACATCACACCAACCACGGATGATATCATAGCGGAAGTCAAGTGGCTCCCGCTGGTTTTTTAAACTGGACCTCAACGCCGGATATCACCAGTTGCTACTAGTGGAGGAAAGCCGGTATATCACCACCTCCAGCACCCACCAGGGGTTGTGCCGGAGCCAGCGCCTGAATTTCAGAATCTCATCAGCCAGCAAAGTATTTCAAAACGCTATACGCGAGACCCTGTCTGGGCTACCCGGTGTCCTGAATGTCGGCGACGACATTTTGATCCACTCACCCACTGCCGCAGAACACCACAAGCATCTGAAAGCTACTATCAAACACCTCAAAGAACACAGAGTGACACTGCATAGAGATAAAATCTTGTTCTTTCAGCCGTCCATTGAGTTCTTTGGGTTGGGTACGTCTTCAACCAAGACGGAATACAGGTAGACCACCGCAAGTTGCGAACAATCAAACGGGCACCAGCACCCACTACATCATAGGAAGTGAGGAGTTTTCTAGGGATGGCTACATATTGTGGGAGGTTCATTCCCGAACTTGCGACCCTTGCCGAATCACTGAGAACCCTCACAAAGACAGACGCGAAGTGGGTGTGGGGCCTTCGAGAAGAAGATGCCTTCCAAAGAATCAAAGATGCCCTCCTTGACAAAACCACGCTTGTGTACTTCGACCCTGATAAGCGCATCGAATTGTTAGTAGACGCCTGTCCCGTCGGGCTGGGAGCTGTACTAGCTCAGAAATAAGAACCAGGACGATGGGCAACACTGGCATTCGTGAGTAATGCATTGACACCAACAGTAAGCACGATAAGCACAAATTGAGCAGTGGAGAATTTCACCTGTACCCGAGTGGCCAACCGTTCAAGGTCGTCACTGACCACCAGCGCCTCGTCCCGCTCTTTCGAGTGTCAGCTCCTCACCTGCCTCTGCGGATCAAGAGATGGGCCATCCAGTTGAAACACTATCAGATGGAAGTAGTGTACAGGCCAGGATCAAAGAACCCTGCTGACTTCCTATCTTGCCACCCCATGCCCTCCGAGGCTCACGACATCCCTGATAGAGTGGAAGATTACGTCAATATGGTTTTGAGTGCCGCCTGCCCTTGAGCCCTCAGCCTAGAGGACATTAAGAAAGCTGCAGAAGCAGACCCGGACATCATCAGAGTATGCAACACCGTACAGAACAGCACGTGGGGGGACTTTCTCAGAGATGCCAATGACTGGACAAACGAGGACAAGGAGTGCCTGACGAAGATGTGGAGGGTGCAGGACAAACTCAGTACCACCCAAGACTGAATACTCCTATGAGGGTCTCGCATTGTGGTCCCGAAGGCCCTGAGACACCATGTCACACAGCTGGCGCACGGAGGACACGAAGGCGCCAAGAAAATGAAGTCACGAATGCGAGAGAAAGTGTGATTCCCCGGGCTAGAAGAAATGTCCGAAGACTTTGTACGAAAGTGCCCAGCATGCCAGTTAACGAGTATGCCAGAAAGGCTGGCACTGGTAATTACCAAAAAGCCATGCACAGACCCATGGTCCAAACTAAGCCTGTATTTCAGGAGTTTCCCCGATGGAAGAACCTCTCTCCTCCTGGTAGATACCTACTCGAAGTATCCCCTTGTGGAAGTTATCAACTCCACAGCGTTTGTCCATGTGGCTCCCGTCCTTGACAAGGTGTTTGCAACCTTTGGCCTACCCTCAGAAATCAAAGGCGACAACGGACCGCCGTTCACGGCGCAGAATTCGCAGACTTTCTAAAACAACGAGGAATACGCCACCATCACTTCACCCCGCAGTGGCCACAAGCTAACGGCGAGGTCGAAAGGTTCATGCGCACGCTGAATAAAACACTTCATATCGCCACGACCAAACAGAATGACCCCGAACGCCACCTGCAGTCATTTCTTAGAGAATATCGGAGCACTCCCCACTGCATAACTCAACAAGCCCCGTGGACCTCGATGTTTAACGGACCCCAGTTAGACTTTATCCCCACATGCCCAGGGTGGATGCCCAACCTCATAACATCTGCAAGACCCAAGCACGCCGTGAACGGTGCAACATTCTCGCCAGTCAATGCCGACGGGCAAAGACAAGATCGCTTCTACCCGGCGATTTCGTTGTTATCAAAGGCCACATACCCGGGTGGAAGTTCGGAACACCATATGAGCCTGGGATCTGGACTGTCGTCAAAAGTGATGGAAGTATGGTGAGGGCAAGGAAAGATCGAGAAGTAGTAGCCAGAAACATCTCATGGTTCAAGAAGGTCGTAACCTCGTCCTAACCCTCCGATTCAGGCAACAACGAAAATAATGCTGACTGGCCGGAGGGTGAGGAAAGCGGCACAGCAGGGAGTGACCCCGCAAGTCAAGGTCTAGTGCGTCCTGGTGGTAACCGGCAAGATTGACACACCTGCTGACTCTCCTGCCTGTGATCCGCCCCCTCGCAGTTAATCCCATTGGTACAACCTCCGGCCCAATCCTCAACGCAGCCAGCGACTCAAAGACTTCGTATGTCAAATGAAATTAAACTTTGAAACCAAGTTGGGGAGGGATGTAGCAGGTTAGCGGTCTTGCTCTCTGGGGGATAGCCGGATGTAGCTACACGACATCCTCTTGCCAGGCGTGGCCATGGGGGTAAAATAAAAGGGAGGAGACCGCTCTGGGTCTCACTCCGATACTGAGACACAGTGTGTGAGTGTCATTTGTTTCAGGTATCTAGGCAGGGGTACACTACGGTGTAGGCCACACACAGATGGTGCACTTTACCAGCAACAAAATCCGCTAAAACTAGAGGCCCACTGCCATTGAAAATGCCAATATTGCACAAACTTCAAAATCATCAGGTGGATACTCTCAAGACAATGAGGCTTTGCCTTGAATTTCCACGCAGATTATATCACTTCTCTGCTCCTTCAGATGTTGTTTTAAGTTTAGGCTTTTTGTTCCTTAGTGTGTATATTATACCGCGTTGAATCAAACAAGTAAATCAGCAAATGAAAATAATCCCATCCATCACATAGAATGGATTTTTAAACATGACCAAAGAATCCCAAAAGGTTAATTATGGAAAATGAGACCCGCTTTATTGAAAACATTGATGATTTAGACAACATTTTACAAGGGGAAAAAAAAATATCAGCTCCGTTAGGATTACTCTGTGAATTGGATGCTTGTCGCAAAAACATACAACAATTTGTAGATTACGAGTTCTAATCCCGACACAGCCACATAATAGTTTCAAATTCGATAAATTGAGTATCATTAAATCGTATTGTTAACAGCAGACCAATTAAGAATTGTGATTAGGCGCCATTACATTTTTAAAAATATTTTTCTAAATTAGAGTCTGCCGCTGGCTGGAGAGGTGCGTGGTTGAGGTCGGTTGAGTTCCGCGGCTGATGTACGTTCCGAGACATTTGAAAATCCCCCCGAGTAGCGCCCTGGTTCGGACGGAGGAAGGGGCATGATACAGCAGGAGGAGGAGGGAGAGGAAAGGGGCGTTAGGGGCGGCATGTCAGGGATGGGCCGGCCGGGAGCCGACAGCGAAGACGACTTACCCCTACCCTTCTGCCCTCTAGCCCTCCCGCCGTCGCCGCAGCAGAGCCCGCTGCCCCACCCAGAGGCCCGGAGCAGCTCCATGGCTTCCGCAGACATCGCCCGGCAGTTGGTGAGTTAACTGAACCGGGTGGGGGTCAGAGGAGAGGGTTGCTCCGATTACAGAGATTGGTCGCTGGGCACTTTTTTGTTCGGTTACTTGTGGACACTTTCTTTCGAGTTTTCGATACTCCGGAGACTTAGGCCCTTCCTCGAAGCTGGGAATTTTCGGTATCCCGTGGGAGTCCTGGTGTGGGGGTGCCGTCTCCTCAGTCAGCCGCAGACCGGGCTGCATGCGAGTGCGTGACGCGTTCTCCGCTCAGTGGTCATCACCACTTTCATTCAGGGAAAAAGTAAAACTACTTCAGAAGGTGTGGTTCGTCTGAAAGGCGTTTCTAGCTTGGAAAGCTTTACTTTTACGATATATTGAGTGCGAAAAAACCACAAACGTTAAAGAGTATTCTGCTTCACGCTTTTTTTAGGCATTGAAATAATCATAACAGTGATTCTAACTGATAGGAAAGAATTAAAGACATATACGCTGGTAAAAACCATAAAGGAGGACTCCCACTGTAACTAAAGAGGATGTTTCATAGGGAAGCTTGCATGTTTTGGAATGTGCGTGTAGGACCTCCAAGCCAACATTTGGGCAGCCCAAAATCAAACCCTATTAAGACCCAGGAAATACGTATATTGTTTGCCAATTGACTGAGTGATATTTTAGAACAGCAATAGTATTTTTACTGTGGGCAGACATATGTAAGATTTACCCTTTTAAATGCAAATAAAATTGAAATCCTGTTAATCACGGAAAGGAAGTACAAAACGTTCTCTGTAATGACATTGGATATCTATCTATCGGACTTGTAATAATATTTACTAACACTAGATGAAGGCAGATTGTTAAACTATCATAATTCTGCAATGTATATTTATATCCTTCTGTAGCTGTCCACAGTTGTGAGTGCCTTTATGCATGGTCCTGGGTCATCTTCTCATTGGCCATAGTCACTGTGAAGATATGTTTTTGTTTTTATTGGGTGCATAATGCTACTTCTGTTCAATTACATGTTTAGTGATGATTCTTGAGGAATAGATACTTGTGAATCGCCCTGACAGTAGTGTTGGGATACGCAGTACTTGGGAAGTGGAGGTAAAAGCATAAGTGTGTTTAGAGTTTATATAATTGTTGAATGTTATGCTGTTGCCATTTGTGTGACAATGGTACTGTATTGATTGTGAGTGTAGAATACTCAAAAGTATATACACCATGCATTGGAATGTTCACATATGCAAAGGTTCGTGAGGAATGCAGAAGGAGAATTCATCAGTACAACGTGTTTTGTTGGTCCTTTCTCAGGAGGTTCAGGGTGAACTGTCTCGTTGCCACCTACTTAGATTAGCATTGCTACCCTGCTGTGCACAAGGGGGTGCAGGCAGGTTGTCTGACATGTTTTATTATTGTGGGTGCCGGTACGTGTGTGGAATGTGTTGTACTGAATTGGGTTGTACTAATCTGACAAACATATGGTTTGGTGTTGTTTTAGGAGTGTACAGGAATGTCTGTTTTTAATCATCTCAGATGAGATTGAGTTGTGCATGTGTAACCAGACTGAGGCAGCATCCACACGAGGTTCATTACATTAATAATATGTCTATTACTTTACAATTAACAGCAACTGATTCTTGGAATGAAGCACAAAGATGGAAATCTGAAAAGTTGCAAAAAACGTTATCTGTGTCTATGGAGACACTTCTAAATTGGCAGAGCTTAGCAAAATATGGAGTTGAAATGTGACAAAGTTATACATTCCCTTGCAATCTGTATCTTATCGAATTGCATTGCCACTCGCTGTCCTGCAGCTGGTGGGAAGTCCTCCTGAGCGAGCTGGAGGAAAACAACATAAACATGCCTGCCAAGTTTCAATCACCAGACCCACAGCCAGCGTCATGCTCCCCATCCCCCTTTGGAATGCAAGCTCAGCAAATGTGGTCATTTCGTTAAAACATGGTCAGATATGCCTCCAAAATGACAATATTGGGATTCTCATTTTCTGTTGTGAAAAAGGTGTGGGTACTTGTGTTTTTGTCCTCACGAGAGGGCAGAGGATCGTGTATTTCTATCAAAATTAAACATGTGGTGAAAATTATTTTATGTACACAATGATAGCGTGGTATCTTCTGTGCTTCTGGCCAGATGAAGTGCGGGACTGATTTTTTTACATCCACACAAAATGAGTGAGGGCAGATGTTCCGCTGTTTTTTCACACTTATAGATCGGGAAGCGACAGGATGTGCAACTCTCCCCTCTGGGCCTCGTCTGGCATCCGCAAGGGATGTGCATTGCTGGGTCAAATGTGACTGACCATTTGGCAAGCTGCAGAGAATTCAGCGCTGCTGGCAGCTCGTTCAAGCGAGGCTCTTGTTGGCTCGTGATAAGTGACTTGCACAGTTAAAGCACTGGAAAGCAATGGACATTTTGTAAAGGATCACAAGTCAGAGCGCCTCCTTAGCCTAAATGAGGTTATTATCATTCTAAAAAGGCTTAGCATTGATAACTTTGCCAACAACTTATCTTTGGGAATCTTGCAGTCAGTCAAAAATCTTTATTCGACCAATACACTGGTCATAAAAGCGCACAAAATAAATACAAAAATCCCATCAAATGACAGATAAAACAACAGCTCCACAGAAGATACTAAGATCACAATAAAAATCTTTTACTTTACATACAATTTCCTGAGTTTGATAGCAGCAACGATATAATTAGGAGTATCCGTACAGATTACTTGGCATTGCTCAAGGGGTAGGCTGTAAAAAAAAAAAAAAAAACTTTAACGAGCGATACAAGGTGCAAAATAGCATAAAGTGCACAGTTTGATACAATGTCAATCAAAATATGTTCATTTAAAATTCTAAAATCACAATAAAAATATTTTACATTGCATAAAATTTCTTGAGTTTCATAGCAGTCATAATATAATTAAATGTGCCGTACAGATTTCTGGGGAGCTAAAGATTGAATATATCCTAGGCCCTCTTTACGTGAGGTAAAGTGCTTGTGCAAAAGGATGGGACGTCAAAATCGAACCCTTAACAAATGATACAAGGTGCAAAATAGCATAAAGCGCACAGGTGATTGGGTTGAGACAGTGTCACACGGACATTTCGAAGTCATTGCTAAATCTAACGAGGGCCGGTTAAGCAATGAATTTTCGTACTTGAAGTCCGTTCCCCTCTTAGAACCTTTCTTAGATATAATTAAAATCCCATTGGACAGGAAGCTGTATATGCAGTTTATGTTCGCCACGCTCCCACTCAAAGCTTACATTGGCTCATGGCGCAACACTAGCGTAGCTACATGGTTCTGCCCTCTCTCTGCAATGCATCACTCAAATCTCCAGTGCATGTCTATTTTTGCCTGCCCTTCCTATTCTCACCCCAGAACTATGTGGCTTATACTCCTATGTAAACAACTGGGGACCCGAGTCCACACTGAAGCCCTGCGCATATTAAGATCTGATTCTAGACAAGTTATTGCTTGTTCAATCGCAAAGTTCCTGGGCCATATGTGGGGCATAAGGAGGAATTTACTGCTAAGAGGAGGAGTGTGTTAATTTTGCATTTTATTGCTAAAATTCTTCATATGAAATAGTTGCATAGTATTCCTTGTGGATTTGTACATGTTTGTGATCCAGGTTGTCCTAAGTTTCGGGGACTCGGAGAGACCAGGGCCATGTGATTCGTCACAGTGCGTGCCGCGTGATTTGAGGAGAACCCGTTAGAGGGCTTTTAATTTGTAACAATCTTTAGTTTTAATTGGGCCTATGCACGGGCAAAGTTTTATTATTTTATCTTTTGTATTTGTTAGTCTTAGTATGAAATTAACTGCATATGTATTTGATGAATTTACTATTGCACTTTGTCCCACTCAAATTCTGACAATGGAATGTATGAGTTGATGAGCATATTGTACTTTTATGGTCAACAACCAATTAAAGTGATTGATGATGATGATGATGAAAAGGAAGTGACCCAATAGCTTGCCAAAGGAAAAGCAACTAAATGGTGGATAACATTTAATCTCAACCTTGTCAAATAAAACCTATGCTGTGGATTGACAATCCATGTTAAGTAGGGTTCAATACCAGAAACATTTAAAATTTGCATATAATTAATAATGGAACAGGAGCCCATAGCCTTTTCAATCTTAACCTCTTCACGATGTGAAGCAAAACTCTTTTCCACCCTCTCCTTGGTCTGAGATCCTATATTTACGGGGGAATTGAAAAGATCAATCAAACCTAGGGAGTAAAAGGCTTTTAAACATAAGCCAGCCATGTTATGGCGTTCACGTTGTTGAGATTTAAACAATCGATCAAAACTTCCCTAGATAGACCAGCCCTAGGGCTGCTTCAGAGTTTTACCCACAATAGCAAAGGAGCTAAATTTATTAAAATCTTCCAGAAAACCAACCCCCGTTTCCACATGCATTTCTTATTCTTTTTTTAAAATGTTTGTTTAGCATTGTTTTTATCTTTGCTGAATTACGGGGTTGTCTTAACTTCAGCCTCTTTTTAGAAATCTTTATTAATTGCAAAACTTTCTTTCGAACTGAAGTACATAATGAGAGTACTGAGCGAGGGATAATCAATGGTTATTAAAATTTCTATCTTTTTGCTAGACCAGAATCTTTTATTGACAAGTTAAAAGCATGTTAATCACATTCTCACATACATGAGCTTTAGGTTTGTAATAACAAGTCCTAAATATGTTCTGAAGACCAGAGTGCCACTTTTAAAATATGTTCTAGTGTTCCAGAAGTCAAACCCATCTTGAGTGCCATTTGCCCTTTGATAAAAGAGCCCCACAGGCTGGTGCATAGCCACTTGCTTCAGTTAAAATTCACCTTGTCCATCTTGTCAGATTGGCTAGAAACATAAATTACAGTTGTGAGGCAGAAGTTGGTCTGAAAAATGGCATTCTGTGCTTCATAATATTTGAGACATTTGTGCATGCACACTTGTGCTTAACTAGGAAAACTGAAAAAAAATAGCACAGATAGCTATTTTGTGAATCTTGTAACATAAAACAACACCCCATCAAAAGAGAAAGCTCTATTATTCACATCAAGTCCTTTACATCTGATGCTTTTATGAAAGAGAAGCAGACATAAGAGAATTGTCGTAGTTCTTCATCATTTCGCTACTGCAAATTGAAATACAGACATTTAAAAGAGCTCTTTCTACTAAAAAATACTTCCCAGCCTGTCCCTTTTTATCAAGATCTGATCAGCAGATGTAGTGGTTGGATGTATTTACTATATGGTCATCTTTAACATCAGAATATAAAGACATCAAAAAAATTCCCTACCTCCACTGGTAGGGCACAAACGGGATCTGTTTGTTTACTAAATACCAACTAACTCTGATTGACAAGCTTTATTTACATTTTGGAGCCCATGATTCTCTTATGATTGACAGATTCCAGCGAAAGCACATGGACATTGTAGGAATTTCTGAAATCTTCCAATGTGTCACTTGACAATGGCCGTGATGTGCCAGCTTGTGGGGATTCCATGATGGGTCCAGCAGTAATCAAGAAATTAATTTGTTTGGGAAGCTCCAGGGACAACTTCAGAAGATGAAGGTCCCTCACCTTGGACACAGCTTACAAGCTGACACCGACTGCTGCACTGCGTCGTACTTTGGCCCAACTCACATGGCCCAATTACACTGTCCTATAGTGCATTTCATCAAACTTTTCTCATGCTTCTAGATCTAAGGGACTTGTTCATTGGAAACTGTGTGACCGACTTCCACACCTTTTGAAATTAGCCCTCAAAATTTTCTTTTTGCTTTTACTCAATATTTTTTGCCTGATGATGACTATGAACGTGATTTGGTAGGGTTAACCTATCATGAACCACAGCGACTTACCAGGATGAGAATTGTTGACTGAGAAATTCATGTGATTCTGTTCCTTCACTAGATTCATGATTGTTCCTACAGCCTCTTCGTTGGATAATGCACCTTTTTCAGTACATGAACTTAACTCTGTGATCCCTAGAGCACCCGGGATCTACACTTATATGTATTGCGTCTTACTTTATTAAAATGCATTATTGGATAATACTATACTCAGATTTACTCTATTGGGCTTAGTTATGAGTCCCTCTCATTGTTTTACATTTTCTAAAATGATACGTCTTTGAGCCATTGTTTTTTGTTTAGTGCCATAGCCTCTGTTTGGGTTAATAGGGCTGCTTCATTTGGTGTTACATTTTAAAATTAATTCAAGCATTCCTATAATCACGTTGTTTGTTGTATCTTTAGTAGTATAGTGCATAATGAAAATGTTGGTTCAGTTAATCTAGGCCACTGGCAAGCACAAACCGGTCTTGGTCCTGCTTTAGTAGAAATAGTCCAGCCCAAAATGCCCTGTGAGACCCCTCCGGAGCAGAACACAAGCAAACCCAAACCTGTTTTAGTCTACACAGGCCTCCTCACTGAGGTGCAGTCGAATTTTGGGGCACCGTGAGCATGTGCTGTAGAAATAACAGTAAAGCTATTTAATTGATAACAGAGCTACTGGTCTTGTAACACATTCTGTAATCCTCCTGTATATTTTTGGGGGAATTGATTTGGTTTTGTCAGTTTCCTGAAACTCTCAGTGTAGACTGGCACATCATACCGCTGGTTTGTATAGCTAGGTTTAGTAAGGAGAATCTGTGTTATTGACAACTTGGCTATTTTTAGTATACTACATCGTTTGACAGAGCTCTGGACTCTGTTAAAGACACATAGGTACATTTTAACACTGTGTCCTGCCTACTGTTTTCTCTAGCAGGAAAATAAGAACCGTATTATACATAGAGTGTATCTACACTCAACAATTGAAACTCACAAAGGGTATTTAAAGTGCGATATAAAGACCAGTATAACACAAAAATCCGTTTAACTTGGAGGACAAAAATAAAGCATAAAAAATGTATATCATTTGCATTTCTATCCCTGATAGCCAGAATTTAATTTCAATGTGGCCAGTTTTTGGCAGACCATTTAAAAGAACCTTGCATGCTGTAACTCTGCTCTCCTTTGTGGTCGTACTCCGAAGAGCATCCAAATTAAGTATTTGAACAGCAGAAATTTAAAAATGATAGTCCAAAGGTAAAAAGGCCACTTCCAGATCTTAGGCACTTCAGACCTCCCAACCTAAAATCAGACTAAAAGAAAAAACATTAAGGGAGGTTTTTAAAAGGGAATATATTTGCCTCCAGGTCTTAAATGGAATCCAAACCTCCACTTGAGCTGCACTTTATATTTTCTGTCAAGATCTGAAACTCTTTTATGACCAGTTTAAGGTCTGTCAATCACATTTTGGAATACACGAGGCATGTTTGTAATAGAATTTCCAGAACGTGAAATCCCAAAACAAACTAATCTCAGGCACCAACAACTCCTGTGGTGACATTGCAGCTCTAGTTGAAAGAGCCTCAAAAGCTGATACGTCTGCGACCACTTTAGCCATAATCCATGTTTCTACAGGGGGAAAAGAAACTAGAATAAAAGGTTTGTTGAAGGAAATGAAACCTGAATGTTGAAGGTGGTCTGAAATCCAGTCTTCCACATTGGTGAAGGTGGTCTGAAGGAAACGCCATTTGCTTCATAACATCCAAAACAACAGCTTGTTGTGCCTTGTGACATAAAACAAAACTCCCTCTGGAGCGAATGGTGAAAGGTTGTATTATCTAGGTCCTTAATCTTTCACATCTGATAGTCTTCTAAAAGAAATTAGGCATCGCACATTAGTAGGTCAAGGATGGATCCTCCTCATCCAGCAATTGTGAAATCAAATTTAACACTACTCTGACACCCCCCACCACTGAAAACTTGGGTCCTAAGATTGTCTACAGGCACATAGAACTGAGAGCCTTTTTAATCAAGAAATACTTCCCAACATGGACACCTTTCATCAAAACATGACATGAAGATATCACTGACCTCAATTAATTTAATATATATAACACTTTGGCAAAAGGGAAACCAAAAATTGATCTCCTCCAGTGAAGGAGCACAAATGGGATTAAGCTTCTGTTCAAATCACCAGCAAACCCAGATTGACCAGGTCTGCTTATAATTTTCGTAGGTTGATGGAGCCCAAGGCTTTTTGATGACTGATAGAGATTCATGAGAAAGTTTAAGGAACTATTCATGAACTGCGAAGCCATCGCATTTAAATGCCACAGAAGGACCAAATTCTGAAGATCCTCAACTAGATTCAGGAGCAATTGAGCAGATAAAGGCAGTAACTTGCTGAAGACTATGGTAGTGGTTGAAAATACCGTTTGAGCCAACTGAAAGATTGTTCAGTAACCATGCCTTGTCTAGTCTGACATGCACTATCACTCTCAGGGTCCTGGAGAATGGATGTTATTGCATGACCTTGTAGTATGGGTGAAGGCTGGAGAAAAGCTTGTGAGTCTCTACCTCTAGATATGGCTTCAAACTGAAAATCTGTGGAAGTTTCCAATTGAGCTCTGAAGCAAATACGTCTAACTGACAGATATCCCAGAGCCCATAGATATGTGAGAACACTACGGCATCAAAGCCTAGTCACTCGCCCCTGAAAGAACATGAAAGCACGCAATTGCTTTGGCCAGACCCATAATGGTATTCCACCTTAATCCTAATTCTGTTGTCCATGCAAAAAAGCCAAAAAGTCTTTGGCCCGACCCGCTAGCTCTTTTAACCAGGCATAGTCCTATTTGCAGATGTTCCTGACTACAGAGATTTTGTCCACGATAAGGGCACAACAGGCTATCTCCTACAAGAAACTGCTAATTAGCCTGCAAGTGGCTCTAAGTAATTTATATACCACATTCACTCCTGTAACACATTCTCCACACCTTGCCCAATCAAGATAGCTGGTGGTCTGTCTCTAGCATGATATTGGATTTCTGCCCAAAAATCGATCTTCCATTCCTGGCTTCCATGTGGAATGGCTTGTATCCAAACTGCTTCCTTGAATTTGGAGAAAGGGAAATTTAAAACCAAATAGGGATTTCCTTTCTTGTGACCGTGCAACATAAAGGTGCAAGCAAATTGCGTGGAAAGGCAATGACAGAAAGCCCACAATGCAGTCCAGTCTCGTCAAGGAAAGAAAAAAGGAAGATCTAGTTTCAACACAGCTCAAATCGCTTACTTTATCAATTTGATCTTTGAATTTGGAAGAAAAGAGAGACTCTTTCACTAATGACATTAGGAAACCCAGTCCTTGTGAAGGAATAACTCATTTTTGAAATTCTGGTTGTTGACTAAGAGTGTAAAGGACAGCATGTTCATTGTCCTATCTACATGCTGTGGCGTATTAGCACTTTTCTACTGGGGGGGGGTTACTTCAGCCTTCTAGATTATGTGATGCCCATGTTGTGTCATACTACATGTTGTCTGCTAAACACAGCGCATAGAAATGAGCTAATTTATAGTGCTGTATTGGTACAGGTTTGACTTGTCTTTGGGTAATTATCTACCCCATTATACAAATGCAGAACTAAACAAGCATTTGCAATGCAACAGGTCTCGCATTTGTTAAAGTTAGAGCTGTTGGCTTTGAAAATAACAATGTTTTTTTGTTTTTGTTTTTTTTATTTGCAGTGGAGTTATTATATTTGCATAGCACTATTGCCAATGGTATAAAAAAGTAAAAGTAAAAAAATTGTCATTTTCAACGCCAACAGCTCTAACTTTAACAAATGTGAGACCTATTGCATTGGAAATGCAATCGGTCTCACATTTGTTGGAGTTGGTTATTGGCATTATAAATGCCAATATTTTTTACCTAGCCATGTTGCAGAGTGCAGTACACCACGGGACATCTTTTGGTCACATATGGTACTTCACCCTGCAGAAGATATGGTAAATCCACCCTACCCATAATGCATTGCATGCAAGACAGTACCACAAGTACATTAAAATAGCTATGTCCATATATATAATTAGAAGCTTTGAAATGTGACAAAAGAATTATTATATGAATTCCGGATTAGGTTGTAGTCTGTGTGGAGCTGATGAAGGGACATTTTTAGAAGGTCTCATATAAATGTGAGGTGTGCTAGTGAGTAAAGTAACCACTGCCAGCCTTGTTTAGGACCAAGCCTGTGTCCTGCCTGAAGCCCTTTAAGAAAATAGTGCTGTGAGGCTGTGAATAAAAGCCAGGGAGTAACAACACATTTAACAGGGAGTGTCCTCATGGGAGGTTACAAGAAGATCTAATCAAAACAAAGGGGACACTGTTCCGGAGGAGGGGTGCAACGTGTCACCCACTCACTAAGAAAAGAGAGGAAAGAGGGGAAAGGGGATTTCCTAGGTCTAGAACCCACCAGTGAGAGGGAAGAGCAGGACTTGCCTCTTGATGCCCTCACACACCCCGAAGGATGTCATGCTTCATCATCGGGCGTTTGCTCCTCGTCGGGCTGGCGCTGCAATGCCCTACGGGTCACCCGAAGGGTCACTTTAGCGGAGATCTTCTGAGAACTGCTGTTTGATGTGTGCGGGTGTGTGGGGTGAGTCCTATGTGAAGAGTGATGAAGTGCGTGCAAAGTATTAAAACTGACTAAGGGTAACCAGGGGGTATGTTTAATTTGACGGTACCCTTGTCAGAATAAAAAACCCGTAGGTTTATGTTACCCCAATAGGCGCAATGTGCTCGGGTAACTAGAAGGTCGACATGTTTCGCGCCTAAGTGGTCACATGGATCCTTGGCACTTCTTCAGGACCGTAAAGCAAAGTGAGGTGAAATGCACGCAAGAAGTGAATAAAGAGGGTCAATACCCTCTTAGGTTTCAGGGCGGGCCAAAGGACTGTGAACCCTACAGTGAGGCTACAACTAAATAGTTGATACCGCTCCTGAACACGACCTAATGAAAGAAAGGAGAATTGCTCCAAAGGCTAATAGCGTAGGATGCCCGCACCTTACCGGGAGTTAAACTCGGGTGCCGGCTCGTTAGCACCTACCCCGTCCATACGCCTGCCCGATGTGGGTTACAAGAAGAGACAAGGCTGTACTGAGGAGGAACTACTAAGCCTATTGACCAATCAAAAGCTACCATTTACAAAGGACAGGAGCCAATTAAAACGATGGGAGGAAAGGGGGCGGAGCTTTATGCCCATATTCTGAATACAGCATCTAAGACACAGCGCAAGCGATGCCTAGGCAAGACCTAAAAATGAGGATGAATCTCACAGAGCATGATCATTGGTCATCTATTGGTCATTAACAACATCTTATCTTTGTCTTGCTTCTGTTTAATTTTTATTGATCTTTTCAAGAAGGTTATGGGGCACCATTCCCACTGCACACAACTTTCAATTGTGTGGGGGGAGGGAGCATGCGTAAAACAGCAACGACTGTTCATTACCTAAGACATTCCCATTGGCGTTGCCTGCTTATGGACACCATATTTATATTTTGCATTGTCGTACAGTTTACACCACTAAACTCATGCCTCTTAGGTCTTTGAAGATCCTGGAGTTCATTTATTCCTTTATTTATCCAAACTTTGTTTATTGTTTTACTATTTAACAGTGACCAAGACAAATGTAAGACGTTTGTGGGATACTTGTGGTATTATCACAGTACAGTAGCAAACTTTACATAATGTGCACCTACAGGGCAGTGAGAAGGACTGTCCTAACATCAACACTTTTTTTATCATACAAAAGCATTCATCATCGACCAGGTATCAAATCAGTCTTCCATCTCTGTTGAAGCCCCTTAATGGAAGAGTCTTCCTCTCTGGACATCAGCTAAGCTGAAACTGGTTTCTGCCAATCCTTGTCATAGCACATCCAGTAAGCATGATGTACCCTTCCAAATCGTAGTGATTATATTTTTGCCAGTGGAGTTGGGCCTTTTTATTATTTTCTTTATCAGAAGAATTATGATTACAAAATCAGCCAGGCGAGCACTTTTGACAGAGGATGGATGTTTGCTACCCATCTCAATGAGAGCAACATGCTTCGTGTTAGATCTCAAGAAATTTGAGCACGTTTCCCCTGCCCTGCTAACTCCAACGGTGTCCCATTGAAGTGCGGGCCCAATTCAAAACTGCTTGCATTACCCACAAGGTGCTGCACTCCTCTTTACCCTCCATCTAAACGAGATACTGAAAATCTCTGTAGCAAATAGGGGTTCCAGAAATGCTCAACCCCTGCTCCTGGAACACCTCCACCATCAGTCAAGAATGATACATGAGCCACTCATTCTCTAGTAGTGCTACAAGAATCTGGAACTCTCTGCATCACTTCCTCTGCCTAACCACCTGCCTAGTAACCTTCAAAAAGGACCTTAAGCTCCTCCTATTTGACCGACGCCTTGGTTAATCACCCTCGACCATTCTTAAGTACTCTCTCCACCAGGATCTGATCTACCCTCGTATGTGATCCCCACCATCTAAATTAATGATTTAACTGTGTATAACCTTTTGACCAACTGCTGTAATTCTCATGTGGTAACTCCTGCACCCATCTTCCGATGTAAATGTCCGAGTTTAATTACTGTAACTGGAACCCGCTGTAACCCATGTATTCTGCTTCTGTTGTAAAGCGCTCTGATGCCTTCGGGCCATGTTTGCACTATATAAAATTGCAAAAATAAAAAATATAAATTTTACTCAAGTCCTTAGAAGGGTGAAAGAGTGAGCGACTCTGAACCTGTGGCCATGCAGTCAGACACCAATCCCTGAAGTGGATGCATTAGTCCTCTAGATTACCAATATTACTAGCTTGAAGTTACTCATTCACTGTGGGTACTTTGGGAACACTGACATTCCTGAAAGGCTTTTCACTACAGAGAAGTATTCATTTCTAGCAGAAATGACCCTCATGACCAAAGAAACATAAATCCTAGGTTAGACTTTCACATAGGAGAAACACTGGTTTCTATATGTATTTCACATGTTGCATTATATACATGTGGTAACTGGTGCTCGCTACAGTTGTCTATATCACAATTATGTAATTATCTGATTCAGGTGCAGCAGACCGATACCCCTTCATTGCATCCTCCAGTACATGTACAACACTACACTTGCCTCTGAAGCAGGAAAACATGCCCCCTTAATGAGAAAATGTAACATTTCAGGATTTTGTTTCCAAGATGTATTTCCACTACCATGTGCAGTAAATGAATACCACTGCCCAATGCTCTCCTGTCACTAGGTCGGCCACCCTTGGAAACCAAAGTATTCACCCAAAATGAGTATCTTGTGGCACTTTAAAACTTTAAGTGCACTCTTCAACCAAACCTTTTTGATTGTGAACTTAGATGTGCATTTTGTGTGGAGAATGCCATTGAGAATGATTGTGAATACCCAAAATGTCCATACATTATGATTGTTGTCAAAATGTCCTATAGCCACTCCAACCCACCCCTCTCAGAACACATCATTTTCTCCACTTCTTTTTCAGACCTACGACTGCAAAAAAGTTTAATCTGCTGTCTCGGATATCAGCAGAGTTTGATTCTTTTATTCGCGATCTGCCAGTTCTGGTGTCAAATTTCTTTTTTGTGCACCTATATGAAACGTAAGTGTTCATGTAGTTGGAAATCTGGCTCAGTATGAGGCAGAGCTTAAATTTAATTGTACAGATACCGAGTGGGCATACAAAATATACCCACTGCCAGGCTTGGGTGAGATTTGCCTTTTTGAGGAGCGGGCAGGCTATACAGTGGTCAAGTTTCAAAAGGGAAAGTGGTTTACTCGCGTTACTTTTTAGTAAGAAAAAAGGACCTAGAAATAGAACGCAGGGCTATTTTGGTCCTAAAAATAGCAAAGACATGGGTGAAAGAAATAAAAATGTCATTAGATTTTTCCTGCAGTTACACCAGGCGAAATAAAGGTGTTCTGTAGATGTTTATGATGCAGATTTCCAAATAATAATTGCCATGAAACTCAGACAATTGCTGAGATTTGTAGAAAACGATCACTTTCAGTTCAAGATCCTTCTGCTCTTTTGAGGCATTCTCCCAGTGCCTGGCAGTAGTGGTATAATTCCAAAGTAGACAAATCTTTTCTTACTCTTATGTAGGTGACTGGCTGCTAAAAACTAGCTACTTAAGTAGTTGTTACAAACCTTTCAGTTGACAATGAAAATCTTATTTAACATACCAATTACAAGTCTCCTCCATCTTAAATACTTTGGATCCAGTGTCTGGGGCATTGAAACATACGAACGTGAATACTTTCGCAGAGACTCTACTTCTCATCCACAAGAAACGCTTTTTCTTTATTCAAAGCCCAATTTGATGTCTCGTCAAATTTTATTGTCTCCTCAGTACAATGGCTTCTTGCGTTTTAATTGTACCTCATGTGATGGTACATATGAGGCTTCTGCAAGAGGCGTTACTGAAGTCAGCATGGACAGGTTTCCAATCCTGTGCAAGGTGAAGCAATTCTCTTTTAAGCCAAAGATGCGGTCTCTGCCCATAGTTCTAGATGCTTCCAAATCAAACCAAGAAGTGCTGCTCAATCATCTACATATAAAAGGACTATTCCCCAAAGGAAGCATTGTATCATATGGATATGTTGGAGATGAGAGCTGCACACTTGCCCTGGAGTCTTTGCATCCCATGCGTGGCTCCAAGGATTTGGCATTGAGTGAGGACTTGAAACCCTCAGTAACAGCTTTCCATCTTCAAGCAATCCAAAATGTTTAAGCTGATGTATTATGCCAGTCCTTTGCAGAAAGTCTTATGTATGAAATCAGCAACAAAGAACTTAGGCACATTTTCCAACAGGGGGAGAATCACTGTATACACCTGTGACTGCTTTATTGTTGACGTCTTGTTGACTTTTCTGAAAATGTATTTTATTTATTGCTCACTTTGCATTTTATAGGCAGGATTTTGCATCTTGTTCGGTATAAGTAGCAACAAATGGCCTCAGGTCTGGCTGCTTCCGTTTTCAACCAACATTTTTTGGCACCATTTTCCTTGCCTCTGGTGTTCTTATGCAGGTCTCTCACCCACTGTTTGAGTTAAAGCAGCTTGTCTGCGTCAAAGGTTACTCTGTCTATGTCTGCTTGTGACTCTGCCATGAACAGCTACTTTGTGGTAACAGACAAACGTATGCCAGATATGATTTGTAAGAACTTTGAGCTGACTTTACCTCTTTTCCATTTTTAGGTGAATCTCTGACTTTCCTATTAATAAATAAACTTGCCCTTTTGATGACCTGTAGTGTCTTTTTGCTCTCCTAAATGATATCATTGCAAGTGTGGGGGGGGACTGGAATAAAGAGAGACAAGACCTTCTTGGCAAGGAAAAAGTAGGTTTAATCACAACAGCCGGGAGATCAGTCCACTCCGTAGAGCTGAAAAGCTGACCCCTAATACTGCTTGCATGCAGCCCTTTATATACTCAAAATAATGCTGATTATCTTAAAAAGCTATAACAAGTCATGAAAAATACAAGTTCATAATATACCTTCATATAAACATCTATCACCTGTGTCCTTAATCTCGTGTCCTCTCCTCTTGGTTCCCCTTATCGTAATCCTAACAGATTTTTGATCAAACATTAAACCTTCTTTCCCCAAGCGTGCAAGTGTTTATTGCTCTGTGCCCAAGACTTCTTATCTGACTAAATATACGTTAGACTAAAGTTACCTTTGACATATATTTTCTAAGTCACATCTCAGTTAACAACGAGAATGGAATACATGCTTGTTCGCTGCGATTGCAAACTCTTCAAGGCTTTTTAAACATGTTTCCCCATTTAACAAAAACTTGCTGATCTTAAGTTCTGTTTTTTGGTGAACTCTCACCTACTTTGCGTCTTTGTGAAGCTTAGGATTGTACTGCTCTTTAACTACGTATAGTTCTGCACTGCTCTCTACTGATGCCTGTGGTGGTGAGATTTCTTCGCATTTTTTACTTTCCTTAACATTCTCCCCGCTAGTTGATATTTCAACTGCTTTCTCTAATCCTGGATCTGCGTTTGGTATCAAATGATATGAAATACCTAGAGCATCTACTACTTGTGTAGGTGGCCTGACTATGAACATCCCTCCCATCTTTGCACTCATTCTCTTTCAGCAAGCTATAGCTAATTGAAAAACATAACATATCAATATCAAAAAAGAGGTAATAAAGCCTTAAACCGTCCCGAAATCCAGGATGGTAGCCAATTGAACCAACCCTTAAACCATTCATCTGGGGCACCTCCTTCATCTATCATTTTCTTTTGTAAGTTGTGCAAAGTTTGTATGGCCTCCGACAATGCTACATTGTCCCCATCATTTGTAGGGACATAAGTACAACAAACAGTCCCTATCTTGGCACATACTCCTCCTTCCATGGGCATCATAAGAACAAGTATATATCGGTGCTGCATGATCGTCATTCTTATGGCACGCAGCTCTTACTTTGTGTCATTGAGTCCATCTTTTGTGGCATTGATCGCCTTCATTAGTACCTATCTAGTTATTTGCAACCATTGATCAGCTGCTTTTGCCTGAACAAACAGTAGGACACTTACAAACATCCGCTGGGAGTCATTGAACAACCTGTGCTCTTGGGGAATATCTCGGCACATACTCCTCCTTCCATGGGCATCATAAGAACAAGTATATATCTGTGCTGCATGATCATCATTCTTATGGCACGCAGCTCTTCCTTTGTGTCATTGAATCCATCTTTTGTGGCATTGATCGCCTTCATTAGTACCTATCTAGTTATTTGCAACCATTGAGCAGCTGCTTTTGCCTGAACAAACGGTAGGACACTTACAAACATCCGCTGGGTGTCATTGAACAACCTGTGCTCTTGGGGAACATCTTTCCAGGTGGTAGTGCCATAATTTTTTGCAGCTCTTCCCCCTCTGGTGATGGTGCAACAAGGTTGTTGGACTTCTCATGGGGCCGTCATGTAACTTGGAAATATTTATTCCCGAAATGACCAAGACTGGGGTGTGCACAGTAACCAAAGAACAGAGGCCGTTCCAGTTAGGTGACAACTGGGTGTATAGCAGTTCTCCGCACTTCCAATAATAGTCCATGAGGCTGTAGGTGTCCCCCTGCATTTCGGCGTTACCTATTGTGGTATTGCAGTTGATATTTTTCCCTACATTCACGGTGCCATTCTCTCTGAAACATAAAGAAACCAATATTAATCTCAAGACTGTCCTGGTGCTTTCTGCACCATCCATCCAAGTGTATCACGCAATATTATAGTCCCATATATGTGCACACTCTCCTATTGCATCCTGACTGTCAGTTCCATTCCATAGGGATATGGCCCTACAGAAACTCAATATTGGAATGCCTTTGGTGATGAGCATAAACTGATCCAATAACTTTGAATCCTGGCCTAAGGGCACAATCCGGGGGCAAGGGGTTTATTGAGTAAGTCTTGCACTCGGTGGACGGGTGTGCTACTCCTAAAAAGTCCGAAGTCTAGAACTGTTTCTGTCCATTCTGTAATCTTGCGATTACGTATTTTCTGCATTCGTGCTATTTCGTCCTTATTATCCTGCCTATCTGTGAGGATATGTATAGGAAGCTGGCTCTTTATGTGAATTATCAATAATCTGATATATCGTGTAAAGAGTCCAGGGGGTTCCCTTACTAGTGGACAGGGCTTGCTATGCAATCCCAAAGTGCCCTGTTAGGGGGTAGTGTAGTCGAGCAGGCTTAGGCTTAACACAGAGGAGTGTAAGACCTTTGAAAATACATGCAATGAATAATAAATGACAACACTACTCAAGAAGGAGACCCACACCGATTTCTAAAAATAGCAAGTATCTTTATATATGTTTAGGCATCAGAGGAAAATTGTTCGGGTAAGTACGTTTTTAAATATACATTCTTTTCACTCTAAAAAGTGGACACAGTGGAATTTCTGAGTTCTGCAATGTTATCCTATGGAAGGAAGAACAAGTTCTGCAAACAGGTACAGTACATCGACTTACAGGACCAATCTCCAGGAGTTAAGGTGAGTGGTGGGCAAGGTCCAAGGCAGCACCAACAGTACACCACGGGCGGCTGGGTGCAGGGTGCAAATCTGCGTGGGAGCACAATTTGTTTCAATGGGGATCGGTCTCTGTAAATAGAGGCTGCAAGCTCTGGCTAGGAAGCCAGTCGGGCTGAACCAGCAAGTGGGCTCGGCCTTGTGATGCTCGGGAATGGGGGGACACCTTTGGTCCTCTTCTCCAAGGTCCAGGGGCGACTGGTTCAGTGGTTTCTTTAGACGTCGGGTTTTTCCTTACCAGAGCAGTCGCGGTAGAGGGGGCCTGCGTGCAGAGGCTGCAGGCGACCTCAGGGAGTCCAGGAGGGGTGAAACCACGATGGACTCGAGCTCTGGAGGGCCTGGCAAACCTTGTTGGCAACGTTGCCCCACTTCAACTTGGGCCAGAGGCGACGGGTGTAGTGGCTGCTTCAGGTGCCGTGTTTTGACGGTTCCAGAGGCCTCAGAGTCTTCTTTTTGGAATTTCTGCTGAACAGGTCTGCTGTTCATTGGAAATCTTGAGTATTTTTTGAAGGCAGACAGTATTCCTAAGTTTCTGGAGTCACAGCTGCAGGACAAGTCGACTTTGGCGCAATTTTGGACGAGGGCTGCAGACAGGCTGGTGGGGCTGGGGCCAAGTCAGGTGCTCTCTTCAGTCTTCTCTGCTTTTGCGGCTCTTCGGTGTCCTCTCTCTTAGGTCATCAGGATCTGGATACTGAATTTAGGGGAGTGTGGGGTAGTAGTAAATGGGCTACTGACCCTTGTGGTCGCTACGCCCCCTATATGACCACTTCCTGTCGGAAGTGAACATAACCCTGTACCAGAATTCCTAGGAATGCCATCACAAAGATGACTACCTCTGAAAATGTATGTCCACCTCGCAGTTATCCCACCTTACAAGTGGTACTAGCCTGGGGGTGACAAGCCTACCCGACTAGCTACTTTTTCCACCTGTCCAGGTGGGCTCTGGACGGGGGGGTGTGGCTTCCTTTCCTGTGAGGGGAGCCAGATTTGCATTCCAAAGGTGGCGGCCCCTTTGAAGCTCGCCGGCCAAAGGAAGCTAATCAGCAGGTCATCCTGTGGGAGGGGGTTTTACACCCTCTCTCCGGATAGGCTTTTGTTCCTGACCTCCCAAGAGGAAAAAGCTCTCGCCCTAGGAGGTCGGAAACGTTTCTCGGGTGGCAGGCTGGCAGAACCCAGTCAACCAGTACACCAGAGGCTGGTAGATTTTCAGGGGGGATCATCTCCGCTATTTTACCTTTTATGTCGCTGGCAGTGCTTGGTGTGAGGCGGGGTCCATCTGGACATCCGATGGGTGAATCCATGGCTTCCTGCCATCCACTCGTATCTCGGTAGAGGAGCTCATTGTTACTTAAAAAGGGCCGTCTAACCTGGGATCCTTCCATTTCCGGGCAAGGTTTTTTATGAACACTCCATCTCCTATTTGCACAACTGGGAGGTCGACCTCAGCGGTGGCGCACTTCTCCATTCCTCTGGTTGCCTGTTTGGAAATTAACTTTCCAGCCTTCGTTAATTCAGAGAGATAAACATGCATTTCATCATTCAGAATTTTAGCTGTACTTTCCGCCTGCACCTTACATCTAGTGACCGGTATTTTGCATGTTCATGAGCCTTCCTGTCACTATCTGATGGTGAGTTAGGTGGTGGTCAGAACTGGGTGTGTTCCTAAGAGAAAATAGTGAGCGTGGTAAACAATACAACTATTGTTTTGTGCAATGTGGCACATAATTTACTTATCTTGTTCTTCAGCAAGCCATTAAGGCGGTCAACTACATCGTTACTCTGGGGGTGGTAAACAGAAGATAGTTTGTTTTATTCCTGTCATTGCTGTGAGATGTGTGAAGTTGAAATTGACAAAGTGCATGCCGTTATCGGATTTTGTCCCTTTGGGAATTCCAGGTAAGTAGCAGCTGACTGGGCATCACAGTGGCCACAGGGTCCTGTTTTAACCCACCGGAAAAAAGGACAAACCACAACTATGAGGGAGCAATAGTTGGTACATCGATCAATCATATCAATGAAATCAAAATGAAGAGCCTTAAAGTGACCGTGTGGGCGTGATATGGTGGAGTTTATTACCTTCAATGTGGGGTTTGAGGAGAATAGTTGGCAAATGGTACAATTATGAATGTACATAGTAAGCATATCATGCATGTTGGAAATAAACCAATCTTGTTGTATCTGCATAGACAAATGATCTCTCGAGATGTGAGCCAGTAAGTGCAATTGTTAAAGGGCTATCATGAAAAAGGCCTGAGGCATCACAGGTTTACCTGTGGATATTTGTCTATAGATCATATCGTCCCCTGACTGGGAGCATCCTCTAGCCTCCCATAATTATTTCTCATGCAGTGGATCAGCTTCCTGTATTTCTCGAAGATGTAAATGCGCTGTCTCAGCATAATGAGGTGTAATAATATCTGTGGTAGTGTTTGATTTAGGCTCGTGCGGCGAGGCGGCCTGGGCTACGAAGACTGGAATATATTGTGAACCTGATGGTGTGGACGGGGTCTGTGCCTAGCTGCGTCTTTAGCTTCCCAATCTGCTAATGCATTCGCCCGTGACACATAGTCCAGTCCATTTGTGTATGTTGCACACTTCACAGCTGCCCTGCTTGTGGTAGGGAAAGTGCCTCTATTAAGGCGTCTATGAGATTCCTATGCATGACAGAGCTCCATACTGATGTGAGGAAGCCCCTTTTTCTCAATCTCATGATGCTTGAATGTATTGTAGGAGTTAGGCCGAATACGAGTATATCGTGATCACCTTTCCTATTCCTTGCTTGAGGGCTGCTATCAGGGCTATCAGCTCTGCTGCTTGTGCAGAATAATGTGCTGGCAGTATTAGGTGCTCAACTATGTGAAGTGCGTCTGAGGAATCATGCTGCTGTGCTCTAACCACTGATGCACCTGTTTGTGTTACCGCTGTGTCCTGGTCAATGGTGTAAGATCACAGACGTGTGCATCATCCTCAGAGTACAATATTGGATGGTCAAAAAATGTAGCGGGGTTCACCGCATGGCACTTCACAACTTTCAAAGATGGAAGTGACAGTATTACCTCGTATACTGATAATCTCTGTGTGGTTAGGGTAGTTTTAGCTTTTTGAATGATGGCAAACACATATAGAACGTCATAGGTGCCCCCATGACGACGTGGGTGCTTTTCTGGCTGCAGTGGCGAGAGCTTGTTCACAGGGGTAATGTCCCTTCATTACTGAGTCCAACAGCCCATGGAAGTATGCAATGGGTTTGTGTCCCAGAGGATAATTTTGTGTGAGGACAGCTGTCATCCCTTGACCATTGCAGTGGTAGAGAGGTAAAACTCTTTAGTGTAATCAAGGGTCCCCAAAAGTGGGGCGTTTGTTATCTCAGTTTTCAGTCTTTTGAAGTTTTTCCTCATGTCTGGTGTCCTTGTTATTTTGTCATATCTGTCTTCTGCTTGTTTAATAGAGGTCAGCAGGGGTGCCATTAAAGTGCTGTAGTCAAAGACCCACTGCCTCACAACTATTGCAGAGGCCAAGAAACTTCTGCATTCCTTTAACAGTCTCTGGTTCAGTCATTTGGCATACAGATGCTGCTCTCTCAGGGGTCACTCGCCGACCAGAAGCTGACAGTAGTTGCCCTAGATAGTGGACCTCCTCCTGACAGTACTGAACTTTGTCTTTCTCCACTTTATATCCTCTCTTTGTGAGAGTGACCAAAAGGGACACCGTATCTTTCCTACCCTGTTTTTCTGTTGGGCTGCAGACTAGTATATCATCAACATATTTCAGCAGAGTACTGTTACACTGAAAGTTTGACTGATCATTTTTCACCACCCTGTTGAAAATACTAGGAGATTCACAATACCCTTGACGCAAACGACAATATAATTGCAGAGTCCCAGGATAGGAGAATGCTGTCAAATAATGACTGTCTGGATGACGAGGGATGCTAAAGAAGGCATTCTTAAGATCTATGACCAAGAAACATTTTGCATCCAGAGGAATGTTCATTAAAACAATGGAAGGGTCTGGAACAATTTGGAATTCTGGCACCAGTACACCATTCAGGGGGTGCAGGTCTTGAACCAAACGCCAAGTATTACCCTTAGATTTCTTAACTAGGTAAACCAGGGTATTACAAGGGGACACTCTGGGGTAAATTACTCCTTACTCTAGTACTGCCCATATGGTGAGGTCAATGCCCTCATGTGCTTCTTTTGAGAGGGTATTCTGCCTTACCCTGGGTAGGATAGCACCCTTCTTTAATGTTTTTCTGAATGGGGTAGCTGTGTGGATAAGGCCTACATCATGGGGACTCTTGGTCCAGCGAGTATCTGGTTCTTGGGAAACATCTGCAAGCCTGCCAGAATCAAAGGCTCTACCTAGTGTGGGCATCCTTACTTCCAATATTGTCCATAATGGTATATCATCCTTAAAAACTATAATCGTTTTCTTAGGGTCATCATCAAACAGCTGGTCATCCAGTATTTCCTTGACCGTTTAACTGGCTCACGAAACATAACGCATGCCCATAGGGCATGGTTATGATCATAGGCTACTTGACATGAGACAGAGGCTCTACAAACCAAGGGGACAGAACATTGTATTAGCAGTAAAAAAACAATTCTCCCTTGGGAAAACCAATTAAGCATACATAGATCTCGTACTCAACAGACAACACTCTTCTCTTATACCTCGAAGTTTTTTTCAATCACAGATCGGTTCCACATTGAATTTGGATAGTCCTGTTTAGTTTAGCCACAAGATCTCTCCACAATAGATTAGTTGGGGTGGGCGGTGAAAATAGTAAGCGGCCATCAACATACCTCCTTCTTATCTTCATCTTCACCTGCTTAGTGAACGTAACCCTCATTACCGCCCCAGAGAATCCTTGTGTGTCCATTGATTTGTTAGAAATTTGGGAGATCTCCCTCTCGGATGCAAGATCTGTTTGCTCCCGTATCTATGAGGAATGCATACCCCTTATTGATAGCCTCCGTCACAGTGGGTTCCTCATCTGGCCCGTGTGTCACTGACAATACTGGATTCTTGGGACTACTCTGTAGGCATCTTCATTGCGTGTACCACCCATGTAATTTGTTTGGAAGGGGTTTCCTCCTCACAATCACACTTCCCTGTCCACCTTGGGGTGGAGTCAATATTGGGGGTGCTTGGTAGCTTTGCTGTGGCAGCATTTGTTGCATTAGAGGCATTGCTGTATTCTGTGTATTTTGTTGTGGTGGCTGGGGTACATATATTATTTGTGGGATTGCTTGTGGTTGCATTACTGCATTCCCTGGCTGACTGGAACCCCCTGCCCTTCCTCTTCGTTGATCCCGGTTCTTGGTCCTGTACTCTTTAATAAAATGTCCATATCAGCGACAATAATGACATGTCTGATCCATCCTCTGGGGGCTTATCCTGCCCTTTCCTATGCCTCCTCGTCCTCCCTATGCTACTTCCTTGTGCCTAATTTGTTGTTGCGGGTACTGTTGTTGGGTGGTCTCTGGGACCGGCCCCACAGACCTCGCAGTCATCTGAGTGGTGGCTGCTACTACAGTCCCTTCCGTTGCTCCCTAATTTGCCAGTTTTTGCTGCACCAACTTGGCTGCTGCTTTCTCCCCTCTCTCTCGTTTCTTTTTACAAAAGTATATCATGTGTGCCTGTATCTCTATCCAGGATTTATCTTCCAATGTCACTATGTTGTCAAGATTATGCTGCACATCAGAGGGTAGACCCTTCTTTACTACATTATGGAGCAACACCGCATTTCCCCCTGTTACTTCCCAACCCTGGCCTACTTCTTGAATCCATTTCTCTTTCATCCTGCTGAGTTACTGGGCGGGGACCTCATTGGGCTGCATTGATCGAGCCATAAGAGACCCCGTGTCTGGCCTATCTGAAAACATTTTCCTCTGCTGCTCCCAGACTACTGTTTGGACCAAGTTAAATAAGAACCCATCACACCTGGTTTCAGTTAGGGTGACATTTCTCACTCCAGGCTTATGGAAAACAGTGTCTGTCTCATCTCCTATAAGGGAGCTAAGTGGACTCTTCATGTCCCCTATTGCCAGGGTGATGCCTGCAGTTTGTTTTTCCAAGGTCCTAATCCACCACCCTGTGAGTGGTGGTAATGCTTTTTGAGGTTTTCCTTATCCATTTGTGGCCAGGGAACATAATGTGGTGCCTCTGGTCCCTTGCAAATAAGGGGCATCTGGTACACGAGGGTAAAGGGATGTTGGGGATTATGCTGTCTGACATACTTTTGCCACACACGCAGACTGTGCCGCATACAGGGATAGTCCCAGTCTGAATCACCCTCACTGCAGAGGATACATTCCTCGGCGTTTGCCATGTCATGTGGATCGAAGGACCCTTCTCTTGGCCATGGGCTCATGTGAGGGCCAGACCTTCAATCCACCCTGCCAAATTGTCTGTACGGGGTATGACATAATACCAATTGTTTTTCCCTTGAGTGACTATCTCATTGGGGCGAGGTAATTGCAGTGTGGAGCAGATTGAACACTCAGCTGTTGTATTAGTCTGTCATGTGGCGTCAATCCCCCGGTAACCTCTTAAGATCCCATTCTGAGATATGGCTGACCATGTGTTTTCTGAAATCATAACTGCTCGAGCTCTGTCGCTCGGGGTCTCCTAGTATTAGAGAAAGTGCCCTGCTCTCACTCTCTAGTGGCTTTTATAAACATATTAGTGTGGCGGGGCTAACCCATTGATCCATCCATATGGTCAAGGTCGATGAGGGGCCTCTCTCGGGTGCTGTTGTAAGTGGGGCGTCTAGCCTCTAGTGATTGAAGTATTTGGCCCATGTTATCTACGTGCCTATATACTGATTCTATTCTGTCCGCCTTCCTCCCGAAACCTCCCTGAATTTGTTCCGATATATATTATTGTGATGTCCTTCTCTCCCTGCGTCCCTCACGTCTCTTCTGTCTTCACTTTGTGACAACCATTCCTGAATGCTCTCTGGTGGAACTATAACGCTTCCCTTCTCCCTCTGCCAAGGTTGCAAATTATCCTCCGTCTTTTTAGAGTCCTCATCTTTTTCTCAAGGTATTTGCCATCAGGCCATACTAACAGCCCTATCTACATAACCATTCCACCTTGCATCATCTGCATCTTTCCGTTGTTGGGTAGACACCCACTCCTTGAGTACCATCCCTCTATATCTCTCTTTCTTAACAGGTATGACGTTGCTGATGAGATGAGTGACTGGTCGTCATTGTCCCCTGGACCCTGCCCTTCGTCTCTGACCTGCTGGGTAGAGACCCGATCTAAATGTAGCATAAATTGTACCTCCAATTGTCCTGAAAGCTGAGAGTCTCCCACCCTTGTTTGTTGTTTGGGAGGACTTGTGTGTTTCGGCTTTGGAATCTGTAGGGCAACAATAGTGAGTCCCTTCAGAGATGGTGGAAGGGTTTCAATCTCTGGATTTTCTTATTCCACCTCAACTTCCTATAACTGCGCTAGTGAATAAATGACTGGTACCTTGGGAGGGATATTTGTAGGGTCATGGATTTGGGAGAGCAGAATAGGTACAGGATGGGCTGGTATTTGAAGAGTCTTTAGGCTTCTCACAAAAGACTCGCCTCGACTAAGGTGGCCTCTCACTTCTGCAAAGTAACTTCTGTATATTTGCTTTTGAGGTGCCTGGCAGTATGTTCAAATATCTTATCATCAAACGCCCCTTCCTTTGGCCTGGGGTATATTGGTCTCTGGGTAGCCATAAACCATTCTTTACAATGTTTCTGTAACCTTTTCTAATCACCAGCAAACGTTTTTTGCATGTGTTCTAGGGGAGTCTTCATAGTCCCCTGTGTTTCAGGCAACTTTTGCAGTTTGGCTTTTTATCTGTTCACTCAATATTTAACCTATTCATTCCTCTTTACTCATGAGGGGATTACTTCAATCCATAGACTTCATAAGCCAAAGAATGACTTCCAGACGAAAGGTCCGGGGTCTGTTGATTTGAGTGTTTTGTTCTTAATCAGGGGTAAAGTTTAACACCATCAGCCTTTTAGCCGTCCCTTGTGTTAAAACACACTTTGCATTTCCAGTTTCAAATCACCTACACTATCCTGACCACTTCCA
This sequence comes from Calotriton arnoldi, assembly GCA_963921515.1. Classification (NCBI taxonomy): domain Eukaryota; kingdom Metazoa; phylum Chordata; class Amphibia; order Caudata; family Salamandridae; genus Calotriton; species Calotriton arnoldi. Next base: position 84,554 of record CAWUFW010010148.1, read on the forward strand.
ACGTTGCGTCGGAATTAACGTGTCTACTGACTATACATTGCGCTTAACTAATATTCATACACAATCTTGAATGCAATTACATATTGCATTCCGTCTGCGTTTACCATTGCCAAAGAGAAAATCCATATTATATATAAGCACGGAATGTAGTCCGCGTAGTCCTCACCCTAAAGACAGCAACTCCGGGTCCTACCCACCCCCGTGAATAGGCAGAACATTAGATAAGTGTCTGCTTACCTTGTCATAAATGTGCAATAGTCTATGCAGTGGGGGTAGGTGGTATTCTGGTGGCAGCAGTCGGTTGAAGACGAACAGGACTCCGGGCTGGCTCGCCAAATTTGGGGGAAAACTGGAATAAAGGGATACAAGACCATCTTGGCAAGGCAAAAGTAGGTTTAATTGCAATAGCCAGGAGATCAGTCACCTCTGTGTAGCTGAAATGCTGACTTCACATTACCTCTCGCAAGCAGCCCTTTATTTACTCACAAAAATGCCGATTATCTTAAAAAGCAATAGCAAATCAGGAAAAATACCAGTTTATAATTAAGGCTCCCTGTTTTCCGTTTTTACTGATTTTTTTACTGATAAATACAGACAGAAAACATTTATTTTCTTGTCTTTATTTATTTTTAAATGTGGATAAAAACAGAAATTGGGTTGCTTTTTGAGTAATTCTAAATACTGTCTGCCATGACTGCCAGGCCAATAGCTGTGTGAATTGATAGGTGAGGGTGTTAAAAAAGAAAGGAATTTTAGTATAGAGGCTTTAACACCAGTAGATATGTACAAGGTTGATACTGAAATGCGCATATTTTCATATAAGTGCATTGATTTATCTTCTTCGGGTGTTCATATCACTGAAATCTGGCAGGCATTCAAGCATGAGTGCATATTTATCGGTTAAATAAACGTGGAAATATACTAATTTCAGCTTCATTTTGCCACAAAACCCAAAATAAATATGGATAAATACAGATAAAATTAGCAAAAAATAAATATGGATAAATACAGACGGAAATCTCAAAAAAATAAATACCATAAAACCGGGAGCCCTATTTATAATATACTTTCACATAAACATCACATCACTTGTGTCCTTAAACTCGTGCCCTCTCCTCTCGGTTCCCCTTAACGTAATCCTAACAGAGCTTTGATGTAACATTCACCTTCTTTCTCCGAGTGTGTGTTTATTTCTCTGTTCCCAAGACTTCTTATCTGACTTTAACCACATATTTCCTAAGTCGTGTCTCCGTTAAAAACGAGAATGGAATATGTGTTTGTGCGGTGTGATCGTAAACTCTTCAAGGCTTGTTAAATATGTTTTCCCATTTAACTAAAACTTGCTGATCTTACCTAATTTGCATCTTTGTGAAGCTTTTGGTTTGTACTGCTCTTTAACTGCGTATAGTTCTGCATCGCTCTCTACTGATGTCTGTGGTGGTGCGATTTCTTCACATTTTATTCTTTCATTAACACACGGAACACTTCTGTGACTACCCCCTTAACTCATTCGACAACTCTTGATGATCTGCCCTATGATGATGCTCTACTCAGTGAAACATCTTTGCCTAAACATTTAGTAGAACTCTTTGAAGTAATAACAGATTTGAATATTGAAATTTGTTTCACTATGAAAAATGCTTCATTCCTGATGGGTTGATGGATTACTCTTCTTCTGCTCTTATCAGTTCCCTTGTGCCTATCCAATTTTCCTACTTTAAAAGTTTCAAACACTGCTACCTCTCTGGCTGCCATTAATCTGTCTCCGTTGGACCCCTGCCCGGCACCTATTTTTAGGTCTCGCCTAGCGTTGCAGCGCACATGCGCAGCTTGCTCGGCGAGATTTATTGCTAATGAGGAGTTTGAGAAAAGGGCTTTAAGCCCCGCCCCTTATTTCCATTGGCTGGCGTCACCGTTTATGGTAAACGGTGGCCTGCCATTGGAAATAAGCTTTCTGGGTGCCTCCTTTTCGCTTTTTTGTCCGGCCCATCCGGACTGGATCGCCTGCTTCACGGCTGTCGTGAAGCAGTTTCTTATCTCAAGGAGGCATGTTATGTAAACAAGCCATGCGATCCAGTCCTGATGGGCCGGACAAAAAAGGAGACATGGCGCCGCGTGTTTATTTTTGCATCTCGCTTTCACTTTAAAGTGAAAGCGAGATGCAAAAATAAACAGCGGATGCCTGGCGAGCGCTTGTTGCTCGCGCTTCTTGTTTTTAATTGTGTATAGCGTTAACTCGACACGAAGGTATTGGAGCCCTTTAAATGAGCTCCAGTGACGTTACACGAGGACATATTCATTTTCTCGTAGGCACTTGGAGATTAAGGGAAGTGCGCAGAATCACAGGATGTTGAGCCTAGGACAACATTGGAACCTGGGGCTCCCGGCCACGGGACGGTGCACAGATGTTCCTTCTCTCCACCCTTTTAACCCTTTCCAACCCCTCGCTGCTTCCCAGGGAACAGCATGTTAAATGTGAAATGTACAATGCAAAAAGTTCAATTGATGCAGCGGGCCTGCAGTTTGAGGATTTTTTAAAAATTGTATATAGCGTTAACTCGACACGAAGGTATTGGAGCGCTTTAAATGAGCTCCAGTGACGTTACACGAGGACATATTCATTTTCTCCTAGGCACTTGGAGATTAAGGGAAGTGCGCAGAATCACAGGATGTTAAGCCGAGGACAACATTGGAACCTGGGGCTCCCGGCCACGGACCTCAGATGGAGTGAATACTTTAGATGCACTTTATTTTACACTTTATTGAGAAGTTTTGGGCTGCATGCGCGGCTTAACTACCTCCATTTTTTTTTCTCATAACATTGACTGAACTTTAACAATTCTCCCCGTGTGGTGCCCTCCCTCTCAACACCTAAATCTACACTCCTCCCACCCCTGTTTCCGGGTTAAGGAGACTGCCCTTTCATCGGCCGCCCGAGCTCAGCCTATGTACCTTAATGAATGGATTAAGGAATATAGCTGAATAAAGTACCTGTGTTTCAGCAATGCTAAACTTATATCAGTACCTCACTTCCAAAGTCAACGGAGGTGAGGCTCTTCCTTCATGGTCAGAGCGGCAAGTATGTAGAATCAGCTGCCTGATTACTTGAGGTCTATCTCGAAGGAACTTCAGTGATGCTAGGATCTCAGCGGTTCTGTGCTCTGCTCCCTTCAGTGCCTAAAAGCACCGGGACAATCCTCTAAGTAGCTGTGTGCTATAGAAGAATCATTCATTCATTCATTCAGGGAGACCAAGCAGAAACCCAATGCAGCAAAAAGGACCTAATAAAATCAATCTAAAGTGAGACCTGCCTCCTCCTTACAGCTTCATGAACGTCAGCAATACAATTCTACCATCTGGGGAAAAAACACAATTCCACTTGGTGAAGATCATCAGGACACAAGCTTTTAAAATGAAACTCACAGACTTCCATCACTCTGTTTTACTCATACACACAAAAAGGCATCATGCAGGCCACACCTATACATACGTGCATGCAAATATGCGCTAGAATTGTAGTGCTGGGACCTAGGTTAGTGCATATCAGTGGGACTTTACTTGAGTGGGCCAATAAGCCTTCACTCATGTGGGACAGATAAAAAGGTCTGGTTATAACTACTGATTCAGAGAGCAGAGTCCGCTGCCAGAACAGCTAATCCCATGACAGGGAAGGTAGGCCAATGTCAAAAAAAATTAGGGCATGCTTTGCACATCCCTTCTCAAACACATTAGAAACTAAAACCAACAGGCATTTGCAATGCAACAGGTCTCGCATATACGCGAGTTTGAGCTATTGGCATTGTAAATAACAATGCCTTTTATTTATGTTTTGGTTTTTGAAACATAAATAAAACGCATTGTCATTTACAATGCCAATAGCTTAAACTTGCGTAAATGCGAGACCTATTGCATTGCAAATGCTTGTTTTATCTTGCTAGCGAGGAGCTTGCCTCTGTATTCTGTCAGCTAATGAACTCCTCTCTTCAAAACTTGCAGGTTTCTACATTCTAGTAACAAGCTTTGGTTGTTCGATTATTAATCAAAGCCTGCAGTAGACCCTGCAATTTTTGCTGCTTATTGACCTATTTCTTTTTTAGGTGAGCTTACTAGACCGTGCATGCATATGTTGGGAGACACATTGTGGGATTACCAAGAACATACAGCCTGCCCATTGCTTACCAAAGGAGGACTTTCCTGTCGCTCTCATTTGCCTGCTTCTTCTTTGTTTCTCAGCTTGTGAGACTTTTGTCCCTCCCTTGAAGCATAGCTTCCCCATCTCTTTGATTGCCTGGCTTCTATGCTTCCTCTGCTTGCTTTTCAAGCACTACTTTTTTCTTTTGGGTTAAGCATTCCATAGGAGTCCATATGTTTTCCAGCTGTCTCTCATGCACTCCTCATCCCCTGCACTCCGTTTTGCTGTCTATTGCCCATGTGCTTCTCCCTGCCCTCTCCATGTTGCGCTCACCCTAGTGTACTTCCACCTGTTGCTTTCTCACCTTTGTGCTTCTTCCCTACCTGCTCCACATTGCTCTGTAACCCGTTGCTTCCCCTCCTCTACCCCACCCTCCATTTTGCTTCCGTCCAACCTGCGTTGCTTCACCCTCTGCACCCTCCATATTTTTTCGCCTCCGCTCAGCCCTCCATGTTACCCTCCACCCCGGCCCTCTATGTCGATTTCACCCCCAGCCCGCCATGTATAAAAATTGCTTGTGCCATTTGGTATGCATGGTATGCACGCCTACAAAATTGATACATTTTCTAGATTCTCTAGAACACAGCCTGTAAGTAGGCTTTCTAGAGTTCCCTGGCACTAAGGACTTTTTCACTGTGCCAATCCCCACCCTTCTTGTTGCTTCCGTCCCTCCTGCATTGCGTCCCCTTGTGTGCTTTCCGTGTTGCTTCCCACCCACCTCTGCCTTCCGTGTTGCCTCTCTCTACTTCAGCCCTCCATGTTACCCTCCCCCAACCCAAAAGGAAAAAACGCATTTGCTTTTTTTTTTTTTTATGTAGCACTCAAAATCGGTAAATATAAAAAAAATATCTTGCATCATTTTGTAGGCGCATGGCACGCGTGACTACAAAATGAATACATTTTCTATATTCTCTAGAACATGGCCTGAAAGTAGGCTGTCTAAACCCTTTGGGGTTAAGGACTTTGTCAATGTGTCAACTTGAAAGAGAAAGCCAGTTGGACTGCAACTACCTCGCAACCCACTGAGCAATACTTGAGTGAGATGCATTTCAGGTAATGATCAGTCTTGTGAAATATCACAGTAATGATTAGTGGAACCCAAACCCTCTTTAATGATAGAAAGGCACACTCAAGAACGCTAGGGAACAATGAAAGCATTAAAAAATTTAATTTTTAAATTAAAATCCTTTCCTAGTGCACACAATATGAATTGTAACTATAAACAAAGGAGAGTAGTAGTTGCACTGTTTACGAGTAATGAGAACAGCAGAAAATATTCCAAGATATTGACTATTTAGCTTTATATCAATCCTACCCTCATACCTTTGGTTTACTCAGCACCAAAAATAAAAACTTAATTTAAGTTTCAAAGATCGTTCACACTCTCATACCTGCTTTGAATAATGGAGTTATCATTCAATACAATAACGTAGTCTACTATTCTCGTCTGCGCTGGGAGATAGGCTGAAAAGCCCCCAGCAAGTGCAGGCTGAATGCACATCTCTATACTTACCAGTGAAAGTAAATTAAGCACTTCTGCAAAGACTGCCTTATTTTTGTCTTATGGCACTATTGTCCTCTGTAGCTCTTCACACCATGTTCCAAACTTATATAACATTATCTGACTGTTCAAAACAGGAAGGGGTGGGAGCACACTGCTTCACCTCCCAGCACAGTTCGCCCCTTAGCATTATGGTAAATGCAGTTCGTAATACATGCATACTTGAGATTTTACTGGAGTGTTCCACCAAAGTTGGTGCAGGTTAGTGCTGTACATCTCTAGACACGTGTTTCTGGATTTCATCCGTCATCAGTAGAGATAAAAACAAATTTTATATGGGGTTGCTGAGCAGGCTGCCACAATCCTTACAGGTCTCAGTACCTCTCACAGGCGCACAGGTGCATCTCCACAAGCTCGTCAGCTCAATGGCTCAAGGGAGCCTTATCTGACTGTTGTTGAACCTTTTAGAAAAAACAATTAGCAGAAAGTGGTCTGATGCCCTTTTAATTATTTTCATCCTGTGAAAACCGTGCTTTTTGACTTATAATAATTAATTAGAAATACAATGAATAGTTTTCACAAAACCTTGTTCACGACTCAGCAATTTTTAAGAACAGTAAAAAAAGAGCTCTGATTTTTAAATAGTGTAAATATATTTAAGAAGACTTCTCACGTTGCAAAAAAGTGATATTGAACAAACATGCATTCTATATTTGTAGTTTAGAAATAAAGGATTGACAAATGTAACCTAGAAAGGGGGATACATAGATGAGAAAAAGCATGATAATTATAACATCCCCAGAATAATAACGGGGTGTGTGTGTATATATATATATATATTGCCCAGTGACAGTGGCCACTGGGTAGTTATAGTTAGGACCACGTTTCCATAGGAAACTTTAGCACGGTTTGACGAATCTTCACAAAACTTTCCCAACAAAATGATCTTCCGCCTCAGCTCCTTCCTGGAAAGTTTCTGGGTGATCCATCAAGCCAGGGCTGAGGAAAAGGGGAGGTCCCAAACACATTCTCCCCATTAATTTTTCCACTGGAAAATTAGACACAGCTACTGCCAAAACGGCTGAATGGAATTGCACCAAATTTGGAAGAAAGCTAGATATTGGTACAGAAAGTGTGCTTTTTATGATTTGGTATGATTCAGTAGTTTCCGCAAAATTATGGCTAAACATATAGATATTTCACGCCACAGAGGTTCTGCGGAGTCAATAGATCTCAGATGAGACCTGATGGCCTACCACCACATTAACAAAGATGTGGCGGCAGCCATCTTAGGACTCGGGGACTCAGTCCCCTGTCTTGAGAAAAAAGTTGAAAAACATATAAGTGGGGCATGGTAGAGATACCCTGGTCAAAAACATATATTTTTTGTATGTTGTCATGAATTTGCTGTAGATCTGCGGCAGAATAAAAAATAAAAAAACATTTTTTCAAAAGCAGGTGTTTTACCCCCACCCCCGGGTGAGCCAAAGTTTATTTAATAGGGGAAGGGGACGTGCAGCCACCTCCCTGATTCTCTTCAGGCTTCGGGGGCTCATCCACTAGACCCAAATCATTTCACAAGGTATCTCTGTTTTAATGGGAGTAGGGAGCGTGGCCCCTCTTCTCAAGCCTCAGAGGCCCTGGGGACTCCATACCCCGGGCAATATTTAAAATATGGTTAGAGGGGGATGCTTGGCTCCCCCAAGCTTCAAAAAGGCCCAGGGGACCCCATCCCCAGTGCCAGTACATATTTGTTAGGGAGCGGAGCGTGCGTGGGGGCCCCCCTCCCTGAAGATTGACTCCTAATCCCAAAAGCACTCTGAGCTGGAGTTGTATGCTCTTCAGCTGGGGTGTGTGAACATCTAGTGGTTGGTTCTATGGTTGCCCTTTGTGCCTTGAAGCATGTTAAAGACTCAAAGACATGTTAATTTAAATTTTAAAAAAAAAAAGACTTTGTTCAAGATATATTATAACAATCACTTTTATTAGAACTCGAGTAGCGTTCCCTAGGTAGGGTCCGTCCCCCTGGGCTCAGCAGACAAAACCACACACAGGGTTATTTAGACATCAAAACTCCCATATAATACAAACGTTGTTTCAAAATTGTATATGATGAAATTTATTGATATTTCATCCTCATAGGATATCCTTTCACAATGTCGCTTGAGACCAGCGATAATACGTCAACAAATGAAATTATATATGGTAAACTTCAATCTTGAGTTTCACTCCCTCCTGATGCATTTCGGGCAACCAGCCCTTCGTCAGGGGATACTTCTAGAAAAACAAAGCTATCATGAGGAAACCATCCTAACAATAATTCCTGGTAACCAACCACCCAGGATGTGGTAGCCAATAACTAAAACCAAAAGTGTATCAAAGCAGCTTGTGAAACCCTGTGCCAAACCCTCAAACCAGGTAAGTCGGAACCAACAAAGTGCCCAATTATATATATTAAGTAACGGGATGCTTGCCTGAAGATCAGGCGGGTGTAAGTGAACAAGCGAACAGCTAGGTGAGCTGCCGTGAGAACTAACAACCTAAAAAACAATTCTCTCAAAATAAAACTGAACAAAAGTGCAGCGCGTCTTCCAACAACACTGCCATGCGTTTGAATCAAGGTCACATGCTCAATACATTTACGTGCTTAGTAAGCTTCAGACACACATTACAACTGTCAAAGCACAAAGTTTATCTCACTATTTGCTAGTCATTTTGTTGAGAATTGTCACAACATTAGCCAACTTAAATTTCTGATTTTGGAAGTTATTGAAAAAAGAGAAGGCAAGGACAATAACAACTGTCTATTACAGAGAGAGAACTTTTGGATTAAGTATCTTGATGCTTTGAAACCTCATGGACTCAATGATAGAATGGAATTTTTGTGTTATTTATGATATATTGTTTTTTTGATTGGTCTGCTTTACATATCTTGTCGTCTAATATCTGTTCACTGTTCAGCTAGTGCAGGTTATAGTGAGTTTTAATTGGACACAACTTTTTTCAGTTTGTTTTGTATTCCACACATCTCTTTTTTCGTTTATAATTTTTCATTGATCTATGGATGTTCCAAGATTCCCACTGTTTCTAGTCTAGTTTCTTTGCACTCTTGAACGCTAGTTCTTTCGCACTGTTTAGCCTGACCGTGTTTTAAAATGGGCGGGATTGATGAGTTAGTGACTGTTTCCGGATCACTATGTATGGATAGGCATCTGATGCTCACTCTAGTAAGTACCTCTGGACTATTTGGTTTAACAAAACCCGTATTTGCATTCTAACTATTTGCGAGTAATGTACGCGAGACGCGTCGACTTTTAAGCACGCTCTAAACATCACGCTATGTAGCATGTCTGCTTGTTCACACAGTCCGTTGTATCCGTCACCCTCAAAGCGAGTTAAATTTTGTGCTTTGGTTGCTTTAATGTTTGTTTAAAGTTTTTTAACCTCAATGCATGGATTACGTGATCGCTGCCTGCTAACACAATCGGTTGCATTTTTCATCTGAATAGTGAGATAAACTTTGTGCTTCGACAGTTGTAATGTGTGTCTGAAGCTTACTAAGCACGTAAATGTATTGAGCATGTGACCTTGATTCAAATGCATGGCACTGTTGTTGGAAGACGCGCTGCACTTTTGTTCACTGTTTTATTTTGAGAGTATTGTTTTTTAGGTTGTTAGTTCTCACAGCAGCTCACCCGGCTGTTTGCTTGTTCACTTACACCCGCCTGATCTTCAGGCAAGCATCCCGTTACTTAATATATATAATTGGGCACTTTGTTGGTTCTGACTTAACTGGTTTGAGGGTTTGGCACAGGGTTTCACAAGCTGCTTTGATACACTTTTGGTTTTAGTTATTGGCTACCACATCCTGGGTGGTTGGTTACCAGGAATTATTGTTAGGATGGTTTTCTCATGATAGCTTTGTTTTTCTAGAAGTAGCCCCTGACGAAGGGCTGGTTGCCCGAAATGCATCGCGAGGGAGTGAAACTCAAGATTGAAGTTTACCATATATAATTTCATTTGTTGACTCATTATCGCTGGTCTCAAGCGACTTTGTGAAAGGATATCCTATGAGGATGAAGAATCAATAAATTTAATCAGATACAATTTTGGAACAACTTTTGTGTTATATGGGAGTTTTGATGTCTAAATAACCCCATGTGTGGGTTTGTCTGCTGAGCCCAGGGGGATGGACCCTACCTAGGGAACGCTACTCGAGTTATGTTCTTCACACTCTACGATTAGAGAGTGATACCCCTGGAGCACGCTACAAAATACAAAACTATTTTATATTAGTATCAACAGGTTGTGCGTGGTCATTCAAGTATTATATAATCACTTTTATTAAACATTGGAATGTGTGAATTTATGAAATATATATTTGATAGTTATTGGTGACTTTTTGACAAAGCCAGTATATCTGTCTTACTTAAAATGACACCCTTTATATTGTTACACATAGTCAGCCGTGCCGGGGATTGGCTGTGCCTAGCCCAGCCCCCTGCTGCTTCCGGCCAGGCCCTGCGATGAACCCCCACCCGCTGTGCACTGCCAACCGCCATGTGCTGCAGGGGTAGAGCGGATGCAGGGGGTTGAGCTCAGGGCCTGGGTGCAGGCCAGCCTTGTGTCTAACCCCATGGTGTCCACTGCGATGGACATCTTTCTTTACGTTAAAAAAAAAAAAAAAAAGAATTTTAATTCACTAGACAAAACCCAGATTAAAGTGACGTTATTGTTGGGTATGATAATAATATCTTACTTTAAATTTTTGTTAAAACTTAGAAATTCACTGAAAAAATCAAAGGTTAAAGGGATGTTATAGTTAGGTGAAAATGTCAGTTAAACCAAAAGTTAAAGGGACGTTATAGGTGAAAATGTCCGTTTAAACACACCTTTTCAAATTAACAAAGCCACTGAAATTCACCAGTTGTAGTTATCTCAAGTAACTATAACTCATGCCCTCGCCTTATCTCAAGTAACTATAACTCATGCCCTCGCCATGCACTGCAAATTACCTCCAGTATTACATCACCCATTACATGTTCTATGACACTATTCATAATTTTGTACCATCTGAAATGACATAATTGATGACAACACTGTACATGCTGGGGGCACGTGTCTTAAAGACCACTGAATGAAATAGCTGTTAGATACTATGATTCTGATGGATACATCTGCCTGTGGATTCCTCACCTTTTGATTCCTCACCTTTTGAATACCTCCTGCGCCAGCATTTCAGCGGAAATTATTTTCCTAGCTCCCCCACGTCGACGAGGACGTCATAATAGCATGGCTCCGCTAGCGACTCCGTATGACGTCATCGGAGCCATAAGAAGACCTCGTCGGCGTGCTGACTTCAGTTCCCTTTTTTTCTGCGTCGTCGACGCGTAATGTTTTTTTCTGGGACTCTCCGTTTTCTTCTAGATTACTTTGTTTCTCTGTATTCCTTCGATTTCCGGGGGAAATGGCTTCTTCAAAGAAGTCTGGTTTTAAGCCCTGCAGAGAGTGCGGTGGTCATATGTCGATTACAGACCCTCACGACAACTGTCTCTGGTGCCTATCTTCTGATCACGACGTCGATGGGTGTTTGTGTTGCAGAAAAATGAATCCTAAGGCGTTGAAAGAGCGAGAGGCGAAACTCTTTAGGGCAAAGGCGAAGAAAGAAAAGAGAGGTCGCAAGCGTTCGAAGTCATCGACTTCACATACTTCTAAATCCAAGAAGCATAAGAAGTCGAAGAAGACTCTTTGAAGGTTGTGGCTTCGAGGTCGGCTTCTCCTGTTCAGCGGCGTCGGGGAAAGGACTTTGTTTCTCCGTCGCCTTCTCCGCAAGCGACTCCGATGCACTCGCCGACTCCGAGGGGTTCGTCAGCGTCAAGAGGTTCTTCGACGCCAGAGGGTCTCCGGCGGCAAGAAAGTCTCCGGCGCCCAGAGGTTCTCCGGCGCCCAGGGAGTCTTCTCCTGTGCCTGTGGCTTCGCCTGAGCGGGTGCTGTCTTCACCGGCTCCGCAACCTCAACCTCCGGTTCGACCTTGGATGGATTCTAATCGGGGAGGTATGGATCCTTATCCTCCTTTTCCAGGACCTGGAACTGATCCCACGCATTTTTTAAATGCTATGTATGGCATGTTTGCCAGGGTATCCTACCCTACCGGTGCGCCTTCTGGCCCCGTGGGTCCGCTTGCCTTTAACTTGGGTGTTGCCCAGCAGGACGCCCAGGCGCCCTTTGTGCCCTTTATGCCGACGGGTCCTTCCTGGCAGTTTCCGGCACCGAGGTTTTCCACTCCGAATCCTCAGACTCCGTCTGGTGTCGATTCGGCGCCGCCTCGGATTCGTACGGCACCGTTGCCTGTTTCTGAAGGTCCTCCTTCGATGCCGGTTCCTTTGTCTCCGGCGCCGATACCAAAGCACTGTTCCAGAAGGGATGCACAAAGGCTGCTAGAGGAGGATAAATATCGACCGGAGCAGGAAGAAGGAGAGATACTCGATTCTGTGGATGAATTCGAGGGCTTGCAAGAGGCCAGTGGCTTAGATACTTCCCCAGAATGGGAGATTTCTTCACCAAAAGCTGTCATCTCACGGGATGTTGCTCCTTATGTAGTAATTAGGAAGGCAGCCGAGTTGTTGATCTTCAGCTACCCTCAGCGGAAGTTAAGTCGAACATTTTAACGGCAGTCCTTAATACTTCTTCTTCTGTTAGTGAGCCTCTTCTGCCTTTCAATGAGACATTGACTGAGCCGATCATGGAGGTGTGGCAAAAGCCCTTATCAGTTCCTGCAGTTTCCATGTCTATAGCAAGGAGATATAGACCAGCTCCAGGTGATCCAGCCTTTCTTTCTGCGCATCCATCTCCGGAAAGTTTGGTGATCCAATCTTCTTGTTCCAAGCAATCGTCTGGGTCTTTCCCTACCACTCCATGGGATAGGGATTCTAAAAAGATGGAGCAGTCGGCCAAGAAAGTGTTCTCATCCGCAAGTATGGCATTGAAGTCTACGAATGCCACTTGTTTACTTGGGAGGTACATTCATGCTCTTATGGACTCTGTTAAACAGCTGGCCCCTAAACTTCCTGATGAAGATCAGGTTAATTTTTTTGAGGCTCTGTGGGACTCTCAGGCAGCTGCCCGGCTAGTTATCCAGTCGTGTTTGGACACTGCAGACTCGGTTGCCCGGATTGTGGGTTTTTCTGTTGCGACGAGGCAGGCCTGGCTCAGATCTTCTGGATTTTGTCCGGATGTTCAGACTACTCTTTTAGATCTCCCTTTCGATGGATCGAGGCTATTTGGCACCAAGGCGGACTCTGCTCTGCAGCGTTTTAAGGACAGTAGAGCGACTGCAAGATCATTAGGTTTACAGTCTCAGCCTAGAGGGTATGGCTATAAAAGATATCAAGGCTTTGGGAAAGCGGCTTCCTTTCGTGGCCGTCAACAGCCTCCGCAGCAAAACCCCCTGTATAGGTCGTACAGGGGAAAGAATAGAGGCCGTCTTCGAGGAGCTGTCTGGCAGCAGTCCTCCTCCTCCTCTTCTCCTGCCCCTCCCACTGGTACCTCGGTGAAGCAGCGCTAGATCCCCCATCTTGGAGCACGTTGGTCCTGTGGGGGGTCGGGTGTCCCATTTTCTACAAGATTGGAAATAGATTACCACAGATCTTTGGGTTTTGAATCTTGTAGAAAATGGGTACGCCCTTCCCTTTCAAGAGTTTCCTCCTCCTTACCCTCCTCGCCAGGATTGGTGTTCGGAGGACCATTTGCTTCTCTTACAACAGGAGGTTCTGGTCTTGTTGCAGAAAGGGGCGATAGAGGTGGTTCCGGAGCAGGAAAGGGGTCAAGGTTGCTACTCCCGGTATTTCTTGATTCCCAAAAAGGACGGCCGGTTGAGGCCGATTCTGGACCTCAGGATTTTGAATTTTTACCTCCGGCAGGAAAAGTTCAAAATGTTGACCTTGGCTCAGGTTCTTCTGGCGCTGCAACAGGAAGACTGGATGGTGTTGATCGATTTGCAGGATGCGTATTTCCATCTTCCCATCCTGAAGTCACATCAGAAGTATCTCCGGTTTATGGTAGGGTCGCAACACTACCAGTTTGCAGTCCTTCCATTCGGCCTTACTTCCGCACCTCGAGTCTTCACAAAGGTGATGGCAGTGGTGGCAGCACATCTCAGAAGGTCAGGGGTTCCTCTTTTCCCTTATCTGGACGACTGGTTGCTGAAAGTCTCCGGAGATGGTGTTGCGCCACTTGCAGGCAATGGCGCAATTGTTGTTCAACTTGGGTTTCTCAATAAATGTACCCAAAGCTCACCTGGTGCCTTCTCAGCGCAGCCTGTTCATAGGGGCAATACTGGACACTACTGTGTGTCGAGCTTTCCCGCCTCTGCAGAGGATTCTCGACATTCAGGAAATGATTCCTTTGTTTCACGAGGGAGAGCTTGTTCAAGTCCTGAAGGTCCTACGCCTGCTCGGTTTGTTCGCTTCCTGCATACTGTTGGTCAGTCATGCACGCTGGCACATGAGGGCACTCCAGTGGTGCCTCCGCAGGCAGTGGTATCAACACAACGGAGATCTCAGGGAGAACATAAGAATCTCCAGAGACACTGCAGCGGAGCTGTCTTGGTGGAGCGTGCAAGGCAACCTGTCTCAAGGAAAGCCCTTTCAGTCTCCTCCGCCGGTGGCCACAGTGATCACGGATGCCTCCACTCTAGGGTGGGGGGCTCATCTGGGGGAGCTGGAGGTCAAAGGTCTTTGGTCTCCAGAGGAAAGGTTGCTTCACATCAACCTTTTGGAATTGCGGGCGATTCGTTTGGCACTGAAGGCCTTCCTTCCTTCCCTTCGTGGTCAGTCAATTCACGTGCTGACAGACAACACTACCGCGATGTGATACATCAACAAACAAGGAGGTGTAGAGTCGTATCGTCTCTGCAGAGAGGCTCTGCGACTCTGGTCCTGGGCCATCAGATTTGTGTAATGGCAAATCATCTGGCCGGTGTGCTAAATGTTCGTGCGGACAGTCTCAGTCGGCATTACTCGGCCGATCACGAGTGGCAGCTTCATCCGGAGGTGGTCCATCTCGTCTTCAAGATGTGGGGATTTCCTCGGTTGGACCTCTTTGCCACTCGCGAGAATGCGCACTGCCCGTTGTTCTGCAGTCTCCAGTTTCCGATGCAGGGAGCGTTGGGGGACGCATTTCAGTTGGATTGAAGTTGTTCGCAGCTCCTTTACGCGTTTCCCCACATACCCTTGATTCCTCGAGTTCTGAGGAAGGTTCGCCAAGACCGGGCCCAAGTTATATTGATCGCCCCGGATTGGCCAAGAAGGGTGTGGTACACAGATCTACTTCACCTCTCATCACACCCTCCGCTCCGTCTCAGGGCAGATCTCCTCTCGCAGTCGCAGGGGCAGGTTCTACACCCCCACCTCCAGAGCCTGCACCTTCATGCCTGGAGATTGAACGGGGCAACCTGAGTTCTTTCTCTCTCCCACCGGATGTGGTGGATGTTATTTTATCATCCAAGAGACACTCCACCAAGTCTATTTATTTCTCCCGGTGGTCCAAATTTGTGAAGTGGTGTGGGGAGAGGTCCGTTGATCCTTTGAAGGCACGTTTGTCTGACGTGCTAAGTTTCTCTCTTTCTTTGGCACAGCAGGGTTGTCCTGTGGCTACAGTTAAAGGTTATTTGTCGGCTTTCATTTGTTTGCCGGATCAGCCGTCTTTGTTTAAATCTCCTGTAGTTATGAGGTTCATTAAGGGCCTTACTAATATGTTTCCTCCCACTCCTTTCATTATGCCTCAGTGGGATTTAAATCTTGTTCTTACTTTTCTGATGGGTTCTCCATTTGAGCCTCTTCATAGTTGTCCGTTGAGGCTTCTTTCTTTCAAAACGGTCTTTCTGATCGCTATTACTTCGGCCAGGAGGGTAAGTGAGCTGCAGGCTCTTGGCTCTAAACCTCCATTCATGCAGAAAAGATGGTTCTTAGGACCAGGGCTGCTTTCCTACCCAAGGTGGTTACTCCTTTCCATTTAGGACAATCCTTTACCTTACCTACCTTCTATTCCCCCCCCCCCCCCTCACCCTTCTAAGGAGGAGGAGAGACTTCATCGTCTGGACCCCAAGAGGGCGGTCAGTTTTTACCCGGACAGGACCAGGGATATGAGGCTGGATGATCAGCTCTTCGTGGGCTACATTGGTCGGATGAAAGGAAAAGCTGTCCACAAGAGAACTCTCTCCAGGTGGATCATCTTGTGTATTAAGATCTGCTACGCCCTGGCAAAGAAGGAGCCGCCTGAAGGTATTAGAGCTCATTCCACATGAGCTAAGTCATCTTCTTCTGCTTTGGCTAGAGGTGTTCCTGTTGTTGATATTTGTAAGGCAGCAACTTGGGCCTCCCTCCACACCTTTGCGAAGCATTACTGCTTGGATTCTGAGGTTAGGAGGGACAGCCATTTTGCACGCTCTGTTCTGCAAGATTTTTTGGTATAGTCAGGTGGACACCCTCCTCCGGGAGAGGTATGGCTTGGGGATTCTATTCAAAAGGTGAGGAATCCACAGGCAGATGTATCCATCAGAAGAACAAGTTACTTACCTTCGGTAACACTTTTTCTGGAGGATACAGTATCTGCCTGTGGATTCCTCACTGACCCACCCGCCTCCCCATTGTCCTCCTGTTTCTACCAAAAATGTTTTAACTGTTTGGCATTGATGTTTTCAAAATGTCTTTTTCATGCTTACAGTTTTCTTCAGGAAAATGCTTTGTTTGATTGGCATTTTTCATTTTGTTATCGTATATACTGTGTATATTTGCATTCATATATATATTATGTATACAATGTATACTTGTGAAAATGTTGTCGGTCCGCCTGTTTGCCTCGGGGGGGGGGGGGGGCCATGGAAAAATGGGTGGAACTGACGTCAGCACGCCGACTAGGTCTTCTTATGGCTCCGATGACGTCATACGGAGTCTCGAGCGGAGCCGTGCTATTATGACGTCCTCGTCGACGTGGGAGAGCTAGGAAAAGAATTTCCGCGGAAATGCTGGCGCAGGGGGTATTCAAAAGGTGAGGAATCAAAAGGTGAGGAATCCACAGGCAGATACTGTATCCACCAGAAAAAGCGTTACCGAAGGTAAGTAACTTGTTCTTCAGGTGCTTTATTTTGACTTAAAAACATTACCTATGTCTAAGATTGTTTTGTAGAGCATGTGTATGTACATTTCAGTTTCTATAATCTAAGACTAATTTATCCGAGTTATCAGGTTTTAGTACTGGAAAAAGAGGGGTGTTCTTAGTGGAATGATAAAGCACTGTTCTACCTTGGTATTGTAGGTGATCTGTAGCTTTTTATATTACGCTTAGTTTCTGGTTTCAATGGGCATTGAGCCTATACCCGGGGCTCACTCTTTAAAGGAATAACATGTGGAACAGAGTGTTTGTCCCACCATGCTTGGTTTTTACACAGAGCAGGGGCCTGCTACCTCACTTTAAGTGGCTCCCACACAAAAAAAGATTCCAATCATCTTCTCATATCATAAGCATCTGATAACTATATGAATATAGCTTTTTTTTTTTGCATGGTATATAACCCTTAAACTCTATTTCCACATCATGATCCCTGTCTAGAGGGTTTCCATGTCCATCCGGTTTCTCAAGCTGTATGTATTCTTTAGTTTGAGTCACCACCAGATGCTGCTTGAGTTTCTGGCAGACTATTGTCATGTCTGCTGTGTTGTCCAGCTATCCAGTTCTATTACTGGATCTTGAATAGGTTAGGCAAACACTTTATATTTAGGTATCTTGTCTTCTTGCATACCAACGTCAGTGTCTCCACTTTTGCCCACCTTCTTTTGGGCCTGCTAAAACAAACTCCTCTCTCCATCTGCTATCCATCAACAACCATATTTTGTTTAAAGTCACACAGTTTTATATGCTTCTGGTCCTATGTTCTTCAAACATCTTTTCTAATTCTGTTGCTATTGTCAGTTTTCAGAATTTGCCAACAGTGTTTTTCCTAGCTTGCAGCCCTGGCTTGGAATCCTCTCCTTACAAACTATTCGACATATGTCTGATCACCTCTCGTTTTGGAAACTGCTTAAGATCTTGTTTTTAAGAAGTAGACCTCTTATCTTAGCCGTATAGTAATTTCCCGCATCTGGACACAGTTTGGGGGTAATCGGATGGTTAGAAAATAAATAAATAAAAAAACCCCGCAAATGGTACTTTTTGCTCAAGCCACGCCGAAAAATGCAGAATGCCAAAATTTTAAATATAGTTTTCCAAAGACTTTATTTAAATGAGATGTTGCTTTGATGAACTGGTCAAATGGCTTTCTCTGTGGTCTCAACCGATACCTCTAATTCCTAAAGTGCAGCACAAAGGGAAATGTGCAAAATCAAGAAAGATCATGACTGATCTGTAGAGTGGTTTATAGACCTGCTTCTCTTAGAGAATCGACTCAGGAAATGGACGTGCAGCCAGACTTCATTTCAAGGCCCAAAACAATATCTTGTACCTCATACTTCAATCAGATATTATATGGAGTAGCTCCTGAATACCTTCGGTATGGCCATCTGAACTTGCCATCACAATATATGATATTCTTAAAAAAAATATTTTTTAAAAAGTGTTTGTTCGGAAGACGTATTGCCTTAACTTCTCATTTTGGCAAAACCTAGCCTGCTATTCTCTGAAGTTTATTTAGCAGCTACCACAGCCTTTAGTAAGAAGCCTTCCCATTTCTCCTTTTCATATATCATATGTTTAGGTCTTGCCTAACAGCGCTGTTTCTGTGAGGGTGTTGTATTGGGTAAACGGCTTGGAGCCCCGTCCTTTATTTACCATTTGTTGGCTTAATTGTCATTCTGATTGCTTGCCTCCTACTTGACCACATATATATGGTCACTTCCTTTTATTTCTCCAGCGCATGGATCAAACACGAATTGATATAATTTGATTAGTGTCCTTCGCAGCCTGTGATACAGGGTACTTTATAAATAATGTTTTCTGTCTATCGTTTACACTTATGTGCTACACCTTCGGGTTGCTTTTAACTTCCGTCCTTCAGGTTTGTTTGTTGTTGCCTCAATTTGTTTTACAATTCACACTTCCTTTTGTAATACCAAACAAATGGCACGAAATATGAAAGAAGTCCGTGTGACTGCATGTGTTTGTGGGTGTGCTTATTCTCTGCGCATGCAAAGTATGTGTCAAAGAGTACACTAGTCTGAAACTGACTCATGTAGTCTTTCCAGACAAACAGTCAATCACATTCTTCAGGCCAGGCTGCCACTAAGCAACATAAACTTTTTGGACACATCGGTACCTTTGCATTGTATGTTGCTTTTTAAAGTGACTCAATTTTGGGCAGCGCTGAAGTTAATCCAATTCGCCTTAAAACCTGTGTTTTCATTCTCATATGTATTCCACCACTTCTCTGTGCTTACAAAGTCTGTGTCTGTTTAAGGTGCTTCGGTTTTGTGTTGAGCACTTCACCCCACTCCACACCACTCCAATCTACCCCAGTCTGCCCCATTCCACTCCACTCTATTTCACTCCAGTCTACTCCAATACAACCCACCCTACTCCAGTTTACCCCACTCCATTTCACTTCAGTCTAACCCAATCTACCCCAACCACCCTACTCTAATCTACCTCACCCCACTCCAATCTACCCCATACCACTCCACCAAAGTTTACCCCACTCCAATATACCCCACCCACTTCATTCTACCCCACTCCAATCTACCCCTCTGGAATCTTTCCCAATTTACCCCCTCCACCCAATCTACCCCACTCGACTCTAGTCTACTCCACTGCACTCTAGTCTACCCCACTCCAGTCTACTCCATTCCACTCTACCCCACTCCACTCTGCCCCGCTCCACTCCACGCACTCCAATCCACTCCAGTCTACCCCATCTACTCCACTTGACTCTACCTCACTCCACTCTACTCCAATCTGTCCCGCCCCACTCCAGTGTACCCCAATCTACCTCAGTCCACCTCACTTCACTCCCACTTCACTTTATCCACTCTATCCCACTCCAGTCTATACCACCCCATTCTATCCCTCTCCAGTCTACCCCATTCCACTTTAGTCCACCCCACTGCACTGCAATCTACCCCACTGCAATCTACCTCACTCCAGTCTATCCCACTCTACTCCACCCCAATCTACCCCACTCCACGCCAGTCTACCACAATCTACCCCTCTCAAATCTACCCCACCCCACTCCACTCTACCCAACCTACCCCACTGGAATCTGCCACAATCTACCCCACTCCATTCTTCCCCAAACTACCCTACTCCATTTCAACCTACCCCACTCCACCCAATCTACACCACCCCACTCCACTGTAGTCTACCCCACTCAATCTACCCAACTCCAATCTACCCTAGTCCAGTCCAACACAATCTACCCCACTTCAATTTAGCCCAGTCTATCCCACTCCAGTTCACTGCAATCTACCCCACTCTATCCCACTCCATCTCACTCCAGTCTATCCCACCCCATCCCACTCCAATCTACCCATCTCTAATCTCCCCCACTCCACTCTGATCTACCCCACTCCAATTTATCCCGCTCCAGCCAGTCTACCCCACTCAAATGTATCTAACTCCACCCCAGTCTACTACAATCTTCTCCACTCCCCCAATCTAGCCCACTGCACTCAAATCTACCCCACTCCACCACACCCTAGTCTATCACACTTCACTCCACTCTTCATCTCTCCACTCCAATCTACCCTACTGCACTCTACCTCAATCCATCCCACTCCACTCCAATCTACCCCACTTCACTCTACCCCAGTCCACCTGACCCCACTCCAATTTACCCCACTCCACTCTTCCCCAATATACCCCACTCCACTACAGTCCAATGTACTACAATCTACCCCACTCCAGTCCACAACAATCTACCACACTCCAGTCTACCCCACTCCACTCTACTCCAGTTTATCCCACTCCACTCTGCTCCAGTTTATCCCACTCCACCACAGTCTATCACAATCTATCACAATCTACTCCAATCTACCCCACTCTACTTCGCTCCACTCCAGTCAACCCCTCTCCACTCTACCCCAATCTACTCCACTCCAGTATACCTCACTCCACTCTACTTCAATCTATCCCACTGTACCCCAGACTACTCCTCTCCAATCTGTGCCACTTCAGTCTACCCCACCCCACTCTACTCCTTTCTACCCCAAACTACCTAACTCCACTTCAACATAATCTACCCCACTCGACCCCAGTCTATCACAATCTACCCCACTGCAATCTGTCCTACTCTAACCCACTGCAATGTACCCCACTCAACTCTACTCCAATCTACCCCCCTCCAATCTACTCCACACCAATCTACCCCGATCCACTCCAGGGCTCGAAAAATCCACTCGCCGACTCGCAATAGGGAGCCATATTTAATCAGGACCAGCTATTTTTAGATCCTACTTGCATGTTCTGGCGAGCTGCCAACAGGTGTTCTGCTTGCTCACAAAGTGAATGAGCAATTAAGATGCATTTGAATATTGTTATCTTGTCACATTTCTCCGCATTCAGAGACGGAGGTCAAAACTCCGTTTTTCCTTCTACATTTACATTTCTTTCTATGACTGAAGTTAGAGGATTTTGTAAAGTGAACTGTGTGACAATAAGGACGAGACTAGTTCACCGGTCAAGTACATTACAGTTAGGTCGAGTAGTGTATTCAAGTTACAAGACCTGCTGGTCTAATAACATTTTTATGATTTTTTCCAAGCCCTGCACTCAGCCCATTCAACCCCCCTCCGCCTTACTCCACTCCACAAACTTTTAGCCATGCTGAACAGCAGCCACACTAGTGTACAACATGGCTAAAACACATTGCCAAAGCCAATAGCTCTCGCACAGGCGTGACCTATTGGCTTTGCCACTGCTTTTTTTTTTAAGCAGCCTATTTCCATTAAACAAACTGGTGCTTCTTTTAAGAAAAATAGTTTTCCATTTGGGATGACATTGTACAGAGCATTCAGTGGGAGTATGGCAGAGAGCAGGCAATGTTCCACAGCAAGGTTGCCTTTGCGATTCCCAGAGCGGAAGATGTGCCCAGGAAAGAACTTGACTTTTGCGAATCGGATATCACCACCTTTGAGATGGTAAAAGGGATAGTAATAATCACCTTAAAAGTGCTCAACAGTGCTGCACAGCGATTCTGTGCAGCTTGGCTCAAAAACCTTAGAAAAGCCTACAGGTCAGAAAGACCGATTGGCTTTGCCAATGCTTGTTATCAGTCTTCCAAGACAAAGAAAACCTGAATCATCGCTGTCGGAATTCGAAGCTGTAACTGAGCAGCTAGCTCACTGAGCTATTCTATCATCTGCTTCCATTAGTAACTAGCGTGCTGATGCTTGCTAGTCAACCCAAGCACTTCTTTGCTAATGAGCATGCAATGCCCTGATGACTGCATCTAGGAGGTCATCTGTGACAAGCTGCACAAAATGAACCGTGAAAATAAACAAAGAATCAGAATAATCAAAAGAAAGCTTAACTGGTAACTTTCCAGATTTTCAGTGTCCGGTATGGAAAGTTGCACGTAATCACGAACATTCTCATTACCAGCAAAAGTCAATAGGCAGCTGACCTCACAAAGGGGGGAGGGCAAAATCAGTAATAGTATTCTAAGGTGGCTTGGATAGACCTGGGCAGCCAAACACAGTGTTGGAGCCTAAAGGAGAGGCTAAGGTGTTGCAACTGTGGTTGGGGTGATAGGGGTGGCAGAGACCAGATGAGCCTTGCTGTTAACTGACCCCAATATTAATTTAAATGTAAATGTAACAGTGTTTATCCAACAAATCTCAAAAGGCAAGTGTTTATATGGTTTGACTGCAGTATTTCAACTTGTAGACACTTTCTCAACCTGGGCGGGAGAGAGGATCGTTCCTGCTACAGTCTAATCTAAGATTACCAGATCACCCATCTTCATCTAGGACACATTTTCCAGTTCCTTGCTTTCCCTTTCACAACCCTAATGCATGACAGGGAATTGTAGTCCTGGTTCATTGAACTAAAACAGTTGGACTAACATGCCATTTGTAAATGGAAAGTCCATGACTGGAACCCGGTGTTCCAGGTAACATGGAGTAGTCATCTACATTTTTATATTCTCAGATTGCATTCTCTCTCAAACTCTGTTCCACTATACTCCTAAACCCTGTATGAGAAATGACACGGACTTTCAATTGCTGCTCTTCTTTCTATCCAGTGACCCTCTCCTTACCTCCCATCATCTGCTGCGTCCTCTCTGAGTATAGCCTACTCTAAATTGCATGCCTGCCTTAATCTTGATATCTATTATTGTAGTTCTTCAAATTACCTGCCCCGCATTTCATAGATCACAGCTTCTCCTTCTATGAAGCCATATCACTATATTCTAACAATATGTTATCTCCACTAGCCTATTTATTCTGCAACAATTTGCCTGAACTCACATAGCCACCACTAATAATCGCATATAACGCCTATTGATTTAAACTACTACAAAGTAACTGGAGAGTAGAAAAAATCAAGTTTATTTAGACCATAGTCTTCCATTTCACTAAATCAGTTCTTCACCCGATACCTTTTAAGCCGATTAAGGCTGATAAAAACCTACCCACTGCGCAAGCTACATCTCAGAATTGCTTTTCATATAAAAAGTCTGTTGCTTCTAATCTCAACTTTACTCCATACTTAAATAAAACTGGTCTTATGAACTCTTAAGGCCCTTCAACGTTGTAAGTGCCCTGGTTCTTAAAGTATCTAAGTGCATTTTTCAGTTTAATTTTGTTTATTAAACAGCATACCACGGCACTTGTATGGCAATGTTTCCTCTATTAACATTTTCCCCTGTGATCCACACGCAGGGTTTTTTGTTTTCCCCATTTTTTTTTTTGTAAACAAATTTTATTGACCATTTCTGCATTTGCATATTATAACAGTACAGTAATTTTTGTTTTCCCCATAACCAACATTTTTGTTTTCTCTCTGTTTATTATCAAATCATTTGCCTTACACTATGTATTAAAAGCATGCAGTTTCCTTTGAAGTCCCACCTGAGTTACATCAAGAATGTTGATGTCATCTGCATACAATAGACATGGTACGCGATGACCCCCACATCTTAGGGGAAAAGGAATTTGTATTATTTAGCACATCTGGTAAATCAGCCAGATATAAAGCAAATTATGTGGGGGGGGGGAAAGAGTATGCACCCCGGTCACAAGCCCTCGTTTTTAGGGACTTCCCAGGACAGGGCACCATTTAAATCTAACTCCATCCTAGCCCAATAGCCTCGATGCAATTCTTTAAACACTGCCAATAATGCAGCTGGGATATTATTCCCTGACAACTTTTCCCATAATATACTTCTGCTGACTAGATCAAACGCTAAACAAAAGTCAACAAAACAAGTTCTCTCGTATTGCTATCGCTTTCCGTCCTAGCACCCAAAGGCTAAAACAATGATCGATCTTCTTTGAAGCCACCTTGGTCAATAGGTATCAACTTATTGGTATCAATCCAGTCCGTAAAAAAAAGGAGAATTTCTTTTGAAAAGTTTTAGGCACTGCTGTCAGTGCGCATGTGGTTTTGGCCGGCTGTCTCAGGCTGGCCAAACCCACTTGCACACTGAGCTGTCTCTACCCGAGCTGCGTTCCCAGGTTGGAGACAGCAGGCAGAGGCTCCCAGTCTCAGGATTGGTGCTCGGCCAATCCTGAAACTGATCTCGTGCATGAGAGCAGCTTCAGGATTGGCAACAGGGGAGGCTGGGAGCCTCTGCCTGCAGTGGAGTCATGAGAGGAGCAGAAGACCGGTGATGCGGCAGGTAAGTTCTTTTTTTTTTTTTTCTCCCCTTCTTTCTTTCTCTGCCACCCCCACCCCTGCTCCTAACCCCCGCCACTTTGCCCTAATGCCAGCTGCTACTGACTATTACAACTCTAATAATAATAGTAGCTTGTGATGACTTTTATTGACCATAAATATGTCTCAATGCAGAAAAGGTTGGAGACCCTTGATTTAGGGTATTCAATTTGTAGGGGTAATACACACTCCCTGTCCTGTAGCCCTAAGTTTAGCCTCATAGACAGAGGCCAGTGATCACGGTCTCTGATCTTCAAGAGCTGAAAGTTCTCACTCCGGTCAAAATACCATAGTTGCATAAATATATAATCAATTGGTCCTTTCATATTAATTACCTAAGGGGAACGTTTGGCTAGCAGGACTATCTGCCTTAAACCGTCCATTTAAACAAACTTTCCCGGCTTCCGCCGCACGCCGTTGCATCTCAGAAGCCATTTTATTTGGGGCACATTTGGGGGAAAATTGACAAGAGGAATATTATAGACTTCCAACAAATATGCCATATCACCATACATCTAGATCATGTTTAATCACATATTGAAATCTCCCATGATTAAAACTGGGGAATACTTATTAT
Source organism: Calotriton arnoldi (assembly GCA_963921515.1). Lineage (NCBI taxonomy): Eukaryota > Metazoa > Chordata > Amphibia > Caudata > Salamandridae > Calotriton > Calotriton arnoldi. The sequence continues at coordinate 109,685 of CAWUFW010010148.1, forward strand.
TTGCAGAACACACGTCATATATGTCCTTGTGGAATCTTACTATCTGCTCCATGCTTAGTTGCCTATCCCCAGAGTTACATATACATTAACCAGAGTAATTGTTTCACAGTTGACATTTGGCAATAGATACACAACACAAGTCTGAACCCATCACATTTTGTTTTCATTCGTATTTTATGTCTATCAGTTTTTGTTGAAATGAGTGTCCGTAAGCCCCCAGTCGGACGCCCTACTACCGTGTGTTTGATGGTTTCATACAAAATTGTAAGATCGCCAAAGGTAGGTATACCACCTGGTAGCCAAGATTCTTGTAGACAGATTATCACATTTCCAAAAATTATTTTGTGTAAACATTCATTATGTATAAATCTCCTTAACCCACGAACATTCCAATAAAGGATCCCTAGGCTATCTGGTAAACATATTACCGAATCAATTTTTTCTTAAATTTGAAATATCTTCAATCTGAGAATTAGCTTAACACGGAAAACTGTTGCTAATTCTTAAACCTAGACCTTGCCTGTTATTGCTTTTTTGTGGGACAGTGACTGTTAGGCTTACTCTACAGAAACTCACAAACCTCCTTTGTGCCTCCTTAGGGTCATCTGGCAATGATGGATTTAAGTGTATGCCACACAGCCCTGTATGATTGCTTCAGACTACCTTATCTATACCTTGTATTATTTCCTCATTTTCCACTATTCTAAGGCCCTGGAGGTTGAGTTCTCTGTCTGATTCCTGTATCAGACTTTGGATCAAATTTGAGTGGAAAATTTATTTAGAAACCTCCTTCCCTGACTTGGTATTGACAAACGCTACTTTTAAAAAAATCTTTGGAGACTTTTGATCTTAGGGAGGCACAGTTTTTAAAAACTTCAAGGAGGTGAGATCCATTCACAGGGTTCCCCTTCTTACTTTTCTTCCCCTTCCTAATTTTGTCAAAATACAAAAGCAGATCTATTTTACCCATACTGTTTTTCTCTTAGTGCTCATTTAGAGATGGGGATACAGCCTTCACAGATACTGTCTGATGTACACAGTCAAAGTGATTGTACCCTTGTTTACCCCCTACCATCAGTATCTTCACTCTGGAGGTAACGAGACGAATTACTGTGACACATTTTAATTTTTTTATTTCAAAATCATTTTTATTGAAATTTTAGAAGTCCAATATTATAGAAGCAGTACAGAAAAAAGAGGAATAATCGTATAATGGGGTATGTTGGATGGGAGAGGGTACCAACACAATTTGCTATAGAGTTAGTGTCATAGTACCATAGTGTTGTAACATATCATCAATGAATCATACTATCATAGTGTTGTAGGTGCTAGAGTCGAATGAAGTGCTTTGAGAGTATTGGCAGAATATTACGTGGTGGATTGCTCCAGAGCAGTATCAAGATATGGATAAGGAGAGGAGGAAGAGAGATGAGAACATAGAAAGAAGAGAGACAGAATAAGCAATGTAGGAAAGGGGGTGGAGGTTGAGTGGGGAGAAGGTGTGCGGGAGGTGGTGGGAGGGAAGCTGGGGAGGGGGAGTTTGGGAGGGGATTAGGGGAGGGTTTGGGTTGGCATCTAAGGTAATACGTAGTTGGTGATGTATGAGTCTAGTTTTGACCAGATTTTTTGTTTTTTTCTTCGATGGAGTTTTCAGATAAATGCGTAGAGAGTTATTCCTCCCCCACACCCCTGGTAAACTGGACCCATTTCCACCAAGCATAAACTGATTTGGAGAGGTCTTTCCAGTCAGACAGAATAGCATTAAGACCGATTGAAACTTGTATGTCCCATAAAATATGTCCTTCACTGTCCAAATGATGATCTGTTTCTGGGGGGGGAGGGTACCTACTGCAACAGAGGCAAGATCAGGGTTCCAGCTTAGCTGTAGGATCTGCAAAATGGTAGTTCCAAGTTCAGACCAGAATTTCTCAGAAAAAGTGCATTTGAGGAGCATACGCTGTAAGTCTCCTGTCTCTTTACCTCAGCTCCAGCATTTGTCTGAATCTCGGAAACCAAGTTTGTAGAGTATGGAAGAGATCCATGTGGGCCATATGCAGTTCAAAGTCTACATTGTGCAAAGGAGGGTGTGATCTTATTGGTCTTTAATTTAGACCACGTAGATGACAAGTTTAGAGTCATGTTATGAGAGGTGTTTGTTTTGCACATAATAGATTTCCATTTGTTTTGTATTGATTTCATGAGAGGTAGCTGTATGTGTCAGTGTAGAGTTTAGAAACTGTGTGCCCCCCTAGCTATGCTCTTCAGTGTGCTTGGGAGGTCGGGTGTTCCTGGGGGGTTATGGCTGGCGATAATGGCTTTAATCCTTACAAAGTGACAAGTCTATTTCCTCAAGCTCCAATTTGGATACGAGTATGAGAAGGATATAGGTTTCGTGAAAGAGCACAGGCCCCTTACTAATAGGATGCCTTTCTGTGCCCATTTCTCCAGGAATAGTGTTTTGCCCTCTGATTTGATGTTATTTTTGGGCCATATCGAGGTTAGGGTAGAGTATCGTATTTTATTAGGAAGTTTGTCGTCTGTTTTCCCTAGGGCCTGTGCTGGCAAGGGTGATTGAGGAGTATTCCGTCCTTTTTTTGGTAGTAATGAAGGAAGTGGGAGCGTGGTAGGGCAAGATTGTTTTCAATCGTAAGCCAGATTGAAGGTGCGGTATTGGGCATGGGGAACCAGAAGAGTCCTTGTCTCGCTAGGTATGCTGTTTGGAATCTATGGTAGTCTGGGAGGTTTAGGCCTCCAAGTTTCTTTGGAAATCTTAGTTGTTTTAGAGCGATTTTCAGTTTTTTGGATTGCCAAAGAAAATAGTTGGGTAGGAGATCTATCTTAGTAAAAAGGGTGCCCGACAGGTGGAGCAGTGACATGCTAATTAAGAAATTGATGAGAGATCTATCTTAGTAAAAAGGGTGCCCGACAGGTGGAGCGGTGACATGCTAATTAAGAAATTGATGAGAGATCATCATTTTGATGGTTTCAATGCACCACCACTATGTTTCAAGTGCATTCACACAAATTCCTTTATTGAATTTGCCAGGTTTAATCTTGGTGAGCGATCTTGAGGAGCAACACAGCCACTTGCTGAACCATTCCTTAGACCCTCTCCTAGTTGGTTATTCAATTTGTCCTTTTACCCTTCCTTCTGTTACTTGATTTATCTTCTTCCCCACATTGCTTCTCTCTGTTGAGCATGTTGCGCTCTGAAGTTCCCTTTCTTAGATTCGGCATCCCTTAGGCCAAGTATTTTAGTTCCCTTACCTAAGGGTGCAAAATAAATGGGAAAACAAGCGTTCAACTGACCCCTCCTTCCTGAAGATACTGCTACTACTGCTGTCGGCGCCTCCACCGTAAACATATGGCATATTCCACATCCTCTGATGAAGGTGGTCCAGCCAAATATTTATGCGTGCAATAAATTGAGGTATGGACTCACCTCAACTCCCTTTGATCCAACAGGGACAAAAACACTCACCCGAGGACTCACCAGCCTCTTTCCTCTAAGTCCACCACCATGCCGCACGCCCACCCTGTCATCTCCCCATGAGAGGCGGCGAGTTGAGTATTGTAAGCCACGGAACCTCAAATGGGGCAAACATGCATAAGTTCCAGCGTTCAAGTGATCAAATGGCTGGATGCTGGTACAAAAGTCCAGCTAAGCTATAGTATCATGCGTAATAAATGTACTCCCGCAGGAACACCCCACGGCTGGAGAAAAAACTGCCAAAATAAAGGCAAAAGCCTCCATGCACCAAACCAAGCAAGCGTTTTTTGAGAGGTGGTTGAGAGGTAGTAAAAGTTCAAACTCGAGGCTTCAAACTTCTTATAAGCTGATAGTGAAACTCCGAAATGTTGTGCGGCAGTGCAGCCGAAGGTACTATTTTTTTCTTTTAAAAAGCAGTCTTCAATGCTTCAAGTTTCAAATAAAGAAGCAGACCAGAAAACCAGTGGCGGCCGCCACAAACAAAGGGTGGTGAGACGGGTGGAGGAAACGCGGGAGGGCGAGTGTGTGGGGGGTGTTAGTAATAATATCTATTAAAAAAAGAACTTACCTGAAGCTGTTGGCCGCCTCCCGCGTCGCTCCTCCTGTCCTCTTCCTGGTCCCAGCAGCCCCTAGGACAGACTCCCATCCAATCCCCTTGATGCTCTCATGCTATGAGAGAAGCACGTGGATTGGCCCGAGCGGGCTGAAAAGACGCTCTGTTCAGGACAAGGAGTCTGTGGGGTTACTCAAGACTGGCTGATCAATGCAGCTGGGCAGGAGAAACCGAAGTGCGCATGTGTGTTTGGCCAGCCTGAGACTGCCGGCCAAACACATATGTGCACTTAGGGAGTGCACATAGCACTCCTCCTCCCATGCTCCACCCCGCCCCTCCCTGCACAAGCTTGGTCAGAGCCTGCAAATGAAAAATAAAACGATGCTAGAACATCTTTTTATTTTTCATTTGCTGGCTCTGAGCCAGGCAGTGGGGCGACGCTCCTCCACCATTGCGGAGGAGCCACCGCTGCAAAATGTTGACCACTGCAGCTTCTGGAACAAGCCGGCAGTGCGTGCACAGACACTGGCTCGGGTGGGCACGAGAACAGCAGCAGTAGGATGGACTTTGACCGAGGGAGGAGGTACACCAGTGTCTGGAGTGAAAAGTATTTGAAAAATAGCACATGCCATTTATACAGATTGAGCATATTGAATTTAGTGTTCAGTTTTGAGATACCTTAAGATGTGTTTGCTATTCCTCTACTATATTGAAATATTTACAAACAAGCACTGGCAAAAATCAATAGCTCGGCACTCACATTTTGAAAGCGAGACCTATTGAGTTTGCCACGGTTTGTTAGTAGTGGTGAAACTTGGCCAGTCACAGACTGACTGCTGCTTAAGTGAGAGACATGAATTAGAATCACCAGTAGGAGGTGACAGTGTGGCTGATATCTTTGAATGGGTTCCAAGAAGTCCGAGGAATGTTGCAGCTTGACAATAAAGATGAGTAATTCTTCGGGCGTTGCTTCTCTTAATGATGACCATGAAAACGTGTATTCCCAAATCAAGTCAGTTTTGGCTTGAACTCCTTAAGTGAGCATGAGGGACCGCTCAATCATTTGTACCTTTTGTACAAAGCAGGTGTAAAATTCTTGGCCACTGTCTTTTTTTTTTTTTTTGAACAGTTGGAGGTCACTACTGTGGGGAATGGGGATGTGAGCTAAATTGATGTTTTTACAATTTCAAATAGTTTGTTGGTGGTTCTGTGACCCATCTCCTCCTTTTGAAGTTAGATTTAGCTTCAAAAATATGTTTTTCTATTTGTGCCTTTTTATTCACAGTTGCCCCATATTCTTGGAGGAGACATTTCTAAGACCTAATCACTCACTAGCTAGAAGAGCTTTCCTTTCCTCTGTCATATAGATATTCACATTTACTTTCTGAGATTTGAAGTAATTTTCTCCCCTTTCATATTGTACCCCAGGCATGTTATGTACTTCAAAATCTTCATTTACATTTCTACAATAAAGCCTAATTAAATGATCGCTTCCACTCACTTTCACCACTACATTAGATATTATTTATGATTATGATCCTTTTTGTCTCAAAGCAATAGAAGGAAGGAGATGTTTCTTGCTAGTTGACCAACTAGCCTTCCTCTGCACTGCAGGCAGTGGCGGCTGGTAGGGAACGGCAGCGGGGGGGGGGAAGGTGTGGGGTGGATGGGGTAGAAAATAACAAAAATAACAAAAAATAATAAAAACGTACCTGCTGCTCGTGCCGCCAGCCATCGCCTCTCTGCAGCCTCTCCAGTCTCCTCGTTGCAGGGCAAGCACCTGGATTCCCAGGGTCCCTAAACAAACCACAACGCTGCAATGTAGCATTGTGATTGGTTCCCCTAAGCCAATCACAACGCTGTATTGCAGCATTGTGACTGCAGGGAGCCTGTGCATGTTCCCCACCAGGTTGCATTACACAGCCTGGTTGGGAACATGCAAAGTGCGCATGAATGTTTGGCCGGCCCAAGACGGCTGGTCAAATTCATGCGCACTTTGAGTGGGCAAAGCACTCCTCCCCTGGCCCCTGCTCTGGCCAGCCCTGCCCCTGCCTGCACCTTGGAAGGGAAAAAGAAAATGATAATAATGAAACTCGTTATTATTATTTTCTTTTTCCTCTGCACTGCCTTAAAGCAGTGGGGTGATGCTCCTCTGCCTTAGCGGAGGAGCCGCCCCTGACTGCATAGTTCATTCTACCTCTCAAAGTGACTGTGGACCCCTCTCAGTTTTTCTCAATTCCCCCTGCATCAGTCTAGGCACGCCCCAGCCCCTAAAGCATACAGTGCTCCCTCTACCTCGCCCTGCACCCGGTGCTATCCCCAGCGCTGCACCCAGTGCTATCCCCAGCGCTGCACACAGTGCTATCCCCAGCGCCTCACACAGTGCTATCCCCAGCCAAAATCGAACTATAATGCTCTTTGCACCTTAGAGAGCAAACCTTGGGGTGTCCCTTAAAGCTTTATTCTGGGTCTCCCGCACCACTCCCTCCGCTCTCTTACAACTCCTCCTTAGACAACACATAGCCTGATCCCCCATGCCCACCTTTCCTTTCAGTCTTTGAGAGTCAGTGGAGACAGACCAATAGACACACAAAAACTCAGCAGTGTGCACTGTTCACTTCCCAAGGCAAACATGGCACAAGGATAATCTAGACGTCCATCACAGCAGAATACATTCACCACATGTATATGTGGACAGGCCTTTTGATCTTCATCAGTGCTTATGTATATCCAGTTGATTTTCTAGCTGCACAATTATTTTTGCACATCAGCAACCTACCATTTGTTATGTCACGTTACAGCTGATTCTAGAAAGCCTAAATTAATTTTATGTATTAAAGTTATGCATCATGAAATTGGTTTTTCAAACTCCAATACTGCAAGCAACAGATACTTGCTGTTTGTGTCAATTTAGATACGTCCTGCAATATGTAATGGGCAAATACACGTTGTTCAGCTCTTGTTATCAGTTTACTCCCAGACTTGGCGTTTTGTGTAACAGTGGCAACTAGCATCATGTAAAATCACTTAATGAGTTGTTTTCTCTTTGTTTTCAGCACTATCAGTGTAGTTTGGGCTTAAGAGCTCCGCAGAGCTTCCCTCCTGAAAATGGACATGAAAGGGAGGTAAGTCCTGGCGTGGAATTGTGTACACATTTGTGCTGGGATAGTTTAGAGTAGGAATGTTGGCCAGTGGCATCAGCTCAATACAATCTAAGAGTTTGAAATAATCATTTACATTACTGAATGAGCGAATGCAACAACTGACCCTAATCCCTTCAACATGTGGGTGTGGAGGAAGGGCTTTTCTTCTAAGGCCTTTCTTCAGCAGCTCCATTGGTTACCCATACGCAAACGAATAAAATTCAAGGTTTGCTGTATGGCTCACAAAGCAGTGTGGGGTATAGGACCTATTTATCTGGCAGAGAAACTCAACCGTTACATTCCCAGCAGAGATCTCCATTCGAGATCGAAATCCCTCCTTAAGATACCCAAAATTAAGAAGCTGAGGACAGGGGGAAAAACTTTCTCTTATCTGGCCCCTCTACTGGAATCAGCTGCCCATTTCATTGAGGCAATGCCCAGACCTTTTGCAGTTTAGAAAGGCTCTGAAAACTGCTTTGTTCTAGCTCTTGATCCTTGTGACAGCTTTCTTATTGTGGGTCCGCGAGCGCTGAGATACCCCTTCGGGGGTGATTCAAGCGCTATACAAATCCATAAAAATAAATAAATAAACGTAGGACCATTTGCTTATTTGTTAAAACCTAGTTCTAAATGTCAGGGCAAATGTGATATGGTTCAGTCCTAATCAGCACATGGTTAATCCAAATGACCTATTAGCACATACATCACAAGAAGTAGTTGATGTATATTTCCTGAGTATTACTTGAGACGGGAACGATTTTAATCACTTTCCTAACTTAAGTGAGAGTATTAGATGTGATGATTATCTCCAGAATTAGTCTCTGCAGCCTTAAAACCCTTGGTGCTGTTGCGCTTTGAAAGTGGTGTGGCATAAACACCAAACCAGAAATAGAACCCAGTGCTTAATTTGTGCCGGTGGCTTCCAGTGCTTAGCACCGGCAACTTAATTGGCTTCCGGTGCTCAGTACCGGCACTTAATTGTCAACACCACACTTAGGACAGTCTGCCACATGGTGGCACTGCTCATCTAATTTAGAGATGAGCAGAAACCACTGGTTGTTTATGAATACAATATACATAAATAATTACTAATACCTGCCTCCCCAACCGTTCCTTTAGCTTTGTGGATTTGGGTGTCTCCTTGGAAGACCACCCAAAAGTGCAGGGTCCACCCTTCGTACACGGGTCCGGGATACAAACTGAGACCAACACTGGAGCGCCGAGAGAAAGGATATTTATTACAATCTCATGAGATGGAGAGAGAGAGCATCAGCAACAGACACCCGCAGCTTGTCTGAGGAGGCAATCTGCCAAGCACTTTGGTTCCACGTCTGATATACCCTTCATCCCCACCCCAGGCGTGTATAGTAAAGAAAGAACACCATGATTATGAAAAGGGGGGGGATGTATACAGAAAACGATGAACACCATAATTATACAAAGGGAGACGTGTACAGTAAAACAATGAACACCATAATTATACAGGCAGAGGTCAATCTGATAAATTAGCAGATGGTCACTGTTGGGCCCCTGCAGGGCGTAGGTGAAACCCATAATTACACAACAAGCAGAGGTCAATCTGATAAGTCCGAAGATGGTAGCTGTCAAGCCCTGTAGGGCGAAGGGCAGGGTGAGGACAGTAAGCGCAGGTGAACAGTCCTGTTAAACTGGGGTTTAGCAAGAGTTCAGTCAGATTGTGGCAAACAAGGGCATGGGCAGTCCTGCTCGACTGGTTTTAGCATGAGTCCAGGTAGGTGGCGGCAGGTCAGGTCAGAAACAGGGCGTTGGTGGCAGTGCAGAGGTGAGGTGAATCAAGATGTGAAGCCACAGAGCGTTCGGGACCCCGGTAGAGAGGTCGTAATGGAGGATGAGGCGCAAAATGGCAGAGCTAATGGCAAGACAACAGACATACATTTCCACAGTCCCTCCTTTTGCCATAAGCGAAATCATTTTTAGTCAATTGCAATGTTCATCAATAGCTGTATCTCACGTTCAATCATTATTATTTTATTGTTCTCGACATGAGTATTTATAGGGACCGGCTTGATAGCACTTGCGCAGAGGCCGCAAAGTGGGGGACCGCATTGAATGCAAAGACAGCAAAAGAAAATTAATACAAGAGGTATTAGGAAGATCATTAGGACTTTCCATCCCCAAGTCAGTAGAAGTTGCCACAACCAGGGTCCAAGGGACCATGAGCCGGTATCTTGATGAAGATCAGAGGTGATTCAATGAAGCGTGGAAATAGCCTCATAGACAGATGAGGAATGGTCTGGGATGTACACACAGCAGCTGGTGCCGATGATGCGGCACGCTCCTCCGCGGTCAGCAAGGATGACGTCAAGGACCATGCGGTTTTGTAAAACGACGAGCCGCTTGGAGCTCTGCTGTGTTGTTGGCCAGAATACCAGCTGTGATGTTGACAGTTGCTTCCATGACCCTGATGAGGTGGCGAATGGTTCTGCTGTTTTCCATCGATCCCCAGAAGGGAAGGATGCCTTTCATGGCATCCAGGAACAGTTGAGAGGTAGTGTCTGCTTGGTCGACCACTTCGTTGCTGCGGCGGATGCGATGATGAAGAGGAGGAGCAATATAGGCAGGAGGAAGGAGAAACGCTATATAACATGTGCCTCCCCAGTTTTTGTGAAGCCAGGTGTATGCTTTTGTCCCACACACGAAATAGGTTTGGGGAGGCAACAAGCAGTGGTGGAAATGTCGTGTTCAGAGTTGCTGTTATGGCACAAGATCTGTCCCCAACGTACTCCGTACCTAAGCCTTTGATGCATATAAGTCTAGGAATGCGAACAACTGATAGGGGCAATGTTCGCTTGGCGGGGGCCTTCTTTTTGAAGCTAGAAAAGCGAAGACGGTCAGTGGTGTTGAAGATCAGCATTTCCTCTTGTTCATCTTCCGATATTTTCATGGGACTGTTAGTTGGACAGAAAGGGTTGATGGTGTTGCCTGTCTTGTTCCACCAAAATTCGTCCTGGAATTGCTGGAGAATGGTATCAGCGATGTTGCCAGTCTGCTGGGCATCCATGATGAGCATCATCCAGGCAAGGCAAGAGGCATGTACAGAGTAGGGGTAAGGAAAAAGCGATAGTGGGTTTTCCATGGATTGAGGCAGAAGACCACAGACCCAACAGTTCGTTTTGTTCAGGACCATATTATGTTGATGCAACATTTGAATAAAAGTGTTGTTCCAAAAGTCTTGTCTTCTGTGTTGGAGATAAGGGGGCAAGGACACCTGCGAGTGTTCAGTAGGTGTGGCATCAGTCGGCAATATGGTACCTTTTGCCGGCGCTTTTTCCTCTATAATCCAGAAGATGATGGTAAGAATGATCGTGAGGCAGAGCAATACTGTTGGCACTATTGACCTTCGATTATACAGTCTGTTATGAAATGCCTTCTTCTGGTCTGCGTTTTTAGGCATAGTCGATCTTCTTTTGGGCTCTACAGCTGTCAGAGAGGGAGACTGAGCCCTACGCGTCGCCGGTAGCTGGTGGTTGCTTCACTGGCTAGGCTTCTCAATACCCCACTATAAGGAGTATCGATCCACCCCACCAGACTGTACTACCGCCCTGCGACTTTTGGCTCAGCCCTCCTGTCCAGTCGCTGGAGCCCCAGAGGTCGTGCGAGGACGGAGGTTGTATCTTCCTTTGGCTGGCACAGTGTGGTCTTCAAACAGTTCGAGCTCTGGTTCTTGGAGGCCATACACTGGGCGGTCGTGTGCCAGTACTTCCTTGTAGGCAGACAGAGTTGGGTCAGTCTGTGTGATGCTGGGGACCTTCCGGCAATGAAAGGCATGCACCCACGATTTCTTGCCTGCCACTCGTAGGGCTGTTCGGGTCGTCAGGAGGACTAGCAGAGGACCTTTCCACCGGGGCTCCAACGTTTGCTTCCGAGCAAAGTTCTTCACCAGGATGTAGTCGCCTGGCCGGATGGTGTGTCCGGGCCCCGTGGATCGGTCGGGCAACGCTTCCTGAACCTGCTGATTAATAGAAGACAAAGTTCGTGTAAGTACAGACAAGTAGTCGCTCAGCATTTCACAAGGAGAATCCGACAAGGTGGTAGCAGGGTGCGCGCCACAAATGTTCATTGGGCGTCCAAAAACCACCTCGTATGGGGTCAACGAGGTGCAAGAATGCGGGACAGATCTTATTGATAGAAGGGCCAGTGGCAATGCGTCCGGCCATCTAAGCCCCGTAGTCTCCACTATTTTGGCTAGTTTTGATTTGATGGTGGCATTGTATCTTTCCAGCAGGCCTGCTGACTGGGGGTGAAAGACTGCGTGGAATTTTTGCTTGACCCCTAGTCCAGCTAATATGTGTTTGACTACCTCTCCAATGAAGTGGCTCCTGCTGTCACTCCAGAGTACCCGGCAAAGGCCGTAGCGGGGAAAGAATTCTTTCAACAACATCTTGGCGGTTGTTAGGGCAGTGTTGTCTTTGACCGGGTAGGCTTCCACCCATTTGCTGAACGCGCAAACAACCACTAGGACATATTTAAGGTTGTTGCACCGTTCCATCTGGATATACTCCATCTGTAAGACCTCGAAGGGTGCAGTGGGGATGGCAAACCCAGCTCGTGGTACCCGGGTCCCTTTTCCTACATTGTAACGGAGACATACTAAACATTGCTGTACCAGCCTTGTGGCGGTAGACCGGAGTTGGTTGTTATCCCACACCTCCTGTAAGATTTTAGTTATGGTGGCAGCATCGGTATGGGCCGGTAAATGAGTCATGTTCAACAATGGGAGGAGATGGGCATTTGGCAATTTCCATAATTTTGTGTCCTTGAACCGCCAACAATTCTCCTCGTCAAGCATGCCCTCCTTTTCCCATTGTTGAAGTTCTCCAGGAGTGGCAGTAGACTGGATGTCCCTGAGCTGTTGTCTAACGTCACGCAACTTCTCTGCTTGGGATTTTATTATGTACATGGCGGTATGTGTTCTTTCTTGTGCAGTGGCTTGGGCTGTCTCATCAGCTAAGGCATTTCCCAGTCCTATTTCGTCTGTGATTTTCTTGTGGGCATTGCATTTGACAATAGCTAGTGTTCGGGCAGCAGGCTTGGAGTAATGCAGTTACTAAGTCACCATGCCGGATGGGCGTACCATGTGACGTCAAGAATCCTCTCTCTTTCCAGAGGATACCAAACTGTGTGCTACTCCAAAGGCATATTGGCTGTCGGTGTAAATGGTGACAGCTAGACTCTGGCTAAGGATACAAGCGCGGGTGAGAGCTATAAGCTCTGCTGCCTGGGCCGATTTCTGAGGTATGCGTGCAGTTTCAACAATGGTGTTGGTAGTAGTGACGGCATAGGCAGCAGATGTGGTACCATCTGATAGTTTAATACAGGACCCGTCCACCCATAATTGCCCATCCTGTTCCGTGAGAGGGATGTCTTTCAAATCTACCCGCCCCTTAGTCTGTTCTTCTGTTTGGAAGAGGCAGTCATGTGGAGTGTCTGTGGTGTCTGAATCTGGTGTGGGCAGGAGTGTGGCGGGGTTCAAGGTTGTACATCGCTTTAATGTGATGTGGGGTGCTAACAACGTAAGTTCGTATCCTGTCAGTCATGCACTAGTGAGGTGTTGTGTCTTTGTCTGGTTTAGTAGTATGTCGACTGCGTGGGGAACTAACACCGTCAGTTTAGATCCTAAAACAATTCCCTCACTTTGTCGAATAGAGACGGCCGCAGCCGCGACCGCTTTAAGACAAGAGGGCAGACCTCGGGCCACAGGGTCTAGAGTGGCCGAAAAGTAAGCGCACGGGCGTTGTTTGGTGCCGTGAATTTGGGTCAAGACCGAGAGAGCGCATCCTGAGCGTTCATGGGAGTAGAGGCAGAAGGGTTTAGAGTAGTCAGGTGTGCCCAGTACTGGTGCAGAACAAAGAGCGTGGCGTAAGTCTTCAGAGGCTTGGTCGTGTTCATGTGTCCAAGGGAGGGGTGTGGGTGTGTCTTTTGTAAGTAAAGCAAGGAGTGGCTTAACTATGAGGGAAAAATTTGGAATCCATTGACGACAAAAAGAAGTGAGGCCAATTAGTGCACGAACATCTCTTTGGGTAGTAGGAGAAGAAAGGCGTAGTATTGTCTGGATGCGGTCAGGTGTGAGTGTACGTCCCTCCTTAGACAGCAGATGGCCGAGGTAGGTCACCTGCTGTCTACAATACAGTAACTTATTCTTGGACACCTTATGTCCCTGTGACGCCAGAAAGTGTAAAGTAGTAAGAGAGGCAGTGCGAGCCAGGGCCCGAGTGTCCGCAGCCAAAAGAATGTCATCTACATACTGAATGAGGACAGCGCCGGGTGGTAACTGTATCTGGTCGAGCTGTTGTTTAAGGGCTTGGCTGTATATGCTCGGACTCTCCGTGTACCCTTGTGGAGCCCGGCAGAATCTGTATGATCTGTTTCTTATGGTAAAGCCAAAAAGGTAGCGTGAATCAGGGTGTATTGGTATGGAGAAAAAGGCATTCTTGAGGTCTATCACGGTAAAGGTGGTAGCAGTTGAAGGGATCATTGTTAATATAGTTATGTCGGAGACCACAGGATATTGCGGGACCACTATTTTGTTGATCGCGCGAAGGTCAATGACGAAACGGTATATTTTCTCAGAAGTGGACGTGTGTTTCAGGACTGGAAGGATAGGACTATTGCAAATGTTGGACTGGACTTCCTCAACTACCCCTGATGTAATCATATCCTGTACTATAGTCATGAGGGCCTTTTCTCCTTCTGCAGAAATCTTATACTGAGGTAGGCGGGGAAGAGGTGCATTTTGTTTTACTGTTATTTGGACAGGGTCCATGACAATCTCCCCCACATTGGTGTCCGTGACAGCCCACAGGGTATCTGGTAATTGGGACAAATCCTGCTGTTCGGAATCAGTGAGACAATAAAAACGTGATTCATAACCGATGGGGCAATCATTGTCAAACAATATGACTCGGACATTTTGGGGAGAACAGCGAATGGTGGCTCTGTAGTGTTTTAACAGATCAATGCCCATCAGGTTATCTGGGCAATTTGGGGAGAGCAGAAAAGAGGCCATCGCTGTGTTCCCTTGTATGTCCAGGGGTACCTTAGTAGAAAGGAGGTTAGTAGAGGGCGTGCCGTCAAATCCTACGGAGGTGATCGATGAGCCGGACAGGGGTGCCCTAGGAATCAGTTCTTTTGATAGGGCACTTCTAGAGGCCCCGGTGTCAACCAAAAATTTGCCCTGCGTACCAACCACCTTAGCTGTGACATAGGGACCTGTTTGATCGACAAGAAGTTCTACTGGTTCCTTCCCCTGTCCCTGGCTGCCTCATGCATACTCGCTGTCGGGGAACTGATCAGTGGTAAAATCTTGGGTAACAGCCTGCCTGGAATTATCAAAGACGTTTGGACGCTGTCCGCCAAAGGGTGGCGCCGGACCTCTCCCTCTAGGTGCTCCTCGCCCTCTCCCTATGGTATTTCGCTGCAAAAGTGGACAATCTGCACACCAGTGGCCTGTTTCTTTACAATACGCACACTGGTCCTGGGACAGTTGACGTGGGGACTGGTGTGTTCTAGCAGCCGCAGGCATATAATTGTTCTGTTGGCCCCTACCGTTTCCTCCCCCTCCCGTGCTCATCTGGGAAAGCATCACCTTTTCTTTTAGGTCTTTTCTTTTTCTGTCTTTTTCCTCCTCTATTTTATTTTGCAGATGTTCGTAATATTGGGCCATTGTCAGGATCTGCGCTGGTGTTGCCGCAGGCCACGTGCTTTCGCTACTCTGTAACCTAGTGGAGATCGGTAGCAACAATCCCATAACAAAAGTCTGAACTAGTAAGTGTCGGCCTGTCTCAGTTGTCGTGTCCTGTCCACTATAGTCAACAAACACCTGGCTGAGTCGAGAGAAGTAGTCAGACGTTGTTTCCTCAGACTTTTGCTTACACGCAGTAATGACTGTCCAGTCAACCTTTCTGGCCGGAATGGTGGCCTTCAGCTTTGTTACTATGCGACCTGGTAGTGCTAAAATAGCTTCTGCTGGCCTTTCCCGTGGTTTTCTATCCTTATCCATTGTTACTAAATCTTCCCACTTGTGACCGAATACGGTCTGATCGTCTATTTTCCTTATTGGTCTCCAGATGTCTGGCGGCAGTATTAGCCCAAAAAACTGATCTATGTCTGTTAAGGTCATGGTGTAGGTGGCAATAACCGTGTCCAACCCTTCGTAGAATCCAATAGGATTCTTCCGGGGGTCGGGTAAGTCCTTTTTAAAAGCCAAGATGTCAGCTCGAAGCCACGGAGTGTACACCCAATTATATAACGTCCTGCTCTTCGCATCCGGACTATCTAATCCCTCAGCAGTAACCTGTCCTCGAGCAGGGACAAAAACTGGAGCAGCTTCCCTTATCGGTGCCATATGACCTCCCATCGCTCCCTCCACTACTGGTTCTTTTTCCTCTTCCTCCTGGTCTCTCCTCAAACTTTCCATCATTTGTAGTGTAAATGCTAACAAGCTGTGGCTTTCCTCAGCACTTCCTCGTCCCTCTGTCAACTTACGATACAATTCTATAATATGGCCTGCTGGTGTTACTCCTTGGCGTTTCTCATAAAGAGAGAGTATTTCATGAGCAAATTGCTGTAGGAAGTAGCCCTTGCAGGGTGGTGCATAGGCTTCATAGATCGCGCGGATCTGGTTTGATGTGGAAAGATCCTTCAGGCAGGTGCGAACGAGATCATTCAGAGCCTGTTTCTCTGTAGGTGTAATGCGGGGTGCGTGTGATCGAACAGAGGGGGCTAAATCGGGATCAGATGGAGCAGGAGGGGCAGTGTGGTCGGGAGGTGGAGGTTGGGCGTTAGGGGGTGGTGCATTCTCACCGGCCGGCTGTGGGATAGCATGGGGAGGGACATGGTACGGTGGTGGCAATGGGTGGAGGAGAAACTCCTCCTCCTGAGGGTCCGTTCGTGACAAGGGAGCGTAACGTACAGAGTATTGACCGGACATATTTAACCTGTATTCCCTATCTGCACACGCGATGTTTGAAGCAACCTTTTCATGTCGCAATTCCTCTAATGCCTGTTTATCACTTTTCCGAGCCTCTTTCTGTAATCTAGCCCGAGCCCTTCTCACCCTCTCAGTCCCTTCCTTTTTCCACTGACCCAAGGCATCAAACATTGCTTGTCGGGACCTCCTCCTATGAAGTTTTGCCTCTACGGCCTCAAGCTTCTGGGGTTCGAAAGAGCCGTACATAGGCCATTGAGTCTCTGTATCCTTAGACGTGTATTTATGCCACAATGAGTTATACATTATGGGAGAAATACCGTACTTTATGTACATATCCTTACTAGGGGTACCTTCCGGAGGAGCCGGCTGACTATCCTCCAGCACCCTTGATCGAGATGTGCAACAACAAAACCATCGTGCAAATTTACTAAACACGGGCATGCTTTTCTATGTTATCTTACCAAGCGTCTCCACAAGTTTCTAAGCCGGACAAAAAGTCCACATTACCCGTTTACCTTCACTTTTTGCAAAGAGTGAACAAAAACCAGATAACCAAAACCAAACAAACAAAAGGTATCGCCAACCGGCGATCCTACCAGAATCCTTTGTCTCGTTCTCCAGGCGGTCTCTTTACTGCAAAGCTCGTCCAAGTCTATCGGGGGCCCCAGTCAGGACCGGTGCCACTTGCGGGGGTCTTTTCAGATGCAGCGAAGGTCGGGTGGTGGCTACGAAGACGAGGGTCTCTTTCGCGTAGGTATACTCCACCACCGTCGGTTCAAACTTCCTCGTAGGGACCCCTCGACCGGGCAGCCGCGTCACTGATGGGGACCACTTTTGGGCGCCAATTGTGGATTTGGGGGTCTCCTTGGAAGGCCACCCAAAGGTGCAGGGTCCACCCTTCGTCCACGGGTCCGGGATACAAACTGAGACCAACACTGGAGCGCCGAGAGAAAGGATATTTATTACAATCTCATGAGATGGAGAGAGAGAGAGCATCAGCAACAGACACCCGCAGCTTGTCTGAGGAGGCAATCTGCCAAGCACTTTGGTTCCACGTCTTGTATACCCTTCATCCCCACCCCAGGCGTGTATAGTAAAGAAAGAACACCATGATTATGAAAAGGGGGGATGTATACAGAAAACGATGAACACCATAATTATACAAAGGGAGACGTGTACAGTAAAACAATGAACACCATAATTATACAGGCAGAGGTCAATCTGATAAGTTAGCAGATGGTCACTTTTGGGCCCCTGCAGGGCGTAGGTGAAACCCATAATTACACAACAAGCAGAGGTCAATCTGATAAGCTAGCAGATGGTCACTGTTGGGCCCCTGCAGGGTGTAGGTGAAACCCTTAATTACACAACAAGCAGAGGACAATCTGATAAGCTAGCAGATGGTCACTCTTGGGCCCCTGCAGGGTGTAGGTGAAACCCTTAATTACACAACAAGCAGAGGACAATCTGATAAGCTAGCAGATGGTCACTCTTGGGCCCCTGCAGGGTGTAGGTGAAACCCTTAATTACACAACAAGCAGAGGACAATCTGATAAGTCCGAAGATGGTAGCTGTCAAGCCCTGTAGGGCGAAGGGCAGGGTGAGGACAGTAAGCACAGGTGAACAGTCCTGTTAAACTGGGGTTTAGCAAGAGTTCAGTCAGATTGTGGCAAACAAGGGCATGGGCAGTCCTGCTCGACTGGTTTTAGCATGAGTCCAGGCAGGTGGCGGCAGGTCAGGTCAGAAACAGGGCGTTGGTGGCAGCGCAGAGGTGAGGTGAATCAAGATGTGAAGCCACAGAGCGTTCGGGACCCCAGTAGAGAGGTCGTAATGGAGGATGAGGCGCAAAATGGCAGAGCTAATGGCAAGACAACAGACATACATTTCCACAGCTTTGGGGACCTGGAATCATCTGAACTGTCGCACTTGCAAGCGAGAGAGATGGTTAGTAGTTGTTTTGGCAGCTATGACAGGGGCGATGGGTGGTGCAAGCTGCAGTGGCCTCCTGGTCAGGGCCCTGGCACTTATCATTTGGCAAATTAAGCACTGATAGAATCTGGAACATTAACATGAGTGGCAGGCAAAGTGTGTGTGTGTGTGTGTGGTTGTGTGGTTGTGTGTGTGGTTGTGTGGTTGTGTGTGTGGTTGTGTGGTTGTGTGTGTGGTTGTGTGGTTGTGTGTGTGGTTGTGTGGTTGTGTGGTTGTGTGTGTGGGGTTGTGTGTGTGTGTGGGGTTGTGTGTGTGTGTGGGGTTGTGTGTGTGTGTGGGGTTGTGTGTGTGTGTGGGGTTGTGTGTGTGGGGTTGTGTGTGTGTGTGTGGGGTTGTGTGTGTGTGTGTGGGGTGTGTGTGTGTGTGTGTGGGGTTGTGTGTGTGTGTGGGGTTGTGTGTGTGTGTGGGGTTGTGTGTGTGTGTGGGGTTGTGTGTGTGTGTGGGGTTGTGTGTGTGTGTGGGGTTGTGTGTGTGTGTGTGGGGTGTGTGTGTGGGGTGTGTGTGTGGGGTGTGTGTGTGTGTGGGGTGTGTGTGTGTGTGGGGTTGTGTGTGTGTGTGGGGTTGTGTGTGTGTGTGGGGTTGTGTGTGTGTGTGGGGTTGTGTGTGTGTGTGGGGTTGTGTGTGTGTGGGGTTGTGTGTGTGTGTGGTTGTGTGTGTGTGTGGTTGTGTGTGGGTGTGTGTGTGTGTGTGGTTGTGTGTGTGTGTGTGGTTGTGTGTGTGTGGTTTGCGGTTTGCCCGAGAAAATATCAGATTGTATTTTATTAGTGAACACATTTGGTCCCTAAACAGCAGCTCGTCACTTTCACCAGCAACTCATACTCCCTCGTGTCTCACATGGACAGTCAGCCTTTAATGTCCATTTATCAGCATCTTTAAATACCATGGATCCCCTTCATATGACAGATAGTTTTACCTTTGTTATGGGAGTTTGGCCAGCATTCTGTTTAGAATGGCAAACAGTAGGACAGGAATGGGTACCATTATGCTAAAGTAACTACTATGTAGTTGAGAGCCAAACGTGTGTAAGTGACATCCACAGTAAGTCAAGGATGGGTACCATTATGCCATGGATAGTCGGGATGTGGCCTAAAAATGCACGTTACGTCGTGACTAAGGAAAGCCAGATGTTGGTGAAAAATGCTGTTTTTTGCGTGGCCATCTTTCATGTCAAAGCGATACAAAAGGGGATGATGGACGTGTATCATTCATGTCAAGGCTGGTCAGAGTGTTATCAAAATTTCCCACATTAAGTCATGGAGTGGCCAATATTATGACAGGGAAAGTGTCAGTCACAGAAAAGGTCCATATTATGTCATGAGGTGGCTGAACAAAGCCATAATGTTACCAAGGAAGCTCACGTTCTATGAAGGAGGGCCACTAGAGATGTCTTAATTTCGTTCTTTCTCTCCCCCTGACCCAGCCCCCGTCCTTTCTCATCAAAACTTCAACATGCTGCCATTGGTCTTTTCCAACACTCGTTCCTCCCCCCGACTCCGCGAGCCAGTTCTTCTTTATGTACTTAGGAGCCTGCTGACAGCCCTATCGGAGTTCACAATTGGGCTCCGAGCCGCCATTTCTTCTTGCCATGCTCTCTCCACGTTTGATAGGACAGAGGCCTTGTTTGGAAAACCGCATTAGGCCCCGAAGAAATGTCTATGTGTGAGATATTGCATTGCCGGATGAATGCACAGCATGTTAGCTATGGATTGAGGAAGTATAAAGGGAGCAAAAATTAATGTCACACAGCCCTTAGAGCCCTCTTGAGTGATGCCTGTCTGCTGTGATTTTCATATGCACACTTTGCACTCAGTGCACAGTCTATCGAAATATAAACAAATCGGCCAGCTGTGTGTCTTTACTTTTCTCCCATTTGAAGCAGGAGCAAACAGCTTCTCTTTCTCCTGCTGTTAGTGGAGCATCTACTGCTCCACATACACCAGCCGACACTGGTGGTTTCATTTGGTGACGCTGGACATGCTGCAGGAAAATGCTTGTCCCACAGCTGAAAAGCTGAGCTCAAGCAGTAAGCTCACCATGGCTAGAATCTTGGCATAAATATGGCCTTCAGTGCTCATACCTTATGGTTATAAACGCCAAGCAGAATTGCTGCCACCAGAACATTTGTGTGCCCAATAGAAGCAATGCTCCATAACAGCACTGTGCACTGCAATCATTTCCTTCAAAATATTATGCCATTAAGTATGGGGCTCAGATCACCCTCAAGGTTAAGCGTTGAATAGAACTAACATTTGAATACACTGTGGTCAAAGAAAGCCCTCATCTTAGATATGTATTAAGTGTTTAAGGATTTCATGTACCACGTTAACCTGAAATGCCATCCTTATTACCTAACAACGTTTAGATTAGTACTGAATACTGTCATATTGTGTGCTAATGTCCAGGTAAGCTTTCCTTTCTATGTTTCGGCCTGTTCATTGTATCCATATTAGCCTTGAAAAATACAAACCTGCAGCATATATATTTTTGACGCACATTTTTGATTAATATTGCATGTGGTAATTCTACACATTAAAAATATTTGTGCATGGTTAATTGATGGAAATGGGGACTTTGTACATGTGAGAGAAAAGGTAAAGTCAAAAGAAGAAGTGAATATACAAATAGAGGTCAGGGAATTTACCTATTGTTCCCTGGAATCAGTGGAATATTTTTTGAGTGTTCTATTTTTTCATCTTTAGGCAGTCTTCCTTTTATAGGAAGGTTTGCTATATATATATATATATAGTCATCACCCCCAACACTTGATTCACAGCATCCCCTATGGGGGGATGCTGCGAATACGCAGGATCTGCAGCACAGACAAGGAATACGTTCAGGCACAGGAGGAGAGTAGAAAAAGATTCCTAGCCAGAGGGTATTCCAGGGATGTTATTAGAATGGCTGTAGACAAGGTTAACAAGAAAGAGAGGGTTGAAACATTAACAGCTAGATCCAATCCTCGCATTTGCAGTCAGGAGCAGAGCGTACAATCAGCACGTCTCATTCTGACATATAATCGCCAACACAAAGCCCTACGGAAAATAGTTAATAGAAATTGGGCTTTGGTTCAGAATGATTCGGTTTTAGAGGGCATAGTTACCAATAGCCCTAAAATCACGTTTAGAAAAGCTCGCTCCATGAGTAATTCCCTCGTAAAAAGCAGCCCTGAGATTAAATCCATGACAACATGGCTTAATGCGAGGAATGGTTTTATTAAATGTGCCATTTGCAAGGCCTGTAAATATGGGATAAATAGAACATCTTATACAACTCCATTTAAACCTAAGCCTGTAGTCATCAACAAAAACTCAACTGCAAAACAGAATATGCAGTATATGTGCTGGAGTGTTCGTGTGGCCTGCAGTATGTGGGTAGTACCAAGCTGCAGGTCCACAAACGAATACTCCAGCATATCAGGGCCATCACTAACAATGATGAAGCCTATCCGGTGGCAAGACATTTTAAAGCCTCACATAATAACAACTTGGAGGATCTGAGATATTTTGTTATCGATACAGTCTTGCCTCTCAGACGAGGAGGCAACCGTGAGTCAATGTTGAGAAAACTGGAAACTCACTATATACTAGAGTTAGATAGCAAAACTCCTAACGGTTTGAATTCCAGTGAGGATTTCTACACCTGCCTGTAATTATCATGATTCATCATGATTATTGTGCCTGTATTCATCATGGATTTTATGCATTTAACCTATTTTTTATACATCTCGTGGGTTTACATATGCTGCCTCAATTTTTTACATTTTTTACATTTATACAATTTTAACAATTTGTTGTTCCATTGTTTTAGCTTTCACACAATGGTAATTTTTAATGTCTTATACCAGGTTTCGAAATCACGGCCGTGAGGGAACTGGTGGCAGATTAGTTTGTTTAGAAATCATATACAATTGTTTCAATTTGACATAGGCTAAGAACAAAGCCCACTAGGGCACAATTTATTACCTTTCCTTGTTTCTTTTTTTTGGTCCTGTTTTTATTATATTATAAACATTTCCATATAGTGAGAAAGTGCGGTATTTAAACTCGGCATACTCACTTGTTCAGGCACATGAGCTAAAGCAACTATGTACAATGGGATTTTAGAAAATGATTTACTGTTTTCTTTTAAGTCTTATGTGATGTTGTTTTTAGCTTGTTTTTAGCATATTTTAAGCTACCTTTTACTATGCTATGCCTGTCATCTATATATATTCATGTATTTATTTATTAATAATTATATGAAATGTGGTTTTGTCTGGGGAAACTTTTCTCGATACATTACCATACAATGACACAATATTGCCCATGATACAAGGATGTAGATACATTGTATCTGTTCTTCTATGTCTATGAACGATTGTTAAGCACTGGCACTTTAAATAGGTGAAAGCACCACATCAGCGCGTCATGTGATCAAGGCATCGTGGATGCCGAAACGCGTAATGGCGATGGTGCAGGGCGTTCGTTTGGAATAAATCACACATTGCACCTTAAAGGGTCTGTTTTCGTCTGTCCAGGAGTGGATGTTGTGGGGCGAAGTCCAGGGATAATTTGCCGAGCCAGCTTCCTCGGTAACAACAGACCCCTGTTTCGAAAATGGGCCGTGCGGCATGAAGCATCTGTTTCCGGTGGATATCGGGAACAACCAGTAACTCTGAAAAGGAGCAGCCGTGGAAGCCCCCAGACAAGCGGAAAAGTTTGCGCCTAAGTTGTGAGAGACGGAGCCCAGGTCGGAGGACACGAGCGAGGCCAATCACTACAAGACGGTAAGGACCCGCCGAGAGTCTGGTGAAACAGTGTGTCAGAGTGCAGACGCGGACATCTATTCATAAGCGACTGCCTTTGAGTGTTTGACCGAATCACTTCACGCTCTGCACCATGTCTGCCGACGCGCTGAGTAAACGTGAGGCGGCAGCCAGCGAGATGTTCAATGATTCTCCCAGTGGGGAGACAGTGGTGAGAACGCAGATGAGCGCCTCACTATCAGAAGACTCCATTATCAAGGAACTATTTAAGAAGTTGGAAAAATGCATGAAATCGGAGCAGGCTAAGTGGTGGGAAGCGAAATCCCTGACTAGGTACTTGGAAGTAGGAAGAATTCCCAGAGGTCTAAGAATAATGGTGTCACCTAGCTATGAGAACCCGGACCCGAATATGCTTGCCGAGTGGGCAGAATGTAATTTAGATTCATCTCGTCGTTTAGTCCTGATTCTGATAAAATATGCAGAAAGTTACCGTAAAAAATTACAGGCTGCAATTGATGATTTGAATGAACAAATCGGCAAGCTGGCGGTTACAGCTGCAATTCAACAACACAAAGAAGCCATGATTAATCGTCTGCAAAAGGAAGAGGAAATCATAAAAAAACGGAAAATTTACAAGTTTCAACGAGACAAGGTGGACTATGAGCAGGGGCGCGTGTTCACCTTTGCTAAAAAATATGATGCATTTAAAGCAGCACAGAAGCCTGATTCTGCAGCGGCTGCACAGCACAGTGCTAATGGCAATTTACCAGCAACATCCTCAACGTCGGACCTTAGCTCCGCGGTAGAGAGTGAATCTGAGAATGAACAAACTGGTAGTGGGTTGGGGTTTCCAAAACCTACCCTGGCCCAGGAATTAAATTACATGCGGCAGGACAGAAAACAAACCTTAAGACCGCGTCCGCAAAATGCAAACAGCGCCAAAGACGAAATCAAAAACGCCGGGCAAGACGTCAGCGAGTCCGCCAGCACAAAATCGAAGAACAGAAAACCCAGAAACAGCAAATGGAAACGATAATGGGACATGACATGCATGTTAAAGACTCCAATTCAAACACAGTGATCAATTTGTCAGACAAGATTTTAAGAAAAGAGGAAATAGAAATCTTAGCTCTTGGTCTTTCATTCAGCCCGCAATGTGACTTCAACTATGCTGAAACACGCACAGATATGTACAAATTTGTGCGTAAATTGAAACTTCAGAAATATCATCTTTTGCAGAAAACGCGAAATCGTGAATTGGCAGAAACTACGTCCAGCAGCAGTAATCGTGTTTCAGGTCTCACAGCAGGAGATGTGGAACTTTTGCAAAACCTTCAGCAACTGCAAGATGAGAACTTAATAGCACAAGGTGAAACCAATTTGGAAGAGTTTGAATTCAATAGAACAATACGTACCCATTTCAAACCCAAATCTAAATTCTGTCCTGTGATGGTTCGAAACAATCTGGACATCTTCAATGAAAAGGTCACCACAGAATTGAAGAAATTGTACTTATCAACCACGCGAGTACGAAAAAAGTACAATAAACAAGACAATTTATATTTTCAATT
Source organism: Calotriton arnoldi (assembly GCA_963921515.1). Classification (NCBI taxonomy): domain Eukaryota; kingdom Metazoa; phylum Chordata; class Amphibia; order Caudata; family Salamandridae; genus Calotriton; species Calotriton arnoldi. Next base: position 134,143 of record CAWUFW010010148.1, read on the forward strand.
AATGAAAAAACTTCAAACTGATCAGGATATCATCATTCGACAGTCGGACAAGGGGGGCAACGTGGTACTGTGGCCACGTAATCTTTATATGGAGGAGGCCCTCGGTCAACTAAATGACAGGGATTGTTATCGCAGGAGCACCATGGCAACGGTCAAAGAATCTTGGAATGATATCTATATTAAACTTCGTGCATGGAAAACCGCAGGATTACTCACTATTGAGGAATTTAATTTTTTGAAGACTGAGCATCCGGTAATTCCAGTAATCTATTTCATTCCTAAAATCCATAAAGACAGGAGTAAACCCCCTGGCAGGCCAATTATATCAGCATGTGGCAGCATCATGGAAAATACTTCAAGATACGTGGATTATTTCTTGCAGGAGCATGTGAGGAAACTCCCGTCATACGTCCAGGACACCAGTGATTTCCTGAGAAAGATACAAGATGTGACATGGGATGCAGATTGTATACTCATCTCACTTGATGTGAAGTCACTTTACACCAGTATCCATAATAAGGACGGAGTGAGAGCTGTAGAATATTATTTGAACTTGAAACCTATGTACCTCTACATGCATAACAAAATGCTGATTTCCATGATTGTATCCTGTATGGAGAATAATTTCTTTCTTTTTCAGAATCAGATTTTCCAGCAGACCAGAGGTGTCGCCATGGGGGCCTGTTTTTCTCCAAGTTATGCCTGTCTGCATATGGGGTATTGGGAGGAACAGGTGCTCATGGCGGCACACAGTGAAACTTTTTCCAAACATGTCCTTTGCTGGTACAGGTACATAGATGATCTGTTCATGATTTGGAGAGGTATAGAACGGGATGCCCTAAAATTTATTGAACAGATCAATGTGAACAATTTGAACTTACAATTCTCTGCCCAAATGAGTAAGGAGGCTATTATTTTTCTAGATGTAGAAGTGTTTGTGGTTAACAACAAATTGGAAACAAAGCTTCATCGGAAACCAACTGCGGGGAATACCATTCTCCATGCATCTAGTCATCACCCCCAACACTTGATTCACAGCATCCCCTATGGGGAGATGCTGCGAATACGCAGGATCTGCAGCACAGACAAGGAATACGTTCAGGCACAGGAGGAGAGTAGAAAAGATTCCTAGCCAGAGGGTATTCCAGGGATGTTATTAGAATGGCTGTAGACAAGGTTAACAAGAAAGAGAGGGTTGAAACATTAACAGCTAGATCCAATCCTCGCATTTGCAGTCAGGAGCAGAGCGTACAATCAGCACGTCTCATTCTGACATATAATCGCCAACACAAAGCCCTACGGAAATAGTTAATAGAAATTGGGCTTTGGTTCAGAATGATTCGGTTTTAGAGGGCATAGTTACCAATAGCCCTAAAATCACGTTTAGAAAAGCTCGCTCCATGAGTAATTCCCTCGTAAAAAGCAGCCCTGAGATTAAATCCATGACAACATGGCTTAATGCGAGGAATGGTTTTATTAAATGTGCCATTTGCAAGGCCTGTAAATATGGGATAAATAGAACATCTTATACAACTCCATTTAAACCTAAGCCTGTAGTCATCAACAAAAAACTCAACTGCAAAACAGAATATGCAGTATATGTGCTGGAGTGTTCGTGTGGCCTGCAGTATGTGGGTAGTACCAAGCTGCAGGTCCACAAACGAATACTCCAGCATATCAGGGCCATCACTAACAATGATGAAGCCTATCCGGTGGCAAGACATTTTAAAGCCTCACATAATAACAACTTGGAGGATCTGAGATATTTTGTTATCGATACAGTCTTGCCTCTCAGACGAGGAGGCAACCGTGAGTCAATGTTGAGAAAACTGGAAACTCACTATATACTAGAGTTAGATAGCAAAACTCCTAACGGTTTGAATTCCAGTGAGGATTTCTACACCTGCCTGTAATTATCATGATTCATCATGATTATTGTGCCTGTATTCATCATGGATTTTATGCATTTAACCTATTTTTTATACATCTCGTGGGTTTACATATGCTGCCTCAATTTTTTACATTTTTTACATTTTTTACATTTATACAATTTTAACAATTTGTTGTTCCATTGTTTTAGCTTTCACACAATGGTAATTTTTAATGTCTTATACCAGGTTTCGAAATCACGGCCGTGAGGGAACTGGTGGCAGATTAGTTTGTTTAGAAATCATATACAATTGTTTCAATTTGACATAGGCTAAGAACAAAGCCCACTAGGGCACAATTTATTACCTTTCCTTGTTTCTTTTTTTTGGTCCTGTTTTTATTATATTATAAACATTTCCATATAGTGAGAAAGTGCGGTATTTAAACTCGGCATACTCACTTGTTCAGGCACATGAGCTAAAGCAACTATGTACAATGGGATTTTAGAAAATGATTTACTGTTTTCTTTTAAGTCTTATGTGATGTTGTTTTTAGCTTGTTTTTAGCATATTTTAAGCTACCTTTTACTATGCTATGCCTGTCATCTATATATATTCATGTATTTATTTATTTATTAATAATTATATGAAATGTGGTTTTGTCTGGGGAAACTTTTCTCGATACATTACCATACAATGACACAATATTGCCCATGATACAAGGATGTAGATACATTGTATCTGTTCTTCTATGTCTATGAACGATTGTTAAGCACTGGCACTTTAAATAGGTGAAAGCACCACATCAGCGCGTCATGTGATCAAGGCATCGTGGATGCCGAAACGCGTAATGGCGATGGTGCAGGGCGTTCGTTTGGAATAAATCACACATTGCACCTTAAAGGGTCTGTTTTCGTCTGTCCAGGAGTGGATGTTGTGGGGCGAAGTCCAGGGAGATATATATATATATATATATATATATATATATATATATATATATATATATATATATATATATATATATATATATATACTGCCTTTGAAAAAGGACATTTATGTTTGAAACGCGTCAGGCAAGGCATGGTACTCAGTATTTCACTCACCGCAATTGTTCTGTTACCAGATATTAAAGGATTGTTGGGAGTGACCTCTGCGCAAAGGCAACTTTTTTGAATATATATCTTCTGATTTCACTCGATGTTTAGTCATTGTATACGAGCATCAATCATAGAGATGGAATGAAGGCGATCAAGCATTACCTTGACACTCGACCTTTGTACTTTCACCAACACAATAAGATGTTACTGGCAATGATTACAGCTTGCTTAGAACACAATTACTTTCTTTTCCAGAACCAGGTGTTTCAACAGGTGAGAGGCGTGGCTATGGGGGCCTGTTTTTCTCCCAGCTACGCCTGCTTACACATGGGTTTCTGGGAAGAACAGGTCCTTAGGGTGTTACATGCGGAAACAATGTCTAACAATGTCATGCGCTGGTTTCGTTCTATCGATGATTTGCTAATAATATGGAAGGGCACTGATGAGAGTGCCCTCCATTTTATTGAGCAGATCAACGACAACATTCTGAATTTACAATTTACAGGCAATTTCAGCAGGGCCTCCGTTTTCTTTTTGGATGTTGAAATGATGGTTGTTTGCAACAAGCTTGAAACCAGACTGTTTAGGAAACCAACAGCTGGTAATACGCTGTTACATGCCTCGAGTCACCATCCGGCACACCTGGTCCGTAGCATCCCTTATGGTGAGATGCTGCGAATTCGTAGAATTTGCAGCACTGATTCTGAATGTGAATCTGCACAACATGATAGCCGTAAAAGATTCTTGGCCAGGGGTTACTCTGTAGGCGAAATCAACAAGGCCATAGAGAAAACTAGAAAAATGAAAAGATCACAGGCCCTGACTTGCAAAGCTGACATAACAGAAAAGCCCACATTATCTGAACAACCATCAAGACTGATCCTGACGTACAGTAATCAACACAAAGCAATACGTAGGATAGTTAATAAAAATTGGATCTTGGTAAAAAATGATCCGGTATTGGGTGCCAATCTCACCAAATCGCCCAATTTAACATTCAGGAAGGCCAGGTCCATGAGTAACTCTTTGGTCAGGAGCAGTCCAGAAATAAGAACTAATAGCTCTTGGTTAGATTCTAGCAAGTGTTTCCGCAAATGTGCTACTTGCAAGGCATGTAAACACGGGATAAATAAAACAGAATATGACACACCTTTTAAAAATGAGCCCACATGCATAAAAAAGAAACTGACATGTAAAACTGAGTTTGCAGTTTATGTGCTGGAGTGTGCATGTGGCTTACGGTACGTAGGCAGTACGAAGCTGCAGGTGCACAAGAGGATACTCCAGCACATAAGGGCAATCAACAATGGTGATCAGTCGTATCCCGTAGCTAGGCATTTTGGAGAGTACCATGAGAAAGATGCCAGTGTCCTCAAATATTTCGTGGTGGACACAGTGCCCCCTTTGAGACGAGGAGGTGACCGAGAGGCTCTCCTTAGACAACTTGAGACAAGGCATATACTAGAATTAGATTGTAAAACACCTCTTGGTCTTAATTCTAGTGAAGATTTTTATACTTGTTTATAGTTTTACAGCTCCCAGCATACTTGTACATATTTTTATCTGCTGCCTCCGCAATTGTTTTTAACATTTCTTGATTACTATTTGTATTTTTGCACATTGCATTTTTTGGTGGCACTTTATTTTAATAGCACTTGCACTTTTTTATGACTAGACATTGAGGGTTGAAAAGGCCCACTTGGGCTGTATTAACTACTCACTCAGCATGTTTGACAAGTTGGGATTTCTTAGTACTGTTGGGAATGTTTATACATGGAAAGGTTTTATTTGAAAAGCTTTTTTAAATGTATTTTATCCTGTATTTTACTATGAAGTCTCGTTTTGCATTCACATGTTTTTAGCAGTTTTGCACCTATTTAAATATTTATTTATTTTTTAAGGTTGCATATTTAATGATATTTAATCAAACTGTTGAAAATGGATTTAACATCAGAAACTTATTGTCGAATGCGGTCATTAGTGCTGATGAGTTAACTGACTCTTCTATGTCTTTTGTTAGTTTAGTCACCAGGTTCAAGCACTGTCACTTTAAATAGATGTAAACTAGGAATAAGCGCGTCATGTGATCAAGGCCTTTGGAAGGCCGTAACGCGTAATGGCGGTTGGTGCAGGGCACAAAGCAAAATAAAATATCAGCACCAGCATTTTGGGTCCGCATCGTCTTTTTCCTGACTTATGGGAGTGCGTACGAGACGAGTAGTACGAGTGTGTATATATATATATATATATATATATATATACTGCCTTTGAAAAAGGACATTTATGTTTGAAACGCGTCAGGCAAGGCACGGTACTCAGTATTTCACTCACCGCAATTGTTCTGTTACCAGATATTAAAGGCTTGTTGGGAGTGACCTCTGCGCAAAGGCAACTTTTTTGAATATATATATATATATATATCAAGAAACGCTCATAGGTGCATGCAGGCACCACGACGAGAAATGGACACTCCAATAGGCTGATTCTGCTTGTAAAAATATTGTATTTATTTGTTAAAGTTTTTGACGGTGCAAAGCGGTCATTACGCGTTTCGGCCAACGCAGTGGCCTTGATCACATGAGCGCATGACGGGTGAGTGAAACAACTTTATTTGATACCAGTGTACCACGTGATGGGTTGTCAGCTGACACTATGAACATAGTAAAAATACTCTGTATATAAATGGTCATAAACAACAAATGCAGTTTAAATTGATATTCATTTGCACCAACAATTATATTTCTTGAACAACCAAAACGCCAGGTAAACTACGAACAGATGTATCTTCAAGTATTAATCCAAATATTGTGTTCTCAAGTATTATTTTCAGTTATTTATGTAGTTGTTGTTATTGCATAATTGGTTCAGGGAATCTGCTATATTTATCATGACCTGTAATATGGGGTCATGAGTATTAAGTCTGCAATCAGCCAGTCTTTAGGACTTTTTAAATATTAAATACACAAATGCAATAATAAATAAAATAAAAGTCAAATATATAAAGATGTTGCCACTGAATCTAAAAACAAATACTATATAAAAATTCTAATACTACCTGGTACGTATAAAAATATGTGCAAATATGCCAAGTACAAAAACTTCTAATAGTCAGTGACAAGAAAAGGAACTCAAAGTTTCCCATATCCACTAAATGCATGAATGATAATACATATGGCCATACATACGTGTAAACTGCTGACAATCATAATAACAAAGTGCAAAGTGCAAAAAGAGTGCAAAGATACTTCTGGTGAAAAATCGACGTTAATACTAGAAATTTAAAATTTAAGAATACAATGAGAAAGACAGCATATATAATACTAAATGTACAAAAAATCCTTATATATCTTCATTCTGCAACAATCGTATACGCTATGGAATCTACTGCACTCTGGGGAGCCCCCAGAAGCATAGACCCATGATGTTATATATCATGATGTCAGAACATCAAATCAAAGGGTAGAAGTTGCTATTTAAATCATTGCTTACCACCCAATGATTCATATTAACACACCCAAAATGATGATTGAAAGTCATAAAAATGATGATCATAAAATTGAAATGAATAGAATAGAATAGAGTACAAAGTCCAAACTGCTAGGGTTAAAACTGCTAAATTGTTGGCCATACAGCTAAGTAACTACAGATAGTAATGCAAATCCTCACAAATGTTCAGACCTCGGGGAGATTTTGTGTCGAGTTCAATAATATATTGAGTTTCCAACTGTCTGAGCCTCTTCTCCCGATTCCCTCCTCTTTTGTTGATGGGCACACTGTCAATAACAAAATACTGGAGCACGTTAAGATTATTGTTGTGCTCCAGTTTGATGTGTCTCGCTACAGGATATGTAGGATCCGAATTAACAGTTGCCCGGAGGTGTTGCAATATGCGTGTGAAAACTTGCAATTTGGTGCTTCCGACACAACGTAACCCACAGATACATTTTAAAACATAAACAGCGAACTCTGTGCGGCATGTGAAATGTCCATTAAGCTTGATAGGACTATCCGAAAAAGCAGTGGAGTAAGAAGTAGTATTCACCCCGAACTTGCAAGCACGACAAGTACTGCATTTAAAAAAGCCTTTTTTCGGGGTGAGCCAACTGCCTTTAGTATCTAGCTCAGGGCTAGTTTTAACTAAATCATTGCGCATAGAGTAAGCTTTACGGTATGTATAATTAGGTTTGCTAGGGAGTATCTGTTGAAGTGTGACATCGGTAAGCACTATAGGCCATTGGGAATTAATGATGCCTTTGATGGCATTGGCCTGTTTACTATAAGTCGAGATGAACCTACACGGTACATCACTAGACTTGTCATCATCTACTACATCATCAAACCCTGCATATGGAGACATAGCTGTATTGTTAAGCTGAATGACAGGTTTCAAAAGCTCTTTTCTATCTTTGCCATTGGCTTTTCTTATGGCTATGTCCAATTTAGTGGAATCATAGCCTCTCTCCATTAACCTTTCTTTGGCGGCCTGCTGTGCTGTCACTAGAGTAGTATTAGAACTGCACACCCTACGGATGCGTAAAAATTCACCGTATGGAAGACTGGAAATAGTGTGCTGGGGGTGGAAACTTGAGGCATGCAATAATGTGTTGCCTGCTGTCAGTTTTCTAAATAAACACGTTTCAATAACACCCTTTTCAATATACACTGTGATATCCAAAAAATTGATAGTTGTAGAATCAATATGCGCCGTAAAGTTAAGGTTATAAACATTCCTATTGATGATGTCAACAAAATTACAGGCTTCAGCATGTGTTCCCTTCCACACTATGAAAACATCATCGATGTATCTCCACATGTTAACCACATGCTTATCAAATAGTGCTCTGTGTTCGACCTTGAGGACATGCTCCTCCCACCAACCTACGTGAAGACACGCATAGCTGGGGGAGAAGCATGCCCCCATGGCCACGCCCTGCTTTTGTTTGAAAATCTTACCATCAAACAAGAAAACATTGTTGTATAGACACCAGCGTATCATTTTTATCAACATTGCATTATGCTTGTACATTGAAATGCATCTGTGTTGTAAATAAAAATCTACAGCATTTATTCCATCGCTATGTCTAATACTCGTATACAGAGCGGTAATATCTAATGTTAAGAGCATATATTCATTGGACCATTGTACTGAATTCAATTTCAATAAAAAATCTTTAGAGTCACGTAAATAAGACGGTAAAGCAACCACATGATCTTGGAGATAAAAGTCCACATATCTCGAGGTGCATTCAAATGTGCTGTTGATGGCTGAGATAATTGGTCTTCCTGGCATGGGGTTTATGCCTTTGTGGACCTTGGGAATTACGTAAAATGTAGGTAAGGTCGGAAATTCTTTGTACAGATATTTAAACTCATCTTTGGAAATGAGACCTTCCCTTTGCCATGTGGTGAGCTCATCCTTGTAATCTCTGTTCATTTTCCTGACCAGCGAAGCATTCGTTTGTTCATAGCATTCAATGTTATTAATATGCCGATAAGCTTCTGCTCTATATAGATGCTTGTCCCACAAAACAATATTACCTCCCTTATCTGAATTATTAATAACCACAGCAGCATTGTTCTTTAACTTGTCCATAAGTTGAAAATAATCATTGGTCTTTTTACTGTGATTATTTCTGTACCTGATGGTTTTACGGTATAGTGTTTTCAATTCATCTGTAATCCGGTCATGAAAAATATCCAGAGCATCACGCGGCTTAATCGGCACAAAAGAAGACGGTGCTTTGAATGGACTTTGGCCAGGAGATGAAATATTAATATCCTCTGCTAGAGCAATGTCTTGTATGTTCAACTCACCACCACCTGTTCCTGTGGCTTCATCTCGTAGAGCATGTAGTGTAGTTAACAAAGGTATTTCCCCAGCTGTAAGTCCACTGCCGGGCATTCGATTATGCGAGACTTGTTTCATTTTACCATGATTTTTTATCGTAAAAACTTTTTCAGTTTCAGCTTCCGGATAAATTTATAAACATCAACTCTTGTCTGCACATAATTGAAGTTGCTTTCCGGACAGAAATTTAAACCAAGAGCCAAAAGCTGTTTTTCGGCATCATTAAGTTGAATGTCTGTAAGATTCACGATTGTATGATTTATTGATGTTGTCGTGGATGCCAGTTTTTCTTTTTCTGCTGGCCCCTGCCTCTTGCGTTTGCAACACTTGCGCCTTCGGCGATTTCTTTCTTTGTTTGTTGTGCAGGCGTGTTTCTCGGTCGTAAGGATTGTTTTCTTTGTTCCCGGATAAAATCCATTTCCTCTGCATATGACAAAGGGCCCAATCTCGGTCTGGCATTGCCCTCTGTGTTGTTGCTGAGATCGGACTCAGTGTCACTGGAAATCATACTTAAATCCGAGGTGGAGGCAGTGGCATTATCGCAAGTATTCACATGGACCTGCTGGTTGTCGGACTGAGTAAGTACTTTCTGTTTTTTTACATGGTCATATTTTCGTGCAAACGTGAATACTTGCCCCTGCTCGTAATCGTTCTTGTCCCGAGCAAATTTCCATACTTTTCTCGCTTTAATGACATCCTCTTGTTTTTTAATTCTGTCGTTCATTTCCTTGGTATATTTGTCAATGTATTCCTTGTTGTTAACAGTGGTAAGAAGCTCAAGTTCATTGGTAATGCGTACTACCTCTTTGATGTTGACTTCCCTATCGACCCTCGCATATTTAACCAACAAACAGACGAGTCGCATGGAGGCATCAAGGTTGCTTTCCGCCCATTCTTTTAAAAGTAGTGGATTCGGACCCTCGAAACTGGGGGCAAGCATAATACGCAAACCTCTCGGCACCCGGCCAGCCTCGTGATATTTTTCTAGGGACTTTATTTCCCACCACTTTGTAAGTTCACTTCGACTATTTTTTTCCAAAGCTTTGAGTAAGCTTTTGACATCTGGGCTTTGTTCCGATTGTGTAGAAATCTGATTACGGTTGTCAGAAATGACAGGCAAATTTGTAAACAGTTCATCCGCTATCTTTTCTCTTTCCCGCAATGCTTCATCCGACATTGCACCTTTTGATATTTAACTAATCAAGTACTGGTTCAAAATCCTTCTTGGATTTCAGAACGTTCAAGCAGATAACAGCACCTCCCCTCCTGCTACGTGTGACACTATACAAACCCGACTTACTGCATGTTTTTGGGTGTCTCCGCAAGTCCTCCGACCCTCCGGGGTCACGCATAAAACTGCAAACGGGCTAATTATCAGTAACGGTCGTGCAGGGGGCTGTCCATGAGAATAGGGCTTTGGGAGGGGCGGCCGACCACCGGGAGGCCTGCCCCTCCCGGGGGATTTTGGGCCGGGGGGGCAGCCAGATCCCAGTTGGGCTTGTTGGGCTTCCCCGGTCCATTTTGGGCTAGGATTGGGCGGTTTTTGGGCTGGGGGCATATATAGCCGGCCATTTTACGTCACTGACCACCATTTCGGTGGAAGTGACACGACAGCCGGTAGAGGGATTTTACGGGTAGGGAAGCTGTTTTTCCCGCCCACCCTCCCCATGTTTAGGGGGGGTCTTGGGGGGGCCCTCTTGTTGAGGCTTTTTCTGGGGGGTTTAGACCCTCTGTTAGTGGCAGGAGTTTTTGGTTTTTCAGTAGCGTGGTTGGGAACAGGTGCATCGGGGGGGAAAATCATGTACTTTGGTTGTCGCTGGAAGCAGGTGCTGGTGTGCTATTGATGTTTATGGGGCGTTTTCCTGGGGTAATAGTTGGGACAGAGGTTTTACAGTTTACAGTTTATGGTTGGGGAAGGTCAATCCGGAAGCACGCAGGAAGGGGAAAGAGCATAGGAAATGTACATAGATAGCTAGGTGAAGAAAGGTTAAGAAGTTGCAAGTTTTGGGGGTTTATAAATGTTTGCAGGGGGGAACAACTTTAGGGGAGGGGGAGGGGGGTAAGGTAGGAGGATACTATTTAGTGAGGATCAGTTTTGTACGGCACAGGCCAAGGAATGTTGTTGTAAGGTGCACCTGTTTTCAATAAAGCGGCCTTTTTCACACCAACAAGCTAGTCTGTGGTATGTGCTGCCCCCCCTCTTGGGCCCAAAGCTTCAACGAAGCTACCAATCCGTGCCGGCTTGAAATAATGGTCAGCCTCTTGTGAGCGAGGGGTCCGTTGAAGAAAAACCAAGCCGATTTTTCCAGATGAACATCAAGAAACGCTCATAGGTGCATGCAGGCACCACGACGAGAAACGGACACTCCAATAGGCTGATTCTGCTTGTAAAAATATTGTATTTATTTGTTAAAGTTTTTGACGGTGCAAAGCGGTCATTACGCGTTTCGGCCAACGCAGTGGCCTTGATCACATGAGCGCATGACGGGTGAGTGAAACAACTTTATTTGATACCAGTGTACCACGTGATGGGTTGTCAGCTGACACTATGAACATAGTAAAAAGGACATTTATGTTTGAAACGCGTCAGGCAAGGCATGGTACTCAGTATTTCACTCACCGCAATTGTTCTGTTACCAGATATTAAAGGCTTGTTGGGAGTGACCTCTGCGCAAAGGCAACTTTTTTGAATATATATATATATATATATATATATATATATATATATATAGTTTTTATTATCGTTTTATTAAATACTTGCATATAGGAGTTTAAAAAATATATATTGCTTTGTTGCTCTTACTGGCCCAATGCTTCACACTCCAGATCCTGCTTTTAGTCCAGAATATTTCTTCAAAGAACAAACCAATGGACACTGATACCAGGGACTTCTAGTCTGAAGCATCTCATAGCCAATGATTCCCAAGTGACTGCATCAAAGTCAAAAAATTTAGCATTAAGGCCTTTATTTCAAGTTAGACAGCACCAGGGGAACAGTAAACTTGCATACAAATTTACTGTTACATGCAAATCTTTCTAGTACCATCCAGTTACGGGCTAAACCTCGTGGAATGGGGAATTATCATACAGGACCTTTTTTCCGGTCATAAAACAACACTGAGTTCCGAGTGGGTTGAACATAAACATTAACCATCTTGTCTGTGCATGTGGTTCATGTATGGAAAGGACTTTTGGATGATGTGGAGATATGGGGTGTAGAGGAGCGAAGAGGAATGCAATTTCTGGCAGAGGGGGCATTGTATGCTACAACCATCAGAAAAAAACAAAGAGTCTTGACTGATGCTGCAGCCAAAGACTCATGTGATTCTTCTGACCAGAATTATCAGCTTTAAAAATGGGGTCTGATTATCCTGCACCCAGGAAACCAGGTTTGTAAAAACCTACCAACTCTAATCAGGCAGAGTGAAATTCCATGCAGTGAGATTTGCTCCACCACTCAGAATCTGGGCCTAAGTGGTGTAAAACACATATTTAAGAAAAATATATTCTTAATGACCCCCCCCCCCCTCAGCCCACCAAAGATTTTGATTTCTCAGTCTCTGATCTTTGCATTGGCTGTGCATCTATTTACGATTTTAAGAGCCACCTGTGAATGTTAGTAGTCAGTCAGTCAGGATCAGATGACCAGGAATGGACTTTTAACCAGCAGAGTGGCGCTTATTGATCTAATAGTTAAAAACAACCCACAGTAATGCAACAGTAGGAAGCGATTTAGTGCCACTGATCTCTAAACTATAGTTAAAGGTACTACTTTAATTTATTATTTTTATCTTCTAAAACTGAGTTTGGTAAGATTTGTATTCCTTTCCCTCCACGTATACCTGTTGCTGACCACCTATGTACATGGAGGTATCCTGTTACAATACCATTGTGAAACATCCTCTTCGCAAATAATTTATTTAAAAAGAATGTCCATTCACATTTTTTAGTTCTAATTTTTTAATATCAAATGGAAAATTGTATTTGAAACTAATCACAGCAATTATCAAAAATGTATGTGTTCAGAGTAGCTTCATGGGTAACACACTTAATTCATATCAACTTAGGCCACGTAAATAGCATGTCAAAACCTTTTCGACAGCATGCACTACATATACATTGTCAGCGGATGGTAGGACGAGGTGGGCAAGCATGGTCCACTAGTGAGGTATGTGGTTGCTGCGTAGATTCCAAATACCTCAAGCCGAAAGAAGTATAAATACCATAGATAGAAGCATAGAGCAATAACATTGCACTGTACATTATAATTTGGCCTAACAAACACCCCTAAATGTGATATAAAGTGAAAACAAGTAGGATCAAATGTAGGCAAATTTAAAGAATCACAATATCATTGAGTATATGTAAAACAGTCTTTGAAGTCCTACATTTGAATTAATTATTTGTGGGCCTACGACTGTGTCAGTTGCAACATGGGAAAATGAGATGTTCATTAAAACAATAGCATTTCAGAAGTTATTCCGCATTCTGTACATCACACGGAGAAAGTTCATTTATTTTTTAATGTGCTTGTTTTGAACCTACTAAAATTGTTTGTTCGTATTGTATTTGCATTTATATAGCGCTTACTACCCCTGACGAGACGTCGAAGCAATTTTTCGGCAAGTAGCACGCTACTCTGCAATCCATAAAGGATTAGTGGTGAATTAGTATAGTGAAATATGAAAGTAATTTGAGTGGTGGATATGTTAGCCAGTTATTTGGATTCAGAAGGATAGTGGAGGGATAGATGAGGGAAAAAGGTTTGCATTTATATAGCGCTTGCTACCCCTAATGTGGTGTTGAAGCGCTTTTTTTGGCGAGTAGCCACTACTCCAGAACCCATACAGCATTAGTTGTGAATTAGTGTTGTGAAATATGACATTAATTTTAGAGGTGGACGTGTTAGTCTGTTTTTGGATTGAAAAGATAGTAGAGGGATAGACGAGAAAAGGATTTAGGTATTTTGTTTTTTTCTTTGTTTTGGAGGTCATAGCAGTAGGAGGAGGCTTGGGATGAGTAAAAGGGATGTGGAGGGTGAAGAGTCAGAAGGAAGGGTTTAGAAAGGCTTGTTTTGGGGGATCCGAATAGTAAAAGAGTTATGGGATGATGCAAGGAGGGGTAGAGTAAGGAAGAGACTAGAAAGGGTTATTTTGGGGATCATAGTAGTGGTATGGGGTTTGTGATGAATGAGAGAGTGGAGGTAGAGGTTATATTGATAGAGGTATAGTGTGAGAAATGGGGTAGTGCATTGGATATGCTGAATTAGAAGAAAAGTAATGAATATATAGATCCATAAGTACATAGAAGGTATATAGATGCATAAAAAGGCAGTAAGTATATGTAGATTAAAGATGCATTAAATAAACTCCGGCTTTCAAGTGTTGTTGTACTTAAAATTAATTTGATTTATTTGTGTGTGTATATATATATGTGTGTGTATATGGGTACAATATATATCATTTCTAATCCCAAAGGTTGGCATTTTATTTTTAGAAAAATACTTATGCTTTAGAAAGGCAGCTAGCACGGTATTTTACATCTTGATGTATATTTAAGCAGTTGACCTCTCATTATTATTTGCCCTACATTGAACCCAGCAAGTTATAAAAGGCCTTTGCTGTTCAGGCAAATACGTGGAAACTGCTTGACAAATAAAAGAGCAGAAGTATTTTAGATTGCATTCCCTTTGACTTTCAAACATTTGCCTTCAAACACACACCAAATCCTTAAAAAAAGAACCAAATCAATGGGCCTCAATATTGTTAATTGTCTGGCTAAACTCTCTAGGTTCTCTAGAGGTGCTGCAGCACATGCAACATCCCTACTTACAGTGCTACTGACTGTGTACCTTTTAAGCTGAGTACACTTTCACGTTCTCCAGTATTGAATCTTTCATAGAGTCACAGGCTTGAACATTTCGCGTCGTCGAGGTGGGCGTCCCACGGTAATTATAGTTAGTAGTATAAAGCAAAGCCTCATACAGTAAAATCAAAGCAAGTGATATTGTGTACCAATCCACATCATTGTAGGTAGAACCAAACTTCAGCCAATCAGATGGCTGCTCCTGTATCATTCCTCTCCTTCAGAGCCACAACACCTCAGATTTCTAACCACATGTCGTGTCTAAGGGAATCTACTTGAGCTCGGCTCAGTACTTTGAGAGAAACTGTTACTTTGACTTCAGTTGTCCTGCATTTGAGCTTTACTGCTTCAAAGAGAAGATTCAGCTCTGCCTGAGCATTATTTTGTCAGAAATACATTGTCAGAGGGATCCAAGAAGGGCCTATTTAGGCTCTGCAGGTCTTGTGGTAAGCTAAGACTATTTTCAGTGGACTCTCATAAGGAGTGCCTTTGTCCATGTCCTGAGCATAACGCTAAGGACTGTAAATATTGCAGAACCTTTTCTGCAAAAATGCTTAAGGACCGGGAAACGAGGCTCCTTTTGTGGCTTTAAAAGAGAAAATCCTCAAACTCTAGTCTCTGGAGAAGAGGGGATCTCGAACTCCAACCAAAAAATCCAAGACGAGAGAAAGATCTGTAAAGGAATTGGGTGAGAAGCCACTAAGAAAAATATCAAAAGAAAAATAAGGGCTACCAAGAGTTTAGACCAGTCCAAGAAGAGGCATTCCTCTCCTCAGGACTCATCCAAAATAAAGAAAACAAGGTCATAACCTTCTATTCCTTTTGAATCTGCCCTAGCATCCACTGATATTAAGAAACCTACCTCAGGTTCCCCTCATAGATCTCGTGTCGACGTCAAAACCACTGACAAACTCAACAACACCATCGACGGCTATGGCGGCGTCAACGACGACAACTACCACCACTGACAACAACCACTTCGTCAGTGGGATCAGTGACATCTTCGTTGGAAGCAAGAATGTCGACGGTGACTCCGTCAACCAAATCGACGAAGGTTGCTCGGTCGATGACACCATCAATGAACTCCGTCGACAGCTACTCTGACACAGGTAATTAAGGTTTTGCTTGCCTCATGAAAGAGCGCACTGTCGAATGCTTTTTCTGATGATCAAATCCGACCAGATCAGACCCCATCAAGTAAGTTATCACCTTTGGCACCAGTCTGTCTTTTGGAAATGGGGGTTAGCTACGTACAAGGATGAGTACGATGTACCTTTTGGGGTTGCAAGTAGCCTACCCCAGCCACATGTAAAATGCCAAGAGAGAGATGAGTATGAACTAGATTTCTCCTTTAGAGACAGACAGCAAGCTAGATAAAGGTCTTATGAGGATTTCCATAAAAATTATCCTTATAAAGAAGCATTTGAGGAGCAGTCCTTCCAAGAGCCAATGATGCAGGTTCCTGTTGCTCTAGTCACAGACCTTTGCCAAATGCTTAATGATTATTATAAACGTTTCCCAGAAAGGGACTCTCCACCACAACAACAGCAAACATTGCCATCCACAGTGAGATATCGTTCGCGATCTGCTAGACTTTGACCCAGGAAAAAAGCCTGGTGACATAGCAAAGAGTTGTTCCCCAACCCAGACAGATGGATCCTATTACCATTCATGATGACTATGTAGATCAAGGGGACGATGATGATGATGATGACGATGATGAGCCACAAAAGGGAGCAATCTCTCATGACCAGGCTACAAATACAGGAAGTGAATGGGAAGATTATGTGGTTCCAATATCAGCCCCTCTAATGCCTCCAGCAGCTAGTTCTCCACAGGAGGACATAGGGGGATTCCACGTTTATTAGAAAGGGCTGCTAAATGGTTTGACCTGCCAGTAATGGTTCAGCAAAAAGACTGCTTCCTATACAACTTCAAAGAAAGTTCTGAGATCAATTCCAATAGTCGACAATCTCTGGGCAGAAGATACATTCTTAAGGTTATGAAGAACCCAGCTACTGTTACAACGGTAATTCCTAGACCATACAAGAAATATAAGGCTCCTGAAAGTGCTCCAACCTGCCTGATAGGACATCCTAAACTGGATTTGGTAGTGATGTAGGCAGCACAAGGGAGATCTAAAAATCCAACTACACCATGTTAAGCCCCTCCTGATAA
This sequence comes from Calotriton arnoldi, assembly GCA_963921515.1. Classification (NCBI taxonomy): domain Eukaryota; kingdom Metazoa; phylum Chordata; class Amphibia; order Caudata; family Salamandridae; genus Calotriton; species Calotriton arnoldi. The sequence goes on from CAWUFW010010148.1 coordinate 150,999, forward strand.
GGAAAGTTGGATAATAAAAGGAAACATTTTTCAGCTATGGCCGCTATGACCATAAGAGCCTCCAACGCTTTATCAATACTGTGCAGATGCGATCGCCAAATGTGGTCAGACTTAGCGCCATTTATAGACCACCTGCCGGAAGACAAAAAGCTGGAGGCGAAGTCTATTCTTCAGGAGGGAGATAGAACATCCTCCAAAATGATTAATACAATAATGGATGTAACTATGACTGGCTTCAGGCAGATGGCTGGAGCAGCAAACTTAAGACAAGTATGGCTAAAGGCAACCATTTTCACCTGGCAGTGCAGTCAAAAATAGTGGATATGCCTTATAATGAGAAGCTCTCTTTAGAAAACACGTAGATGATGTGATTCAATCAATTAAAGCTGATACGGAGACTGCAAAATCATTGGGAGTGCTGCAGCAGCACAGGTTTCAGACATTTTGTTGTACAAGGGTCGGAGATCAATACATTTTTAGAGGAATTTATCAATCCAACAGGTGTCAAGCCAAGCCAAGCAGGGATACCGACAGCATTTTACGCAGCAATATAGAATACCACCAGCTGTAGCTTACTCCAGGCAGCCTAGCAAAAGAAAGTTGGCAGGTGCAGGACGGGGGCATGAGTCCTTTAGAAGGCAGTGACAACAATATCATCCGGTCGCCTCTTTACAAACAGCGCCCTTGATTGTAAAATAGTCTCTTTACAACTATTATGACGCTTGGAGAGCCATCTCCTCAGATTGATGGGTATTAGACATTATAAGACAGGGCCATAGCCTAGAAGTTACTCAAAAGCCTCCTCAGAATCCACCTCGCAGGAGAGTACTTCAGTACTTGTCTATTAAAAGAGGAAATCCAGTCTTATTCTCAAGGGAGTCATCAAAGAAGTTCAACGGGCACACACAGGCACAGGTTTTTACTCCAATTTTTTCCTCCTAAAGAAAAGGTATGGGAAGTGAAGACCAGTATTAGATCTAAGACAACTAAACAAATACCTCCAAAAAGCAATCATTCAGGATGGTTATTCTGCAACTACTGAATTCATGGAATCATATGACCTCTCTAGATCTGCAAGATGCCTATTTCCATGTCCCCACCCATTTAAAAAACACGAGGTATCTCGGACTCGAGGTGGCCGGATGTCACTACCAATTTAAAGTCCTCCCTTTTGGATTAAAGTCTGCCCCGAGAATTTTTACCAAATGTATGGCACCAGTAGCGGCGTATCTCAGGAGAAAAGGTCCTCAAATATTCCCATACATAGACTGGCTCATAAAAGTAACTTCGTTCCAGGCTGCTGTATGTTCGACAGAACATTTACTCCAAACGTTCAAAAACTTGGGTCTCAAACTCAACAAGGAAAAATCCTGCCTTACCCCAAGCAATCGAATTGCATTTCTAGGGGCGATTCTGGACACAATGGCCTGCAAAGTTATTCCCATAAAGGAGAAGGTTGCAAAGATATTGGCTCTAGCCTTTACACGCTCAAGAAAAAAGTCCACTTCAGTCAGACAGTGCAAATCGTTCCTGGGAATGATCTCATCTTGCAGGCCTTTGATCTCCAAATGTCGTCTATTTATGAGACCACTGCAAGAACTTATAGACAGCCAATGGAGACAGGAAACGGGTTCTTTTGACAATGTCATCAAAGTAACACCAGCAATAATAACAGCGTTAAAATGGTGGATGAAAAAAGGCAACCTTGCCATGGGCATGGTGTTTCTCACCAATCCACCAAACTACGTGATCACAACGGATGCTTCTGTGTAAGGTTGGAGAGCGCATCTCCAGGACCTTGAGTAAGTTGCAAATGGATAAGCTGGAAAAAGAAGAAGCCTATAAACTTCTTGGAATTAAGGGCAGTGGCTTTCGGGCTCCGTGCTTTTCTTCCAAGAATAAAAGGATCTTTGGTTGATGGTGTGAACGAACAATACGACCCCAGTATTGTACTCAAACAAGCAACGAGGCACAAGGTCGCAGTCTCATTCCAGGGAAGTACTAGAAGTGTGGAACTGGTGCTTGTGTCAGTCTTTCCCTGGAGGTAAAGCACTTGAAGGGTACAAGCAGCCAGTGGGCGGACGATTTAAGCAGATTGTTGAAAGAATGCCCCGAATGGGAACTATCACAAACCACTTTGAAGAATATTCAGCAAGTGGGGAAGACCAAACATTGGTTCTATTCTCTACTCAACTCAATCGAAAATGCCAATACTAAGCAAGCAGGTTTATCCACAAGGGATCTTGGGGAAAGGCCTTTTATATTGCATGGATAGGAATCTTCCTCTGATTCTGCGGATCCTCAACAAGTTGAAGAGGGAACTGTGTCAAATTATTCTAATAGTGCCAGCGTGACCAAGACCATTTTGATACACTGAACTTATTCTCATGCCAAAAACAGCAACACATTCTACTCAAACCAGTCCCGGGGCTGCAATCAATGAAGAGTGGCCAGTTGATTCACTGAAATCCAGAATTACTCCATTTAGCTGCCTGGCTCCTGAAAAAGAGTTCCTCCAGTTGAATATCTCACAACAGTGCAGAGACATACTAGCCAAAGTGAGAGCAGAATCTACAAATCATATAACACAAAATGGACAAGGATCTGCATTTGGTGTTCTTCGAATAATTGTCATCCTTTCTTTTCAACCTCTGTGCATATATTGCGATATCTGCTCAGCTTAGCTCACTCGGAATTATCGCATAAATCAATCAAAGCTCATCTCATTGTAATATCGAGATTTAGAAAAACCTGGAATCAAAAGTCTCTATGGTCAGATAGACTAATAAAAAAATGTCTATGTTGACTGTTTAGAGCTTACCCTCCGATAAAGAAACCACCCATAGCATGGTAGCTAAAGACAGTCCTGCCTCAGTTAATGCGAGCACCTTTCAAGCCTATACACAAAGCAGAAATCCAATATCTTTCATGGAAGACAGCTCTACTTATAGCCCTTACTTCTCCTAGGACAATTAGCAAGAAACAGGCATTTACAATACAAAGGCCATACCTGCAATTCAAAAAAGAGTTGTCTTGCGGACTAATCCTCACTTCATACTTAAAGTTCCATCAGCTTTTCATCTTACCGAACCAACCGATTTAAAAGGATACTTCCAGAATCCATCCAATGCAGCAGAGAGACCTCCTCATGCTCTTACTGTTAAAAGGTGCTTGAAATTTAATATTGAACGAACAAAGAGCTTTAGAAGATCTGACCAACTTCTAATTGCCTTTGCGTCTCCGCAAAAAGGACAAGCCTTGTCAAGAAGTAGCATAGCAAGATGGGTATCCGCAGCAATACCTTTTTGCCATGAAAAAGCAGGAAGACTGCTAACAGCTAAAGTGCATCCTCATTCCACGAGAAGGGTGGTGACTTCCACCGCAATTTTTGCGGGAGTATCCCTGCCGTACATATGTCGGGCTGCAATTTGGACAAACAGGCCCACCTTCACTAGACACTATGGTCTAGATGCCACTTCATACTAGGACACTGCAGTGGGTCAAACCGTTTTTTGCAATCTTTTTCAATGAGGTGAGCTACTTTAGAACTATTATCATTATTATGTTTATTACAAGCCTTACTGTGTTGTTGTTATTATTATTTTGATTATTGATACAGTTTAGATATAGGAATACAATGCATAGGATTTTTTTCCCACCTCTACATTGATCAAGCTTGTTACTGATTACTATTCTGATTCAAGCATGTGAATCTATGAAAGATTCAGTACTGCAGAAAAAAACAGGTTACTTACCTGAACACTGTGGTTCTTCAGTAATGACCTATTTCATAGATTCACATGCGACCCTCTCGCCTCCCCTTTCAGACGCTCACCACATTGATTAACTGAGAGGCTGATTATTTATTTATATATAATATATTATATAAAATCAAAACAATACCCTTTCAGGCTTAAAGTGCTGCATAAATTATGCAAAAAAGAAGCAGAGAACTCTGGGTAGGTACCAAGTTTAGATGGAGTGTAGCTCCTGTGTAGGGCGCCCTACAACACCAGCGACACTCTGAATCTGCTCACCTCAAATGTCTGTGTTTCTATCAGTCTTTAAGCATAGGATTAGCACAGTGCCATCTATGCTGAGCTAGAATGGGACAAAGGGCCTCATTTATGAGGGGCTTGCGTCACGTTTGCAGCGTGCTGATATTATGGTGGTGGGTGCACTATGCTCAGTCTGTAGTCACTCAATCAATCAGGGTTTTTGAAAAGCGCTACTAATCACCACTTAGGGTCTCAAGGCGCGCGGGGGTGGTTTCTGCAGTTCGGTCAAAGAGCCAGGTCTTGAAGTCCTTCCTGAATTGAGGCAGTGACAGTGATTGCCTGACATGCCGAGAGAGGGAGTTCCAGGACTTCGCTGCAAGGTAGGAGAAGAATCTTCCTCCGTCCAAGGTTTTGCGGATCCGGCGGAGCAAAGAGGTCTGGTAGGTGTGTAGAAGGAGAGGCGGTGGTTGAGGTATGCAAGTCCGGTGTTGTGGAGGGCTTTGTAGGCGTGCATGAGGAGCTTGAAGGCGATTCTTTTGTTGATCGGGAGCCAGTGAAGGTCTCTCAGGTGACCGAAGATGTTGCTGCGGCGGGGGATGTCCAGGAGGAGTTCTGGATGCGCTGCAGTTTCTTTTGGAGTTTTTGGGTGGCACCGGCATAGAGTGCGTTGCTGTAGTTGAGTTTGCTGCTGATAAGCGCCTGGGTGACCGTTCTCCTGGATTCGGTGGGGATCCACTTGAAGATCTTCCGAAGCATGCGGAGCGTGTGGAAGCAGGAGGTTGAGACAGCGTTAATTTGGCGGTTCATTGAGAGCGAGGAGTCGAGGATGATGTTGAGGTTACGTGCGTGGTCGGTGGGTGGGTGTGGGAGGGTGGGTTTTCCCAGCACTGTGACCCACCAGGAGATGTTCCAGGCGGAGGGGGTGGTGCCCAGGATGAGGACTTTAGTTTTGTCGGCGTTGTATTTGAGGCAGCTCTCCTTCATGCAGGCGGCTACTGCCTTCATCCCGTTGTGAAAGTTGCTCTTAGCGGCTGTAGGTTCGTCGGTGAGGGAGAGAATCAGCTGGGTGTCGTCAGAATAGGAGACTATGTTGAGTCTGTAGTTTCCGATGATAGCTGCAAGCGGGGCCATGTAGATGTTGAAGAGGGGTGGGCTCCGTGAGGAGCCCTGAGGAACTCCGCAGCTGATCTCTATAGGTTCCGAGGAGAGCAGTGGGAGCTGGACTCTGGGTTCGGCTGGTGAGGAAGGAGCGGATCCACTCTAAAGCTTTGCCACGGATCCCGGCGTTGTGAAGTCTTGTGCAAAGGGTGTGGTGGGAGACGGTGTCGAAGGCAGCAGAGAGGTCCAGGAGGATGAGTGCCCCTGAGTCAGTGACTGGCAATCCAGTGCGGGCAGGAAGATGTGGTCTATGCGGGAGTGGATGTGATGAGCCGCCGCCGTGTGTGTGAATTGTCATTGTTGGGGGTGCCAGGACCTCCACGTGTCGCAAAGACCCAGTGTGTTGGTCCAGTTGACGGGCACCGGTCAGTCTAGCTGCCGAAGGAGTCCCGGTACTATCCAAGTCGGGGCCAGGAACTGCGTTGAAATCTCCTCCTGTTATTGTGAGCCCTTGCGGGAGGCCAGACAGGCGGCGCAAGAGGTCCCAGAGACTAGTGTTCAAGAGAGCGGGAGGTACATAAACGCATACCAGGGAGACCAGCTGTCCCTCCAATGCACCCTCCAGAGCAATGAAACACCCATGCGGGGCACTTGTGAAACTCCCAGAGGAAAAGAGCATCACAGGAATAGCAACCCCCCCTCCCAGCCACCTGAGAATACCCGACATGAAAGATTCTGTCGTAGTCCTTACGTGCTAGGAAGGGGCAGCGTTCCCCAAGGAGGGGAGTCTCCTGCAGCAATAGAACCTCAGGACACTGTCACTGAGCAAAGGTGAGTTGCTTCCCGCTTCACCCAGTCCAATAGGCCGTTGATATTTCATGACAGAACCCGAAAGGTCATGTATGTGGGGATTGGAAGTTGATGTGAAGGACGAACGACGAGCGCACCAATAGGGCTTGCGGGGCCCAGCTGGTCAAAGAGGGGTGTACTAGCTGTAAACCACAGGAGATCACTATCTGGGGCCATGTGCAGGAGTAAAGCGAGTGTGTGTGCCTAGACCTGCGAGGGAAGAAAAAAGGTTAACAAATCTATTGGTCAACATTATAACGAGAAAACCCCACCCCCCAACTCCCACCCCTCCCCACACTTCTACCCTAGAAGCATCTGTCGCCCTATTTGAAAACCCTAAGGAAAAACTGGGCGACGTGACCTCGTGAGCGTCATGAACGAGGCAAGAGACAAAAGGGAGGAGTGCAAACCCCATCAGTACAGGAGAAATGATGTAGTCAAAGTAGGGCCTGACAGGAGCCGTCATCACTTAAGGCAGGTATGAGACCCTCAAGTACTAAGCAAGACCAGAAGGCAGAGTATAAGGTAAGTGACACAGCATGGAAAACGGCAAATAAGACCACATCATGAACCAGGAGCAATGCAGACAGCTGACTTAAGCCTGATCCAGCAGCTGATCTGCTGAGCAGCGAGAGGGAAGCGCAACCAACAGATAGTGACATCAATCGGATGACGGGCCTGCAGGATAAGTCGGTGTCCGAGTGAAGGGTGACTGGACCAGGAAGTGCAGTGGTGTGGCCACCGGCCTCTCCCTCGCCCTCCCCCGCCTCAGAGGCAGGGTTCGAGGCCTGTCTGGAAGGAGACTGCGACAGCCCCTGGTTGGACTCTGTGAGCGAGAGCGATCGGCCAGCTCTAAGTCCCCTCCGTGACCGGGTGCGGCGTCTGCGATGGCTTTGGCGTCTCCTGCAAACCAAGATTGATAGGCGCTCATTGGTGCTGAGAGGGGGCGGAGACAGACCCACAAAGCGGGTGATCCTCTGTAAGCCACTGCCAGGCAGAGTCTGGAGTGTCTAAGAAGTTGGACTTATTGAGGTGGATGACACGGAGGCATGCGGGAACAACGATACTGGAGCCCCATTGTCCGCAGCTTTTGTTTCACCTCCGCATGTTGAACTTCATGAGTGTAGTCCGGGAAGAGAAGAACCTTGGCGTCTCCGCACCGGTGGTCAGGGTGTTCCAGAGCCTCGCTGAGATTGGCATCCCTGTCCCGGTAATTAAGAATGCTAGCTATGATAGGCCGGGATGAAGCCCTGAGCGGCAGCCGGGTGTTCAGGTCACGATGTGTTCTCTCAACAGCAAACCAGTAGCAGTAGTGGTCAGCTGGCATCCAGGACCTAATCCAGTGTTCCACAAAGTTCACCACCTGCTGCGGGTTGGCCCCCTCTACTAGCTCTGGGACTCCAATCAAGCAGACATTGTTGCGCCGGGAGTGGTTCTTCACATCTTCGGCATGCCTGTGGAGTTCTGCCATTCGAGTGAGCAGAGTGGAGACCTGGCCTTTAAGGGTTGAAATGTCGTCTTCGGCTGAGGAAATCCGGGACTCCTTCTCTGTGATTCGCGTTGTGGCGTTGCGGAGATCCTGGCGCAGCAGCTCATCGTCCATTCTGACTTTGCCGATCTTGGTCTCCACAGCTGCCTGTGAGGTCTGGATGACCTGCAGTTTCACTGTGAGATCGTTGACGGAGGAGGTCGATCCGCCACCATCCTGGGTTCCCGCTGCACCACTAGATGAGCCGGTCGTGTATTGGTCCATTTTCTTTTGCGTTGGCGAAGTGCGGGCTGCTCTATGTTATTATGAATTTGTAAGGCGCAACAGTACCCAAAGGGTTTCCCGGCGCCAGCCTGAGAAGGACAGAGCAAGAAAAATGTAAAGTAAGCGAATTTTGGACCAGTAAGCAGATAAAATTATTGATCAAATAACCACGTCTTTACCGATTTGCGAAATTTCACATAGGTGGTTTCAATGCGAAGAGACGGGGGGAGAGAGTTCCACAGTGAAGGGCCCACGTAAGCAAAAGAGCGGCCCCCCATGCGAGAAAGTTTGATCCTTGGCACCGAGAATTTCGCCTGAGTGGAGGATCTAAGGGAACGCAGTGGCTGATAGGGGTGTACTAAAGCTTGTAGATACTGAGGGGCTGAACCAGATTTGATTTTGAACATCAGGGTCAGAGCTTTAAACTTGATCCGGTTCTCCACCCTAAGCCAGTGGAGATCTCTTATGGGTCCAGAAATAGATGCCGCTCTAGGAAGCTGACAGAGCAGTCTGGCCGCGGTGTTCTGCACCATCTGCAGCTTGCGTATCACGTCCTTATTGGCCCCAAGAAAAAGAACGTTACCGTAGTCCAGTCTAGAGGTGACCATGGGCTGGACTACGGTTTTTTGAGTAGAGCAAGGTAGCATCCACACAATTTTCCTAAGCCATTTCAAGATGGTGAAGCAGGTCGCAGCAACCTTAACGGCTTGTTGACACATAGAGAGTTGGTCGTCAAGAATAAAGCCAAGGTTGCGGACATGTTGGGCGGGCTGGGGCAGGTCGCCCATTTCCACAGGCCAATGTTGGCAGCCCCAGAGATCTTTATTTTTCCCCAGAATTAAGACCTTTGTTTTTTCACCGTTCAGTTTAAGAAAGTTTGTTTGCATCCAAGATGCAATTTTGTGCAGTTCTATGCGGAGAGCCGATGGCTCAGACTCTCTTTCCGCGGAGAGAGAAAAGATAATCTGGGTGTCATCTGAATAAGAAAACGGGGACAACCCAGCCTCTTTTGCAATGTCTGCCAAAGGTCTGACGTAGATATTAAATAACAGAGGACTGAGAATAGAGCCCTGGGGTACTCCGTAGGGAGAGGAGTAGTTTTTAGAACTGGCCGTGGGGGAGAAAACTTGGAATGTTTGGTCTGTAAGGAAAGAAGTGAGCCAATTTAATGCTGGACCTGTAATGCCCAGAGAGTGTAAAGCTTTTAATAGCACAGTGTGAGGCACCCTGTCAAAAGCCCCGCTCAGATCTAATAGTATAAGAGCAACGGTACCTCCCTCATCCAGACGGTGTCGAAGCATTTCTGTAACTCCCAGGAGTGTGGTTTCCGTGGAGAAGCCTGCTCTAAAACCTGATTGGGAAAAGTGTAGAAAGTTTTGAGTTTCTACAAAATTAGATAGCTGCCCGTTGATGTGTCTCTCTAAAATTTTTGAGAAGGCCGGGAGTAGTGAAATTGGCCAGTAATTAGCGGACTGAGCAGGGTCCGCGTTGGCCTTTTTCAACAAAGGAAGAACCATGGCATGTTTCCATTGTGGGGGGACGAATGCTTCCTGCAAGGAGGCATTCAGAAGCTCCATGATGGTTGTGAGAATAGGCTTCTCAAGCTGCTGTAGCACTTGGGTAGGGAGAGGATCGCACGGGGAGCCAGATTTGATACTTCCTAAATGCTGCATGAACGAGTTCATATCTAAAGGCAACCAAGAATTCAATGTTTTCACGGATGCCAGAACCCTATCCTCGCTGGCATCAGTAATTCTGGCTACTTGCGGGAGTGCAGGTGCTTGGTGGATGGTATTAACCGACTTATCCTCATTCAATCCAGAGTAAATTTTTTCTACTTTATTGAGAAAAAATTTAGCTAGGTCATCACATTGTGATTCATTGAGGCTAGGAGGAGTGGGCTGAGTTTTTGAGCCAGATAATTCCTTGACCATTTTGAACAGGGTCTTGGAGCAATTCTGTGCTCCAGTGATCATAGAAGAGACATATTCCGATCGGACCGACTGGCAGAGCGAGTGAGAATCACTTTTGGCTTTTTTGTAGGCAAATTTGGCATTAGACGCATAGTCCCTCCTCCAACGTCTCTCCAGGATTTTACATTTAGTTTTCTCAGTTTTAAGCCTCTCCGTATACCAAGGGGCCGGAGGTCGGTGGTTGCTTAACCTCTTGATTGAGGGTGGAAGACAATCCTCAATCGCTTTCAAAATCCAATTCTGAATGGCACCCAAGGCTGAGACTGACATTTGTCTAAAGGTGGGAGCATTAGAAGATAGGAGTTTATTAAAAGCTTCCATGTTCAATTTCCCCCAGTTTCTGGTCTCTATCTTTCCCCATCGTGGCAGGCTGGCTGCAGGAGAGGCGAGAATACCAAGGGGGTGGTGCCAGGCAGGCAACCGCCGAAGTGGGCCTTAGGGTACAGATGGAGAACTCAGCCGGGGGTAAGGGGGGAAGCACCAGCTGGCGAGGCACACCCCGACCAAGAACGGTGAGCAGTCCTTGCAGGGGGCTGTGGGAGGTACCACCCTCTGGAAGAGTAGCAGCCCCAAAGCAGCACGGACTGCAAGGTCCCAGAGCTCAGCACCCGGAGAAGTCCAATAAAGGCCAAAGGAAAGCCAGCAAGTCTTGTAAGTGGGGCAAACAGTGGCCCGAGGGGGGCAGATCACTCCAGGGACTCCTGATGGACCGACCGAGCTGGAGCAATGCACGGCGCGGATAGCACAGCGGAGCCTCACCCCACATGAGGTACACGCCTCGTTCTGGGGCAAGGCCACAATCTCCACCCACCACCAGCAAGGGGCCGGGCAGCCTGTTGCAGGAAACCCTGGCCTCTGGGAAGAAGAGTGGTGCATCCAGGGAGGCCGCCGACAGTCACTGCAACACTGCCCAATAAAAGCCAGCCCCGTCCTGTAGGCTGGAGGGGTCGAGGGGTCCCCAGCAAGGATGGGGCCCGGGCAAGGATTCACACAGCAACACGATGTCGTGGCTCCCCGCCAGCTCCCAGGTCAACGTGGGGGGCCACAAAGCAGTGTCCTGACCTACGTACGGGCCCTCAGCCAGAGAGATCCCTTCCACATGTATGCAGGGGGCGGCAGGCAAGCAGCGGTGTAACAAGCCTTTTACCGCTCAAGCCGGCGCCAGCCCCAGGATCCAGCCAGGTCAGGAATGATGCAGGGCCTCTCACCGGCGGCCGAGCCCCACCCGCCCTGGGGTGCCATGTCCAAATCCATCACAGTAGCAGCTGACCTGGCACGCCGGCCTGGGCAGCAGAACCTCAGCTGGGGGCGCCGTGGCTGTGCGGGACCCGAGAGGCCAGAAGGTTGCGGCTCTCCGCTCTTCTCAGCAGCACAGGAGCGGGGCTCCCCACCGGCCCCAGGAACCACACTGGGCTGCACCCACCACAACTCGATGGGTATATTGACACTGGGCCGTGACCGGGTGACCCCTGCGCCCAGGGGAGATGTCAAGCAGGTGGCGGCACGGCGGGTCCACACCCTTCGACCCTGGCCAGACTCGTACCTCAGAGGCGCCGGCAGGGGTTCAGGGCATGTTGTCGGTCTCCGGTCCTCGGTCCCCTAATTCCTCAGATGTCCCCTCCGGGCCTTCCCCAGCATAGGTCACAGCCAGGTACGCCTGCCACAGCAGCAGGGGCCACCCCGACGGTGCAGAGGAGGGCTGGGACGAGGAGCCCCCGGCCGCTGCAGTCCACGCCTCGTGGCAGCGAAGGCCCACAGCAAGTCGTGCGGCGCAGCCGCCCGCCAGGATTCAACAGGGTTTCAAGGAGCGGGGATGGCAACTGCACCGCAGTTGGGACCCCCCCGCTGCTCCAAGAGGCAGCGGATGGCGTCTCTCGGTCCCGATATGTGGCGGATATAGGGGTTTGCAGCAGAGTGGTACCAAGGTGCGACCGCCATGTTGCCCTGCTTGGCCACGCCCCCTTTCTTAAGTAAACTTCTTGAAAAGGCAACCTTCGCATGGATATCCTCAAATTCAATGTAATCCTCCACATAGCTAAAGCCTAATTTCTCATGTAAGGAATAATGGAATAACTGTAATGGATTTTAATGGATGACAGGCCATATCTCAACTAAGAGGACAAGACCGTTTGTGTCTTCCTAAAGATAAGATGAATTCCAATGCAGAATAAATACATTATTAACTAGATTTTTGGTGCGAAGAACCCGAGTGCTCGTTCATCATAGTGTAGAAGTTGGAGAAGAAGAAGATTCTCAAAGTTGAGCTATTTGCCTATTTCCAGTAGGACTGAGTTCAAGTCTGGTGTCTGTTAAGCAAGCTTTATTTGAGCTTAAGCCCTCATTAGCATAAAAAAGTTATTTGCTTTATTTACCACAAATTTCACCTGGCAGAGTTTCACAGTGTTGAGCAAAAGACGGGTGTGAAAAGCCAGGCAGGTGTCAACAATGTGTTGCATGGAGACATAACATTGCAATATATTATTTACAGTACAGTGTTAGGGAGTTAGAGAATTCAGTACAAGTAATATTGATAATGGTACACTGAATAGGTTGCATTTATTTACAGAGGATTCCCATGCAAAGGCATAGTAGAGTTTTTTAATTCTGCTATCCCTGATCAAGTATTGTATCTGCTTAATAGGATCAAATCCGGATCCTCTGTGGATCCCGCCCCCCCTTTACGTTTTCACCACTTTAGCTCCAATACTTCTTGCTCCTATCACAGGCCTATGTAACTTTCGTTAATCTGGCAACCTTGCCCTTTAAATGGAAAGCCATTCGGGTCAGACCCATTCTTAAAAAACCAATGGCTGACCCTATAGACTTGCAAAATTACTGACCAATATTACTGCTCCCTTTTCTCGCGAAAGTTACGGAGTCTTTGGTAAACCAACAATTGGTATCTTTTTTAGAATCCAACCCCCTGTCAGTTTCCTCCCAAACAGGCTACCGTGCCCCTTATAGTATGTAGTCCGCGTTAGTGGAGGCTACTGACACAATCAGACTTGCCTTCGATCAAGGGAATTTGGCTTTGCTGATTCTCCTTTATCTATCTGCTGAGTTTGTTTAACTTTGTTTTTATTGATTTTCAATAAATTTGCAGTTTACAGTGCATTTTCTTTTTTTTTTTTTTTGCTCAACGTGGTTAATACAAGTCAGATCGTAGCTTTACAGAAACAGATCACTTATTGTCATTGTACATGCTGGTCAATAGCAACTGTTATGGGTTTCTTGTTTCATTAATCGGTTTGGCATCATAGCATACTGTTTTAACTTACATATTGCTTAGTCAACAACATAACATAAAACATTGTACCCTACACCTGGAACACTTACAGTGAAGGTATACATGCCCCTTGTGTGTCGCTCCTGTGATTTTTTTCCCCCTCGCCCCTGCACTTAACCTAGCATATCGTTTCGTCTGTGTTGTGTTTACCTAGGCTCCCATTCCCCCTAATGCATAATAGATACAGTACAGATGGTGTACCCTGTTGTGTGGGGGCTAAATATATACCTGGGAGGGGAGGCAGAAAAGGCACTCATGAGCCTGTGAAGGTCGGCTGGACGAGATGGTGTTCGCTTCCCTACATTCCCTATATTATAGGCCATCTTCACTCGCATGTTCGTTGACAGTTGTGGGTGTTCCCGGTAGCGACTGCAGGCGATCGCGCCAAGCTATGCGAAAGTCCAATAGTATCGCGTCCCACGCCGCAGCTATCGGCTGTTTACGCAGCCCTCTAGCATCCTCCCATTGAAGAGCCACTCTTTCCGCCTGCGCCCAGCATAGTAGTGATTGGTACCAGGCCCCTGCTACCGGGGGGGGGCAAAAGACTTCCATCGGCGCATGAGCAGCCGCTTGGCGACTATGAGTCCCAGGTCTATGTATCTGGAGGTCACTTTGTATTTTTTGGATCTGGGGTACAGCCCCAAGACTGATTGCTCCCCCGTCCAGTCCAGCTCCCGTTCCGTGCACTGAGCTAAGCAACTGGTGACCGCGCCCCAATATGTGCGAATGGCAGCGCATGACCACAACATATGTATTAGGTCTGCTCCTACTTCGTCGCATCTCGCACATTTGGCATCAGTGCGATCAAAATAACTATTTATGCGTTCCAGTGTTAAATAAGCTCTGTGAATGATATAATATTGTATGACCCGGAATCGAACGTTCCAAGGTATTCGCACTGGGCTTTCGAGAATATTTTCCCAGTCCCGGTCCGTGGTGGGCCGCTGCAGGTCCGCGTCCCATCCAGCTCGGAGGGAGAGCAACTGCGGTGCCATGTGCGTTCGGAGAGATTCCACAAACCACTTGGTTAAGTGCCTGCCTGTGCCCAGCTCATGCAAATACTGTATAGTTAAGTGGGTGGCAGGTTCCTGCGTTATATCGCCCCACAGTGCGCCAAGTGAACAATTTATCGCGGTATGTAGGAGGAATTGACCCTGTGGCAGTTCCGAACCCTCGGCTAGTTCTGCAAATGGGAGGAGCATTCCATCATTATATAGGTCAGTCAGCATCTGTACACCGGTGTCTTCCCAGCGCGCAAGCTCTGCGCTGGTTATTGCCCGGAGTCTTCTGGGGGTACCCAGTATCGGGAGTGATGGTGCTTATGGTGTGACATGCCGCGTAATGTAGAGACTGCGTTGGTAACATTGATATACCATCCCTACCAGAAACTGTGCAGGTGCACTGCCTGTCCGGCCCGGATGAAACAGCATCACGATCTGAGTATGTGTGAGCTCAGGATCCTGTGTTGCTGTGTCCGTCAGCTGGCGTGCGCCAATCCAACGCGCCACCCATTGGATTTGCGCCGCTAAGTAATATTGTTCCAAATTTGGCAGTGAGAGTCCGCCCTGGTTGGTCGGCTGGTACATTTTAGCTAGTGACACTCTGCTTCGCGTCCCTTGCCATATGAATCGCCGCATGTCTGATTCCAGAGTTTTAAAGAAAGGTGGTCTAAGGTGTAACAGCAAGTTTGTGAAGTAGTAAAGAAGACGCAGCAGTACCACCATTTTTAGTAGCGCAATCCTGCCCGTCAGCGGAAAGGAAGACCAGAAAGACATCTGCGTTCTTATCGCTGTGACCGCTCGGGTCAGGTTCCCCTCAAGAAGGTCCTGTGTGTCCCTATATATCAGGATCCCCAGATACCTAAACGCCTCGGTCTGCCAGTGGACACCTCTGTTATTGATGACCAGGTGTGGATCGGGGGTAGATTCTGCGAATGGATATAAGCACGACTTATCCCAGTTCACCCTCAGGCCTGACACTAAAGCGAACTCAAGGAGTTTGGCTTCAATCGTTCCATGCCCCTGCCCCACGTCCCTAAGATAGATCAATAGGTCGTCTGCATATAAAGAGACTGCATGCATACCGTCCCCCAGTGGTATTCCCCATTCATCCTGTGTAGAACGAAGTGCCTCCGCCAATGGTTCAATGGCGAGCGCGAATAACAAGGGGGAGAGCGGACAGCCCTGTCTCGTACCACGTTCAATGGAGACACGTCCTGAGACATACGGGCCGTCTTGACTCTGGCCGTGGGACTCGTGTAGAGCAACTTGACGAGATTCAGAAATGCGTCCCCCAGGCCGTAGCGACGCAATTCAGCAAACAGGAACTCCCACTCTAGGGTGTCAATAGCCTTCTCGAGGTCTAGCACTAGGCACCCAGCATGCGGCCAGTCGTTCCCCGAATAATGCGTCACGGGAAAGAATCGCCGCAGGTTTAACGATGTACTGCACGTTGGCACACAGCCATTCTGGACCACATGTACCAATTACGGCACCAAGGGGGCCAGCCTACTCGCCAGTATTTTAGCGAGTATCTTATAATCTGAGTTGAGTAGTGTTAGCGGGCAATAGGACCCCATGAGTTCCGCATTTCTGTGCGGCTTGGGCAAGGATACCAGCAGGGACTCGCGAAGTGTGTCCGGAAGCATGCCTATCTCCTGGGCGTTTTGGTACATTGCAAGTAGGCGCGGTGCCAGGACCTGTTTATAGGCTTATAATATTCAGCCGGGTAGCCGTCCGGCCCCGGTGCCGCGCCAGTGGCTAATGAGCTGATGGCCATTTGCACTTCCGACAGTGTGAGCGGTTCACTTAACTCGGCACTTTGGTCGTCTGTAATCCGACTCAAGGGTAGAGTGGCAAAGAATGCTTCTATGTCCGCTAGTGTTGCGCAGCTTAACGATTTGGTGTATTCTGGTGTAGTGGCTGGTGAACGCACCATGTATGTCATGTTGTGTAATGAGTACCGCTCCCTCCGCAGACCGAAGTCTCAGTATAGGCGTCTGCGTGGTTTCCTGCCGGATCATGCGCGCCAGCAACCTGCCTGCCCTGTCCGCTGCTGCATGTGTGCGCGCAGCATGTGAAGCATAATTCAGGCAGCGCAATCGCTCCATCACCTCAGTATGTTTAGCACGCTGCGTGTCTGTCGTGTTGCACATCATCGCCCTGTGCTAATTCAGCCTCCAGTCGAGATAAGGCGTCTTCAATGCTCTATACTTTTTCATCCAACTGCTTCCTAATGCTCCAACTCAACCCCATGCTGTGGCCTCTCACTACCTATCCGCTGAGTTTGATACCATTTCCCACTCAATCCTAATCCAGAGATAGGATGAGATTGGTGTCAGCGGTAAAGTTCTGAAATGGGCGGAAAACGTTTTATCAGAGCGAACTCATACAGTACAAATGGATCCTTACTACGCTAAAACTATGGTCTTGGATAAAGGGGTGCCACCGGGATCGATTCTGAGCCCTACTCTTTTTAACATATATGTGGCCAAGTTTATCAGGTCATGTGGCTTCAATACGATGTAATACGCTAATGACATGCAACTTGCTCTTCACTATGGATTCTAATCCGGAATTTACCAAAATCAAATTTAAAAATTATATGCTAAAAATTGCCTCCTGGATGATGGCTAATTTTCTTCAGCTCAACACTAGTAAGACGGAAGTCTTACTCTTTGGGAAGGCTCACTAAAAAAATGTGGGTGTCTTCTTAGACGATAATGTCTCCATGAATGAGCAGGTTAAATGTATTTCCGGGACTTGTTTCGGCCTGAAGCGCATCCCTAGGAAAGCCTTTTACTGGGTTCATTTGCATGCTAGGAAAACCCTAGTCCAGGCATGGATAGTGAGCCACCTGAACTATGGGAATTCCCTTATGGTCGCAATGAATGAAGGACTTTTTTCCAGACTTTAGGTGGTACAGAACACGGCAGCGTGCCTAGTCTGTAATGTTTCCCCGCGATCCCTCTCTGAACCTTTATTACATTCCCTTCATTGGCTTCCCATAAAAAAGCGTGCACTTTTTAGGTCGAGTCTGACGGCAGCGCACATGCAC
Organism: Calotriton arnoldi; assembly: GCA_963921515.1. Classification (NCBI taxonomy): domain Eukaryota; kingdom Metazoa; phylum Chordata; class Amphibia; order Caudata; family Salamandridae; genus Calotriton; species Calotriton arnoldi. Next base: position 168,012 of record CAWUFW010010148.1, read on the forward strand.
TGCTCGCTCTGCGAGGCATGCTGTATTAGGGTATGTTGTTGAAGCGTCTCTCACTCTCTGCCCATATTTGTCATTGGCTTTGTTTCATTGTCCTTAATAAATGGTGGCTTCTGATTCTTAAATGGGCTTGTTAGTCCCGCCTTGGTACCGCCTTGTCTCCATTTGTTACGGCCCATAACGACTGGACCTTATACTTGGCTGGTTACACGGCCTGCTTTATCTAGGGGGAGAGCACTATTTTTGTTTTTGGCACTGATGGGGACAATGGCGCTGCTTTTTGGGGCATTTGTATAATGATCGCGGCGCCCGCTTCAGGGACACCGCGATCATTTTCAATTTTAGTTTTGTTTTTAAAAAAAAAATTTTATTGGTGCAAAAAATAACATGTAGCATTACAATCTGGAATCATTGGAGCCGCTGCTCGTGCAACACTTTTACATAATATCGATACAATTTATAAGCATATCTGGACGGATTCTATGAAACATAAACAGTGCCCCAGTGTACGATATTTAATAGTCTTCCTGTGAGGAATCTGCAATTGGCGCAGGACATATCCCCCCTCTAAATGCATTCCATTTTCCCCACAACCGTTCCCATTTTTTGGGACATCTCCTATTTACATACACCGCTCTTTCTGCCACCATGGCCAGATCCATGTCTGCGCTCCAGTCTTGAATCGTAGGAGTGTTCCGAGCCCCCCACAATCTAGCTATGTTTCGCTTCGCCACCATCATGCCCAGTGTCGCCCATATTTGTGCAGTGGTATTAAGGTCTGTTGCCTCCCAAATGTTCAATAAGCAGCGTTTAGGTTCCGGTGGTACAGGGGCAACACTGAGTCGAGTTATTATGGACATAACCTCCGCCCAGTACGTCGCTATTGCTGGGCATTCCCACATCGTGTGAAAAAATGTCCCTATTGCTCCACACTCTGAGGCAATGTGGATTATCAGTCTTGCCTATCTTGCATAGTGTTGGTCTTGTATAATATATCCTATGGAGCACTTTCAATTGCACTAAGCGGAGTTTCGAAGGGATCGCTACCTCTCTGGGGAATGCTAATGCCTCTTGCCAGTCCGTCTCATCCAGATCTCCCATTTTTTCCGGAGAGATTGTGTGGGATCAGGATGGTTGTTTATTATCTTTCGGTATGTGAAGAACGTGGCTCTTTTGGTCATATGATCGGTGAGGAGCCTGTCCTCCAGAGGGGAGGCTTCAGGAAGGTTAGTGTCTGGAGGGATGGCCGCTTCAAGGGTGTGTTTAATTTGAAGATAACGGAATCGTTCCGTGGGCGCCATCTTGTAGTGCTCTTGGAGGTGAGTGAACGGGAGTACTTTTCCCTTGCTCCAGAGATCGCCTATCGTAGATATTCCTATAGCATCCCATTGGTGAAATCCTTTGGTGTTTCGCAGTTTACCTAATGTACTCGTATCCCAGAGGGGTGTTGCCTGCGTGAGTACATTCTGCCACCCCATCCTTCTTTGCACTATATGCCAGAGTTGGATCGTATGTTTGGTTGGGCCCAGTAAGGCGAATTTATGGTTAGCGTTGTACAGCGCACGGTTGAGCTTCTCTGGACCCAGGAGCAACCTGTCCAAGCGGAAGGCCGGGTCTGCCTGCGGAGCATGAATCCACTGGTTTATGACTGCTAGCTGGGATGCCCAGTAGTACATTTGGACGCGCAATGCCGCCGTCGTACCATGTCCGGACTAATTTAGTCATCGCTATTCTGGCTGGTTTCCCATCCCAGAGAAGTTTGGTAACTTCTGTTTCGATGGAGCGGAAATAGGATGGGGGAACTAGGAATGGGGTGTTGTGTAGCGCATAGAGGAACCGAGGGAGCGCCATCATTTTAAAGAGCGCAGCTCTCCCCAACAGTGTCAGTGGTAAGGTTTGCCAATGTTTGGTATCTTTCCGCAATCTTTTTAGGGGTTCCAGGAGGTTGAGAGTCGTGAAGTCTTCTGGGTCTGAAGTGATATGGATTCCTAAGTATTTGAAATTATTCACCGACTATTGCCACTGCACATCCCTTAGGCAGTTTCGGTGGTGGGCCTATCAGTACATAGAGTATCGATTTGGTCCAGTTAATCGTGTAACCGGAGTGATTCCTGTAGGAGTTACAAATGTTCAAAATCCTGTGCAGTGAACGCTCAGGAGATGCCATGTACAGGAGGATGTCATCCGCATAGAGGGAGATGCAGTCCTCTAAGTCTTCGGACCAGCGAAGTCCCCGGATGACCGGATCTTGTCTGATCCATGCTTCAAGCGGTTCTAGCACGAGTGCAAAAAGGAGTGGGGACAGCGGACAGCCTTGTCTGGTGCCACGTCCCAGCGGGAATTCTTTGGATATGCGGCCGTTTGCCACTACATGTGCAAGAGGGTTCGTATACAGTAATTTCACCCAGGAACAGAACTTGGGCCCAAAGCCCAGTCGATCCAGAACCACAAACAGAAAGGGCCACTCGACTGTGTCAAAAACCATACGGGCGTCTAAGGACAAAATAGCTGTCTCTTCTTGTATTGTATGTCTGCGCCCGAGCACGTTATGTAATCTACGCAGGTTTAGGGCTGTGTTTCTGCCCGGCATAAACCCGGATTGGTCCGGGTGGATCAACTTAGCTAAGGAGGGCGTCAGTCTATTGGCTAACATCTTAGCTAGGATTTTAGCTTCAGCGTTGAGTAGAGAGATGGGCCGGTAGGAGGTGCATTCTTGGGCAGGTTTTCCCGGCTTGTGTATAACCACCACCGTTGCCGTTCTCTGGTCTTTAGGGAGTTCTCCCAGTTCTAGGCTCGTGTTGTACATATTCAATAGGTGGGGGGCAATTGCCGTCACATTTTGTTTATAGAGTTCTATTGGGATACCGTTCGGTCCCAAAGCCTTCCCCGTATGTATGTTTCCTATTGCTATCGTTAGCTCATCGGTAGTAAATTCCGATTCCAGCACCGACGTGTCGTCGTCCGTGAGCCTTGGGAGTCGTATGTCGCGGAGGAATGCTGCCGCATCCTCCTGCTGGATTTTGGTTGTGGGGGTGTAAATGTCAGTGTAGTGAAGTGCCAGGGCGTCTACTATTGCTTGGGGTTCTATGATTATTTCTCCCATAGGGTCTTGAAGTTCTGCGATCCAACGACTCGCTCGTTCTCACTTATCGAGCCACGCTAGAACCTTGCCCGCCTTGTCCCCTGTCTCATAAATTGTGTGAAGCGTGGTTGTCAATAGAGTATTGGCATCGTGCCATAAATACTCCTTGTATTCCTGTTTTTTTAGATTACGTCGGCGTGTGTTGGCGTCTGAGGGATCCCGTAAGTGTTCTGATTCCAAGTCGTGCAATTCCTGCTCGAGTGTTGATACCTGTCTGGCCTTTTCTCTCTTGTGGTTTGTGATGAGGGATATAGCCTGTCCCCTAAGAACAGTTTTGTATGCTTCCCATAGGGTAAGGGGAGAGGTGACTGAGGATTTGTTTTCAATGAAATAGTACTTTGTAGTGGCAGTGAGACCCTTCCTAATCTCTGGATTTTTGAGGTAGCCTGGGTATATCGGGACGAGACGACGCTGGGTAAAAGTGTTGCGCGTGTAGTTTACCATTATTTGCGAGTGATCTGATATCCCCCGTGGGAGACATGTCGTGCCAGTAAATTTCCCCACATTGTCCGCTGATGTCAGTATTTAATCAATCCTAGAGAGACTGTTATGTACGCCCGAGTGGTATGTATATTGTTGTGTTTGCGGGTATTGTGAGCACCACACGTCGACCAGGCCAATCGTGCAGAGGAAATCAGCCAGGGGAGAGTGCGTTTGGTGCTGTTGTCGGTGGGATGTCCTATCTAGCATGTCGTTAAGGGTTGCATTAAGGTCACCACCAAGGATAAGGTCTCCCTCCGGAAGTCGGAGCAGGAATGCGCTCAGCGCCGGGAATGCTAGTGAGTGGAGTGCGGGGGTTAAGTATACGGTCACAATGTTGAGAGATCGTCCCTCCCATTGACAGGACATGGCCGCGAAACGGCCCTGATCGTCTGTGTATGTGTGCTTGATGATCAGTGGGCACTGTTTTTTAACCAGGATCCCAACCCCTCGAGAACCAGAGGAGAATTCTGAGTGGACTATCAATTTAAAGCCCCATCTGTCTAAAGCCTTACAGGTTGTCCCTACCAAGTGGGTTTCTTGAAGGAGAACTACTGAGGGCGATTTACATTTAAGGTATTGTAATACCAGTCCCCTCTTCACCTTGTCCCCGAGGCCATTGACATTCCAGGAGATCAAGGACATGTGTAGTGGGTGTTGAGGTAAAGTAACTGACATATTAGGGCGTATGATCATACATGACACTGGGGTCTATAGTGGAAGAGTACACATGCTGACTACTAAGCAGCGGTCGGATAAGAGTGTAATGGGGGTGCACCATAACCCTTAATTTGGGACATAGAAATTATAAACTTATAAAATTACAGTGAAACATTCGTGTCCCCCCCCCCCCCCTGCCTCCCTGCATGACGGTTTGCAAACTTCCCGCCTCCCCAACTGTGCAGAGTGCCTAGAACCCATTTCCCAGTAACTTTGTAGGGGGGGTGAGATCACCCCGGTTACCTCCCCAATTATGCCCCAACATTATATACGTTATCTGATCCGTCGCTCAGGAATCTTCAGAGACGAGCACCAGTCCCATAATGTCCTCTCTGCCATTATAGAGGGTCCATTCGAAAGTGTCCCCAGGCGGAGCTGTGAGGTCCCTATCTACACACAAGCGGCCCACCGGTCGTGATGTTCTGCGGTTCGTAGCTCACGGTTTTCCTGAGTCGCTAGGAGTTTTCGTGGGCACCAGGTGTCTGTAACGGGTTATGGGTGAGATTTTGTTCCTCCAGAGGGAAGTGTACCTTCCTTTGGTCATTGGTCATCGTCGGGCTTCTCAGTCATAAGGGTTGCGTCAAGTCGCTCCGCTATTGATGTGCACCCTGTTTGTCGCCCACAGTCGCGCCTCGCCACACAGGAGTTTGCGGCTTGTTGCCAGCCCTCGAGCCAGTCATGTGCATCCTCAGGGGTTGTAAAGAACCATGTTTTCCCATTGGCAACTACCCTCAATTTGGAAGGGAACATCATGGAGTATTTGAGCTCACGGGCTCGAAGTTCTTTCTTCACTGCCAAAAAATTACGTTGTTGTCTGGCGACTGTGGCCGTATAGTCGGGAAAGAAGGAGATAGTACTCTGTTTGTACCTGACAGGAGGGGCCGCCCTGGCTGCCTGCAGGATGAGATCACGATCCCGGAAGTTAAAGATACGGGCTAGTATGGGCCTGGGGGGCACTCCTGGTTTAGGCCTGCCGCCAGGAACGTGATGGGCCCTCTCGACTGAAAAATAGTTCGAGAGTCCTCGAGGCTGGAGGTGATTCTTAATTAGGTCCTCCACAAACCGGTCCGTGGCTGGCCCCCCTGTTCCCTCCGGCACTCCCACGATACGTACGTTATTGCGCCATGAGCGACCTTCGTAATCGTCTAGCTTCGCCGCCATGAATTTGTGTTCCGTCTCCAGGCGTTGCATTTGACGCTTGAGGGTTGCAGTGTCTTCACCAAGAGTGACCGTCGTCGTTTCAACATCCTTCACCCTCGTGCTCAGTTTCCGAAAATCGTCCCTGATTAACGTGAGTTCAGTAGCGACCGTGGCAATTTTGGACTCCAAGGACGTGTGTATCTTCGTTAATGTGGCCATTATATCTTGGAGCGTAATTTCTTTGTCGTCGGTCGTGGTATTCTCCTCGGCAGGAGTTGCTGCCTGGTCCGGTAGCTCCTGGCAGGCCTTGCTGTAGGCATACTTGTCTAAGTTAGGTGGGGGTATGACACGTTGGCCCCGTCCACCCATGATCGCAGGAACTTGCAGCTTGCGCGTGTTGGTGACAACTGAGGTGGCAGCACTCCCCGCTGCCAGCCTGTGCGTGTGGTCCTCGCTCGCGGCCTTTCGGGTTTCCAACCCCCGGAGCTGTACACCGCTTGATGGTTCCCTGACAAATTGTCCTGATAAGGCAGTGTCTCTAGTTGCTGGTGCCTTGCTGGTCCCGACAGTCAGCACTATCACGCCTCGTCCTCTGGTCAGGGGCAGATACCTGGACGGCGTAGACGCTGGGGGCTGCGGCGGGGATATGCTCCCAGCCCCAGCTACCTTATAGAGAGCGTTCTCCTGTTGCGGGGTCACTCACCGCCTGATGGTCTGTTGCAGTCTGGCTGTGTTGTCTGGGCACTGCAGGAGGGGCCGCTGTGTATTGTCTCGGGCTCGACCCCCCCGAGCTCCTGAGGACCAGCGCAGGCGGGTCTTCTTCACCGCATGGTAGACGTAGAGAGGCCCAGACACGAAGGGGCGATGAGGCTCCAATCTCCACGCGGCACGCAGGCCGCGGTCAACCCGCCCGGTGCAGCTCGGCGCCTCCGCCGATCCGCGTCCGCGGAGCGGTCAGCGTGTGCCTCTCCCCGACAGCGCCCCCCGGCACCGGAGCGAGATCAGAGTCCGGAGCAAGGGTACCGATGCCCAGGGAATGCGACGGGGGCACGGAATCCCTCGGTCGGATCAAGCCCACTGGGCGGTGTCGGTCAGCAGTTCAGCGGCACCTCTCCCACAAGTCCAGGCGCAGGGAGAGGATGCGGTTTCGGTTTCTGGGTCAATGGATCACTGGAGGCCCCGGTCTCAGCGTGGCAGGTAGGCCTCAGTTCTTTAACACGGCTTAACTCGGTGCACCGGCAGCCGCCGTGCACCTCAGCTGGGTCGATCAGTGCCCGTCTTCTTCCGACAGCGTTGGATGGCACTAGAACGATATTCGGGTCCGGATAAGGGAGGCGGATGGTTGGGGAATCTGGCGGAGGAATCTGGCGGAGGTCCGGAGCTCCTCTAGGCTGCGGCCATGTTCGTCGGCTGCCGGCCACGCCCCCTTCAATTTTAATTTTATTCATTTTTCATGTTGAGCGTGGCGTCCACTTCTGGGACACCGCGCTCTGTTTAATTTTTTTTTTTTACTTTCATAGTGAGCGCCGTGCTTGCTTCAGGGGCACTGCTCTGTGTTTGTTTTTTTTTTTTTTAACTTTAACACTCAGTGCGGCGCCTGCTTCAAGGACACCGCGCTCCGTGTTAAAGTTAAAAAAAAAAAAAAAAAAGAAACCCAGGGCGGTGTCCTTGAAGCGGCGCCGTGCTCAGTTTTAAAGTTAAACAAACATTTGCAATTCAATAGACCTCGCATTTGCGCGAGTTTAAGCTATTGGCATTGTCATTTACAATGCCGATAGTTTAAACTTGTGTAAATGCGAGACCTATTGCATTGCAAATGTTTGTTAAACGTATGTGTTTGTTTTTTAATCATTGCATGGGAAGCGACCATGTTATCTTAAAAACAAGTTGCAGCCATATATCCCGGCACGCCTGTAGGATCCACTGAGCTACTATTGCTACGCCCAAAACGTATTCGTACAGCCAGATATGGTGGCTGTTTCTTTTCCTTTTTAGCTCCCAAACACTGGAATCAGCTGCCCTTAGCTCTACGTTCTTGCTCAGACTTATTCTCTTTTAAGAAATCCCTGAAAACATGGTTATTTGATCTCTAATCATCCTATGGAATTGTGACCTGCTTTGACTGCTCCGGCGCCTAGAGATCCCCTCTGGGATGATTCATGCGCTTAACAAATCTAAAAAATCAAATGTAGGTAAAGATGCATTAACTAGTGGTGATAAAGAGCAAATATCTTTTAGCAGCACTCTAGGGTTAGCAGGGGATACAAATAAAAGCACTCAACAATATGAGGGGCGTAGAATCCTTAAGTGAGGCAAGATATATCAATATGGAGCGGGATCGTACATCGGTGACAAAAATTAAAGTACAAAAGTAAAAATCCCAAAAATAAATATGCAGATAAATAATGTAGCAACTTACAATAGATACCCTCAGTCATACAAGTAGTGGGTGATGATGAGTAGAGGACGGATCGCCAATGATCACCGCACAAGTGCAAAATCACAGGAATAAGAGTAAAGCAGGACTTTGCATAAGACACCATTGATCATACAAGTGAGGATATGTGGGCAAAAGAGGACCAAGTGGTTAAATTAAGTAGAAGTCGGGATGATCTAAGAGCATAAAGGGTTCAGCTACAGTGTATGACTTGGGCCGAAATAAGTGCTGAAGTTGCAGGTTTTCAGGAGGGATTCAAAGGTTTGAAATGAGGGGAGCATTTAATTGTGGACGGGGAGTATTCCTTCATCTTGAGGCTTTGCCAGAAAAGGATGTGCGTAGTGTTTTGTCTGAAGTGAAAAGAGGAGAGATAACGTCTGTCTCTACTGTGGAGAAAGTGAGTGCCTCCAGGAAAAGACATTTTCCGAAATGAAATTTTCTGTTTGAGGGATTTTGCAGTTTGGCAATTCTCATGATGCCGTGTAGCCAAATTAAGAGCCATTTAAAGTAGACAAGGGGAGGAGTGATGTGTTCCCATTTTTAGGTCTCGCCTACCGTTGCGGCGCATGCGCTGCTCGCTCTGCGAGATCTATTGTCGTCGGGTTTGCTTCGGAAGTAGGGTGGAAGCTCCACCCATGCTTTTGATTGGCGCGCGTCATAAACGCTCGCTTTTCATTGCAAGGGAGGCATGTTTGTTCCCTCCCTGTCTCCTGTTTGCCTCGCCCACCCGGACTGGAGATTGTGCACGCGCACTGCGTCTCTTGCTCGCGGCGTCTCTTCCACCTTGGTGTGCGGTCCTAGTGACCTCGCCGGGGCTTGGTTAATTAGGTGTCATGTTTATCGCTTTCACTTTCACAAACCGAGGGCCTCGTTTTGCTTGTATTTTGCTGCATCTCGCCAGTGGCGCGACGTTTTAAAATATGGCACTTATGGCGTACGTTCGTGCCAATTACGTTTACATCTTTATTTCGATTCCACTTTCACAAACTGTGGCGCTGCGACTTCACACGAGGCAGACACATGCCGTTCAGCACTTTGTTTACTGTCTGGGAGGTAAGTTTCTAAACCTCAGCTATAGCACCATCTACTGTTCGTCGTGAATTATGCTAAAAGCAAAAGCCACATGCTGCAACCTCTTTATGTCCGTGAAACCTTCAGTTAAATTGCAAACAGGGGAAGGCCAGACTGGAAGGAGCCTTAGCTGCATCTGTCCCTTATTTGCTGGTTGTTTTGCATTCGCTGTCTGCAATCTGCTTGCTTCCATCTTCATCTTGCTCCCTTTCAGCACATCGCGGCGGTTCATTCTTTTTTAAGTGCCTTTTCAGATCTTCTTGGCGCTTTTACTTGCCCATATCGCAGCGTTTTATTTTGAGTTTGTAGCTTCTAAAATTTTCATTGCGCTTTCGCTGTTGCAACATTAGCCCATTGTTTCAGGTTAACTCGCGCAACAGTTCTGGCTGGTGTTTCTTCTAACGTGCCTATATGGGGCGCTCTCATAACCTACAGGAATATTAGCGCTATACCATATATGAATACAATTTCTCCTACTACACACAGAGAAACAGACAGAGGCAACATCTCAATTTTGTCCTTAATAAATAAAGTACAACGTGCGGTCACATACGATGCATTTACAAAGCAGTACGCAATTTATGATGTATGCAGGAGCTATAATACCGTCTTTAGGCATCCTCAGTGCATTCCGTAATATCAAATACACCAGCTGCTAAACGTTTGCCTAACTACATACTTCCCACGGGGCAGACATATGCCCTCCAGCACTTTGTTTACTGTCTGGGAGGCAAATTTCTTAATCTTATCTATAACACCATCTATTGTGCGCTCTCAATTAGCTGCTAGAAGCTATGTGTTGTGGTTTTGTAAACCACATGCTGCGACTTTTTTCGTCTCCGTGAAAGCTTTAATTAAATTGCAAACAAGAAAAAGCCAGGCTGGAAGACGCCTTGGCCGCATCTGGCCGTTATTTCCTGGTTGTTTTGCGTTCACTGTCTGTTATGTGTCTGCTGTCATCTTCATAACACTCCCACTTTACTTTAAGAAAATATTCTCACGCTTAGCATATCTACAGGCTGGAAATAAAGTAAGGGGAAGGGAACCACAACGTGTAACCCATGGCACTTTATTAGGTAGTGTGCGTCTTCTTACATTTTCAGAGCGCTTCCATTAACACATTCCACTCTTCTTTTTGGTACGTGCCTTTTCAAAACTACTTGGCGCATTCACTTTACCAACACGCAATGCTTTATTTGGGGTATGTGGTTTTTTATATCTTTACAGTGCTTTTGTTTTAACAGCAATACGCATTGCTTCAAAGCAACTCATGGTCTAATTTCAGCTGGTATTTTTCCTAAATTTACGCATAAACCGCATCTAAAAACCCCGCAAAAAAGATCAATGGTATAGTCCATCCAAACACAATAACTGTTAAACCAGGCACACGAAAACAAACAAAGGCCAGAAATGCTAAATTTTATTATAACTTCTTATTAATGCTTCGGGTTGTACTTACTTAAAACAAACATAAATATGCAGCATGCACATGCAGCTTATCCACCAATTGATGTACTATAAAAAAAAGTTTAGGTTTGCATGAGCGCGATAGGCTTTATTACATATATACATGCGCATATGAAGGCCTTTTTCACATACTGCCTCCTATAATGCTGATTTGATGTTAGTGCCCTGCCACAGTCGCCCAGCAGTATCCATATCAATATTAATAATGGGAGTACGCAATATTATTACGACTTCTTGATTGTACAACTAACAGTTTGTCTGCCTTTTTAGGTCTCGCCTGAGCCAGCGCATGCGCTGCTCTGCGAGACATTTAGTAGGTGGCTTTTTAGTGTGCTACCCACAGGCTTTTGCTGGCCTCCAGCTTGCGTTCACGATCGCGTGCACGTGCACAGCTGCCATCAGGCCCCTCTGCTCGCACTCCCCCTCCCTTCTCCCCCTCCCTTTTCGTCAGGCGCCATCTGGCTTTCCTCTGGCTTGCTCTTTCAACGCTCCTCCGCCCCTTCCCCGCCGCGTATCGCGTTAATTGTCAACATATGTGCAAACGTGCTGCTTTCACTTTCGCTCGCGCGCGCACCACTTTTGTAGCCGGGCTTGTTTTAGAAGGCCCTCATTCCTGAATGACTGTATGAAGGGCTGGCGTCTGAACTGCTCCCGGAGACCATAATTTCCAGACAGCAAATGGAAGGTGTCAGGCCTCGCGCGCACGGGGTTCGCGCCGTTATTGGAATCCGGAGTACATTCGAGCCTTTAGTAAGCTCTCCATCCAATATCCAACTGCAGTGCGCCGTATTAGATAGTGAGACTCGGTTACTACTCAAGACGACTGAGCTTTATTTGAAGTAGCCACTCGACTTTACCTGTGAAACTTCTACCATTGGCTACGGGGGCTTCGTTTCCCACAGGGAAAGATAAAATGTCCTGGCTATTAATTTTTGAGTGTGGACGGTTCGGTGTTGCCTCTTTTAATACACCCTTTAAACTCCCATGCTGTCTCCCAGCCCCCACGACGCCCCCTCTCGCATCTCTTGGTAGGCAAGACAACTCAGCGAGTTAAGCGCTTGTTGGTGACATCTAGTGTGACAATATACATAAACAAGCATTGGCATAGCCAATAGGTCTCGCCTTTGGGACCTTATAAGTGTTTAGCCATGCAACAGTTGCATAACTAAATACTTATAAGGTCCCAAAAGCGAGTCCTATTGGCTATGCCAATGCTTGTTGACCTTGAAGTGGTGTGAGAGTGCAATGTGCTGTTCCTGCCACCCCGGGGCTGTATACGGGTTTAAGGACCGTATAGTAACTCGGTGTGTGTCTGGATACTGCGCATTGCCAGCGCTGTGTGTGTAGTGAGAACATTCCACCCCACGGACAGTACTGGGGTGTACAGAGCCCTCATAGTTGTGCGTGTGCTGGATCAGCCGGTGTAGTGAGCTCTTGCTCGACGGGGTATGCTGGCTGGTTGCTTTTTGTTTGTGTTTGTTTTGCAGTTCTATTTAGCGCAAACTCGACCCAAAAGTATTGGAGAGATTTACAGGAGAACCAGTTACATTACACAAGAACACATTGCCTATTGGAAGGCGCGGGGAGATTAACTAATTTGCCCAGAATCACAGGATGGTGAGCCAACGCCGTGACTCGAACCTGGTTCCCTAGCTTCCCGCTCGGCAGCTCTGGTCATTACGCCACATCCTTGTTCTTTAGGGAGATTGCCTACTGTCGTGTTGTGTGCCTTTGCTCCGTGTTTGTACAGTTCTATTTCAGAGAGTGCTACTGTGCCCCTAATGTTCTGTGCAGTGCGCCACAGTGATGCAACGCATCAGGTGTTGGTGTGGAAGGAGGGGGTCTGGGGACACAGTGACGTGCAGCGGGTTTTAGAGTCTCCATAAGTGTGCCTCGGGTGTACTGTCCCTCTCGTTCCTTAGTATGCAACAGGCTGAACACTCTACGCAGGGTACCGCCTATAAATAATGCTAATCCTACAAATGCTTTTGTCACCCAGCAACTATTCATTGCAATACTCAAACACTGCACACTACTACTACCTACTCCTCTTGCCACCATCACTAGCTGGAACATAAGTTATAAATCCACATACTTACTACACACATACATGCCACTCCTTATCTGTGAAATACATTCACTACACTACAAACAAAACATTAAGCAAGATTGTAATTACAATGCCGATAACTCTAACTGATGCGAGACCTGTTTCATTGCAAATGCTTGTTCTGTATTAGTGCGGTATCTGGCCGAAGTATGTAGCACTGCCCTGAAATGGGCTAGTCAGGATTTTGGTAGGTCAGTGAGGAGAGAGGCACCATAGCCTAGACTAGAGCTACAGGTCCCAGAAGGAGATAATGTGCTTGAAGTTCTTACTTTTGTGCAGGTGCACTTTGTCAGATTTAACAAAGGTGACCAATTTTGGGATGATATTTTACGATTTTATGCATTCAAGCAAGAAAAGATCAAAGGCATGATCTGGTTTAGCTGTGAGGTGGAAACATTCTGTTTTTAGCAGGTTACATTTAAGATACATCAACCAATGCTAGTCTTCTAGGTATCTTAGATCATCCTATTCATTTCAGTTGACTGTCTCGTCGGTCACAGCAGAGCAGACAGTCTAGTGGCTAAGTTAGACATGGTTTTTAGGTCTCGCCTAGCGACGCAGCGCGAAGCGCTGTCGCTAGCGAGACTTATTGTCGTCGACTTGCTTCGGAAGGGAGACAGGAGATGTGCACGCGCAGGACGGACTGCAATTGTGAACGCGCCCGTGAACGTGAACACGCACGTACAGACACGCGATGTGCACATCTCCTGTCCCCCTTCCGTCCTCGCCAGCCCCAAAACATGAGGCTGCCCGCTCCTTCTCCGTGCAGCTTCACCAGAAACCTAGTGTCCCGAAGACCGGAGGAGCCCCAGCCTTGCCTCTTGAACCCCAGGTAACGCTCGCGTCGGACAGGAGATGTGCACATGCCCGGCGTCTCTTTGGCGATCTCAGCTTTCACTTTCGCGCGCTCAAAGTTAGCGACTGAAGCCCATCTTTGTCCTCTCCCTCCTCCCACTCCCTCTTCTGACACAGACATCAGGAGCGGCAGGGGGTGGGATGCTACCTTACACCGAATCCCTTCACCGGCTGCTGTCGGGGAGCACACAGCTCTAAGTCGGGGTACCGTTCGAGGCGCTGGGGGTCAGTGTTGGGTATTTATCGTGTATTAATGCCCGGTTCAGTGTCGTGGCATGCGTCCTGCTATGGGCATGCTGTGATCTGAGCAGGGCAGACATCCCGGAGCAACTGCTAGGGGCACATTCCTGGCTGTGTTGTCTCTGGAGTGAACACCCTGCTCGGGAGCTCCTCTCCCTGAAGGGGACAGAAAAGGGGGAGGGGGTGTTATGGGGCATCAGCAAATGAATCTTCATGCCGGTTAATTAGAACTTTTACAAGACTTGCTCAAAGGTAGCAGATGTAAAAGAGGGTCGCACTCGCACAAAATAAAAATAGCGTTAAAAGTAGCCGAGTGCTCAGGTCCCTCTGGAAGGATGAATCGGCGACCCTGGTAACTCTTAGGAGATTCACCTAAAAACGTTGCACGACGTACAATACGTGTGGATAGACTCCAGATTTGGGTAACGTAAAATGAACTTTCTCTAACTTCGGACTTTCTCCCGTCAATTTCAATGTAAATTAAATACCCAGGAGTTTTCCTTAAATCTCTTCCCATATTTTGGCCCCTTTTAGTAATTTTGGACGAAAACTGTGCCTGATTCACAAAGAAGTGGAATTAGATGTGTAAATTCCGCGGTGCGTAAAAGTTTGACTCTTAAGCGCATGTGTAGTTTACTATTGTTTGAGATCTCAGTCCCATTTTCTTGTGTTTTATGCGTAAAGTGTGCATGTCGTGATATACCAGACTTGTTGCTTATTTGATGTTTTCTATCGCACGAAGTAGACCATGGAAGCGTTAAGGCGCTTTAAAAGTAACTTTACAAACGGACATTCAAATAACGGGTTATAAAAAGATGTGGAAACAGTGAAAACGCGATGTACAATAAAAGTGGACTAGATATTCAGTGAAACAAATAATGGAAGTAAATTGAATATGCTTGTAGATCGTGATAAAGTTGCCGTATCACAGCTTAACAAAATAAAGCAAAGTGCAAAATATAAAAATATCTATTTATATTTCATGTGCGCTGGTAACCTATATGTTGCACCCCGTGATTTGCACATTATAATCTTTTCCAGCTATTCTGTGCCTAGAACCGTCTTTGTGAACCGCCATTAGGCTGTCATAAGCCATTAAATATTAATGAGGCCGAAGGCACCTCGGTGGGTTCTTGCGCCTGCTGCAGAAGTCTGTGTGCAATCTGCAGGATTGAATTTCATGCGACCTGATTCATGGGTGCAGGGGGATAAAAGGAGTGCCACCGAGTTGGGTAATAGTAACACATGTTATTTCCCAAGACTGCGGTTGGGGTTAACCCATTCTTGTCAACATTTGAGAAATCCAAGAGGGACATTTCCAAACAGGAGGAAAAACAAGCATTTGCAATACAATAGGTCTCGCATTTACGCGACTTTAAGCTGTTGGCATTGTAAATAACAATGCCTTTTATTTATGTATTAAAAACAAAAATAAAAGGCACTGTTATTTGCAATGGCAATAGCTCAAACTCGCGTAAATGCGAGACCTATTGCATTGCAAATGCTTGTTATAATCCTGGCTTCGGGACTTGACTCACTGTTCTGTGATTCTAGGTAAGCCCATTTGTCTCCCTGTGGCTTGGCTTAAACTGTACATATATGGAATGTTAATATGTGAAGTTTACTGTTTTTTGTAATGTGGTGTCAATGTATTGTCCCATTAGCTGCCAATCACCTCCCATATGTTACTATGCATTTATTTAGCTAGAAATTAGTAAATAAATATTAAATAAAGACCTATTTCAAAAACTAATCACGTGCAGAGTTTTCTCTTTTTCTGTATTAGTAGAAGCAATATGGATATGTCTTCAGTCCAGCAGTGTTTACCTCAGAAAGCAGCTACAACATACGGTTTTACCATCCGATTTAATTCACTCAAAAAAACCATCAAAATTGTGGTAGCTTGCTCAAATAATACATCAAACATAAGAGTAGTTGTACTCTTGGCTGTTAAACTATACAGTGTTTAGCGGTGTAGTATCTAATTTGCTATCTTCTTGAAATAAACATTTCTAGATCAGTATTATTTTGCTAATAAAATGTTACTGATGTATTCTGTTTTTTCCTGCAGCATGGTGACAATATTCGAACATTGCCTCTTGCTGGTCATGTTGGCTTTGACAGTTTACCAGATCAGTTAGTGAACAAATCCATCAACCAGGGCTTCTGCTTTAATATTCTATGTATTGGTAAGTACTCTGGCATGTTGCACAAATCATTGATTGGATGTGTTATTTTCAATACAAGGACGTTAATAACAGCACACACACACATGTATTTGTAACATGGAACCAAAACTACATCACACAGCCTCTGGTAACTCTAAAATAAATTCAACCAAACGAGTTACTTAGTTTGTGTCCAGTTTATCTCCATTTATTTGGGACAATGGGCAGTATCAGTTGACTTGAAACTAGTTATTTGTTAAGTGCATGTTTTTGTTCCTTTCTTTGTGAGACCTAAATCTCTTGGCTATTTTGGGAATTTTGGGCCTTCTTTTCTTTCCTGTGGAACAACGAGTCCATCTTTTACCAATATACTTCTTTCAAAATCCTGAAAATTCTTCATGCTGTAAACTATTCATACCAGTAAGCAATCATTTTATTTCTATTACTGGCAGACATATTACAATTTAAATGTCTCGAGGCTCAATATCCCTTACGGCAGTTAGTCCTCAAGTCGTAACATCAGATCCAGAACTTGCCCAAAAGAATCTACTTGGAAGAGATTGCCGTGGGAAGAAAAGGAATAAGCGAAAGGACACAGCGAAAGGACACAAACTTGTGCAGATGTCATTGCTCTGTAGCTCGTGAGTCTTCCTTGTGTGGAGCATCGCGTCTCTGGTTGCTGGGGGCAAGTGTTTTTTGCCAACCTATGTTCCAGTACACAACGCCCTGGACAACTGCCAGTCTGCCCATATTTACACCAACTTTGTTTACCCACATCCCCTGTACATCTGAAGACTTCCCTTTTAATTACACTGTTGTTGCACAGCGAGTTATGGTTTTTGGAGCAGAATGTAACTTTTGAATTAAGGGTTTTTTAGGTTTTGTTTCAGAATTATACCATCAATTTAACTGTGGTTTTTGCAATGAATTTTATTTTTTTACCATGTGAATGTTTGGGGTTGCACTATGTGAACCATAACTTCAATTCAATGTAATTCTTTCAGTGAATTTACGATTTTTTAAAATGAATATTTGCAGTTAAAGGCAGGAACACTGACCGACTATGCATTCTCCCTCACCACTCATAGCCTGCTGTTGGGTTCTATATCCAACCACCAAGGGGTTCAGACCATGTAGTGCACACCTTCAAACGTGCTCAGCAGACTGCATGCAGGATCTGGCATGTGGCCAGTCCCTTCGTCCACCCCCCCCTAAATCCCAGCAGTTGCACGCAAAGCTAGGCCTTCATTCAGGCCCTGCACCAGCTTCCCGTGCATCCTACAATGCCTTACTCCCAGCTACAGGTCTGGTGACTTAATTTGTTTTGTGATTTTTCTTTAAAAAAAATTTTTTATTCAGACTTCACAAGTTTACAGTTCACTAAATGTGTATTCTCATTTTTTAAGCAATTTTCCAGTGATTCTCTGTATCTGTCTAACTCCCTTTGTTGCCTAGAAATGCACATCGTGTCTCTTTTGTTGTGTATTTTTTTGCCCACGGTGCAAATTTCACAAGTTTAGATGAATCCGCAAGTTTTAAGACAGTGGGAAGAAAATAATTCAAACCCTTAGTAAACTAATCACATTTCTTAAAAAAAATCATGTGATTAACGGAACATGGGAGTTTCATGCTTGTGAGATTAATGGACAATATGTCCCTATATTTTATCCCATCAAAGCACACTGAAACCTTTTTCAAATGCAAATATCTCAAAAACGACTTAATTGATTTAACCAAATCAGAAAAAGAGCAGTTTGAAGTTCTACTTTCATGCCATGTTTGGTGTAATCCAGTTGAGCCGCTTTTGTTGTAACATAGAGCACAAATTTGATATGAAAGCTAAAATGGAAAATGCATCTATATGAAACTTGACATGCCGAAACTTAGCCAGTTATGTGAGTTCCACATTTCGTGCAGATTCGTCAATCATTGTCTAGGTTATAAGCAAGCCCAGAAATGTATTTTTAAAGGAAAGCACAGCTGAATCATATATATATAGATTTGCTACTGCAGACTTTGCATTTTTTTGTGTTTACTTGTTATGATGATGGGAGTGTATAATTTTGGGGGTTTATAATAAATAAAATATATATTTTTTCTAAATGGTCTGAATTGTCTGTCTTCTTAGTTTTTCTCTATATTTTCCATTATTTCTGTTTTCATGCTTAAAGTGTTTTGTGGTTGCATTCTGGATCCTATCATTTCATCTGATATATATTATTATTATTATTTTTTTAATACACTATGGGGAGTGGAGCTGACTCTCTATAATATGGTAGCTAAAGAATATATTGTGAAATATGTTGTAGCATACAGGTACAAAGAGTGACTCCTTTGTTGTGATAATGTTTTGTTTCACACTCAATACATAGCCACATTCTCAAAAGGATAGTCATGTCAGTAGGGCAGTCGGAGGGTTGACTCACCCCAGATATGTGCATGTCCGTTAATTTGTGATACCAAAAATTGCGTGTGATGTCATCAATCTTAAAGTTTCTCGTAGAGAATTGCAATAATAACATAACATATCTACATCTTATCATAGCTGTTGATGTTCCACTGGATGAATACTGCATAACCATGGCATTTTTAAACAACAGGAGAAGTTTATTGGGTAATATTAGCTTGGAACCAGTACAGCACTTGCAGCAAAGGGCCCAGTTATTGAGAGCCCAGTCTTTTATTTCCCATTCCGGGGCCAATACTTGTAATTGCTCTTTGAATATATGGGAAAACCAACAGGAAATAGTAATTCAGGCCCTGGTATTCCCTTCCCCCCACAGTATGCAACTTGTAATCAGGACATAACTGGTTAACCCTAAAAGGTATAGAGGGCATTGATAATCAAGTGATGTTCCTTTGCTTTCCATGAACAACAGCATTATTCATTCTGGTAAAGAACATCTGCTTAGTGTAATTTCCCTCTTATGAAACCTCTGACATTTTAAAGCACTAAACAATTAGGTATATTTGTATGTGCTAAAATGACATATCACCCAATTAATAATAGCTCAAAGTTTCCGGCATTTGATCTTTCATTGCTTAACGTGCTTCAAGTGCTCTCTGTCAAAAGGCTTGAAATCCCTGATACTTTTAAAATAGCTATAAATGGTGTTAAAATTGCTACACGCCCAACAGCAGTGTTTGTTTAGTAGCACACCCACCTCATTTGAAGTAGCCCAAACTTCAGCCAATGAGGTGGAAATGCTGAGCTCTCTACTCCCACTAGATGCCACCTTAGCTTAGATTTCTCCTGCATGTTCTGTGTGAGGGAGTCCCTGAAAAAAGCTCTGCTCTTTATGATTTCAAACCTTACTTTGACCAGATTTTGCATTCCCATTGGTCTTCACTGGACCTCAGCCAAACCTACATTCAGCTCTAGCCAACCATTAGTTATTTTTAGGGCTTTTATTCTCCAATTGTGTAGATGGTCAGCGCAATCAGTGCATTTATTAGTTTTTACCCTCCCCATAAATATCTTGCCATGACATTTGCAGAACTGTTCCAGCAAGACCCTAAAGAACAGGGAGAGGAGGTTGGCCTTATGTGTTCCAGAAAAATTGAAAATGCTTACATCTAAATGAGATAACCTTGTGTCTGGGGATAAATCCATGCAAAGAGTTTCTCCAGACTTCCAAAAAGTGATAACAAAAGCATGGGGTGCTCTCTCATCTGGAGCTTGCCAGTGATACACATGCATCCACATCTACAAAGGGTAAAACCAAACCTTCCCCAGACAAAGGCATTGAAAAAGGCTGAGGACCACCCTGGCCACAAAATGACAGAGAAATTTAGCTCTGCTGACACACTGACAGTGCTCCTGCCAAAATCATTGTCAACGAGGACCTTCTTGCCTATGACGAAGAAGTCATCAGCAACCGGCTCCCTTTCGAAGGATGCCTTGCCGGCAAAGACATCAGCCACACTGCCAAAAGCCATTCCGTTGGCAACATAGAAGACTCCATAAATAACACCTGTACCATGGGCCTTATTGACGGCAACTTCGTCAACAGCAGTCATGTCGATGATGAGGCTATCTGCATCATCTCCATCATCGACCACAGCCAGGTTGTCAACCACAGCTTCAGTGTGCGCAGTCCCAGCAATGATGCTGTTGGCAGTCCCACCAATGAGCCCATCAGTGTGGCAGACCTGTCTTTTCTCCTTTCTATTTAGGCTCTGCGTCCTACTCCTATTCATTACTGAAGGTATTTGATCAGTTGCCAGTACAAATTTTCGACTCTTAATTGGAGTTGGAAGTCAGCGACCAGAAGCATGCCTCAGATGCTGCTTATTTACCAGCACACCCAAATATGCACTATAAACCAAAGCATAAAGAAGGTAATTATGTGGAGTATCCAGAAGAAAAACACATACTCTCAAGTGCAAGAATTTAAAAAAGGTATGCTCTTCTGGGTCCATAATCTGCTGGTTCCAGTAGAGAGTATGGATATCATGAAGAACCCAGGCATCTTTACAGAGAACCTTCAGTGATGTAGGTAGCTGTTACATTTATGATTACTCTGCAACACATGATGGGAGGCTTACGAAGGCCGGTTCCGGAGGTACTGCCAAGTAGCCTGCCTCCACAATCTATTCTGCACCACCTCAGTCAAAGTTTCCAGTGCCTCAGGTACACCCTCCAAAAGACCCAATGACACCACTGCTGGTGTCTCAACCAGTACTTGTGACACCAAGAGATATGGGATAAGTAGAAAACTCACCAGATAGTGATTATGATTCAGACTCCGATGAGGAGTAAGATTAGGTTGTGAATGAAGAGCAAGAAGAGAAGAGTGGAGGTATTTTATTCTACAGAAAGAAAGAAAGAAAACACCCCCTCATCAAGACTCTTCACCAGATGACTTGCTAGCTTCCATGCATTGCTGGAGAGAGTAGCTAAGACGCTTCACCTCCCAATGTTGTCGGTGAAGCAGCAGTACATTTTCTACAACTTCAAGGAGCAACCGAGGAAGACCACAAAATCCATCTCTTGACTGGATCATGTCTGTAAGGAGTGGTCAAAACTCATGACTACACCTGCCACAGTTTAAGTGGGAGTGCTCCCCAAAAGCACCTTACTCCATTCTAGCTACTTAACTGGCTATCCTAAACTGCACTCCTTAATAGTAGCAGTGCAAATGCGTTCAAAGAATCCAAATAGCTCTGCTCCCTTTGACCGAGAATGACCGATGTATTGACAACTTTGGGAGTAGGTTCAGCTCCATAGCGACAACTTCCATCAAGGTAGCAAATGCACTGGCTATCTTCAGCCATTATGAAATCCAAATGTGGCATTACATATCACCTTTGATGGACTTGATTCCCGAAGGTAGAAAAGAGCAGCATAGAGCCTTAGTCAACAAAGGGGCTAACACTGAGGCCCCAATACTGATGAAGTAATGGAAATCTTCAATATAGGATTTTGCTAGCTAGCAGGTACTGCAGTCCTGGGAGCTCAAGTCCACCTGGTTCCGTCCAGGCATACCCTGTATGGCAAAGATGTGGGCGATGTGCTGCAAAGTATAAAAATAAACACCGATCTAGTTGGTTGTGGGTCCTACAATATAAAAATGCTACTTGCATGTATATTATGGCGTCAGACATTCACAGGGCTATAAGCTTGCCTACAACAAATACAGGGTATTCCTCTGACCGAAGCCAAGGCCGTCAGTGTTACCACAAGTCAGCAGGAAAGAAGAGGAATGCCTTCCAGGCATGCTCCCAGGACACCACCTAGCGTACCAGACTTCTTCATGGGAGATCTCGCACACCTTTTCAGGCCCCACTCAGGCCGTAGTTGGCAGTCTTCTGCTATGCTCCCACATGAACATATACCTCTGATCACTTTCTACTCCAGATATTACAGTCTAGGCACACACTGGTGTTTGTGGTTAAACTACTAACCACCCACCCAGGAAGGAACCCCATATACATATGTGGAATCTTCGGGTGGGAATCTTTTCAAATGAGCAATCAATAAGGTACTAAAGTCTGAGTTCCTGGTCATGAAGAAAAGTAGAGAATGGGGACATATTCCGGACCTACAAGAACTCAACAAGTTTCTAGAGAAATAGTCCTTTATAATGTTCATCTTGCAAGAGGTCTTTGTGTTGCTGCAGGAAGAATTCCTTACCTGCCTGGATCTTTAGGACACTTAGCTTAATATTTTCATACTCCCATTCCACAGACAGGATAGATGAATCTGATAGAGACATCTAGCCGCAGATTCCTTAAGTTTTGAATTCTCTCCAGGCGCCGGAATTTTTTCAGCAGCACCTCTGCGTGCCGGAGGACTGTGTCGTACGACACCGTATTGACGTTGACTCCAGTTGTGATGTCAGTGAAGTCCTATAAATCCCCTCCGGCGCGCGGACATCAGTTTGTTCTTTTCCCTGCTGCAACGCGAATCCGGAAAAACAGTTTCTCAGGCCTGACAACATCGAATTTTGCCATCTTAAAATTCTGACACCAGCACATTCACTAAAGACAACAAAAACTTACAACATGAAGTGGAAACTCTTTATGAGGTGGTAAAGGACTAAATTTCATTTCATTGCAATCTTACAAAGAGTTCATCTGGTTTCAATATCAACTTTGACAAGAACAGGGGATGCCGTCATTGTTTTCCCTCAGAATCGTCAAGCAGTGTGGGAAGGCCTATTTTTGGGCTTTTTCTTCTGTTAGATATCGTCAGCTGCTGTGGGAGTGAAAAACGATGCTCAGCCACGCGATCCTGCCACTGTTTAAGTGATCCAACAAGAAACACCTCTCATGTTAAATGACGTTGCTCATGGAGAGTAGGAGAATGCCAATCCTTCATGATAAAGAATCTTACATTCATTTCACAAAGTATAAAGTCACCTTGTACACCAACCTTATTATAATCACCAAAGTTCCTTTGGCCTTCATGTGAACAAGCCAGCCACTCTCCGCTCTTTCTTTTCAAACCCAACTTCATCAGTGGTAAGAGTTTTACATTCATTGGATGTACGCAGATGCCACAACTTTCAGATGGACAAAACAACGGACATAATTCTTTTGATCAGTTATTTGTTTTTTTTTTGCCATCCTAGTAGGGGTTGTCCTCTTTTGAAGCAGGGTATTGCCCACTGGCTGTTGGCATGCCTCACTTTCTACAACAGTAAAGCTAGACACCTGCTTTAGAACAGAGTAAGGGTGCAGTCCACAAGAGCATGTTGGCAACAGCTGCACTCCATGCAGGAATACAACCCCATTAAACACTTTCACCAAACTCTACTGACTTGATTTGCATTCAGCAGCAGAGTCTTCAGTGGGACAAGAGACGGCCTTTTTTTTTTTTTTTTAAATTAAAGGCAAGCCTGCTTCCTTCTTGCTATTCTGTTTCAAGCATGTGAAACTATGAAAGATCCAATGCTGAAGAAGAAATGAGCTCCTTAACAGTAACTTAATATCTGAAAGAGACAATTAGTTATAGATTCCTTACCTTTAGAATTACCCCCAGGCGTCAGACTGGATCCGGAGAATTTTTTCGTCAGCAGTACCCCTGCGCGTTGAAAGGTGGCGTCGGTCGGCTCCGCGTTCGTCGTTGGCGTCGTGGTCGCCGGGATGACGTTGCGGTAGCTACTTAGAGGCCACCCTCGTGCGCTGACATCAGTTCTTTCTTTTCCGCGCCAGCCAGCGCAGATCCGGAGAGAGCGGTACCTCCAGTCACTTTTTGACTGACTTTTTTGTGACGTTTGTCGACACCGTTTTTTGAGTCTATCGACTCCTGGTGCACGCAGGGATGTCCAGTCGTCTTCGGCCCGGCTTCTAAGCTTGCAACACCTGTCGTAAGCTGATGTCGGTTACGGACCCGCACCGCGTGTGCCTGTGGTGTCTGGAGCGCGACCATTATCCCAAGTCGTGCTCCGACTGCCGGACCATAAATCTGAAGTCTTTGCGGGAGCGGCCCCGAAAGCTTCTTGAGGCCCCGCAGTCCGCTCCGTGCCGTTCGAGGTCCCGGTCTCGTGGAAGGTCGAGGGACAGGTCGCAGAGTCTCCACCACTCGTCATCTAAGTCTTCGCACTCCTCAGGTAAGTTGAAGCACAAGAAGAAGTCCAAGAAGCATTGTCGCTCTTCGACTTCCCCCCCGTCCGTCGCCCGACGCGACGAGGGATGCGGACGGTGCCCGTCCCGTGGCTCCACGTGCGGAGCCTGAAGGGTCGACTCAGAGTTTCCCTCCTTTTCCGGGAGCCGGAGCGACCCCTGCCCAGCTTCGGAGCTTCTACGAAGCGATGCATGCCATCTTTGGGCAGCCCGACTCCGCTGGCGCGCCTTCTGGTCCCGCGGACTCGGCTGGGGGCCCGGGCCTTTGACGCCGGCGGCTCCAGCCCCGGCACCACAGGGTCCCCTTGGATCCAGGCCTGGATCCAGATCGGAGCCGGTCAACCTTGTAACACCTCCCCCGGCGCCGATTCCACCGGCACCACGTCCGTTCCCGACCTCCACCCTGACTTGGACACGAAGCCGGACCGACGTCGACCAACGCCGGATCCGGCGCCGAGCGGTACTTTTGTACCTCTGTTCGACCCTGGTGTTTCCTACAGGCCAGATTGGCAACCAGAGGAGGGTGAGGAGGACCGGGAGGGGTCTGTAGACCCTTTGGCTGATCAGTTCCCAGATATGAACCAGTTGCCCACAGATTGGGAACACTCCATTGGCTACCTATTGAAAAAAGGATCAAGTTTAAGTCAGTTTGCCTGGCCTACAAAGCCCTTCATGGAATAGGATCCCACTTCTTAAAAACTCATTTGAAACCATATGAGCCATCCAGGAGACAGATCAAGCCAGGCAAAATTAATTCAGGTTCCTAAATTTAAGCAAGTTAGGTGGGGAGGGAGAAGCTTCCTCCTACAGGCAGCTAAGACTTGGAACCTTCTTCCTGTTACAATTAAAAACAGCACATCGCTACTTTCATTTAGGAAGGAGGTGAAAACATGGCTGTTTACTTTGTAGTTGGTATCATTCTTCGGCAGACCTAGTCTTTTACAACGATTAGCGCCAAGACGCCCTTGGGCATTCGTGCGCTTCACAAATATACAAATCAAATCAATCAAATCAAATCGGTTAGATGAACCGGACTGGAGAGAGGAGTTGGGGGATGCCAGTGGTCTGGATACCTCACCAGACCTTGGCATGCTGTCTCCTCCTACCGTGGCTGCGGAGGAGGGTGCTTTATACGCAGTGGTGTTGCGTAGGGCGGCCGAGGCCCTCAACCTTGAGCTACCTACGGTGGCGGTCGGGACTAATCTCCTGACGGAGGTGCTTCAACCGGCAGCGGCCTCTTCGGAGCCCCTGCTGCCTTTCAATGAAGACCTTACTGACATCCTTTTGGGCACCTGGTCCAGGCCCAACACAGGGGCTCCTGTGGATAGGATGATTGCTCGACGCCACCGCCCTGCTCCGGCGACCCCTCTTTCCTCTCCCAACACCCCACCCCTGAGAACTCTGTGGTCCAAGCCTCTACATCCAAAGGCGCATTCCCTAACGCACCACCTGATAAGGAATCCAAGAAGCTGAACCATCTTGGGAAGATGTTTTCTTCCTCCAGCTTGGGACTGCTGTCGGCGAACACCGCATGTCTGTTGGGCCGTTACACCCACTATGTGTGGGATACAGTAGCACAGGTGCTGCCACAGTGCTCGGAGGCGGCCCGGGCCGTGCTCTCCCGTGCAGTCGCTGAGGGGAGAGACGCAGCCAAGTTCACCATAAGATGTGGACTGGACACCGCCGACTCGCTAGGTAGGACAATTTCAAAGTCAGTAGCCCTTCGACGCTATGCCTGGCTGAGGTCGACTGGTTTTTCCGGGGATGTCCAAGCTACCTTGCTGGACATGCCTTTTGATGGCCGTCGCCTGTTCGGCAACAAAGCAGACAACGCGATAGAGCGCTTTAAGGACTCCCGGCTATGGCCAAGTCCTTTGGCCTCTCCACCCGACCTGCGCAGTCTGCTTTTTGCCCCTTTCGTGGCTACGAAAGGGGTGTCCCGCCACGTTCCACCCAGGGCCACAGGCCAGCGCAAGCTGTCCAGCCCCTGCGTGGCCGGGGACCCACTTTCATGGGTCTGGGGGCCAGTGAGCGGGCCAGTCCACCAGCGCCCCTTCTGCAACAGCCTCCAAACCCTCCTAGTTCGACCTTTCAAGGCCACCAATTGCCAGTGGGCGGCAGGATTCGCCATCACGTCCCCCACTGGCGCACCATCACGTCAGACAGGTGGGTTTTACAGATAGTCCGAAGGGGCTCTCCCCTTCGAGACTACCCCTCCATCCATTCCACCTCAATACCATCGCATGTCGGAGGATCATTTGGCCCTTCTCCAACAGGAAGTTACGGCTCTCATGGCCAAGGGAGCTATCGAGCGAGTTCCTTTTCCAGAATTAGGTCGTGGTTGCTATTCCCACTACTTTTTGGTGCCCAAGAAGGACATAGGCCTGCGTCCTATCTTGGATCTCTGAAACGTCAACCGCTTCCTCCGGAAGGAGAAGTTCAAAATGTTGACATTAGCTCAGGTCCTGTCTGCCCTCGACCCTGGAGACTGGATGGTAGCGTTGGACTTGCAGGATGCTTACTTTCACTTCCCCGTCCTGCCGGCCCGCCGGCGTTACCTGCGGTTCACGGTAGGCCACGAGCACTTTCAATTACTGTGCTTCCCTTTGGCCTTACCAGCGCCCCTCAGGTGTTCACGAAAGTGATGGCGGTGGTCGCAGCTCATCTGCGCAGATCAAGGGTTCCAGTCTTCCCCTATCTCGCGACTGGCTGTTGAAGGCGGGCTCACCCCAGGCAGTCGTCCCCCACCTCCAAACTACAGCGGACCTCCTCCATTCGCTGGGGTTCACTATCAACATGCCGAAGTGACTCCCTCTCAGAAGCTCCTCTTCATCAGAGTGGTTCTGGACACGACGCAGTTTCGGGCTTATCCTCCCGAGCAGCGAGACCGGGATATTCGGGCTATGATTCCGATCTTTCAGCCTCTATACCGGGTTTCGGTCAGAATGACCCTGAGGCTGCTGGGCCTCATGGCCTCCTGCATCCTGCTGGTAGATCATGCCAGGTGGCATATGCGGGCTCTGCAGTGGGACCTGAAGTTCCAGTGGGCACAACATCAGGGGAATCTGTCCGATTGCGTTCAGATCTCGGAGGGCACTGCACAACAATTGCAGTGGTGGCTAACGAACCAGGATTGGGTCAACGGCAGATCCCTCTCCCTTCCCCAACCGGAGTTTACAGTGGTGACGGATGCGTCACTTCTAGGGTGGGGCGGCCCCATGGGAGAGGCGGAGATCAGAGGCCTCTGGTGTCCGGCGGAGTCCGGGCTTCACATCAACCTTTTGGAGCTCCGGGCGATCCATCTTGCGCTAAATGCATTCCTTCCCTCTGTCCGGGGAAGAGTCGTGCAGGTGTTCACGGACAACACCACCGCTATGTGGTACTGTAACAAAGAGGGCGGGGTGGGGTCGTGGACCCTATGTCAAGAGGCTCTCCGCCTCTGGACCTGGCTGGAACATCATGGCATACCCCTGGTGGTTCAACAGCTGGCAGGTTCACTGAATGCCAGGGCAGACGAACTCAGCTGCAGGTGCATGATGGATCACGAATGGCGTCTTCACTCGGAGGTGGTGCAAGGTCTCTTTCTGCAGTGGGGAGAGCTTTGGTTAGATCTATTCGCCACCGAAGAGAACGCGCAATGTCAGCAATTCTGCGCGTTGGAATTTCCAAGGCGGTACTCGCTAGGTGGCGCTTTTCGTCGCGAGTGGAGTTGCGGTCTTCTATAAGCCTTTCCGCCTATACAACTTCTGCCCAGTGTGCTGAAGAAGATCAAGCACGACCGGGCCCAGGCTTTCTTGTGGCTCCAGGTTGGGCACGAAGAGGCTGGTATCCCGAGTTGTTACACATGGCCATCGATCCTCCGATCAGACTGCCTCTTCGGGAGGATCTTCTGTCGCAGCAGCAGGGGACGGTCCTCCACCCGAACCTGTCCAGCCTCCACCTTCTTGCGTGGAGATTGAGCAGCGACAGTTGACAGCCTTCGACTTTCCTCCTGAAGTCTGTGATGTTATCTTGCCAGTCAGGCGTTCCTCCACTAAGACGGTATACGCCTGCAGATGGAACTAATTTGTGGCATGGATCCCCTTTCTGCCCCTCTTTCTGAGGTTCTCTTGTTCCTCCTTTCTTTGGCCCAGCAGGGCTCTGCTCTCGGCACTCTTAAGGGCTATCTCTCGACCATTTCAGCCTTTCTTCGGCTTTCTGATCAGCCTTCTCTTTTCAAGTCCCCTGTTGTAAATTGCTTTCTTAAGGGCATTACTCATCTTTTTCCTCCTATTCCCTTCGTAATGTCTCAGTGGGACTAGAACTTGGTTCTTACTTATCTTATGTGCGCTCCCTTTGAGCCGTTACATAACTGTCCTCTCAGACTTCTCACTTTAAAGACTGCCTTTCTGGTTGCCAACACTTCTGCTCGCAGGGTGAGTGAGCTCCAGGCTCTTTCTTCGAAACCTCCTTTTCTGGCGGTTCATCCGGACAAGGTTGTCCTTCGAACTCGACCCTCTTTTCTTCCTAAAGTTGTTACTTCTTTCCACATTGGTCAAACCATCACTTTGCCCACCTTCTTTCCGCCTCCGCATCCTTCTAAGGAGGAAGAGAGGCTCCACCTTCTGGATCCAAAACGTGCGCTTTTATTTTATTTGGATTGCACCAAGCAATTCCGGGTGGATGACCAGCTCTTGGTTGGCTATGTGGGTGCCAAAAAAGGTCGGGCCATGCACAAAAGCACCATCTCTTGGTGGGTTGTTTTGTGCATTACAGCTTGCAACTCTTTTGCAAAGAAGGAGCCTCCAGTGGGATTGCACGCCCATTCCATAAGGGCGACGGCAGCTACGACTGCTTTGGAACAGGGAGTCCCCCTCAATGAAATCTGTCAGGCAGCTACGTGGGCATCTCTGCACATGTTCACGAAACACTACTGCCTGGACAGCCAAGTCCGGAGAGACCGCTTCTTTGGCCTTTCTGTTCTCCAGGACTTTCTGGTGTGAACTTGGTTCGCAGACCCACCTCCGGGGTTGGTATTGCTGGGGTATCTATTCTAAAGATAAGGAATCTATAACTAATTGTCTCTTTGAGATAAACAAGTTACTTACCTACGGTAACGATATATCTGTAAGAGACCTAGATTAGTTATAGATTCCTTACCGCCCCACCCATCCTCCCCGTTCTGCGAACTGACTTAGAGGGTCAGGGAATACCTTTCAGGGCCCTAGTTTTGTGCACCAGTGGTCAGTGTCTTGCATGGGTCTGCGCTTCTGGCGTGGAATGTTGTGTAAAAGAACTGAGGTCAGCGCGTGAGGGCGGCATCTAAGTAGTTACTGCGACGTCATCCCGGCGACCACTACGGCAACAACGAACGCGGAGCCGACCAACGCCACCTTTCGACGCGCAGGGGTACTGCTGACGAAAAAATTCTCCGGATCCAGTCGGATGCCTGGGGGTAATTCTAAAGGTAAGGAATCTATAACTAATCTATGTCTCTTACAGATATATTGTTACCGAAGGTAAGTAACTTGTTCTTCTCGAGCTTTGGTATGCTTCATGGATTCTCCCTGGTCTGAGATTCACTAAATGCTGGCTATCTTCACATATGTGCTGTGAAGCTTGAGCTGTGGTGGAAGTAGGGAGCTCAGCACTTCCCCCTCATTGACTGAACTTTGGGTTCTTTCAAATGAGGTGATACTGTTTAGTGCAATTTTACAAGTACCAGGGATTCCAAGTCGATGGGGAATAACTCAACCATGTAAATTTATGAAAGATACCAACGCTTGTGAACTAAAGTTATAGGTAAGTAACTCATTTCATAAGCTGCGCATTTGTCTATAATTGCATAATATGCTGCATAACCATCTAGCCTTGTCACATAAATTGGCTTGACATGGACCATAATTCAAATCGCCTAGTTAATAACCAACTCAGGATTTTAAGAACACATAAGACTTGTGCTGACACTTTAAAGCCACAAAGGTTGTTGGTATAGCACAGAGCACCTCCAAAATATTCCAAGTTATTAAGTCTATCAGATGCTTACTTACTTTTGCCTACTACCCCTCCTGGAGTACAGGGCATCAGAGAGAACTCTCCAGCCATCACTGTCCTGGGCTTTTTTTTCAATCTGACTTCAGGTGTAACTCACCTCCTTTCAGCCATCCTTGAGACCTTAGTGCCAGGTCTCTCTTTTTCTTTTCTCGCAAGGGTTCTAGGTCAGGGCTTTCCTGGTGGTGTTTGATGTGGGCTTGCGGAGGGGGGAGTTGGAAAGTCAGATACCATAGGTCGTTGTTGCTGACTCTGTTTGGCCAGCGGTTTTGGAGAATTTTCCTCAGATACCGCTCAGCCCTCCACAGGGCTTGGTCGCCCCACTCACTGCTGCCGCTCCTGCCTGCCTTGCCGCCTCCTGCCTGGAGATTCCTTCGCTCGCTGCCCGCTGCTCCTGGGACTTTCCCGCTGCCCGCTGCTCCTGGGACTTTCCCGCTGCTCCTGGGACTTTCCCGCTGCCCGCTGCTCCTGGGACTTTCCCGCTGCTCCTGGGACTTGCCCGCTGCTCCTGGGACTTCCCGCCACTGCCTCCCTGCGGCCCCGCCCCCGTGATTCCATTCGCCGCCCCGCTCCCGCCACCCAGCTGCTCCTCCCTCCAGGCTCCTTACTTATGACGCCCCTGAGCGACCGCGCAGCGGCCGCGAGCAGCGGGAGCACCGACGGAGCGCCGAAGGTGCGCCAAAGGTAAGCCCGTCTGCGCCCGTCCGCGCCTGGCCCGCGCCCAGCGCCAGGACCCCTGGATCCCACCGATGCAACACTACTCGACGGACCTACGACGCCGCCACCCTCACCGCACTCAATGCCGGCCGGAACCCTGCCTGCTACCGAGCCTCACCGAGACGCACCCACGGACCCTTCACCTGCCAAGCCTGCCGATTCACCTGCCCCCGGACGTGCACCACCTCCGCCAAGTCGAGCACCAGCAGCAACCACCTGAAATGCATCCTGTTGAACACCCGCTCCGTCCACAGGCACGCCGTGGAACTCTGGGACCTGCTCGACGCAACAGCACCGGACGTCGCCTTCCTCACCGAAACCTGGATGAACGCCTCCTCAGCGCCCGACATCGCCATAGCCATCCCGGACGGATACAAGATCACCCGGAAGGACCGCGTCAACCAGACGGGAGGAGGCATCGCCATCGTACACAAGAACACCATCCGCATCTCGACTAACTCCGATGAGACCTTCACCGCCGCCGAACACCTACACTTCCAGATACACACTGACCCCAAGACCACCCTCCGAGGCACCCTCATCTACAGACCCCGGGACCACGCACACTATTCAGCGAAGACATCGCAGACTTCATCAGCCCGCACGCCATGCCCTCCGCCGACTACATCCTCCTAGGGGACCTCAACTTCCACCTGGAGAACAACAACGACAGAAACACCACCGCCCTGCTGGACAACCTCGCCAACCTCGGACTCAAGCAACTGGTGAACACGCCCACCCACTACGCCGGCCACACGCTTGACCCCGTCTTCTCTTCCAGCAAGCACATCTCCTTCAGCCACGCCACCGGACTCCACTGGACCGACCACAGCTGCGTCCACTTCAGCTTCAGAAAGACTGCGACCCACCACCACCCGCAACAGGCTCCCCGCCGGAGCTGGAGCAAGATCACCGCCGAGCAGCTCACCGCCTCCCTCAGCCAGAACACACCCACCAACACAACGGACCCAAGCGAAGCAGCCAGCAACCTCGCCAAGTGGCTGACCGCCTGCGCCGACGACCTCGCACCACTAAAAAACCCTCCCAGCAGACCCGGAAGCAAGAAAACCCCTTGGTTCACCAACGAACTCAAGGAATCCAAGAAGAACTGCCGCACTCTCGAGAAAGCCTGGCGACTCGACCAGACCACAGACAACAGGACCGCCCTCAAGCACGCCACCCGCAAACACCACCAGCTGATCCGTGCCACCAAGAAGTCGGCACTCAAAGAACGACTGGACAACAACGCCCACGACAGCAAGGAACTTTTCAGCATCGTCAAAGAGTTCTCCAACCCCAGCGCCGGAAACAACGACATCACCCCCTCGCAAGACCTCTGCAACTCACTCGCCGCGTTCTTCCACCGCAAGATCACCGACATACATAACAGCTTCGACGCACAGACCACGCACCCTACCGCCGAACCAACGCCCGCCACCACCACCCTCTGCAACTGGACCCCGATCAGCACCGAAGACACCACCCGCACGATGAACTCCATCCACTCCGGATCACCAACCGACCCCTGCCCACACCACGTCTTCAACAAAGCCGACGCCACCATCGCACCCCATCTCCGGGACATCATCAACTCCTCCTTCCACACCGCCACCTTCCCGGAGAGCTGGAAGCACGCCGAGCTTACCGCCCTCCTGAAGAAACCAACGGCGGACCCCACCGACCTCAAGAACTACCGTCCCATCTCGCTCCTTCCGTTTCCGGCCAAAGTCATCGAGAAGACCGTCAACAGACAGCTTGCCGCCTTCCTCGAGACGAATGGATCCTCGACCCCTCGCAGTCCGGGTTTCGGGCCAACCACAGCACCGAGACCGCCCTTATCGCAGCCACCGACGACATCAGAACCCTAACCGACAACGGGAAACAGCAGCCCTCATCCTCTTGGACCTCTCCGCGGCGTTCGACACCGTCTGCCACCGCACCCTAGTGAAGCGCCTCAGCAACATCGGAATCCGAGAGAAAGCACTGGAATGGATCATCTCGTTCCTCGCCGGAAGAACCCAGAGAGTCCGCCTCCCCCGTTCAGATCCGAGGCCACCGAAGTCATCTGCGGCGTTCCACAAGGATCTTCACTCAGTCCAACCCTCTTCAACGTCTACATGAGCCCCCTCGCAGCCATCGCACGCCAACACAACCTCAACATCATCTCCTACGCCGACGACACCCAGCTGATCCTCTCCCTCACCAACGACCCCACCACCGCCAGAGCCAACCTACACGACGGGATGAGAGACGTCGCCGACTGGATGAGGAACAGCCACCTTAAACTGAACTCAGACAAGACGGAAGTCCTCATCCTGGGCTCATCACCCTCCGACTGGGACGACTCTTGGTGGCTCCGGCCCCTGGGCACCGCGCCCAAGCCAACGGACCACGCACGCAACCTGGGCTTCATCCTGGACTCCTCCCTGTCGATGACCAGACAAGTCAACGCCGTCTCATCTTCGTGCTTCAACACCCTGCGCATGCTCCGCAAGATCTTCAGATGGATCCCCACTGAAACCAGGAAGACCGTCACCCAGGCACTCGTCACCAGCCGACTGGACTATGGGAACACCCTCTACGCCGGAACCACAGCCAAACTTCAAAAAGACTCCAGCGCATCCAGAACGCCTCCGCACGACTCATCCTGGACATCCCCCGACACAGCCACATCACCGGACACCTGAAAGACCTGCACTGGCTCCCCGTCAGCAAGAGAATCACGTTCAGACTCCTCACCCACGCACACAAGGCCCTCCACGACCTGGGCCCCAAGTACCTCAACGACCGCATGACCTTCTACACGCCCACCCGCCAGCTACGATCAACCAGCCACGCCCTCGCCACCGTACCACGCATCCGCAGAGCCACCGCCGGAGGAAGATCCTTCTCCTACCTGGCAGCCAAGACCTGGAACTCCCTCCCCACTCACCTTCGGCGAACCCAGGACCATCTCTCCTTCAGGAAGCAGCTCAAGACCTGGCTGTTCGAGCAGTAACTTACCCCCTCCCCCAGCGCCTTGAGACCCTCCCGGGTGAGTAGCGCGCTCTATAAATGCCGTGATTGATTGATTGATTGAGATAGGTGTTGATGTCTCCCCTGTGTATGGGGCCAAGTTGTGCTGATGTGGCTGCCACATTGTCAGTCTTTTCTTGCATCTGCAGTCGGTATGGGAGAGTAGGGCCAGGTCGTCTGCACAGTCCAAGTCTTCGAGCTGCGTCGAAGGTGTCCACTGGATCCCATTTCTTCTCCTTGCGATGGATGTTTTAATGATCCAGTCCATGGCAGGAAGAGAAAATGCGAGAACAAACAACCTTGGCAGACTGCTCCTCACTTGGAAGTTTGTTGTCCTCCATGGACTATCTTGCAGGTCATTCCCTTGTAAGAGTTCCTGAGGATTCTTACTAGTTTATCTGGCATACCGTAGTGGCAAAGGAGTTTTCAAAGGGTCTCTCAATCCACGCTGTTGAATGCCTACTCCTAGTCAATGAAGTTGACATAGAGAAGGGAATTCCATTCCATCGACTCCTCAATGATGATGCTCAGTGTTGCAATCTGGTCTGGTCTGATTTAGTTATAGATCCAATAATATTTCTCTGGTAGTCATGCCACAGTTATTATGGTCAACTCTGGTTGAATTAACATTCATTGCATCCAACAGAATATGACAACTGCTCTTGGTAGCTGTACCTTTTCTCCTTATACCCAAGTAATTCTGACATTTTGACTTTATTATGACAAATATAGAACTAAGCTTACTTCCCTGAAAGGTGCTGTAGAGTTGTGTTATTGAAAGGAAGTTTGTTTAAGCACAAAAGAAAGGTACCCTTCATTCAGCGGCCTACTACTTGTTGAGTTCTTTATTACAGTTTTTGTTTCATGTACAAATTGTTTTTTAATGCATTAATTTGTTTGTAATTGTAGGAGAGACAGGCATTGGAAAGTCAACGCTCATAGACACTTTATTTAATACAAACTTTGAGGATGACGAGTCATCTCATTGCGAACCTTCTGTAAAGCTTAAAGGGCAGACTTATGAGCTCCAGGAAAGTAGCGTGCGTTTGAAATTAACCATTGTCAGTACAGTAGGATTTGGCGACCAGATAAACAAGGAAGACAGGTTAGTACCTCTTTTTAAAGCATGTGATACAAGTGTTATCAAAATGTTTGAAATAAAAATAATTACTTAAGATAGTATGCTTTTTCATTTGTGTTTTCAATACTCAACTCCTGTAATTGTTTCCTGAATTAATTTTGCAGTAGTACCTCCCATTCATTGTAGGGCATTTCTATAATTTTATTTTTAAGTGTCATTGTATGGAACCGATGAAGAATTGTATACCCTCTCTTATGTCCTATTCTTCGCAGATTTTTCATGTCTGTGTTGCATTACTAATTTCAATAGCATAACTCGTCTTAGTGGTGGCATTGATATGAAGGTCAGTTAATTGAAACTAAGAAACTGGACCATATCAATCACCTTCCGTCATCCCTCTCCGCCTCATGAAGAAATTCTAAGCTTTCAGTGACTTTGGCAAACTGTTTTACCATTATGCAAAGTTCAGCGCTCTAATGGGTTTCTGGTTCATTAGTAATAGGTGTTTTACTAGTATCAAGGCTAATAGTACGAACTGAGGATGTGACTCTCAAATTTTGTTTGTGCATCTAAGTTGCATTATGCTGTAGAAATTAAATAGGGATTCATGGACCTAATGAGGATGCTAAGTGCTCTGCTTCATAATGCCTTCCCGACTCTCTTTTGAGGAGCATGGATGGTAGGATGTTATTTGCGCTACATGGAAGGTGTTGAGTTTGGTGTGTGAGGATTGGAGATGTGGTCTAACTGTTGTGTGACAAACTGATAGTTATGCATAAGCATTTCATTTTTCAGAAGAGTTGGAGAATAGATAGATACATTTCTTTATTTGCATGCTTAACCATTAAAAGATATAAAACTTAACAATCATACAAAACCAATACATTAATCATACAATCTTAATTATATAAAAACATAAAAACATCCAACTGCCATTTTACAATAAATAATAAATAAAAAGCTTCTTCTAACCACATAAAAACTAGGGCACAATTCTTAAAAAGGGCCCCTTATCACTGCCGAGCACCTCGTATCTTTACCACACAGCTTAAGAAGTGCCCCATACAAACACATGTGTAAACATCTCTCAACATGGTCAGAAAAAGCATAGCCGGCCTCACTTGGCAAAATTTAGCCTCCTTCAGACTGGAGGTCAGGTATTTGTTTCCTCTGTGCATTGTAATGACCACAAAACATGACAACATGCAGCATAGTCTGCTCAGAAGAGCCATCACATCCGCACGGCCATAGACGGTCGTCTGCAACCCAACCTTTAGGTAAACTAACCATTGGCAAAAACACATTGATCCGGAGTCTGGAGAGCAGGTGATGATGATAGATGTTGTTCACCCAGATTAAATATGAAGCCATGGAACAGATTGTCTGTGTCAATAAATAAGCCCGCACTGATGGTTTGCAAGATTCTAGTTCCTCACAATTGATAGATAGCTGCATGGGAAGTGATGTTTAACCCATTGATAATCTCATTTGGTGATACCTTCTGAGTGCTTGAACAAACTAGAGCGACCCAAAGAAATAAAAGCAGACTTTATATAATTCAGACAAGGAATTGTTTTATGATTATCAAGAGAAAGACAATCCTGAATAGTCAGCCTATTTAAAATAGGCTCATTTTAAGCCTAATGAAAAGCCAGCACAGTAGAGTCCTAAGTTTGAGCAGGTCAGAGATCTAACAAATGGCCAGCTTCTCATGTACCGCAAATGTGGAAGAGCCTCTTGAGGAATTTGTTCTCCTCCCGCTGAATTGGGTCACAGTCCCGATAGACTCAAAGGTCACTACCATAACTAGCCACTGACACACACTTGGTCTTCTAAACCTTAATCCGGGCTTTCACAGGTTTCTTACCTACCCGCTGATTGAAATCCATCACAGCCCCAGGCAACCTAGCCAGAGTTAACGTCTTTGAATAAACAGAGGGGGCCCAGGAGGATTTGTCATCAAATAAAACACCCACGTAATTAAAAGAACCCACCTGGGCGAATCTGGCTTTCTGGCAAACATGACTCCTCACTTTAACAGGCTTGGCCCCCAACCTCATCGTAAATGATTTGGCGGAATTAACCGACCAATCCAAACCCTCCATGGAGGAGATATAAGCATGCAAAAGACGTTGGAGACTTAAAGCCATCCTCAACATGAGGACAGCATTATCTGCATATAAAAGTACTGGAATTGCCCTCGAACCCATCTTGGAGGGGGGACTGGGGGGGGGATCACCCTGGACCTCCAAGAAAAACAATGCCAAGCCATTTATGTAAATGGTAAACGAAAATGGAGCTAAAATACAACCCTGCCGTACACCACGGGAAATAGGAAAACTCGTCATGCAAGCGCCATCACTCATGTATCTGATGGAGCCTGACATATCCCTGTGAAGATCAGCCAAAAAGGAGACTGAAGCCGGCTCTACCTCATAACTAATAAGAGGGCCCACAGTTTTGATCGGTTCACCCGATTGAAAACTGTTGAAAGATCCATAAAACTCAGTTACACTGACCCCTTTTTGGCCACATTCTTGAATACTGGGACTATAATGGATTGTGACCAAGATGACAAGAGACCATGGGCAGCTGCCACATTTAAAATATTTGTCAATAAAGGAGCCCAGATAGTGATGTCTTCCTTGAATAGGTCTGCTGGAACACTGTCTGGCCCCGGAGCCTTATGCCTCGATCCTCTAAGCCCCAGATCTCGGATCTGGTTCAGGAAGTTAAAGATCTCAAAGCTCTTGTTAGGAGTCTCTCTGACTCTTTGTCTATGGCACTCTTTGAGATCCATCATATGAAAAAACAAATGAGTAGTTTACCTGCTAGATTAGTGGGGGAACATGGTGTAATGAATTGCCCGGGACAGTCGGGTATGAACTTGGAGGGGAGACCAGTGGGGAACATTAGACACGGTAAAGAGGGCGGGGGCACACTTCGCTTGGCACCATGCAATAAACACGGCCCCCAGTTATCGGCTCTCGCAAGTAGGCCTGTAAATAAGGGAGCCGGCCCAAGACATCGCCCTAACTTTGACATCATCATCTCACCCCTGATTGTTCCCCCTGTTCCTGCAGAAAAACCGCCCAACATCGCACAAAGTACAGCTAGGATTCCCGATAATGGAAATGTAATTTTCCTAACTGGTGTTCCCAAACTCCCACCAATTCTTGGTCCAGAACAAACACAGGTTATTACAAGGTGGAGCCCTATGAGACCTCACACAGGGATCTCAGACATCAGGGTTGGTACTCCACCACCAGCACAACAACAAACATCCATATGGTCATGGAACATTGCAGGGCTCAGGTCCAAGGCTGCTTCTGCTAACTGGAACACCTTCATAGAACAACATGACGTTTGCCTATTCCAGGAAACCTGGTCGACAGCTCCAGTCTTCTGTCCAGGTTACTTAAAATTTTACGCCCCGGCCATCCCTGGAGGTAAGGGTCGTCCTTCAGGGGGGCTGACTGCCTGGATTCGCCAAGGAATTGGCCTCACGGTTTCAGAGCTGCTGACGGGGAGCTCTGACATTATAGCGATTCGACTGATGAACACCCCACATGGCAATACTGACATTTACAAGATACATTCAAGAGGGGTTAGAGGCGGGAGGAAATCAGACACCGTAGCAGCTGTTGATGAGATTTGGACAAAAGGTCAGGTAAATCCTTAGTTATATTAGCTGGTGATTTTAACGTAACCTTCGAGCCATTGGATAGTGAGGATTGTGACCTTACAGCGGAAGAGGTTGCCGCTTGGAATAATCCCAAACTGGAGCTATCTGCGATAAATCGATGGTCAGAAGCTGGGATACAATTGAAAGCACTTTGCCTAGAAAGAGGCATTAGGGCGGCAAATGGTAGAACCACTTCTGATAGAAAAGGGGCTAGCACTTTTAATAATGGCCACCACTCTAGTCGTATCGATTACCTCTTTATTGATTTAAAGCTATGGCATACCCTTCTGGACATGGCTGTGATAGAGCGAGTGGAGAGCGACCATAACCCACTTACATCAAACTTCTGCCTCCTGCACTTGGAAGACTCATCAACCCCCCCTTACATAACATCTACTAGCGATCTACTGGTTAGTAACGACATGAGGAGACTCAAATGGTCCAAAATAATTGATAATCCTGACACACTGTCCTCCATTAGCAGGGACATGGACGATGCGGTTGCCGCGATGGAGGCTCTCCACGCTAGTAATCTCCCAGTAGGTTTAACAACCACAATTCATGAATCTCGATTTGATAAAATGCAATTGTACTTTCAGAGACCATATAGCGGTAGAGGCAAGCATCCCCAAACCCAACAAAACTGGTTTAACAAAGAGTGTAGGCAAGCTCGCAAATACCTTGGGGGAGGTATCAGAACAAAAAAATCCTAATGCGAAATGGAATGCCAGGAAGGCCTATAAAATTGCCCAAGTAAAAGCAAAAAAAGAGTGGGACGAAGGAAGGTGGCAGGAACTGAAATCTGCATGTACAAGGAGCAATCCGCAACATTTCAGGGCTTCTGTAAAATGGGGCAGGGGTGCACATCCCCCTCCCCCTGATAATTATGTTGCTCCAGGGTCATGGGTAGAACACTTCTCTCTCCAGTATTGTATTAACGCTAATGAGGAATGTGAATCTTTAGTATTGGTTCCTAGTTATTCAGCAGGCCTGGCTTTTGAGTTAGCAGATGTAATGGTGGCGCTCAATGCAATCACGGGAGGAAGAGCCCCGGGTATTGATAGTGTCCCTGCTGACGTCTTTTTATATGATAGGTAGAAGTGGAGCAGGTACATAATGCTGTTTGAAAATGTCATTTCTCAGGGTCCCCCCATTCCAGATGCGTGGAAGGGGGCGGAGATTATACCGGTTTACAAGAAGGGGGATAGAGCTCTGCCCGGGAACTATCGGCCCATCAGCCTCATTGACTCTATTCAAAAGGTGGTGGCACGCCTTGCCCTAGGAAAGCTACAAGAGTGGATCGATGACAATATTTTGACTCCCCTTGAGGCAGAGTTTTGTGCGCACATAAGCACTATCGACCAGGTTTTTAGATTTTTACTATTATATTGGTGAACAGTGGTACTCTGCGAAGGCAGCATGTACGCCGCCTTCGTCGATTTAAAATTGGCTTTTGATCTAGAATCCCTGTGTTAGACTTGGCATCTTTTGGCGTGTTTCCCCTGAGTTTTTGCTTTCTGACCTCCCGGTTTTGACTCTGTTTTGCTGGTGTAACGTTTCTGCGCGCTTTTCGCACTGCTGATCAGTGGTAAAGCGCAGGTGCTCCTATGGTAAATTGTGTTATGGATTGGTGTTTCCATGATTGGATATTTGATTTACCTGTTAGCCCCTAGTAAAGTGCACTGCGTGTGCCAGGGCCGGTGAATCAAATGCTACCCGGGGGCCTGCAGCACTGGTTGTGCCACCCCCGTGAGTAGCCCTGAAAACGGTAACTCAGACCTGCCGTTGCAGAGTCTGCGCGCAGTTTGTAACTGCCTTATCGACTTGGCCAGTGCACACACTGGCCGGTCCCTAACCTTCCCTTTTCTTGCATGTCAGGCACCCCTCAGGTAGGCCCAAGGTACCCCTGTGGGCAGGGTGCAATGTATGTGAAAGGTAGGACATGCCCCGGTGTGTGTGGCATTTCCTAATAGTGAATTACAGCCAATTTCGTTTTTCACTATTGCAAGGCTACCAGTTCCCCATAGGACAGAATGGGAGGTTTGTTCATAACATCTTATGAACATAACTGGCCCAGGGAATTCGGTAAGAAAATGAAGTTTCGTATGCCTGAACTCAGAATCTAAAGATGCCTCTTTTAGTGAAGGTGATTTTTACATTCTGTGTTTGAAAATACCACTTTTGGAAAGTGGGTATTTTCTTGCTCAGTCATCCCGTGTGCCTCTGCTGGAATGTGGATTGCCTGTCTGGGTTTTGGATGACAGAAGGCTGGGGGAGCAGGAGGGGCGCCAGATGGTCTAGGTAGGTCAGGAAAGGGCTGAAGAGACCTGGGTTACGATGGGGGAAGGGGAGGAGATTTCCTTGCACCTCAAAGGGCCTGCTCTGCCTCTGACAAATGCCGTCTCCACCTCCTGCCAGGAATTCACACCAGAGAAGGCAGAACTGGTCCTGACCGGGCACAGGCCCTCTCTGCCTAAGAGATCAAAGGATTTTTGGACATAAATGCTGGGTCCCAGACCCCTGAACTTTAGAACTCATCTGGACAAGAAGACTGCCAAGAAGAAGAGCCGGAGAAGCTGCGAAAAGGAACGACTGCTTTGCTGGGAGCTTTGCTGGGCTGACCTGCAGTGGCTGCTTCTGTCTTGGGCAGTGAAAGGCCTGAACTGGACTTCCTGCAACCTAATTTGTGAGTCTCTCCAAGGGCTTTAGGTAGAGCTTGCCCCCTGTTCACGAAGTCTCAGGAACAGCAAAGACTTCAAGTTCTTCGACCCGCAGCACTGGGGACTGTGTTTTGTGCTGCAACCCGAAGAACACCAACTCGACGACGTCTACGACGCCACTGCCGACTCCGTGTCCTGAAGGCAACGCAGAGGGCACCGCCGCAACGCCGCACCGCAACCCTGGTCTCACGACGACGCCTGTTGCCGCCGCCACCGAGCCGATGCTTGCACCGCAACCTGTGGGCACCACACTCCGCACCGCCTCACTTCACGCCGAAGCTTTGGCACCGCAGAGGGCACCGCCGCAACGCCGCACCGCGACCCTGGTCTCACCGACGATGCCTGTTGACGCCGCCACCGAGCCGCTGCTCGCACCGCGACCTGTGGGCACCGCACTCCGCACCGCCTGGCTTCACGAGGACGCCTTGGCCTGCCTGACGCTGCCACTTCCCGCCGAGATCGACGCCGCTGCTTGCACCGTGGTTCGGGGGCACCGCTCGTAAGTTACACGACGCACCGCCCTCATCCCACACCGCAGCCTTGGCCTACCGACGCCGGCGCCATCGACTCCAGTTCGTCAGCCAACGACAGCGCTTCAGCAACGACGCCGCCGCTGCTTGCACCGTGATCTGCCAGCACCGTGACGAGCACCACCTTCATCTCGCACCGCGACCCTGGTCTCACCGACGACGCCATCTGACGCCGCCACTGAGCCGCTGCTCGCGCCGCGACCTGAGGGCACAGCACCACTGCACTTCGCACCGCAACACCCGACGCCTGCTGACGGCAGCGCTCCTGACTCCATCAGAGAGGAGATCGACCTGCAACGCGTGTGACTTCGCGGGCCCCATCGCCCTGCATCTCTGAAAGGTACTGTT
This sequence comes from Calotriton arnoldi, assembly GCA_963921515.1. Taxonomy (NCBI): domain Eukaryota; kingdom Metazoa; phylum Chordata; class Amphibia; order Caudata; family Salamandridae; genus Calotriton; species Calotriton arnoldi. The sequence goes on from CAWUFW010010148.1 coordinate 210,035, forward strand.
TGCGGGTCTTTCCGACACCGTAGCTGGCCTGCGACCCCGCGGTCAGCCAGAACTGTTTTGGATGTGTGTGTTCACGACGCTGTGGTAGCCCGGACGGCGCTATCCACACAAGGAACTCTTTTTAATCAGCGTATTTTTGAATTGTGAACTTTTAAGTATAGTATTGTGGTTCTTTATCGTTTTTGGTCTTGTTTTAATTATATAAAAATATTGGATATTTTTCTAAACTGGTGTGGTGTCCTTTTGTAGTGAGTACACTGTATTACTGTTGGTTATGTGCAAATGCTTTACACACTGCCTCTAAGATAGGCCTGGCTGCTCGTGCCAAGCTACCAAGGGGGTGAGCAGGGGTTATTTTAGAAGTGTAACTCCCTTATCCTGACTAGAGTGGTGGTTTTTGCCTGGCTTTGGCCCGCGCCCTAGCCTACCAAGAATCCCATTTCTAACACCCGTAACAAGTTATGGGTGGTCCTACGGGACCTAGGTATGCCGACGGACCTGTTAGTTTTTCTTGTTCGTCTTCATGAGAATAACTTTACCCATATACGTTGGAGCACACAAGGGAAGAACACTGACCCGTTCCCCGTTGAAAAGTGAGTGCGCCAAGGGTGCTTTTTGGCCCCAACGCTGTTTTCCCTCTTCATCAACGAAGTTGCCAAATTCTTATCTCTCACACCCACTGATGCCCCGACTCTAGCCGGCTCCAAGGTCCCTATCCTAATGTTTGCCGACGACACGCTTATCTCTAAGACACCCAGTGGGTTACAGCGGGCGTTGTCTTCATTTGAAAATTTTTGCAAGCTCAGAGGGTTAAAGATGAACACAGAAAAAAAAAAACTCATGATCTTTAACAAGCATTGATCTTTTAGGGGCAAGATTACTATGGAGGGTGTACCACTAGAGCAAGTGGATGCCTTTAACTATTTAGGTATTACCTTGGAGAAAAAGTTGTTATGGAGGCCTCACATTGAAATAATGTCATTAAAACATCGACAATTGGCGGGAGCCCTAAGCAAAGAATTTAGAACATCCTTGACAAAACCAGTAAGTCCTGCCTTACAGATCGATAACGCAAAGGTGGTGAGCTCAGTTCTGTATGGCTCGGAGCTCTGGGGGTTTGATAATTTGACCAAGCTAGCTTACGAACAATCACCAGCCTTCCTACAAGCACCCCTTCCCTCCCACTGTTTAGTGATATGGGAAGGCACTCGCTGGTTGATCTAGCTAGGCTTTGCCCAATATTATACTGGCGTAGAATATGAAGTACCCCCGAGCTGACCACCTATGCAAGCGGTCTTATGTACGTTATAGAGGGCAGAACGCTTTCATAAAATTGATTGGCTCAGGGATATCAAAGGGGCACTGTTGGCAATGGGTCTGTCCAATTTGTGGGACAAACCATCTAGTATGCAGTCTGTCTAAAGAAGCGGTTAAGGAAAGGTACTGAGACATGGTGGGGCAAAATATCATCAGATCAAGTGATGGCACTACATTGACCAGGAGGTTCGTATCAGTAAAACACTGCCCTCGTCTTGAACCTTACTGGGACATTATATCTAAGCCCCTTGACTGCAAACTTTATTTTCAATTTAGAGTGGGTACCTTGCCTCTAAAATCTTTTACTGCAAAATGGTCACCATCGGGTGACGATAAGTGCCCACACTGTATTGATCATGTAGAAACATATTTCTATATTCTCTTTGTTTGCCCTGCCTATGCAGTTCCCCGTAAGATCTGGCTTGCCCCAACATGTAAGGACTAGGGCACTAGACATAGTAGAGAAGCCCTGAGAATCTTGACGATGGATCCCTCACTTTGCTATGCAATCCCTTTAGCCAAGTTTCTAAGCTGGATGTGGTGCATAAGATCGAAAATTGCTGTAAATGAGAAACATCTTGCACCTGCATAAGTTGGCTTTTTTCTTTCAGTGTGACATTGTTTTGATTTTGTTATGGGGCACTATCTAAACTCTATCACTCATGCTGAACACTTCTGCCATTCGCACTTCATGTTATGATGATATTTTTAACTCTTGTTGGTGTATTAACTCCATGTTTTGATTTTAATCCGTCGTCTTTTGATAATATTGTTCTTGCTAGAATTATGGCCTGCCTCTTTTTGAGTTGTGGCTCCAAATCTATTTGAATATATCTTATCGTTTTAACCTGTGTCCTCGCTGTATTCAGTGTTTTTATTAATTAATTTGACCTTGGTCTTTTAGTCTTATTATTGATGAACTGACAATTTTAAATGTGAACGATTCTGCCTGAAGGACACATTTTTTTAACAGTAATTTTATATCATATGCTGTAACGCTTTTATGACATTCTGTTGAAATAAAGCTTTTGGAATCGAAATATATATGTGTATATATACACAAATAAATTAATCTTTACGTACAGCAACACCTGGAAGTCTGAATTTGTAACTCTCTCTCCGTATTTGCACATAAGGAGATTTATGCAATACAATTTTATATATCTGTATTATTTCCTTTTAAATGTGTACTCTTCCTACATAGGTATGTATGTATATATTTATTACTTTACTCCTACCATAAAAAGAAAAAAATAACTTTCAACTCCCTCCAATGCACTACTGTCTCAATTATACCTCTCAATATATCTTCTACCTCCACTCTCCGACTCATCCCACTCATCCCAAACCTCATTCTACTTCTGTGATCTCCCTAAGATCCCTTCTTGACTCTTCCCTCTCTATCCTTCATTGACTCACCACAAACCTCTTTCTACTACTGTGATATCACATATAACCCTTTCTAAACTCTTCCCTCCTCTATCCCCCTTGACTCACCCAAAACCTCATTTTACTACTATGATCTCCAAAATAACACTTCCTAGACTCTTCCATCCTGTATCCCTACTTTGACTCATCCCAAACCTCATTTTGCTACTTTGACCTCCATAATAACACTTTATAGATTCTTCGCTCCTCTAACCCTTCTTTGACTCAGCCCAAACCTCATCTAACTCATATGAGCTCCCAAATAACACTATCTAGACTCTTCCCTCCTTTATGCCTACTTTATCCTATTCAATCAAGCAAACAGACATGCATTTCCACCACTCAGATTAACAATTTGTATTTTTCTATATTAATCCACTATTAATCCTTTGGATTCTGAAGTAGCGTGCTACTCGCCGAAAAGCACTTCAACGCCTCATCAGGGGTAGTAAGTGCTATATAAATGCAATTACAATACAATATAATACTGAAACAAATAATATCGACTTCCACATAAATCAACTGCACAATGTCAACAACAAACATAACATCAAGGTAAGCCAGTATAGAAGGGAGGTGGCTGAAGCACCAAGATGGCAAGACGTACTTTAATATACCAAGAGTGTGTATCAAGTTAGAACAACATGGCACATTTTAGCTTTATGTACAATCAAATTGGATCCGTAGAACTAGCCAATGTTTCTATCCTTTAGACAGATAGAAGGATCATCATCAGGACTCTAAGAATACATGAGCCCGAGAAAAACAGAGTACTGAAAGACAGCACAGAAAATGTAGGGTTGGAGGAGAAAAAGCCAAAGTATGCAATTCCAATGCATACAATGAGTGGATACTCACTGTCCACAAATCAAACTTTGCTGAAGGCAACAATGGGCTCAATTTAGCTACAACTAAAGATTCAAAATACTCAAGAATTCAGCCTAAATGATGTGAAATAATGGGGGGGGGGGGGCGTCCCCTCCCCATTATTCAGAAGCCTATCCAGAACAAAGTGTTGTCCGAAATGTAGGCTGTAACGATCTCAAAAATACTACCTTCAAAAGTACTTTGCAAAATTTGACATGTAAAGGCATGGTGAGTGAATGGGATTAGAGTAAATCTCAAGACTCTAGTAAATTACCTGTGCAAGGATTGTATAGATTCCAAAGTTGTCAAAAATTGCCAGTCTAGTTTGGATAATATCCAGGGAGATCTAAAGTGAGGTATCAGAAAGTAATGGCAGTAAAAAAAATCAGTTGGTAAAGAAATTAGGAACTTTGTATAATAATTCAGAGTGAAAAACACTCTACATTCTTTTAATGGGCAGCTTGTTTTTGAAATGTGTCCTGAGTAAGGAAACTGTTTTGCATTTTAGACGGTGGCCTTATGAACTTAGGAGTGAAGTTTGAGAGCACATGTCTCATTATGGTTTTCAATTACTTTCCTTTTTATTTTCTTACACATTGGTAGCTTACACATCTTTAAAAAAAAACAAGAAGCCAAATTTCAGTCAATCAGGTGAAGGCACAGTGATTCCATTTCCCCAGAGGCCATATTAGTGCAGATTTTTACTGCAGGTTGTGTGTAAGGGGAGTCCCTTGAGCTGTGCTCAGTTTCTTCAGATAATTCTATCTAGTATAGATAAATATATCTTCAAAAATGTTTTTCTCATCTTAAAGCTTTCTGACCTTAGCTGATTGTTGTGTCGGATTGGACAGACCAAGACTTATTCTTTAAAGACAGGCCTTTGCTAAGACTCCATTCAGTAGATCCTCACAAAGAATACATATATTGTCTGCATACTTCCCACAAGATAAGAGTGCAAAATATACTTGACATTTCTATAAAAACCCAGAAAGAGAGGGAAGGTAAACTTTTATTATGGCTGTACAAAAAATCAAAAGCCAGGGGTACCCCTCTTCGGAGGATGAGACTGAAGGCTCCCCTCAACTGCCAAAGAAAGCCCACAAAAGAAGGACGCTCTTCCATCTTAGAATATTCCTTCTACTTCCAGAGAATGACCAAATAAAATTCTGGTGTAAATTGAACATAAATCTATCTGGTCAAAGTCCATCATCTAATGTGCTTGGCTCGCCTTATACCTCTTCATTAAAGTCATTTTCAAACTGAGATAAATCAGTCTCTTGTGTCACTGAAAAAAATACTTGTGAAACTGGTACCAAAATCATTCATGACAGCACTGTTGACGGAACCAAAGCTGATGGCATTGAAGCAAAAAGCACCAGCATCGACGAAGAAACTGGATGTGTCGACATTTCCAATCCCATTGATGAAAGCAATAACTCCATCACTGACCACTCCACTGGCAACAGCGACTCTGTTAACCTCATCGTCAATATCAACCTCATGTGCCACAGTACCCGCAATGAAAATCCTGTTGATGAAGGTCCCGCCGATGACACCGTTGATGAAGACACCAATGGCAAAAGAAATGGCAAAGACATCAAACATTACATCGATGTCTGAAAAAGGGATAGCAATTACTATATTAACAGAGCTCACTCTTACAAACCGTGTCACCACTACTTCCTCAATGGCTTTAAGACACAAAAGATTCGGATAGCGAGGGACTTTTTGGTCCTGCTACAGTCCAACATGTTGTTAAGTTAATGACCAGTACCCTAATGATGACTACATTTAAAGGAGCATCAGCCTTCTGATTGGTCCAGAAGGGCAAAGTGAGGGAAGTGATTCTAAGTTCATTTATCAGTCCTTTGAGGTACATCAGGATGAAAAAGAGTGGTACTATGCCTCTGATCCTACAACTGGTGTGCGGAGGGGACCGGGAGCTGGTGCTCTGCTCAGAATCTCTTTGGTTAGAGACTAAGCCAATATACACTTTGAAGCTCCTCTTGAAAACTGCAGGTAAGGCACAAATTTAACAACCTTAAAGTGCTATCTCGCATTTTAATAAACCTTCCCAAAAATACCCCAAAGTGTTTAGTAGACTCTGTAACAAAAATTTAACAGAGGTAAAACAGGTTACACGGTCTCCACGTGCCTAAACTCCGATTTGATGAACTTTTGTTGTGGTTTTTGTCTTTGTATTATGCCCTGAGGAGGCCCAAGTGAAGCAGGTCGAAACACATCAACAGTCTAATGATAACAGCTTCCATTCATATAAACAAAGGAGTAGGAGAATCCACTGTATAAAAAGAAAAGACTATATTGGTCTTTAGAATACTTTCGGAAGGCTCTCGGGGTGCACCTTGGACATTCAATAAAATCAGATACCGATTTCTGAATCAGGAATACAAGTATTGCTTAATAGCATAAACACAATATGATTGTTCAGTGTGGTATAATTTTGAAAATAAATTGACTAGATTAATTGCTCTTGGATGTTTCCCATGGACATGTGTATGTACAAGAATGCAAAGACAATACCTATGAAGATGTATATTAAGTATGCATAGATAAGAGACTGATCTGCAATAGTGACTGATTCCACTTTTGCACTTTATTATAATATGGAGTGAATCTATTCCTAAAGGGGACCCTTTCCCCAAACACATTGCATATACCCAGGGTCCAGTAGAGTTATTTGGATATCTCCATATGGTTGCTTACTACTTAAGCAGATTTGGGTTAAAACATTGACCTTTCTTTATGGCAACCTTTGAATTATGTTTAAACTCAGGTTTGCTGGTTCATGGGAATGTGAGTTTCTATAAAATGTTGCTACATTCATAGTCATATCATAAAGGAAAATAGACCCTTTGGTAAAAGTGTGCAACTAAGTTTCATTTGTCCTAAGCAATCTCATGTATTGTTAGAACTGTATATACATTTTTGCATTCATGAACTAGCCATATTTTAGGTTTTCTGACATCCAAGTTTACTGTTGGCAAAAAAATGATGTATGTGCCAAAATATTCTCTTGAACTTTTCTGCTTTCCATTTCATTTCAGCTACATGCCCATTATAGACTACATAGACAAACAATTTGAGTTCTACCTCCAAGAAGAATTGAAAATCCAACGTTCCTTACATAACTACCATGACACACGTGTACATGTCTGTCTTTACTTCCTTGCCCCTACTGGCCATTCGCTGAAAACCCTTGATTTATTGACGATGAAGAAGCTAGACAGTAAGGTAGGTCTTAAAACGTCAGTAAGTTTAATATGTTTATATAAACCAAAATGTATATATTTTCCTCTGTTTATTCATACTGTATATCAGTTTTGAACAGGATTGGTGTTGCCACGTTTGGCAGCAAGAATACTTTACATATAGTGTGCAGTGTGAGCTGATTGACTTTGAAAGTGGATGTTTAGTGCATGTGAAAGGAAGTGGATTGCTGGTACTCTTGGTCATCCATGTGCGGCTCCTGTTTTATGCTTACTAAGTCATAAGGCGGCTCCCATGACTTTCTTCAAGTGTAGTTACTACAATACTTTTTTCTTACAGGCTGTGTGTAAGAGGCTGTATTTTTGCTTTTATATTTAAAAAAAAAAAAAGGTAACGTGATGATTTCAGTCATATGTACTGTACTGTAGGACTGATTTGGTTTATTGGCTATATTTTAAAAAAAGAAAATCAAAATAAAGATAGAAAATGTTGCCTTCTATATGCATATGTTCTCTATTTTAATGCTTTTGGTATGTAAAAATAGTTTCTAAAAAGTGTCCTGGTGATCCTGCACGGAGATTTTCTATGGTTTATGGATTCGGAGAGAATAACCAAGGTGGGGAACTAGGATTAGAGATAAGTAACATTTCTTTCTGCATTGTACGATCATTATTGATAGTTGTAAACAGCAGAATAAATCTGTGCGTGTTGTGTGTGTTATGTTATCGTCATAACAGTATACACGGGTGCCAGTGTCCATATGAGGTGAATCATCCTTCAGAAGCCTATCCAGAACAGTTTTGTCCGAAATGTAGGCTGTAACGGTCTCAAAAATACTACCTTCAAAAGTATTTTGCAAAATTTGAAATGTAAAAACATGTAAGGGCGGTCTATCATTGAGGGAAAATGCAGTCTGATAGACTTGCATTGTAAAGCTGTAAAAAAAGACTGCTGTGCCTTTAAGAATCCTAGAGCTAAGGATGATGGACCTCACTGGCTGTTGCATCCTTCAGTCAGTTCTTTTTCTGGCTTGTGAGAGAAGGATCGTAGAATCCCCTGGAATTTTTCACAACTCTGGTTTTTCTGAAGTTTTTTCTCAAAGATCATTTTTTTTTCTCATTTACTCAAAGTCTTCACATAACATCTACTGAGTCAACCGATTTTTTTAAAGATGTGAGTTATTTTTCTGTCAAATGTCTTCACTCTTCGTTAAGTGCTTTCCTGTGGAAGAAGTTCACAATCCTCCCAATCAACCAAGGAATGCGAGGTCTGCTTAAAAATGTCCAAAAGGACATTAAAAGACATACAAGGCATCAGTTTCAGAGGGAAGCTTGAAGAAATGATGGAAGAGAGAAATATGCAAAGGGCTGAGAGGTCATCCTTCCAGCCCCCTTCACACCACTATTCCTCAAATAGACTTCCCAAGAGGAAGGTTTGAGGAGAGAGGGAAAAAAGATGTCAGGAAACACCACTGGTGCCGGAATAATTTTCAGAGTGAGGGTGCTGTCATCAGTGTTGCATCACTGAAGAAGGCATAGTGATTTTGAAAAATTCAGGTGTCACACAAAAAATAAGTGTATCAAATGTGCCATGCCCATTCACGAGGAGAATTGTAAGGGTGTGCTATGTAGCTGGTGGTGCATTTTGGAGTTTCTGATGGATACATCTGCCTGTGGATTCCTCACAATATCCCCCTGCGCCAGCATTCCGCGGAAATTTTTCCTAGCTCTCCACGCCGACTAGGTCGTCACGAAGCCAGGCTCCGCACGCGGCACCACATGACGTCACCGGAGCCATAAGAGGACCACGTCGGCGTGATGACGTCAGTTCCCTTTTTTCCGCGCTGTCGACGCAAACTGTTTTTTCTGGGACTCTCCTTACTTTCGACTGGATACTTTGTTTTTTGGATTGTATCTTTCTTACTTTTGGCATGTCTGCCCCGAGGAAGTCTGGCTTTAAGCCCTGTAAGGAATGCGGAGGACATATGTCTATTACAGACCCGCATGAAGACTGTCTTTGGTGTTTGTCGTCTGACCACGACGTCGAGGGCTGTTCTTCCTGCAGGAAGATGAACCCGAAGGCTCTGAAGGAGCGGGAGGCCAAGCTGTATATGGCCAAGGCAAGAAAAGAAAAAAGGGTCGAAAAAGGTCGAAGTCCAAGTCTTCGACTTCGCATGACTCCAAGAGAAGGCATAAGAAGAAGAAGAGACATACTTCTCGACGCCGATCGACAAAGGCTGTGGTTTCGAGATCGCCTTCTCCGGCACCTCGACGTCGAGTTAAGGACTTTATCTCTCCTTCTCCTCAGGCGACTCCGGTTCATTCCCTGTCATACCAAGGGACTCCGGAGCGTTCTCCGGCGCCGAGAATCTCTCCGGCTTCAGAGGAGGTGTCGAATCCGGCTGATACAGAGATGCCTGCGGCTCCACCTGCGGCTCCATGGGCTCCGTTTCCAGAGGTGCCTCGTATGGATTTCGAGCCGGACCAACTTCCTCAGTTCCCGGCCCCGGGTTCAGACCCGTCACGCTTTCTGAACGCTATGTATGGCGTTTTCTCCAGGGCCTCATACCCCTCTGGTGCACCTTCGGGTCCCATGGGTCCTATGGCATTTAATTTGGGTGTGCCTCAACAGTACCCACAGGCCCCCTTTGTGCCCTTCATGCCAGTGACGTCGTCCTGGCATTTTCTGGCTCTGAGGATGTCGACGCCGATTGGAGAATCCCAGGCTCCATCTTGGGTAGATTCACGAATTCGATCGGCGCCGGTTACGGCGATGGATCCTCCTTCGACGCCGCTCCCGGAGTCATTGACGCCGCGCGCGGCGCAGTAGACGCCGCAGCCGAAGATGCGCTCGAGGAGAGAGGCGCAGAGGTTGTTGGAAGAGGAGCAGTACCAGTTGGAAGAGAGGGAGGAAGGAGAACTGTATGATACAGAGGATGTGTTTGAGGACTTGTGTGAGGCAAGTGGACTTGATGTTTCTCCTGAGTGAGACTTTGTTTCTCAGAAGGCTTCCCCCTCGAAAGAGGTTGTTCCGTACCATTCTGTGATCAGGAAGGCTGCGGAACTTTTAGATTTGCAACTTCCTACGGCGGAGTATAAGCCTAATCTTCTTACAGAGGTACTCCACTCTCCATCCTCGGTGGTTGAACCACTCTTACCCTTTAATGATGCTCTGACTGAGCCGATAATTGAGGTTTGGCCCAACCCTCTTTCTGCACCTGCGGTTTCAAGGCCAGTGTCCAGAAGATACAGGCCTGCTCCTGGAGATCCAGTTTTTCTTTCCTCTCACCCCTCTCCTGAGAGCTTGGTGGTACAGGCTTCGTGCTCGGAGTCTACAGGGGCTTTTCCGCAAGCTCCCGCCGACAGGGATTCCAAGAAAATGGAACAGTCTGCGAAGAAGATTTTTTCTTCAGCTAGCATGGCACTGAAATCTACCAACGCAACTTGTCTCTTGGGTAGATATGTTCATGCCTTAATGGACTCTGCCAAACCGCTTCTTCCAAAGTTGTCGGAGGAAGATAGGGAAAATCTGAGAGAGGTGTTAGCGGACTCTCAAGCTGCAGCTCGCCAGGTCATCCAGTCTGGCTTGGACACGGCGGACTCTGTGGCCAGAGTGATGGGTTCGTCCTTTGCAACAAGGAGACATGCTTGGTTGAGGTCTTCTGGATTCTCTCCCGATGTGCAGGCTGCCCTTCTCGATCTGCCTTTTGATGGGTCTAGGCTTTTCGGAGAAAAGGTAGATTCCGCCTTGCAAAGATTTAAGGACAGTAAGGTTACGGCTAAATCTTTGGGTCTGCAAGCGCAATCGAGAGGTTATGGTTTTAAGAGATAGAGGCTGCGGGAGGTCTTCCTTTCGGAACTACAGACAGCCTCAGCAGCAGCAGCAACAACAAAACCCTTTGTATAGGTCCTATAGGGGTAAGGGCAGAGGTCGCCAACGTGGAGCTGGTCGCCATCTCTCCTCTACCTCCCCAGCCCCTCCTGGGAATGCGGGGAAGCAGCCCTAGATCCGCCATCCCGGATCATGTAGGTCCTGTGGGAGGCCGGCTTACCCATTTCCTACGAGATTGGAAATTGATCACTTCGGACCTTTGGGTTCTAGATCTCGTAGAGAATGGGTACGCCCTTCCCTTCAGAGAATTCCCTCCTCCTTACCCTCCTTGCCAGGGGTTTTGCACGGAGGATCATTTTCTTCTCCTTCAAAAGGAAGTTATTGCCCTGTTACAAAAAGGTGCGATAGAGGTGGTTCCAGAGCAGGAAAGGGGTCAGGGATGCTACTCCGGTATTTCCTGATCCCCAAAAGGACGGCAGGTTACGTCCGATCCTGGACCTCAGAATCTTGAATTTTTACCTGAGGCAGGAGAAATTCAAGATGCTGACCCTTGCTCAGGTTCTTCTGGCGCTGCAGCAAGAGGACTGGATGGTGTCGATCGACTTGCAGGATGCGTATTTTCACATTCCCATCCTGAAGTCGCACAGGAAGTATCTCCGTTTCACGGTTGGGTCGCAGCACTACCAGTTTGCGGTCCTCCCGTTTGGTCTTACTACTGCACCTCGAGTCTTCACAAAGGTGATGGCGGTGGTGGCAGCTCATCTCAGGAGGTCGGGGATTCCTGTTTTCCCCTACCTGGACGACTGGCTGCTCAAAGCAGAGTCGCCGGGGATGGTGCTTCATCATCTGCGGGTAACATCTCAACTTTTGTTCGACTTGGGTTTTTCAATCAATGTGCCCAAATCTCACCTGGTGCCCTCTCAGCGCAACCTGTTCATAGGAGCGGTACTGGACACTACTGTGTGTCGAGCATTTCCTCCTCCACAAAGAATTCTCGACATTCAGGAGATGATCCCTCTATTCCACAATGGAGCGGTTGTTCCAGTTCTGAAGGTCCTACGCCTGCCCGGTCTGTTCGCCTCCTGCATTCTGTTGGTCAACCATGCACGCTGGCACATGAGGGCGCTCCAGTGGTGTCTCCGCAGGCAGTGGTATCTGCACAACGGAGATCTCAGGGAGTCTGTCAGGATCTCCAGAGAAACTGCGGCGGATCTGTCTTGGTGGAGCGTGGAGGGCAATCTGTCTCAAGGAAAGCCCTTTCATCTTCCTCCATCGGTGGCCACAGTGATAACTGATGCCTCTACCCTAGGGTGGGGTGCTCATCTAGGGGATCTGGAGATGAAGGGTCTTTGGTCTCCAGAGGAAAGGTTGTCTCATATCAATCTTCTGGAATTGCGGGCAATACGTTTGGCGCTCAAGGCCTTTCTCCCTTCCCTTCGCGGTCAGTCAGTTCAAGTCCTGACGGACAACACTGCCGCGATGTGGTATGTCAACAAGCAGGGAGGAGTGGGGTCGTACCGTCTCTGCAGAGAGGCTTTGCGACTTTGGTCCTGGGCTCAGGACCATCGGATTTGCGTGGTGGCAAATCATCTGGCCGGGGTGCTAAACATGCGTGCGGACAGTCTCAGTCGGCTGTTCTCCGCCGACCATGAGTGGAGGCTTCATCCGGAGGAAGTTCAGCACATCTTCCAGACGTGGGGGACTCCTCGGGTGGACCTCTTTGCTACTCTCGAACGCGCACTGCCCGTTATTCTGCAGTCTCCAGTTTCCGTTGCAGGGGGCGTTGGGGGACGCGTTTCAGTTGAGTTGGGGCTCACAACTTCTTTATGCGTTTCCTCCCATACCCTTGATTCCTCGGGTTCTGAGGAAGATTCGCCAAGACCGGGCCCAAGTCATATTGATCGTTCCGGATTGGCCAAGAAGGGTGTGGTACACAGACCTTCTTCACCTCTCCTCGCACCCTCTGCTCCGTCTCCCTCTCAGGGTAGACCTCCTCTCGCAGTCGGAGGGGCATGTTCTTCACCCCCACCTCCAGAGCCTGCACCTTCATGCCTGGAGATTGAACGGGCAACCTGAATTCATTTTCTCTCCCGCCTGACGTGGTGGATGTTATATTATCGGCCAGGCGACACTCCACCAAGTCCATCTACTCCTACAGGTGGTCAAAATTTGCTAAGTGGTGCGGAGAGAAGTCTATTGATCCCTTGAAAGCTCATCTTTCTGATGTTCTTTGTTTTTCGCTTCATTTGGCCCAGCAGGGTTCTGCTGTGGCCACTGTTAAAGGATACTTGTCGGCTTTATCGGCATTTCTCTGTCTGCCTGATCAGCCGTCTCTTTTTAAGTCTCCAATAGTTTTAAGGTTCATTAAGGGGCTTACTAACATATTCTCGCCCACTCCTTTTATTATGCCCCAGTGGGATTTAAATTTAGTGTTAACCTTTTTAATGGGTTCCACGTTTGAACCTATCCATAGCTGTCCTTTAAGACTGCTGACTTTCAAAACGGTCTTTCTTGTGGCTATCACTTCGGCTAGGAGGGTGAGTGAGCTTCAAGCTTTGAGTTCAAAGCCCCCGTTTTTGACCATACATGCTGAACGGATGGTACTCAGGACCAGGGCTGCTTTTCTGCCTAAGGTTGTAACTCCCTTCCATCTAGGGCAGTCCATTACCCTTCCTACTTTCTATCCTCCCTCTCACCCTTCCAAGGAGGAGGAAAGGCTGCACCGTTTGGATCCTAAGAGGGCGATTAGTTTCTATCTTGATAGAACAAAGGACTTCCGTCAGGATGATCAGCTCTTTGTGAGCTATGTTGGACGTATGAAGGGCAAGGCGGTGCACAAGCGCACTTTATCCAGGTGGATCATCTTGTGCATCAAGATCTGCTACGCTCTGGCTGGTAAGGAGCCTCCTGTAGGCATTAGAGCTCACTCTACCAGGGCTAAATCGTCTACGTCTGCTTTGTCCAGGGGTGTTCCTGTGTTGGACATCTGTAAGGCGGCAACTTGGGCCTCCCTCCACACTTTTGCGAAGCATTACTGCTTGGACTCCGAAGTGAGGAGGGATGGCCATTTTGTGCGCTCTGTTTTGCAGGACTTTTTGGTATAAAAGGGTGGACACCCTCCTCCGGGAGCGGAACTGCTGTGGGATTCTATTCAAAAGGTGAGGAATCCACAAGCAGATGTATCCATCAGAAGAACAAGTTACTTACCTTTGGTAAAGCTTTTTCTGGTGGATACAGTATCTGCCTGTGGATTCCTCACTGACCCACCCGCCTCCCCGTTGTCCGCCCTTTTATACCTTTAAAAGAGGTTTTCGTTAATATGTTATCTCATATTGTCTTTATGTATTGCCTCTATTTGCCTTTGTGTAGGCTTGTAGGAAATGCTTACTTTCTTTTGCTTTCCTTTGTTCACTTTGAACTGTGTGATTTGTGTGAATACTGTGTACTATGTATGCATTGTCTCGTGGTCGGTCCACCCGTTTGCCTCGGTGGCACGGAAAAAATGGGTGGAACTGACGTCATCACGCCGACGTGGTCCTCTTATGGCTCCGGTGACGTCATGCAGTGCCGCGTGCGGAGCCATGGCTTCGTGACTACCTCGTCGGCGTGGAGAGCTAGGAAAAATTTCCGCGGAATGCTGGCGCAGGGGGATATTCAAAAGGTGAGGAATCCACAGGCAGATACTGTATCCACCAGAAAAAGCGTTACCGTAGGTAAGTAACTTGTTCTTTAGCGCATTGTCATTTATAGATACAGCATTTTCCATTGAAATGGTCACTGAATTTGCATACACGTGCTGTTTTACTGATAAAACTGAATAGTGCAGAAATGATCATGTGTAGAAATCGGGTTTCAGCGCATATTTATCATTAGCGGATTACCAAGTAAAGTTTCTAGATGTTTTTTGATCCTAATAAGATCTTTGTTTCGATCACAATCAAGAAGTACAAAATATGGGCTTCATTTGTGCTTTCCAAATTGCTGATATATTTTGAAATATTTGTGCAGTTCATTTACAGATATTTAAAGAAAATTGTGTTAGGAAAAAAAAGGACATCCTACATCCTCTCCTTTCACTCCCTGTACCCCGAAAAGATTGTCACCTTGGTCACTTTTACAAAACCTTCTCACTTTGTAGCCAGAGAAAGAAAAGTAACCCCCAGTTTCCTAATTAAAATAAGAAGCAGTTTGGCAGAACACATACCCTGACATATGTTCTTTGTCTTTGAACACACAGCAAATGTGTTAACATAAAATTCAAAGGCATTTTTATTGCTAATTCACCTGGTTTTTTTGGTGGGTGCTGCAGCACTCCCCATACCCCTACTTCCAGTGCTGTGGGAAACACCATCAAGACCACCATTCTAGGCAACACTCCAGTTTGGTGTTGAAGTTGTCGATGTCAAAAGTCTCAGCGCCAGCATATTCACTGTTGCCTAGGATTCACAAGTCAGTGACACCATCAACGTCCGGGCTCTCGAGACCAACAGACAAGGATTCAACGACAAAGTCACCACAGTTGAGATCGACGTCAAAGATGCACTGATCACCATCAGAACTTTCATCAACAATAAAGAAACACGGGTCGATGTGGGGGCACCCTATGATTTTTTTCTGTCTCGTCTACACCATCAAGACATTCAATTCAGACCTTGCATTCACTAAGTCTGGGTTCTTTTTCATTGGCACCCAGACTTTCACCATCTCCATTCACAACCACTCCTTAAAAGAGGCTGAGACTCTCTGAAGGGTACACATCAGATTTCCTAGGAGTCCCATGTTACATGATTCCATTAGAGGTCCCTCTACAAACCCTGTTGGCTCCTCTTTACTTTCCCACTCCACAACCAAGGACAACAACATCGTCGGAATTGCCACCACCATTGCCAAAATAGAAAATGGGGTCAAGGCACACTTCAGTGTCGCTGCTAGGTAGCCGACCTGTACCTCCTCAGGCTTCCTCATCCAAGGGGTGGGAGTTTTAAGCATCTGCGATGGCTTAAAAGCAACAGCTCGTGGAAGCTGTTTTTCTACAGCGCTGAAAGTATGGAAACTTGCAACATTTTTACTTTAATGTTGGTTATCGTGCGGCATCCCAAGGGCATAACTAAACTACTGTGAAGGAGTCAATGGGGTGTCACTGTTCCCTTTGGCCCTGTATTCAAAGCAGCACTCGAGTAGAACTTGTGACTTCTGCAAGGCAGAGTGCCCCCTCTTCATTGCTACCTGGAGCCCACTAGGTAGAGGCTAGGCTCCTGTCGAGGTAGAGGTGGTACCCAATAGCACCCACACACAGAGTGCACTGTGGCATCACTTCTCGGAGTGAATTTCTCTACCTCATTCTGAGGTGCAGGGTCTCCGACTTGGGGACTGCAGAAGAACGGCTGGAGGCTCACAGAAAGTCTCTCTCGGTTTGTGTGGCCTTCTGGCATCACGAGAGGATTGCAGAGCGCCACTGATCATCCCAGGCAGTGTAGCACAGTTGCAACGAGAGCCGAGACTCGTGACTAAACCCCTAATCAAGACTGGTATGAATCCTGAAACTGTAAGCATTTTATCTCTAATTTAAAACACACCATCATATTGCGTACAGCATTAGAATAAAAGAAAAGTAAATGGCCTTTTAAAAAGTGCATATTCCTACAGATGACCAGAAAAGAAACTAGTGCAGTTCTCTGAGCACTACTGTCGTATTCAAGCATTCACTTTAAATTACATAACCCAGTGTAACTGATAGAACTCTAAAATAACTGTGGTAGGCATGGCTGTTTAAATCTCCCATTTGACTATTAGGGCCTCGCAAAGAGTTGTGGTATGACAGAGGGTTGTGAAGTTACCCCATAACAAATAGAACACTTGATGTCAATCTTAGTTTTTTAGTCAACGTTGCTTTGCACTCAAGGAATTGGAGTTTTGCTTTTGACATTTTAAGAACATTGCTAGAAATTCCTGTCTGGAGAGTGCTTTTTGTAAGATTATAGGCAACCCAAATGCCATGATGTGGCTCACTTCGCAACTGCGGAAACCTACCCTTCCCAGCTTCCAAAACTGTTTTTTGGTAGGTAGGCTTGCAGTGCTGCTGTGCTACCCTTCCTGTTTTCGTGGAGCGATGTTTGCACAGCCATGGGTGATCTGAGAAGCATCAAGAGGCAAGGTGTGTCCCTCAAATGTTCAGGGCTTATTGTTCCTTGACTAGCCCCACATGATGTGAACAAGAGGTGTGCACAGCTGTTGTCCATGCTAGCTCTGTTATGTGGGGGAAGCTTCCACAGCACCTTGCTTCCTGTGTTGCATAGTATGGAATAGGATCAGTGTTTGTACAGCACTTAACCCTTGCGAGACCCTAAATGGTTTTATAGATAGGTAGCTCTCTACCCATAAAAACCAAAAGGTTTAGCATTGTTTTAGGTTATAATTTTTCATGCAGGTTAATGAGTTGATCTCAAGACTTGAAGGTTAGAGAGATCTGTTCATTAGATGTGTAGTGTCATGCAGGGTTTGCTTAATGTGATAAAGATGTGGTAAAGATTCATAATTAAACAGTTGGCTTCCGATTTTGTGTAAACAGTATAATGTTTTGCCTCATGAAAGGTGTAGGTTTGTTGTCATCTCCTATTATTTACCCCATTGCTGATTATCTTCTGTTGTGCCTGGCAATGTTTTGTCATAAGTCACATTGAAATTCCTTTGTCCTTTGCATTTGGTTGTGATGGGATAAAGTTAGGTTGTTGCTACCCGTAGCTAGTTGGATCCTACGGTTCAGTTTCCAAAGGTTGTGGAGGTAGGCTAGTAGTGGTCTGTCCATCTCCATTAGGTTCAGGTTGGAAAAAGCCACATCGTCATCCTTCTTCTAAATTCGAGGTGCTTATCTATGGCTTGTTTCCTTTACAGAAATGAGTTCCATAGTTTGGCGGCTTGGATTTTGACCAGAGGGTACGACACGTGGTTTTCTTCTTGTAATGTAGTATGATTTGTTGGGGTGCTAATCAAAAATGTAGTGTCCTTTTCCGAGAGTATCTCTTAAGCTACACCTCTATGCAAAAGGCAGTATCTTTCAATGTATTGCCTTCTGAGTAATACTGACTTTTTGGAAAGTAGATCTTCTAGCTACAAGGAACCAGTGAATAGCTGGTAGAAGGGGATATGTCTCTTTTTTTGTGGCATAGGCTTGCACTGATCCTTGCTTCTTCAAACAAGAGGAACCAGGAGCTTAAATAGGTCCAGCACACTTGCTCCTTCTCGTAATACTTTAAATACAGGAGTGTGCAGTTCCTTTAGAAAAAAGGGGGCGAGAAAAGGAAAATGGTAGGGATCCGGTCAGGGGAGTAGGCTCCAATAGGAGCAAGTGCCCTCACACACCCCGAAGGATGTCTTGCTTCATCATTTGGTCATGCTCCTCATCAGGCCGGCGCTGCAATGCCTGATGGGCACCCGCTAGGCTCTTTGCTGGATATCTTTTTTTTGCCGTACGATGAGGTGTGGGTGTGTGGGTTGTGTTGAGTGCGTAGTGTGGTGATAAGGGGTGAATTAAAATAAGTGAAATGATGCTAGATTGGGAAATTTTACTAGTAAAGCTCACCACCCTAATTAAAAACTGTGATGCTCAAATGGGATACAATGGTCCTAAGGAGCAGTGTGAATCATTAGTTGTAACGGAAGGTCAACATGTTTCTTGCCTATACCTGTCCACAAAGGATCTACTGGCAATTCTCCAGGACCAAATAACCGTAACCTTCACCACTTAGTAACTTGATTCAATGGTTTATGTTAAGTGCTAGAGTAATCAGTCACACATCGAACAACAAAGCACACTTGTACCTTGTCTTGGAAACTGACCCTTATTAGGGTCAGAGCAGATCTCGGGAAGATAAAGCAGAATGAAACTCTCAGCGTCTCAGACGCGAAGTGGCGCCTTCCTTGAAACCTACCCCGGCCCGTTTAGGTTTCAGAAAGGCACCACTTTGCGTCTGAGATGATCCTTGCTTCCCATGCTGCATCTGTTTTAATGAGAGGGATGCTTGCGCAGTTGTTCCTCATGCCATCTACTTTGCAACAGCACTGCTTCTTGTGACCCGTGCTGCACCCCGTGAGGGTGGCTTGCACTACACCTTGCTGCTCATGCTACATCGGCTTTAAGAGAGAGGGTTGCACAGCTTCTGCGTATGCTAGCTGTGTTTTGTAAGCAAGTCTTGCATGGCTCCATGTTTCGTCTTCTATATCTCATTTGTGAGGGATGCTTCTGCAGCTGCTGACAATATGTTGTATGTTTTGTATGAGAGGAGCGTCCACAGATACTGCCCATGCTCTATCATTAAGTTAGTGTCTTGGACTGCTGCTGACTGTGCTTTACTCTTTTCATGATGGTGGTTTTTGTTTTTACAGCTGCTGCCTATTCTGCACCAGTTCTGTGTGAGAAAAGCATGACCTGCTACTGCTCCTGTTGAGTGTACTGTGTGTGTGGGGGGAGGGGTAGGGTTCACAGCTACTGACTGTGCTTTGCATCAGGAAAACCTTAGCTGCACCTCTGCCTGCTACTCTTGTTCTGTGTAAAGTAAACGTGTACTGGTGATGTCTGTGATACACCTGATCTGTATCAGCATTTGCCCCATGTTGTATCAGTTTTGTGTGGGTATGAAGCTTACATTGGTACTACTATGCAATATCTATATTTTTGTGAGTTACTTGCTCTGCGCGACACCATTTCCTTGAGAGAAAATCGGGTTTACGTTTGCTAATGCATCCTGTTGCAAGCATTAACATTTTCCCTGCGTCCCATGCTCCTCATCTTTGATCTCAGCACCCAGAAAGAAAGTTGGTGATAGAATGCAAAAGAAGTTGAAGGGCTAAAAACAAATAAATAGTAGAGGCCAGGACATGAGAGGACGAAGAAACATGTAGAAAGGAAAAAAGAAAAGGGAAATACATAAAATAAAGGAACAATCAAAGGAAGTGGAAAAAGATAGTAAGTGTGCAGCTAAGGAGATGGAGAAAGTGAGCAGGATTAAGGATATATAATGGGAAAAAGAGTTGGAAACCAAGAAAGAGCAGGAGATCAAACAGATAAAGGGGGAGAGCTGGATCTCTCTAGTGCATGATGTCCAAGGATTGATGGTCAAGGGCGTAGCAAGCAGAGTGGAGCGATGGAATGGGAGCGATGGATGGCATATTGATGGGAGATATATGTAAAACGCGGGAATAAAAAGGAAGGTATGATGAGAAACCTCAGAGTGGCTGAAAAGAAAACTTTGAAAGATTAAAAGTAAGAGAAAAACAAGAAGATATTTACAAAGCAGTCTTAGAGAACAGTTTGGAACATACATATAGAAAAGTAAGATGTAGATATAAGGGAAAATGAAGTGACAGGAGTCTAAAGGAGTGGTAAATACAGAGTAGAATGGAAAGTAGGAGAGGGGAGAGACAATTGTAGGGGTAGAGATGAAAGTGAAAGTGTTATTGATGGATGGTGAGGAAATGAGTAGGACAAAGCCGGGAGTGGAAGGAAAACTAAAGACCAAATTAGTGATCAATTATAGGGACTAAGTTTGTTTAAGAAAAAAAGAAAAATTGACCTTGAACAACAATCAAGGGGAGGAAGTAAACAAGGGGGATGGTGGGGGTCATGCCTTACTTACACTGCAGTATCATTCGGTCACAACAGAAAGATATGCACAAATTATAACCCCAGCATGTACAGCATGTACAGTGTGCACTGCAGCAATTGATGATCTGGTGCAGTTTACATAGTTCCTGTCTGGGGGGATTCGTACTGCCGTGCCCATAGTCAGGTGCCCATAATCAAGAAGTGTTGTTAAGATTTGCCAATCCTATCACCCCCCCCCCCCATCCCCCCTCCCCGGCCCCAGCTTCACCCTGCATGGCAAGGTAAGCAATCAAAGGGGCCCAGATGTCTTTAGGCCGGTAGCGTTCCGGCATGAGTTCCTAGTTGGGGACAAGCTGTTTGTGGCAGTGTGTTGCATCCTGAAGCCAGTCTGCAATTTTCGGAGCGAGTGTCGTCCCAACTGAAATGCCGACCTTCTTTAGCCAGGAGGATCAACATTGCAGTAAGCCGTTAAACTTCAGGAGGGATCGGGGCGTGGCTTGGCCGGCTGCAAGATGGCCCCACTTTAAGTGGGCTCTGCCAGCCAAGCTCTCAATCTGCCATAATCCTGCAGATGACGGCTCCCTGACCGCCTGGCCCCGGCATTTCCACTCTTACCTCGTCCCGGGGCGCCCCTGGACACTTGCTGCGCCCCGCTCCGCCGCTCCTGTGCCGAGATCAGCTCCTGTGCCTGCACATCGAGGTTGGGCCTTTCAGTCGCTGCCTCGAGGCCTCTCCGTCTCCGCTTGACCGCGCCTGGAGCGCTGACCCGGCTTCTGTCCCCCATTGTTGCCGGAGGGGCCTGGTGAGTGTTTCGCCCGCTTGGGGTTCTCGGCGGCGGGGCTTGGGGGCTCGTGCGCCGTACCGCCCGGCCTTCTCTGTCGCTAAGTGCGGGCGCCGCCTGATCCCGCATCGGCGCCCGCTGGGCCTGCACTCAATCTGCTCAGGCCGGGCGGCGCGCCCCCGTGACTCCCCGCCGCTGTTCCACTCCTGCTGGTGTGCCTTCCGCCCTCACTGGTGCCCGGTTGCGGATTCACTGCCGCCCCGCTGAGCACCCGGCCTCATTTGCGGCCCGCCTCCTTGCCTGGACCCATCTCTGGCCCGGCGGCACACCCGTCCTCGCTCTGCACTCCTGCTGGCCGCCTGAGGCCCCATCGGACCCCCGCCTCGAGCACTGTTCCGGCGCGGAGCTGCCCTTTCATCGGCGCCACCGGGAGACTCATCACGCCGCGGCTTCGCCGGGCTGACTTCCTCTGCTGCCAGCACCTGCTGCGGCCCAACTGCCGCCTGTATCCTGTGAGTTGGGGTGAGTGCCATCACCGCTGTGGGCCGTTGCGGCCGGGCTGGGGTTAGCGTGCGCCACACCGCGGGGCCCCCGATCCTGTTCTGCATTTATGCCTCTGCTGCCCCGTTGTTCCTGGCCCTGTGTGTGCTGAGCTGCGTGCCCCACTTGTATGCCTGCCGCTCCGCTCCCCGCAGCAGCACCCCCTTCAAAACCTGCACAGCCGCCTCCGAAAGTGCTCCCTGCCAGGTGGCGCATGGACTTACCGCTAGCTTGTCTCTTCAGGCCTGGCCTGCCGCACTGGTGCCACACGCGCCTGACTCCCCGGGTGGGGGCCTGCTGACATCTCTCGCGGCGTGGGACCGTACAAACGGTCTCTACTCCTTTCTCCTGGCCTCTTCTCAGTCGCTGCCTTCTGCTTCAATTCCTTGATTCGCCTGACGCCCTTGCAGCTGTGAGGATTATTGCTCCGCTACCACACGGTGCTCCCTGTCCACTCTCCTCTTGGCTGGTGATATGGGTAAAGCCGACCCCAAGCAGCCCAGGCTCACCTTTGACCAACGCCGCCAGACGCGCCAGGACGGCGCGGTCGCCGGCGGAGGCGACTCTAATTCCCCCGCGGAGATGGCCACCTCCCGGGAGGACGATCTCAAGGCCATCATGTTGGAGGTCAAGTCTGCCGTCTCTGGCATAGCTGCCCAGCTGGACCAGCTCTCTTCACGTCTAGATGTGGTTAAATCACGGGTGGACTCGCACGACAACCGCCTGCTGCACGTCGAGACGAGGATATCTGACGCTGAAGATGCCGCCACCCAGGATCGACAAAAACTCCTTCAAATGGACAAAATCCTGGAGCTAATACGCACTAAAAACGAGGACTTGGAAGCCCGTTCCCGAAGGAGCAACGTCCGCATCACGGGGGTACCAGAGTCCACGAACATCTCGCGAATGGAGGATTTTGTGGAACAGTTGGTGCGTGAACTGTTTGGAGACGTGCTTTCCCTAGTCTTCATTGTGGAGCGAGCTCACCGCTCCCTTGGCCCCCGTCCTGCCCCTGGATTGCCAGCTCGCCCCATCATCGCCAAAATCCTCAACTTTCGGGATCGCGATGCCATCCTCCGGGCGGCTAGGGAAAAGGGCAAGATCCGTCACCAAGGTAACTCCCTGTCCTTCTACCCAGATTATATTCTGGCGGTGCAGGCTGCCCGCCGCGAGTTCCTGCCTGCAAAGCGGATTCTCCAAAAGCACGAGATCCCATACTCTCTCGCATATCCAGCCAAACTGCGGGTCAGACAGGGCTCTAAACTCTCATCTTCCCTGATCCCAAGGATGCTCTAACCTTCGCCAAGAAGCTTGACCGCACTAGCCGCTCCACCCCAGCCCTCTCTCAGGACTCACCCTCCGGCGTCCTAAGTGACAATGATTGACTCCATCATTTACTGCGGCACTAACTGTACTTTGCTCTCCACTTTGACTCTCTGCCCGATGATCTCACCTGGCTCAACCTACATTACCTGGCTCTTGGTGGTTTGCTGTGGGGCCAGGAACACATGCTCCTTTGCAAGACTCTGTAAAATCAGTTCTCTGCTATCATAATCTGGCTTGGCCACCCTGTCTCTTCGGCAGGGGTGCTGCCGAGCTTCGCCATGCCCCCGCGGGATGATTCCCACCTCAGACATTGACTTTTCCCTTCCCAGTTGTGGTTCCCTAGGGAGGGTTTGGGTGGTTTCTCAACCTGTTTGGGGGGTTGGTGTGGGCGGTGGGTGGGGTTTTTTTTTTCGGGGTTTTGTGGCCTCCCTCTGAGGCTTATTTGTTTTTGTTACTTTGCATTCTGTTACTTTTTTGCACGCCTGACGATATTGCTTCACCATTGTTTCGATTCACCTTCTCGCGCCGCCTTATTTGTTCTACTAACGCTACGCCTCTGCGCACGGCACCTGTTGCCACCATTCCTCCAAGGTTGGGGTTAGATGGTTCCCCCTCGACGCCCGGTCTCCTGCCACGGCAGCTCACTAGTGGTCTTTTAGCACCCCCTATGCTGTTGCACCTCCCACACTCTCCCCAGCTGCCAAGCAGTTCCGTACTCACCTGCACAAGTGTCCCGGCCTCCTTCACCATATCCCTTGGCATCCATTCCTCACTCCTTGCCTAAGTGACTGATACAATCTTTTGGACATGGAATATACGCAGCCTCAATGACCACTGCAAAGCTCGGCTAATACACGCACATCTCCATAGGCACAAGGTAGATATCTGTCTGCTCCAGGAGACCCATCTGCTCCCGGCATCTGCCCCCAGACTCCCCTCCCGGCGCTGGGGCGAAACACACTCCTCTTTCTACTCCAACTACTCTCGGGGGTGTCTATCCTCATACGCAGAGGACTCCCCTGGCAGACCTCCCAGATAATCACCGAACCCTCTGGGCGCTTTGTCATCCTCCACGGCTTCCTCCAGGCCCAACCCCTGACGATTGCTGCGCTATACGGACCCAATAATGATGACCCAGACTTCTTTGCACAGGTGTGGCACCATATATCATCCCTAGGCCCCGCTGCGCTCCTTTGGGGGGGGGGACTTCAATGTCACGCTCTCCACTGACCTCGACCGATCTGGCCCTCATGCGTCTCACCCGCGCGCTGCGGCTCTCCTTAGCTCCATTCTCACTGATAACTCCCTATATGATGCCTGCCGTCATCTGCGCCCCGAGGCTCGCGAGGGCACTTGCGTCACCGGCACACGCGGCTGCTGGTCTCGGCTGGATCTCTGGATCACATCCCCTGAAGTCCTGTCCATGCTCATCTCCGCCGATCACATGGCACGCACCCTTTCTGATCACGCACCGGTCCAGCTTTGCCTTCGTCTCCCCCAATCTCCTCGGCGTGCGTTTTCCTGGCGGCTTCCCCCTAACGTGCTGCGAGACTCCGTTTTCTGCGATGAGATCCAAACAGCCATCACCAATTACTTTGAACTCAACGAGGGTTCTGTGGACTCTCCCTCTACGCTGTGGGAAGGTTTCAAAGTCGTTATTCGCGGAGAATGCATCTCTAAACAGTCCGAAGTCTTACGTTCCATCCGCAGCACGCTCGACAAACTGGAATCGGAAATCAAATCGTTGTATTCCTCCCATGCTCTTGACCCCAGCCCAGAAATACTTGCCCAACTTCGCGGTAAACATACAGAATTCACGGAAGAGGCCGATAGGGAGCTCTCTTTCCTGGGCAGGGAGGCTCGGGCACACCGCTTCGGCGAGGGCGATCGCCCCGGCAAAACCCTGGCCAGTCTACTTCGCCCGCCTCACGCCGCATCCTACATTGCAGCGCTTCAGGACGGTGGCCCAGCTCGAACCACTTTCCCTACCGAAATCCAGGCGCGTTTCACGGATTATTCCACACAATTGTACACGGCGGGTTCCACCCCCTCGCGTGAGGTCTTCGAACAGTATTTCGACACCATCCAGCTTCTATGGCTCGAAAATTACCATCGGGAATTCCTTGACGAGCCCTTCTCTAAAGAAGAAATACTCGCCGCTATCAATGGTATGCCTGGTGACAAGGCCCCTGGTCTGGACGGCTTGCCTGCATCTATCTATAAGACTTTTGCCCCGCTTCTAATACCGCACTTGGCCGCCATGTATAACGAGTCATTTGAGAGCGGTCAGTTCCCTCCCTCGCGCCGCGAGGCCATGCTGACCCTCCTTCTTAAACCGAATAAACCACCCGAGCTCCGTGATTCCTATCGCCCCCTCTCCCTCATCAATACAGACAATAAAATCTTTGCCAAACTGCTCGCTTCCCGCCTTCTCCCTCTTATGCCACTTATTGCCCTCCCGGATCAGTCTGGCTTCATTCCCGGCCGCGCGACCTCCCATAATCTTCGGACCATTTTCTCAGTTTTACACCAGATCAATCCAACGCTCCCTGCGGTTCCGCCCTGCTTGATGCCACCAAAGCCTTTGATACCCTTGAATGGCCCTTTCTCTTCTCCCTACTCTCGCGCCTCGGTTTCAGCCCGGTCTTCTTACGCAAAATCACGCTCTTGTATACCCTTCCCACTGCCCGTCTCCGGGTTAATGGCCAAATATCTGATCCCATCCCCATTGGGCGTGGCACCCGCCAGGGGTGCCCGCTCTCACCCATGCTCTTCGCTATCGCGATGGAACCATTGGCAGCTAGACTCCGACAACACCACACCCAGAGGGGCATCGGAGTCGCAGCCCGCGCCCTCTTAGTCTCTATGTACGCGGATGACGTCACTTTATATGTCCGGAACCCCCAAGACAATCTCAGTCCTCTGGTGCGCGAGATCATAAGGTTTGGTGGCTATTCGGGCATACAGGTGAACTGGAACAAGTCAGTCCTTTTCCCTCTCACCGACGCCACCGTGCCCTTTACCCCGGACTACCCCTTCGTGTGGGCGTCTGGCCCTACTCGCTATTTAGGAGTTTGGCTAAGCAGGGACGTGGACGAGCTTTGGAGGGCTAATTTTGGGCGCACGGTTGACTGGCTCCGAATCCAAGATTCCCCATTGGAGCCGGCTGCCTCTGTCGTTAGCAGGTCGGATAGCTATCACCAAGATGGTAGTGCTCCCGAAGTTTCTACATTTATTCCTGAACATACCCGTTCCCCTCACTGCTCATTTTTTTCGTAGGATCCGCTCGCTGCTCACCTCTCTTATCTGGGCCGGTGGGCAGCCCAGGATTGCGTACGACACTCACCCTTCCGATGTCGCGCGGTGGCCTCGGTGCTCCTAACTTTAAACTCTAAGCGTTATGCGCTCAGGCCAGCTTCTTGCATTTTTGGCTTCACCCCACCCCTTTCCAGCCGCATGTGGCTGTGGAGGCAGATCTCGCTGCCCCGTGGCCGCTCTCTACTGCCTTGTTTGCTCTGGCCACACTCCCACGCACTGAAATAGACACGGTCGGGACCCTGCGCTGGGCCTGGGAGGGACTCCGCTGCTTTTCTGGCGTTCCCATGCTATCAGCAAACATGATGCCTATCGTTCAACACCCGGCGTTCCCTCCTCTTCAGCCCTCTGGTATGGCTAAACATGCCTCCCGCTTAGGGTTGAACATGCTAGCGGATCTCTACCCCGGGAATACTTTTTTCTCGCTCGCAGACGTCCCATGGACACTTTACTTTTCTATCAGCTTCGGGCAATCTGCAGGGAGAAGCACCGCTCGTTCCCCCAGCCTCCCCCCTCGATGGCCGCTCTTGATTTTTTGTATTCGTCCTCTTCCCCTCGGAAGTTGGTGACCAGGCTTTACGGCCTCTCGTTGGCGGCTACCTCTGTTTCCACTGATCGTGCGCGTGAGGCATGGGGAGCGGACCTTAGCATCGACATCTCCCAAGCTGACTGGCTTTATTGCTGCAACCAGACTAAGCGTTTGTCCCCCAACTATCGACTGCGCCTTATCCATTTTAAATTCTGCATAGGCTTTACCGCACTCCTGTTCAATTGCACAAGCTGGGGCTCATCCCCAGTGACAGATGCTTGCGCTGTTCTGCTCCAGCGGCGGACTTCTCCCACCTCGCCTGGCTATGCCCCAAGGTCTCCGACTACTGGCGTGAGGTCTGTGCTGCTATTTCCGAGATTACCTCCTCGCTGGTCCAGCCTGATCCCCCGCTCTGCCTCTTAGGCTTTGTTAAATTCTGCCCTGACGCTTCCCGTCGCTTGATTGCCATGCTGCTGGTCCTCGCGCGACGTAGGGTTTCCATGTGCTGGGGTCGCAAACCTGCACCCAAGTTCGCCCAATGGCTCGAGGATGCCTCGCGCTGCCAGACCTTATTGTCTGAATTCTGGGACCTTATGCCTGCCAGATCTCGTCCACTCGACATATGGGGTCCCTTGGTGACATATCTCCTTGCCCGCACCCCCCCGAGCCCTACGCCCTCTCCCGCGCTCCCCGCTGGCACTGTGCCCGCGGCGGCCGCCGGTGCTGGTCCGTGATCTGCTCTTCCCCTTTCCCCACTCCCTTTGTTTGGGTCTGTTCTTCTTTCCACTGCTCTGGTGCCTCTCAACACTTAATGATTTATATCCTGTAGCGCCTGACGAAACATGTGCCTTGCTGCCGCCTTTTGATGTCTTATATATTGAGTCAACCTTATCATCTTTTATTGTATACAAGTATATGGTGCTACAAATTGGTGCATACATGTAACCTGCTTTTGCAATTTTTCAATAAAGGTTTTTGAAAATTAAAAAAAAAAAAAAAAAAAGTTTCCCAAGCACTTTATATGAAAACATTGTGACAGATGTGGCTCGACAGGAATGATATATGCATATGATGGATCTGTATCAATAAATGCTCAATCCTAAAAAAAAAAAAAAAAAAAAAAAAAAACTTCAGGAGGGATCGCCTTCACGTAACCCAAGAGGCCTACCTGCGGGATTCGCTGTAGAGAATGACCGGTGATCTGGGCCGCGTCTGTATAGACATGAGTCCAAAAAAGGGCAATGGCAGGCCAGTCCCAGGCACAGTGTTCAAAAGTGGCTGAGGGAGCAGCACATCTCAAGTATCGCACGCCCTCCACAAGTCCCATCTTATGCAGTATAACAGGTGTATGCTACATTCTATGCAGGATTTTGAAATGTATTGGTCGGAGTCTGTAGTTTGGAAAGAGGGCGCGGAATTGGGCACAGCAATAGTTGCGTTGTGCCTCAGAGCTAGGGGGAATCGTGTCTGCCTCCCAAGCAGCCTGGGCCCTGGTGGTACTCACAGGGACTTTCTCCTTCATTATAGTGTATAGGCGAGAGATGAGATTTTGAGGAGAAGTGCTGGCTATTAGGTGCTCTAGAGCATGGAATGTGGGAGGCAGTTTGGGGAACCGGGTGTGCAAAGAGAGAAATGTGGCACAAGGTTGATGGTATAAGAGGATGTTAAGTGCTGTGTGTGATGAGTTGTCCCTTATACTATGTGGTTGCATAAAATTCTCATCAAGGTATAGGTTGCCAAAAGTGATAAGCCCCAGCCAACGGGCCCTCTGGCACTCGCCCTCATCATCCATCACTCGAATCATGGGATTTTTTATTAGCAGCATGTTGGGTGCATAGAGGCAGTCGATATGGGCCTGTCGGCTGTCCCACGCCCACTTAGTGCATGATGTTGTGTCTATTTCAACGCGAGGGGGCCTAACCGTCTGTTACAATGCAATGGGCAGTAGGCAGCTAGAGACTAAGGTAAAAGGAAGAATTGGGAGATCAGAGAAAGTGAGATGTGCAGGTGTGAGGCAAATGGGAGAATGGAGGTGAGAATGGGAGGTGAAGGTGGGAGAGCAACCGGGAGATGGCAGTGAACATTGGACAGGTAGAGACAGTGGTGTGAGAATGAGAGCTGTTGAACTGAAGGTTAACGGCTGAAGCGGACCATTATCCATCCAATTTCCGACATCCTCTGGACAGGCTTGCAGATTGGTGACTAAACTACCTGAGACTTCTAAATCTACCAGTAACTGAATATTATTCATCTAACCATACTGCTTAAATAAATACATTAAAACAGAAGATTATTGTACAAGAAAAAAGTGTTGTTCTCATTAGCTTTTGCTATTTTCATTTCGGTTGAAGTAGAGAGTGCTTGTACTAGAGACTTGTTCCTTACCAAGTTGAATGGTCTGTTTAACAGGCTTTCCTACCTGTGAAGAGTGCACATAGGTTGGGTGTCTGACACTATCTGTCCTTTCAGGGGTGTATTGACCTGGCAACTGTGAGCATGAGGATTGCAAGGTGTATAGCTTCTAAGGCATACGGTGAGCGTACTTTAGGAATAGGTAGGAATTCTACATCAAAAGCATCCTAGGCCCAACCTGGCCAAAAGAGGAGGAACCATTGTCGTTGAATGTCTCTGGCAAATGGCATCAGTGCCAGAGATGAACTGGGAGGGGAGAAAGTTATCTTGGTGTAGAATGGAGGTTGAATGCAGTGTCAGACTATCCGCAGTTGCTTCTGAGGTGTGACTGCCCATAGTGATTGCTGATTGGTTCTATTTTCGCTGTGTGGGAAAGTGGAAATGAGGGAACAAGCTGATTGGCTGGTAGAGACTGGAAGCACTCTTAGTCCAGTCAGTGTAGGTTCTTGAGTACTTGTGCCCCTCAATAGTCAATGATTGGTTCTGTTTTCTCTAAGAGAGGGACGCAGCTGAATGACTGAAGGAGGTGGGTGACTGTCAGGATGGCAACTGCTGCTTCTTTCATGTTTCTGCCCTCAGAATCCCCATGTGTGCACCTTGGAATCTGTGCATTTCAACAATGATTTCGCCTTTCGAACACTTATGAATATGTGCTCCAGTGCCCACTAGAATATGGAGACTATTTTCACTCATCATTTGAAGATAAAAACAGTACAGCTTTACTTTGAGAAGTTAAGAAAGAATTGTGTTTTGAAAACTAGACCTATTTTGAAAACATGGCAATCCTCCCACCTCTCCAAGGAGTCATGTCACTTTTCTAATGTGCAGATAATTGCGAGTGGGATGTTTATATACTCTTTGTAACTCTGTTATGGGTCACCTTGTAAGCCATTCAAATGTGGTCCTTTACTTTTGCTTTGTTCTATTTGCTGCATACTGTGTCAATTTTGTAGCATGCATGGCATTGTGAGCTATTTCAAAATGCAAAATGAATCACTTCAAGGTACTCCTAGTGTTGTCCGATAAGAGATCCAAGGTTCAGGGATGGCTAAGACTACAAAAGTTAGTGAATGGGGGATCTAGGATTCACACAGAGGTCTTGTGAGACCTAGAGCTCTTAGGCAACACTTCATCCAACAGGCACTACCAGTAGCACATGGATGTCACCACACCAGGTGGACTATTGCTCTAGGAAGACGTACAGTGCAGAACTGCACATGAGTAGAAAGGGAATCAGTTTTTTTTTAAATCTAGGGGTGAAGGTAATGATGGTGACAGTTTAGTTTTCATTTATTTTTTTAATGGTTGTCATTTCTATCTACGCATCCCTCGCAAACTAACCTTTTGAAGACTCTTTTCTTAAGGTCAGCATTACTTAATGGAAGCTGCAGCGCAGCCACGCTGCTGTCTTACCGAAGGCGCGCCAAAGGCAAGCCCGTCTGCACCTGGCCGCGCCCAGGCTATGCCAGGCGCCAGGAACCTCCCGCAGCTACGTCACCACCGAACTCAAGGCCCTGGACCATGCATCAACAGCTGCTGCTGCACCTCACCACGATCTACGGTAGGACCTTTCGCCTGCCTTCACTGCTTCTACGCCTGCAACACTGGAACACCTGCACGTACGGCTACCATGTCAACCACTACCACCCCAGAACATGCCCACAGCCTCCTGCTCAACGCATGATCTCTCTGTAAACATGCCACTGAGATCTAGGACACCAGCACCTCCCTCACCCTCTTGTTGTCTTCCTCACTGAAACCTGGATAAACCCCGCATCTGCGCCTGACATTGACTCTGCAACGCCAGACGGTTACAAGATAACTCACTGAGATTGCGTCAACAAAGCACGGAGTTGGCATCGCCATCATCCACAAGGAAACCATCCACTGCACCACCATTGCAAACGACGCCACCCCGATCACGAAACATCTCAACTTCCAAACTCCACACTGATGGCAAAACCGCCATCAGAGGCACCTTCGCCTACAGACCTCCACAATCTTGAACTAGCTTCTACGACACCATTCCCGATTTCATCACCCCGCTTGCCATTGACTCCAACCACTACATCTTTCTCTGACCCTCAATTTCCACCTCAACCCTGATGACACCAACACTACCAACCTCCTCGAAAGCATGAGCACCCTCTGCCTCACACAACTAATCAGTATCCCCACGCACATCGCAGGACACTCTTGACCCCCATCTTCATGGCCAGTGACAGTCAAGTACAGCCACATCACTAAGTTGACAGACCATGCCATCTTCCACTTCACCATCACAGGGCCACCAGTCACCACCACCAAACCACCTAGCACCTCTCACTGAAGCTGGAACAAATTATCAGAAAGCCTATGAACTGAAGCCCTCAACTCCTCTCACCCAGACACCTCAACCAACCTAGAACAGGTTGTCAAGATCTTCTCAGCCTGCATCACCAACTGCACCGACAGTCTCCCCCATCAAGTCCACGAAACCCAAGAAATCCCCCGAACAGGCCAGCTGGTACACCATGGACCTAAGAACTACAAAACTCAACTGTAAGCGGCTTGAAAGAAGGTGGTGGACCATCAAGGACACCACAGTCCAACCCTCATTCAAAACATACCACCAACTCCTGAAAAGGACGAAAAGGAGCACCTTTTAAAAACCGCATCAAAGCCAGCCATCAAACCAACATCGCCAGTTTTCCCACCCCTCAGCCTCCGAAAACACTACAACGCTACCGACGCCGACAACGTTACATGGAGCCACCCGACGCCGCGCGCAAGGGGTATTGTTCAGGAAAAGTTTCTGTATCCGGCCTGATGCCTGGGAAATTCAAAGGTAAGGAATCTGCAGCTAGATAGTCTCTACCAGATAATGCGTTACCGAAGGTAAGTAACTTGTTAATCCTCCCCATGGTAGGACATTCATTTAATCAAGTGTTTAAAATATTTAGTGTGGATTCCTTGTTGTGTCCATCCACAATGAAAGGAAATTAGAACTCACTAATTGAAAAAAATAATTCTGTGTTGTCGCAGAACTGATCGTTGCTCGGAACACACCATCTTCATCTAATGCTTAGGTGGTCCATGGGTTACAATCCGTCGGATTCCCTGTCTCAAGTTGGTATGTTTTACTCAACCTATGCTTTCGCCAGAGGGTATAGGTGTTCTAAAACTGGGCCGTATATAGCAAAGGTGCAAAAAATGTAACAGGGAAACTACTTCTGGATAGTCCTCAATATACTGTCCCAGAATGGGAAGATTATATTGCACCCGTTTTAGGCGATGTCAATCCTACTACATCAGATTCTCCTCCACAACACATTGGAGGCTTTCACAATCTCACTGACAGTGTATGTTAAACGTTTGAATTACCAGTGCCAACAAAAGAAAACCACAGTTTCCTTCATTCCTTTAGGGAACCAACACTGAGGTCAGTTAAGGCTATACCAGTAATTGACCATATTTGGTCAGAAGGCCTGAAGGTGATGAAAAACACAGCCACCGTAGCAGCGATGAGCCCTAGACTTGATAAGAAGTATAAGGCATCTAAAAATACTCTGGCTTGCCTGATTGGTACCCCATGCAGATTTGTTGATGAAGCAGGAGGCTGAAAGGCAATTCAAAAACTTGACTTTGTCGTGCTTTTCGCCACCTGAGAGGAAAAAGCGGGAGGCTTGACAATATCGGAAAAAAGTTTTTCTATAATGGCTGCTTCACCCATGAGGGCTGCCAGCACACTGACACTTCTTGCCTGATATGACTGTCAAATGTGTAGGATATTGTATTATACCAAGACCATGTACTAGATGATAAAAAGACTGAGGCGAAGGCAGTTCTTAATGAAGAAAAGAAATCGTTGTATGCAATTGTTGATGAAGCAATGTATATTGCAACAACTGGATTTAGGCAGCTTAG
The DNA here is from genome assembly GCA_963921515.1 of Calotriton arnoldi. NCBI lineage: Eukaryota > Metazoa > Chordata > Amphibia > Caudata > Salamandridae > Calotriton > Calotriton arnoldi. The sequence continues at coordinate 243,116 of CAWUFW010010148.1, forward strand.
TCAAGCAGGGTTGATTATGTTCAACCTCCTTCAGACTGAAGGTAAAGAGGAGGAGAATCCTGGACATGCTGTACAATGGAGAATCTTTGTTTGGACCGCGTGTAAATGAGGCCTTCCAGACTCTAAAGTCTAATACAGACACAGGAATATCTTTAGGAGTTCTTCAGCAAAGATGACCTCAGGCCTTTCAGAATGTCCATGGTAGAGAGCTGTACTCTTACAGAGGATATTACCAACCTTCTAGGTATTAACCATACCATAATAAACATACCACCAAAGGTCTACAAAGCAGTATAGTGCACTACCATCAGCATCCAATCATAAACAGGCCGCTAGAAGGAAGGCTGGAAATCAGTCACGAGGCATTGAAGGTGCAGGGAGACAGTAACATTGCACAGGTGACCTTCAGAAAGAAACCAGACAGTTCTGTAGGAGGGAAGATGTCATCTTGCTACAAAACAATGGGCCAATATAACATTGGATCATTTGTTTTGGATATGGAACAATTTGGCCACACACTGGAATTCATGCAGAAGCCACTATCACCCAAGAGGCCACATCAACATGTTAACCTGTTACAAAATAAGATTCTCCCCATGTTGCAAAAGGGGCAATAGAACAAGTCCCCAAGTCCCAGTCAAATTTAGGTTTTTATTCTTGCTTTTTCCTTATGACGAAAAAATTGAGCGAGTGAGGGACAGTTTTAGAAATACTCAATTTAAATGAGTTTCTTAACAAATATTCTCATGGTGACTTTACAGAAAGTTCTCCGACTTATCCAAAAAGGATATTATATGACCTTTCTAGACCTACAAGATGCTTATTTTCATACCCAATCTCCATCCTAGTCTTCGGCGATTCAAAGTGGCTGGCTGCCATTATCAGTTCAAAGTCCTCCCATTTGGCCTCAAATCTGCTCTGAGAATATTCACGAAGTGCATGGCTCTAGTAGCGGCACATCTGAGAAAGGAAGGCATCACATTTTTCCATACGTAGATGACTGGCTAGTAAAAGAAATTTTTCTAAAGCCACATCAGCGTCCACCAAAAACTGTCTGCAAATCTTCGACAGGTTAGGATTTACTCAAAAAAGGCAAATCGTCTTTAGTTCCATGCAGAAAGATCCAAATTTTGAGAGCTATTCTAGTCACAGACGTAAACAAGGACTTTCCATCTGAGTAGAGCGTATCATGTCCGACCATATTGACCTAAGAATTAGAGCAAGAAAAGTCAGTCACAGTGCGCCACATCAAGTCCTGCTTAGGGATGATGTTGTTCTGCATCTCTTTGATCCCACATTGCCACCTTCACATGATGCCATTCCGAATAGAGCTCGATAAAGTGGCTCCAAACCGAAGGATTAATCCTGATATGTAATAAAGGTGATAGGCCAAAGGAACCAAGCCTTACCTTGGTGGGCACAACACAGAAACGCCACAGTCAGCTTATCTTTTCTCCTGAAAAAAGCCCACTTTGTAATGAAAAGAGATGCCCCCTTGAAGGGTGAGGTGCACACTTGCAGGATCCAGCAATCCGAACCGAATGGCCATTGAAAGAGGCACAGCTACTTAGTGTCCTCGAAATGAGAGCTATAGCATAAGGCCTCCACTCCTTTCCAAGAATAAAGAAATCCTCGGTGCTGGTGTTCAGACAACACAACAAGTATGTATTAACATCAACAATCGGGGAGGCACATTCCATTCCGCTGTTGAAAGAAGCACAAAACATATGGTACTGGACTTTACAAAACCATAACTAAATAACAGTCGAGTATGTACTAGACCTAACCAATTCCAGGGCCGACAATCTCAGCACATCACCAAAAGAGTGTCACGAGCGGGATCTGAATCCAGCTGAACTGGACCACATCTTTAACCCCTGAGGTACACCAGATCTTTGCAACCAATTGAACCAGAACTGTTTATAATAGACCAGCATGTTTGTGCTTACTGGGTAATAGAGGAACTGTTTTAATGAATTGTTCAGCAACTTAATCAAATGCCTTTCCTCCACTTCCCCTGATCCTGAGAGTATTGACAAAAATGAAAAGGGAACCAGATCACCTCATTGTGATCGCTTACGAATACTGCCTTTACTAAACGAGATGAAATATGCTTAGGATGAACATTAGAACATACTCGACCTATTCCTGGCTTGAGATTTCTGATTGTATCCCAAACAGTATTGGTTCACAGAGCTTCACCTCTCAGTGCAGCCTTCAATTTTGAGGCCATTACTGAATCTTTTGCCTCACTGCAATGGCCAGATCCTACCGCTGACATCCCACACTCTCGAAATGTACTGGCTTAGCTGCTGAATTTAGTGAATTTCACCTTCTAGATATGTCGGTTGACTGAAGAGACATACTGTAAGCCAGAGCATTCTCTACAAGCTAGACTTTTGGGGCAAAATGGAAACTATTTGCTTCTAGTTTGCTGGTTATAATTTTCACCCCATATCTATCTTCTATTTTCTTCTCCACAGCAAAACTACCTTACCCGTTACATTCAGCGATATCTGGTCTAAGTTACTCTTCAGTCAAAGTCTATTTGGCTGCCATTTCGCGCCTTAGAAGAACACTGAACCAGCCTTCACTTTGGTCTAATAGACTCACTGAGGAAACCCGTGAATGGTATTTTCAGGACTTTTCCCCATAGGACCACCTCCTACTCTGACAACTTAACACAGTTCTAGCCCAATAGATGAGAAGTCATTTTGAGCCAATTCACAAAGCAGTAGTTTTAAAAGCATACTTTCAAAGCCCAAGGTATGCAGTAGAAAGCACACTTCATACTTTAGATGTGAAAAGATGCTCAAAGTTTTCTATTGACAGAACAAGATCTTTTTGACAAACTGATCAACTTTTAGCGGCTTTATGGTCGTCCACAGAAAGGGCAATCTCTTTCAAAACAGGGCATAGCTCGCTGGGTGTCTTCAGCTATAGTCTTCTGTCATAATAAAGTGGGACGTCCTCTCCAGGTAAATGTGATTGCACATTCAACAAGAAGTATATCTTCATCCACAGACCTTATGCGCAGGCGTACCTAAAGCGGACATTCACAGGGCAGCAACTTGGAAGAACAGACACACTTTACCCAACACTACTGTCTAGATTTGACAGTACACAGAGATGCTGTGGTTAGACATGCAATTCTTCGTCATCAGTTTAAAAAAGGTGACCCGCTTTCTCTTTGTTTCACACCACTGTCTAACAAATGTTTACTGTGAATCTACCTCTTGCTAGTTTGATCTACGTATTTCGTTTCTCAAACAAAGTGGGTTGCTTGACTGCTTAGATTTTGATACATTTAACAGAGGCCAGCAATGGTTGATAGTTGTTGAGATCCGAGAGGTCTGCTATAGAGAATATTCAGGATAGATGTTACTTATCACACTTTCAAGCTCTTTTTGAATTGTCGATTCTTCCATATGTGATGTGGCAGAGCCAACATATCTCATGCTTTGGAATGCTGCCTTTAACAAAGGAGATGAAATGTGTTCAGGATGCAATCAAGACCATGTTCTTGGCTTGGGATTTCTGATGGTGTTGTAGGGATTCTGCACAAATACAGAGCTATGCACAGGATAATAGGACCTCGGAATATAGTGGTGAGCCAACCATAAACCTTAGCACCTAAAACCCTAACCCGACTAGCTGTAGCGTCTCATTAGCAACAAAGCTACCAATGATTAGACAACCCAGAACACTGTATCTCTCTCTCTCTCTCAGGACTCGCAGTAGCAAGAACACCCTTTCATAACTCACTCATACCTGTCCACAATGCGCGTAAGAAGAGACACTGTATAGTTTAAAATGTTTATTTCAACTAACGTGCTCTAAGATACAGTACACGTGCCAGTACTATCCGCATAATGCATAATGATAAAATAAGCAGCATAGTTACATCTCCATAGAATACAAACGGGGAAAGCATTTCATAAAGCAATGGATATAAGGCTAAATGACCTTACCACCCTCCCCGTGCTAGTAGCTAGTTTATTAGAAAAATAGAAGACCTCTGGGCTTTGACTAGCAAACCCCATACCTCAATATCTAGATGCAAGGTTTACATCATCAGATACAAACAGCTCTTCTCTCTGGAAAGGTTGTTCTCCAAGTGTCTCTAACAGTGAAAAAACACAATATTAAAAGCACACGAATTTCTCCAAGGCAGCTGTAAATAGAGTGTTATGTCTAAGTTCGAGGGACTGGCCAAATCAGCAGGAACAAGGGACGTTGTTTATCGACCTTGTACATGGTGTGCAGACAGTAGCCCAAAAGGGAACAGGAGACAAGGTGAAAGATAGAAATGCAGACAGTGCTAAGATAGCCGGGCAGAAGCAGAGGCTCGAAAAACAACGGCACAAAGGAACGTGCGCAAAAAGGGCCTCATGGCAGCTAGGCCCAGGCCAACGTAGCAAGGCAGACCAGGAGGCCACAAACCACACGACACCCTCCCCTGGCCAGTCCAACGTTCAAGAAGATGACAGAGTCCAAATAAACTGAGCAGAACAGAACGAATGTTGTGAGACGTGGACTAAAAAAAATCAAAAACAAAAAAAAATGGACACGCATCCAGTGAGGCAGGTCACAGAAAGCGAAAACCCTCTCAATCCAAAAGAGTGTACGTGCAAAAAAACACCACACGTTCCAAGAGGAATCGTCGGAAAAAAGCGACGCCATCCAGTCAAGTAAATCAAAGCTGCAGTCATGATCCTCGCAAGAGGGAGCAGCAAACAGCAATGCGGGACAACTTGCGTGATACTCAATATAACTCTGTTGTAGGAGATTCTGAGCAGCCGCCCAGATATCCCATTGTGCCAAAATCCCCAGTGCAGCCGCACGTGCCATGTAGCCTGCAGCGGAACAGTCCCGTTCATGGGCCTCTAGGGGACCCACCAACTGAACAAAATCCGGAACAGACAAAGACGTATTGGAGAGGCAATAATCCATGGCCCACGAGAATGAACATCTGATGCAAGACATCACAGGTTGCACGCAAGTGAAATACGCAAAGCGAAAAGAAAGAGTATAGGACACACTCATTGTCGCCAACGGCAGGACGCCGAAGCCAGCGAGGAGGCGTTCATGGAGCATCTGGAGCCGACCTGGCTCGAGAAGGGCCCATGGAGGTGCAGCCATTGCGTAGGAAACAGACCAACAGCAGGACACCAGCCGCCAGGGTGAGGATCAGTGGAAAGCCACCAAAGACGCTGGAAAAGATGGAATGAATAAAAGCCGGTATTACACCAAAAATAGTTTGAAAAGAGGTCACAAGGCCAGATCCCACAACTTTAAAGAAGTGCACCAGACCTTCAGTGCGGGACGCATTAAAAACACGGTGAATCAGTTCACCGAAATGTTGTGGGAGGTTAGTGTTCAAAAGGGCCTGAATTTCACTGTGGGTTCTTGCCACCTGGAGAATGAACGTCTCCCGGGCAGATGTGAGCATAACCTCCTGATTCAATAATAGCGCCTTTATTCTGCTCAATTTATTGAAATCCGCCTTCAGAGTAGGAATGGAAGGCCACACAGAACTATCTATGATGTCGTGCGGGGAGGAAAAAGCACATTTTGCAGCAGACAACCCTGTGGGAAACAGTAACAATATATGGTATGCCGGCCAGCAGGCCACAGCAGTCTTGGTTATTTAAAAGCAAATAGCTACCATTAGCAAGCACAGTGAAAGTAGGAGAAATAGCAGGAGCTGGAATACCCTTTAACACACAAGCAAGATTCGGAGCCGAAACATTACAAGCTCCGTGCAACTTAATGTGTTTGCAAATAAGGGAATGACCCACAGTTGAATCGCATGACTCCCCGTGAGAAAAACCTCCCTCCCGTCTCTAAGGCATTTAAACATGAAAGGCAGGGACCAAAGTTCATGCAGGAAGGCACTGCCCAAAGGCTGGAAACGGCCTACAGGATAATGCTTCATGCACGAACTAAATTCAAACAATGAAAAAGGCAAAGCGATAACCCCGTGTACTAGCCACACAGCAGAATCCAATTCCGCAATAGAGAACGGTAAGGGCTCTATCTTTTCAATATGTAACAGAGTGTATGCTGCATCCTTCATGGACATGAATCGCTGTTTCTCAGTCAAATTAAAAGGTGAAAATAAGGCAGAGGTGTTCAAAAATTGCCAAGGAACTTTCCCCATTTTAAGTGTTTGCAAAGTCTATGCAAACTGCATTACTGAACATAATTGATCCTGACCATGATACAACACAGAAACATCATCTTGTACAATATCAACAACAGAGGAAATAATATTCTCTAAGGTGTAAATGCGGGAAGACAGGGTATTAATACTATTGTCAACAACAGCAAGCACCTTTTCCAAATTTGCTTGATCGATTTCCCGCAGACAGGAAGCAGCTTCAATTTGCGAAAGCTTCCAGAGTTCATTATAAGTTTCATAAATGAATCTCTTAGGTCGAGGACCACGAGGCCCCAGAACAAAATCGGACAGATCAATGTTGCCTAATAGGAGCGATAAATGTTGTTTAACAGAATCTAGGGAAGAGTGCTGCAACCACTGTTTACATAATTTACCAACAGAATATGTTGTAACAGTACGAGAGTCAGAAAACCGTGGATCTGGCTTATTTTGTATGTAGCCAGTATCTGGGTTATGAAAACGCAGTTGGCAGGCATTGGATGCAATGGGCCAAGCCAACCAGGGTGACTGAACAAACGCAGAGACATTAAACGAATTGTTCTGAAACAAAACCTGCAATTCGGTAAGGGACTTATTAAAGTACAAGCTTTCGTTGGGAGTGGAAGACAAGACAGAAAAGGATGGTGCATTTAATTGTTTGGACGTAGCCAAACCCCAACATGTCGTTTGATAAACGGTCCGATTTAAAAATAGAATTTGGGCTGGGATGATGCAAGCACGGTGCAAGGCTTCTGTGCCCTGCACCTGCCATGCTTTTGTGCCCCAAATAGATTTTAAATCTATGGTGTCACGCCAGTATTCATACCCACCAACAGACAAGGCGCGTAAAAAGGAGCCTGAATATAGCAATTTTGTATGGGTTAACATTATTTTCTGTCTAGAGGAAGTGTTTAATTTAAAGAAATAGGACCCAGGGTTCGATCTATTAAAATCTGTAAAATAAGTAAATTTATTTCTAAGAGTCTGGGAGCTACCTGGCGAAGGGGTCGGACAATGTTCCCACTGGGTGTAATTAAAAAGACCCCGAAGGGTACTGGGTTTATGGAGAAAATGGTTGCCCCAATGTTGGTAACAATACAAATCAGCATAATTTGCAGAATTCATGTACAGATCTTCAGCATGAAAAGCAGCATAATATTTCAAATCAGTAAATAATGCTTCAACCGCATGCACATCCCAATCATCAGAATGAATATTACTTTTTACGACATCACCCATTGAAACACGAAGGACATTTGGTACATTAATAATTTCGGTTGGACCATGAATTTGGAAGTTCACCGCATCCCAAACGATGCCATCAGCAACTGGAAACGCTGAAATGTTCACAAATGTGTGGTCTCGCTTCATGATGTGCGATGAAGAATGTGGAGCCAAAGTTCCAGCGACAGAGTTCACCGCAGAGCGTTCTGGCAAATGGTGTCCATTGATGAGCAGAATAAACACTGTGACAAAGCCAATAGACATGAACAAAAAAATTAGGAAAAGTACCAACCAAATGTATGTCCATGGGGGGATCAAAAAATTGTCTCTGAACCAGGATACAAAAATACTGAATTTGGATGGGACAAGTGATGGAGTGGAATCCGAGTCAAAGGAATAACGTGTTGGGCTCAGTGGCGTTGTTGGTGAATGAGCCACGGACTCGGTTGCGGGGTAGATATACTCGGGCTCCTCTTTGCAGGGGGAATCCGGGTAGTCGTGCAAGTTATCAGGCAAATCTACCATCTCGATAGCAACATCAGTGACCGTTCGTGCAGGAGGGCCACGAACATTCGTCCGGTAAATGACAGGACAAGAGACCGCTGGTGTAACACTATTCAGGATCGGCCAGATGTTGTAGCTTGACATTTTCCACCGAGATGTATCTGTTCTCCTTGCGACCAGGAAGCGGTGGTAAGATGACTGTACGAGTTCCCTTCAAGCCAAGGACTGGAACCGGTGCATGATAAGAGGGGCCGAATTCTTTTTTGTTCTCCACCTTCTCTCGAACCAGATCTCCAATCTTCGGAAGCCAGCCGGCAACCGGAATCTGCAGTGCAGCGTCTGTGGCTGAAGGTAAATGTGCAATCGCAAGTTTGTCTCGGGCTTCTTGTAAGTCCTGTAACATAGTAGAATGGTTATCTACATCAAAGATGGCGGATTGCGCCGCCATGTCTAGACCATCAAGGTCAGGCACAAACATTCTTATGCCAAAGAGCATTTCGTATGGGGTCCGCTCACCCAGAGGTCTTCTCGGGAGGTTATTAAGTGCACGTTGTACGGTATGCAAGTGGGCCAGCCAGTTCCTGCCAGTACCTAAGACTCTAGCTGTCAAGGATTGCTTTAAGTCACGGTTCATTCGTTCAACAATCGAATTGCCCTCAGGCCGATACGGTGACGAAAATTTCACCCGCACCCCCAGTGAACCCATTTAGTCCTTGTAAGCCTTAGAGGCAAACGCTGGACCTTGGTCAGAATGGATGGTGCCACAGGCGAAAATTCCCACAAAGACACGCAAATCCCTTATGACATTTCGAGCGTCAGCACTCCGTTGTGGCCAGACCCAGATGAAACGTGTGCACGAATCCACTGCAACTAAGATATATTTCTATCCAGTGAATGAAGAGAATGGACCTCAGTGATCCAGGTAAACTCACCCAAAAGGTCTGTTTGAAATGCAGAGCGAGGTCTGTGGTGGCCGTGTAACCGTGGAAGGCTTAATCTGTTGACCAACGTCACAAGAAAGCACATAAGTACGGGTTTGTTTGTATAAACCACGCCACCAGTAACGCTGCTGCAAGATAGAAACTGTCGCAGACACCCCAGCATGAGCCGAAGCCATGCCTTCGTGTGCTGCAGTAATCAAGGAAAGCCTGCGGTCCGCGTTGGGAATCAGCCGATCACCAACGTCTGGAATTCTTACATAAGGAGCCTGTTCGGGACCTAATTGATAACAGTATTTGGAAGGGAATCCCTGTGGGTAATTAGCACCTTCCTTTGTTGCAGCAATAGCTGCTAGAATATTGGAATCGATTTTAGACATGGATCTGGCAAATGGCATCAGTGCCAGAGATGAACTGGGAGGGGAGAAAGTTATCTTGGTGTAGAATGGAGGTTGAATGCAGTGTCAGACTATCCGCAGTTGCTTCTGAGGTGTGACTGCCCATAGTGATTGCTGATTGGTTCTATTTTCGCTGTGTTTGAAAGTGGAAATGAGGGAACAAGCTGATTGGCTGGTAGAGACTGGAAGCACTCTTAGTCCAGTCAGTGTAGGTTCTTGAGTACTTGTGCCCCTCAATAGTCAATGATTGGTTCTGTTTTCTCTAAGTGAGTAGGCAGGAAAGAGAGTGTCGCAGCTGAATGACTGAAGGAGGTGGGTGACTGTCAGGATGGCAACTGCTGCTTCTTTCATGTTTCTGCCCTCAGAATCCCCATGTGTGCACCTTGGAATCTGTGCATTTCAACAATGATTTCGCCTTTCGAACACTTATGAATATGTGCTCCAGTGCCCACTAGAATATGGAGACTATTTTCACTCATCATTTGAAGATAAAAACAGTACAGCTTTACTTTGAGAAGTTAAGAAAGAATTGTGTTTTGAAAACTAGACCTATTTTGAAAACATGGCAATCCTCCCACCTCTCCAAGGAGTCATGTCACTTTTCTAATGTGCAGATAATTGCGAGTGGGATGTTTATATACTCTTTGTAACTCTGTTATGGGTCACCTTGTAAGCCATTCAAATGTGGTCCTTTACTTTTGCTTTGTTCTATTTGCTGCATACTGTGTCAATTTTGTAGCATGCATGGCATTGTGAGCTATTTCAAAATGCAAAATGAATCACTTCAAGGTACTCCTAGTGTTGTCCGATAAGAGATCCAAGGTTCAGGGATGGCTAAGGCTACAAAAGTTAGTGAATGGGGGATCTAGGATTCACACAAAGGTCTTGTGAGACCTAGAGCTCTTAGGCAACACTTCATCCAACAGGCACTACCAGTAGCACATGGATGTCACCACACCAGGTGGACTATTGCTCTAGGAAGACGTACAGTGCAGAACTGCACATGAGTAGAAAGGGAATCAGTTTTTTTTAAATCTAGGGGTGAAGGTAATGATAGTGACAGTTTAGTTCATTTATTTTTTTAATGGTTGTCATTTCTATCTACGCATCCCTCGCAAACTAACCTTTTGAAGACTCTTTTCTTAAGGTCAGCATTACTTAATGGAAGCTGCAGCGCAGCCACGCTGCTGTCTTACCGAAGGCGCGCCAAAGGCAAGCCCGTCTGCACCTGGCCGCGCCCAGGCTATGCCAGGCGCCAGGAACCTCCCGCAGCTACGTCACCACCGAACTCCAGGCCCTGGACCATGCAACAACAGCTGCTGCTGCTGCACCTCACCACGATCTACGGTAGGACCTTTCGCCTGCCTTCACTGCTTCTACGCCTGCAACACTGGAACACCTGCACGTACGGCTACCATGTCAACCACTACCACCCCAGAACATGCCCACAGCCTCCTGCTCAACGCATGATCTCTCTGTAAACATGCCACTGAGATCTAGGACACCAGCACCTCCCTCACCCTCTTGTTGTCTTCCTCACTGAAACCTGGATAAACCCTGCATCTGCGCCTGACATGGACTCTGCAACGCCAGATGGTTACAAGATAACTCACTGAGATTGCGTCAACAAAGCACGGAGTTGGCATCGCCATCATCCACAAGGAAACCATCCACTGCACCACCATTGCAAACGACGCCACCCCGATCACGAAACATCTCAACTTCCAAACTGATGGCAAAACCGCCATCAGAGGCACCTTCGCCTACAGACCTCCACGATCTTGAACTAGCTTCTACGACACCATTCCCGATTTCATCACCCCGCTTGCCATTGACTCCAACCACTACATCTTTCTCTGAACCTCAATTTCCACCTCAACCCTGATGACACCAACACTACCAACCTCCTCGAAAGCATGAGCACCCTCTGCCTCACACAACTAATCAGTATCCCCACGCACATCGCAGGACACTCTTGACCCCCATCTTCATGGCCAGTGACAGTCAAGTACAGCCACATCACTAAGTTGACAGACCATGCCATCTTCCACTTCACCATCACAGGGCCCCCAGTCACCACCACCAAACCACCTAGCACCTCTCACTGAAGCTGGAACAAATTATCAGAAAGCCTATGAACTGAAGCCCTCAACTCCTCTCACCCAGACACCTCAACCAACCTAGAACAGGTTGTCAAGATCTTCTCAGCCTGCATCACCAACTGCACCGACAGTCTCCCCCATCAAGTCCACGAAACCCAAGAAATCCCCCGAACAGACCAGCTGGTACACCATGGACCTAAGAACTACAAAACTCAACTGTAAGCAGCTTGAAAGAAGGTGGTGGACCATCAAGGACACCACAGTCCAACCCTCATTCAAAACATACCACCAACTCCTGAAAAGGACGAAAAGGAGCACCTTTTAAAAACCGCATCAAAGCCAGCCATCAAACCAACATCGCCAGTTTTCCCACCCCTCAGCCTCCGAAAACACTACAACGCTACTGACGCCGACAACGTTACATGGAGCCTCCCGACACCGCGCGCAAGGGGTATTGTTCAGGAAATGTTTCTGTATCCGGCCTGATGCCTGGGAAATTCAAAGGTAAGGAATCTGCAGCTAGATAGAGTCTCTACCAGATAATGCGTTACCGAAGGTAAGTAACTTGTTAATCCTCCCCATGGTAGGACATTCATTTAATCAAGTGTTTAAAATATTTAGTGTGGATTCCTTGTTGTGTCCATCCACGGTGAAAGGAAATTAGAACTCACTAATTGAAAAAAATAATTGTGTTGTCGCAGAACTGATCGTTGCTCGGAACACACCATCTTCATCTAATGCTTAGGTGGTCCATGGGTTACAATCCGTCGGATTCCCTGTCTCAAGTTGGTATGTTTTACTCAACCTATGCTTTCGCCAGAGGGTATAGGGGTTCTAAAACTGGGCCGTATATAGCAAAGGTGCAAAAAATGTAACAGGGAAACTACTTCTGGATCGTCCTCAATATACTGTCCCAGAATGGGAAGATTATATTGCACCCGTTTTAGGCGATGTCAATCCTACTACATCAGATTCTCCTCCACAACACATTGGAGGCTTTCACAATCTCACTGACAGTGTATGTTAAACGTTTGAATTACCAGTGCCAACAAAAGAAAACCACAGTTTACTTCATTCCTTTAGGGAACCAACACTGAGGTCAGTTAAGGCTATACCAGTAATTGACCATATTTGGTCAGAAGGCCTGAAGGTGATGAAAAACACAGCCACCGTAGCAGCGATGAGCCCTAGACTTGATAAGAAGTATAAGGCATCTAAAAATACTCTGGCTTGCCTGATTGGTACCCCATGCAGATTTGTTGATGAAGCAGGAGGCTGAAAGGCAATTCAAAAACTTGACTTTGTCGTGCTTTTCGCCACCTGAGAGGAAAAAGCGGGAGGCTTGACAATATCGGAAAAAAGTTTTTCTATAATGGCTGCTTCACCCATGAGGGCTTCCAGCACACTGACACTTCTTGCCTGATATGACTGTCAAATGTGTAGGATATTGTATTATACCAAGACCATGTACTAGATGATAAAAAGACTGAGGCGAAGGCAGTTCTTAATGAAGAAAAGAAATCGTTGTATGCAATTGTTGATGAAGCAATGTATATTGCAACAACTGGATTTAGGCAGCTTAGTCAAGCAGGGTTGATTATGTTCAACCTCCTTCAGACTGAAGGTAAAGAGGAGGAGAATCCTGGACATGCTGTACAATGGAGAATCTTTGTTTGGACCGCGTGTAAATGAGGCCTTCCAGACTCTAAAGTCTAATACAGACACAGGAATATCTTTAGGAGTTCTTCAGCAAAGATGACCTCAGGCCTTTCAGAATGTCCATGGTAGAGAGCTGTACTCTTACAGAGGATATTACCAACCTTCTAGGTATTAACCATACCATAATAAACATACCACCAAAGGTCTACAAAGCAGTATAGTGCACTACCATCAGCATCCAATCATAAACAGGCCGCTAGAAGGAAGGCTGGAAATCAGTCACGAGGCATTGAAGGTGCAGGGAGACAGTAACATTGCACAGGTGACCTTCAGAAAGAAACCAGACAGTTCTGTAGGAGGGAAGATGTCATCTTGCTACAAAACAATGGGCCAATATAACATTGGATCATTTGTTTTGGATATGGAACAATTTGGCCACACACTGGAATTCATGCAGAAGCCACTACCACCCAAGAGGCCACATCAACATGTTAACCTGTTACAAAATAAGATTCTCCCCATGTTGCAAAAAGGGGCAATAGAACAAGTCCCCAAGTCCCAGTCAAATTTAGGTTTTTATTCTTGCTTTTTCCTTATGACGAAAAAATTGAGCGAGTGAGGGACAGTTTTAGAAATACTCCATTTAAATGAGTTTCTTAACAAATATTCTCATGGTGACTTTACAGAAAGTTCTCCGACTTATCCAAAAAGGATATTATATGACCTTTCTAGACCTACAAGATGCTTATTTTCATACCCAATCTCCATCCTAGTCTTCGGCGATTCAAAGTGGCTGGCTGCCATTATCAGTTCAAAGTCCTCCCATTTGGCCTCAAATCTGCTCTGAGAATATTCACGAAGTGCATGGCTCTAGTAGCGGCACATCTGAGAAAGGAAGGCATCACATTTTTCCATACGTAGATGACTGGCTAGTAAAAAGAAATTTTTCTAAAGCCACATCAGCGTCCACCAAAAACTGTCTGCAAATCTTCGACAGGTTAGGATTTACTCAAAAAAAGGCAAATCGTCTTTAGTTCCATGCAGAAAGATCCAAATTTTGAGAGCTATTCTAGTCACAGATGTAAACAAGGACTTTCCATCTGAGTAGAGCGTATCATGTCCGACCATATTGACCTAAGAATTAGAGCAAGAAAAGTCAGTCACAGTGCGCCACATCAAGTCCTGCTTAGGGATGATGTTGTTCTGCATCTCTTTGATCCCACATTGCCACCTTCACATGATGCCATTCCGAATAGAGCTCGATAAAGTGGCTCCAAACCGAAGGATTAATCCTGATACGTAATAAAGGTGATAGGCCAAAGGAACCAAGCCTTCCCTTGGTGGGCACAACACAAACGCCACAGTCCGCTTATCTTTTCTCCTGAAAAAAGCCCATTTTGTAATGAAAAGAGATGCCCCCTTGAAGGGTGAGGTGCACACTTGCAGGATCCAGCAATCCGAACCGAATGGCCATTGAAAGAGGCACAGCTACTTAGTGTCCTCGAAATGAGAGCTATAGCATAAGGCCTCCACTCCTTTCCAAGAATAAAGAAATCCTCGGTGCTGGTGTTCAGACAACACAACAAGTATGTATTAACATCAACAATCGGGGAGGCACATTCCATTCCGCTGTTGAAAGAAGCACAAAACATATGGTACTGGACTTTACAAAACCATAACTAAATAACAGTCGAGTATGTACTAGACCTAACCAATTCCAGGGCCGACAATCTCAGCACATCACCAAAAGAGTGTCATGAGCGGGATCTGAATCAAGCTGAACTGGACCACATCTTTAACCCCTGAGGTACACCAGATCTTTGCAACCAATTGAACCAGAACTGTTTATAATAGACCAGCATGTTTGTGCTTACTGGGTAATAGAGGAACTGTTTTAATGAATTGTTCAGCAACTTAATCAAATGCCTTTCCTCCACTTCCCCTGATCCTGAGAGTATTGACAAAAATGAAAAGGGAACCAGATCACCTCATTGTGATCGCTTACGAATACTGCCTTTACTAAACGAGATGAAATATGCTTAGGATGAACATTAGAACATACTCGACCTATTCCTGGCTTGATATTTCTGATTGTATCCCAAACAGTATTGGTTCACAGATCTTCACCTCTCAGTGCAGCCTTCAATTTTGAGGCCATTACTGAATCTTTTGCCTCATTGCAATGGCCAGATCCTACCGCTGACATCCCACACACTCGAAATGTACTGGCTTAGCTGCTGAATTTAGTGAATTTCACCTTCTAGATATGTCGGTTGACTGAAGAGACATACTGTAAGCCAGAGCATTCTCTACAAGCTAGACTTTTGGGGCAAAATGGAAACTATTTGCTTCTAGTTTGCTGGTTATAATTTTCACCCCATATCTATCTTCTATTTTCTTCTCCACAGCAAAACTACCTTACCCGTTACATTCAGCGATATCTGGTCTAAGTTACTCTTCAGTCAAAGTCTATTTGGCTGCCATTTCGCGCCTTAGAAGAACACTGAACCAGCCTTCACTTTGGTCTAATAGACTCACTGAGGAAACCCGTGAATGGTATTTTCAGGACTTTTCCCCATAGGACCACCTCCTACTCTGACAACTTAACACAGTTCTAGCCCAATAGATGAGAAGTCATTTTGAACCAATTCACAAAGCAGTAGTTTTAAAAGCATACTTTCAAAGCCCAAGGTATGCAGTAGAAAGCACACTTCATACTTTAGATGTGAAAAGATGAACAAGATCTTTTTGACAAACTGATCAACTTTTAGCGGCTTTATGGTCGTCCACAGAAAGGGCAATCTCTTTCAAAACAGGGCATAGCTCGCTGGGTGTCTTCAGCTATAGTCTTCTGTCATAATAAAGTGGGACGTCCTCTCCAGGTAAATGTGATTGCACATTCAACAAGAAGTATATCTTCATCCACAGACCTTATGCGCAGGCGTACCTAAAGCGGACATTCACAGGGCAGCAACTTGGAAGAACAGACACACTTTACCCAACACTACTGTCTAGATTTGACAGTACACAGAGATGCTGTGGTTAGACATGCAATTCTTCGTCATCAGTTTAAAAAGGTGACCCGCTTTCTCTTTGTTTCACACCACTGTCTAACAAATGTTTACTGTGAATCTACCTCTTGCTAGTTTGATCTACGTATTTCGTTTCTCAAACAAAGTGGGTTGCTTGACTGCTTAGATTTTGATACATTTAACAGAGGCCAGCAATGGTTGATAGTTGTTGAGATCCGAGAGGTCTGCTATACAGAATATTCAGGATAGATGTTACTTATCACACTTTCAAGCTCTTTTTGAATTGTCGATTCTTCCATATGTGATGTGGCAGAGCCAACATATCTCATGCTTTGGAATGCTGCCTTTAACAAAGGAGATGAAATGTGTTCAGGATGCAATCAAGACCATGTTCTTGGCTTGGGATTTCTGATGGTGTTGTAGGGATTCTGCACATATACAGAGCTATGCACAGGATAATAGGACCTCGGAATATAGTGGTGAGCCAACCATAAACCTTAGCACCTAAAACCCTAACCCGACTAGCTGTAGCGTCTCATTAGCAACAAAGCTACCAATGATTAGACAACCCAGAACACGGTATCTCTCTCTCTCTCTCAGGACTCGCAGTAGCAAGAACACCCTTTCATAACTCACTCATACCTGTCCACAATGCGCGTAAGAAGAGACACTGTATAGTTTAAAATGTTTATTTCAACTAACGTGCTCTAAGATACAGTACACGTGCCAGTACTATCAGCATAATGCATAATGATAAAATAAGCAGCATAGTTACAACTCCATAGAATACAAACGGGGAAAGCATTTCATAAAGCAATGGATATAAGGCTAAATGACCTTACCACCTCTCCCGTGCTAGTAGCTAGTTTATTAGAAAAATATAAGACCTCTGGGCTTTGACTAGCAAACCCCCATACCTCAATATCTAGATGCAAGGTTTACATCATCAGATACAAACAGCTCTTCTCTCTGGAAAGGTTGTTCTCCAAGTGTCTCTAACAGTGAAAAAACACAATATTAAAAGCACACGAATTTCTCCAAGGCAGCTGTAAATAGAGTGTTATGTCTAAGTTCGAGGGACTGGCCAAATCAGCAGGAACAAGGGACGTTGTTTATCGACCTTGTACATGGTGTGCAGACAGTAGCCCAAAAGGGAACAGGAGACAAGGTGAAAGATAGAAATGCAGACAGTGCTAAGATAGCCGGGCAGAAGCAGAGGCTCGAAAAACAACGGCACAAAGAAACGTGCGCAAAAAGGGCCTCATGGCAGCTAGGCCCAGGCCAACGTAGCAAGGCAGACCAGGAGGCCACAAACCACACGACAATGGTTGGCAATCCATTTACCAGGGTGTAGGTTTTTGAGTAAACTGGAGTTAAATACCAAACAGTGGCAGTATTATAGATGGTAGACTTCTGATAAACCTTTCCTGATTCATCTTCTGTTGTGGTATTCCAAGGTTTCTGGTGTTCCAGATGCACTATTGCAGCCCTACTTCTCATCCTGCTTTGGTGCTGGAATCACCAGGGAAATACGGAGACAAGATGTGCAGATTCTTCTCGGATATTCACAAAAGATGAAATATCCCTGTACATGTGCAAGGTCCCAGAATTCAATTTTGAAATAATTTCACAGTTTCCGTCCGAATCACATAATTAGCAAACATGCCTGAGAAGGCAACGTTTTATTGATTTCTTCTTATTTTTTTTTTTTTAAACAATAAGCCAACATACAAGACAAACAGTACCTTGCGCATCGCATTATAACATTTTATACAGTGTAAAATAAAAGCATGAAATGGCACCGCAATATAAGTCTAGACAATTAGTTCATGTTTAGCGAGGAATCAATCAGACATGTATTTTTTCTGGTCTGTGAGGAAGATCCTTAACACAATTCTCTTTATTTCAAGCTCATTTTTGATAATAACACCATTTTTTGGGGAGAGGGATTGCTTTCATTCAATGCCTTAGGATGCAATCTTTTTTTAACACAGTTTCTGAGGGGAAAGTGTTTATTTCCCTAATTTTCTCTGGTGGCATTTTACCTCCCTATTACTTTTAGTCACTATGCTGGAGCTGTTTGATAAATGCCCAGCCTGTAGGGCAAAAAATGTCCAGCAATGATCACCACAAAGTTATTTAGTATATTTTATAATTGCTGTCGAAAGTCTCACAGCTGGAGTGGTGTTAAGGCAGCCTGTAAAGAGCAGTTAACTAAATTGAAAAGGTTTGCAGGTGTATGAATTCCTTTTCTTTAATACTGTTTTCCAGATTTTTATAAAACATCTTTGTGAGACTCCAGGACATGCACGTAAGCATTTGTGAGATAATGCCTTTCTAGGTCAGTAAATTCCTTTCTTGGGCTCATGTGATTTTTTTTTTGATTTTTAATCTTAAATGAGCGGATTATGTACTTAATTCTACATGTAGGATTATTGCAAAGATACGTTCCCTTGGTAATCGAGTAATGCTTTGAATTGTTGTTTGAAATTCAAGCACTGCCTACACTGCATTAACACAGTGAAAGTAAATGTGGGGATAGGATGTAGCCTTACGGCGAGAGCGGTCGACCTCGAAGCTGGGGAACCGGGTTCGAGTCTCGGCATCGACGCTCAACATCCTGTGATTCCAGGCAAGTCACTTAATCTCCCCGTGCCTAACAAAAAAATTAAATGTGTCCTCGTGTAACGAAACTGGTGCTCATGTAAACTGCTCTGATACCTGATGTCTCGGGGCTAGTTCACGCTATATAAAACTCAAAAAAAAAATTTTTTATTTGCCAACATAAAATGAAGATGCTTTGTTCACAACTATTAATTAATTCCAGCTAAATTATTTGTGTCAGCTTCATGCATTGTTGTCTTTGACTGTAGATTAATAATAATTGGATCGAAGGCTGCAAAATAATGCAGTTTTTGCACAAACTCTTTAGGTAACAATGTCCTCGTACTCTGCAGAATGTTGTCATCCTACCCGGATTGACTTTTTCTGACTCGCACTTTGCTTTCCTTGAGTGAACATCCATGAGCCCACCTGAAGATTCTCCATGTGTTTTGAATTGCTCCCTAGCAAAGCATAAAGATCTGCTCTACTGGTGTGCATTCATAGTTTATCTCCACCATAGTGTAGTGCCCCTTACTAGACTAAGTGTAATCCGATGGTTAGTGAAAATTATTTGATTGTGCCTGGGGATGCTCCTTTTTTTTTTTTTTTTTTACCTGTAACCCAAAGCATGATCTTTAACCCCCTTTGCAAATCTGTGCTGTCACTCTTTACTAGGTTCTTTTATTTTCCTGTATGTGGATGCGGTATGCCTGTGCTTACATGTAGTAGGCATAGAGACTATGTGCTGAATGAATGGTGTGCTTTGTAAACTATGAAGATCTATAACTTAACTAATTTGGACTGAACCTGGAGCAGCTCTGAAACCTCTGCATCAGGAGAGCGACAAGCATGTGCTGAAAACTCCTCTGGAGATTGCCTCTTGGTGAACTGGCACTGCCCTTTGACTTGCCCCATGGACACCCACCTTTTCAGCATGTGGTGTGTAACTGTATTTGTGACCAAGTGAAGGACAGGAGTGCACCCTTAAAAAGATTGCATCCCACTCCTTATTCTCGTAAAGCCTTTAATTGCCCTTCTCTAAGCCTGAGAAGAACATTAGGTGTTTCTGTAATTGTGTGAAGTTCAGTACCATTACATCCATCGTCTTTTGACTTGAAGTTTATATGAAAGTACGGGTGCACTCTAACCACAAACATGGTTGCCATTTTGTCACTGGTAGGTGCTCATGACTGCAACCCGATGCTTTGAAGATACAGCCGTCCGAGCCCAAAAGAAAAGCTAAGGCAAGAACTCTTGGAAGCCGAGTGTGGCTCAACCACACACCCAAGACACCTAAAAGAGAGCTTGACTCTCTCGAGCTGCCTTCTAGCCTCTGCTCCTCCTCAGCATCCCAGAATCATCTGGTCAGAGGGAGAATCTCCCTTTTCACCCCTACTTGAGAGTCCAAACATTGGACTGCTTTGTTCTGCTTGGTGCTGCAGATTGCACATTCGAGACACACACTTGAGTACAAAAAATGAGTCATCCACCCAGAGAGAGCACCATCTACACCTGTGGGAGCTACAACAGGAAATTCTCCTCCAACTTTTAAAGCGAGCAACATGGAAAGTCCTGAAATTCCATAGAACTCATGGATTCTATTCAAGATTCTTCTTAAGAAAAAAAGACTTGACAATGGAAGCCTACTCTGGTCCTCCGAATTGAACACGTTCTAGAAGAAACAATCCTTTCAGTTGACCCTCCAGTAAGTCCACTTGATGCTTCAGGAGGAGGAATTCCTTACCTCCCTGGATCTTCATCATGCATATTTTCACGTCCTCATTCACCAGAACCACATAAAATACCTCTGCTTTTCAGTGGTGGGTCAGAACTACCAATTGAAGGCACTCCCTTTCTAACTCAGATCAGCATCTTGAATTTTTACAAAGTATCTAGCATCGGTTGCTACATTTCTGCAGCAACAGGGTCACCAGGTATACTCTTACTTGGACGATTGACTCATCAAAGCTCCATCAAAGGAAGAGGCAAATGCCTCCATAACTGCCCGCTTCAACTTGTTCAGCAACTTGGGTCTAAGGCTAAAAATCTGCCATTGACTCTAGTCATGAGACTAGACACCCAGATGGGGAATGCCTTTTCTTCAGCAGAGAGGATAGTGAAACTACAGATGATGGCGACAGTATGCTCCAAGCATACAATTTCTGTCAGAATGTACAAGGCCCGTCTAGGCCTCATGTCATTCTGCATAGGACTGTTTCCCTTTTGTAGACTCAGGATGAGGCCCATACAGCAGGAGCTGGACCATCAAAGGAGTCAAGTAGATTGGCTCATGGCACAGTGCAGTCCAAGTGACGAGAAGATTCAAACAGGTGCTACTGTAGTGGAGGTTCCCATCAAACATCAACCTGCTCCTCCTATTCCAACCATCGAAGAACAGAAAGATGTTTACTACGGATGCATCTATATAGGACTGGGGAGCCCACTGCAAGAACTTAAAACCAGGGGCCTCTACTCACACGTAAATGAAGCTCACCATCGACATCTTGAAGTTTCGAGCAAAAAGGTTGGGCAGTGCTCATCAAAACAGATCACACACCCCGGATGTATTTCATCTTGAAGCAACAAAGAACCAGTTCAAGGTCCCGTTCTCTATCGGAAGATGCACCGTTGCTCTGGAGCTAGGCCATCTCCAATAATATGGATATTCCTTTGGAACATCTCCCAAAAGATCAGGAGATGCACTCAGCAGCACTTTCTCCCACTGCCTCAAATGGGAGATGCATAAAGGCCAACTGTGACTACATCGTCCATTTGTGGGGTCACGCCACACCAGATTATTTGCCACTTGCCAAAACTAGAAATGGCAGTACAACACCAGCAGGTTCTGGCAACCAAATCCAGGAGCAATGCCTTTTCGATGATAGTTGAATCTCTTTGCATATGCCTTTCCTCATTTCTCCTGGTCCATAGTGTGCTGAGGAAGATGAAGGCGGATCACTGCTACCTACCTGATCCTCTTTGTCCGAGCATGGCCCTACCAATACTGGTTAGGCAATCATCTGAGGATATCCTCACGTCCAGCAATTGGCTGAAAAGACACATTGCATGCTCTTCTCCAGACACAAAGAAGAAATTCTTCATTACGATCAAGTCACTGAGCCTGACTGCCTGGTACATGACCACCTAGAGTTTGGTCATTTGGACATTCCAACAGATTGAACAAACCTTCTTATGCAAGAAAACACACGAGCAACTACAAAGACCTATAATGCTAAATGTTAGTACATTGTGCAAAGGTACAGTTATTTACCCAATCTCCATGCAGCCCCATCTGGTGCTTCCCTAGTTGCTGGGACTGGCCAAACTTGTACTGAAATACTCATCAGCGAGAGTCCATTTCACAGAAATCTCAAGCTACAGGAGAAAAGATGCTACGTAGTCTTTGTTTTCACAGAGGATCATAGATCAGTTCATGAAAGGGCTTTTTTTAACTCCCACCCCCCGTATGACGCCCTCCAGTGCCATGGGAGCAGAGTTTGATTCTGAGCCAATTCATGCTGCTTCCTTCAGAACCGAAGACGCACTTGAAATTTATTTAATGAAGACAGCGCTATTGCTTGCCCTTACTTGAGGGCAAGCAATAGCGATGATAGAGCCTTTTCTACGATTTACTAAGGACAAAGTCCTCTAATGGATGAACAACTTCAGCAGAGAATTCTTTACACCCCCTGGATGCCCACAGGTGCTTCTGAATTTATACAGACAGGGCAAAAAAACTTGCACACATCAGACCAGGTGTTTGTGTCTATCCAATGGCAGGCCGCCCCTGTCCAAACAGGGAATTACACATTGACTTTTAGCCTGCATCACCTTCTGCGGCACCGCAGCTAAGTGTTTACTCCAGGCCAGAGAAAGGGCACATGCGACCAGAAGCATGCCAACAACCGCTGCATTCTATGCCAGAGTGCCTTTGCAAAACATCTGGAAGAGCAGTCACACACCAAGCACAACTGTTTGGCCTGGATGTGAATGCAGCAGCTGACTCAGCAGTAGGACAGGCTGCCCTCTGCATCCTGTTTCAGTATGTTATCTACTGCTTGCTATTCTGATTCAAGCATACGAATATATGAAACATCCAATGTTGGAGAAGAAATGTGAAACTTACCTGTAACTCTAGTTCTCCACGTTTGTATCTTTCATATAGTCAGATGCGACCCTCTCTCCTTCCCCGTCAGACATGTAATATCCTATGTACTCCTCACACTTGTGCTATGAAATCTGAAGTACGGTGACCTTTGGGAGAGTAGGAGAGCTCAGCACTTCCACCTTATTGGTTGAAGTTTACGTTGTTTCAAATGAGGTCAATGTGTTGTTAACAAACACTGTTGTTGAGGCCTATGGCCATTATATCACTGTTTAATTCAATTGAGAGCAGCTGTAAGGACAGGGAACTGAACTGCAATGTACATAGTTATTTATGGTCATTGTACATGGCACAACTGTTTCAGTACAGTACCCCACCCTAGAATTATATTTTTGGTCCGGATTTGGCTCCAGAATGTGCTTGACCGTTCTGCAGGTTTTCAGTGGTGTCTATGTTCAATTTAATGTAACATTAAAAAGAGTTGGACTCAGCGAGGACCCCTGAGGAACCCCGCAGGGAAGTGTAAATGCATCAGAGGTGAAGTTTCCAAGAGTTACCACTTGCTCCTGATTGGACAAAAATGACCTAAGCAGATTTAATGCTTGATCCCCAATGCCCATCTATCTGTTCAAGACGGTTGACCAACAATGAGTGGCCAACTGTGTCGAACGCGGCCGAGAGATCAAGCAAAATCAAGCCTACTTTTCCTCCATTGTCAGTAATGGCCCTGATTTCCTCAGTCGCATCTGAAAGAGCTGATTCCGTGGAATGGTTTGGCCTAAAACCGTGTTGAGCTGGGTCAAGAATGTGCATAAATTCCAGAAAGGCCATGATATCCATATTCAGGCTTTTTCCAGAATCTTTGCTGAGATTGTTCTTTGGTCCAAATAGCATTTATTGGTGCCCAGTAGTGTCATTTCCTCAGTGTTTCTCCGTTTGTGTCTGTATGGCAGACATTTATAAATATTTTTGTGTAGAATATTCCAGTGCCAGCAAAAGTGGTTGTGATGTCATTATTGGAATGTTGGGGCTGGTGCTGAAGTTAAAACGTGTGTGAGGCTGTTGAAAACTGGAAGGAGAAAGGGAGGGGGTTAGGTGCTGGCATAAGAAGGTGTGTAGGCCAGAAGCCACAGGTTAATGCCAGTAATCCTTGTAAGAGCATTCGTACAGGTAGCTTATAGGGCATTTCATATTTTGAGAGTTACCCAGAGTCTCTAATCCTGGAGGAGGCCCCAGGTTTCTGAGACTGCAAATGGGTTTCACTGGCGAAATTTCTTTCATCAGTAGAATTGTTGCAAGATGAGAGTAGTGAACAAAGCTCTTTTCCTCAGTAGAGTTTCTGCAAGATGAGAGATGGACCCTGACTTAATTAGTGCACCAGGTTACCCATTGGGATCCCACAGTTTAAGTAACAACAAGGTAACAGTGTATTTCCCCAGATTGTGACAGCCAGGTGAGACTATCAGAATGTTAACGAAGAGTGTTTTATGTGGGAGAGTTTGTAGAATGATGTTTAACAGCTGCATATTCTGTTCTTAGGCTGTATGCAAGGTACAGAACTTGCTAGGAAAACTGCTCACATCAAATAATAGTAACACATTGATGTAAACCATTCATTAAGTCCAGCTTAGTTAGAATCAGGGACCAGATGTGCTAAGAATCTATCTGCAAAAAGCAGTCGAAAAATGCGTACCAACTTTTTGCAAATCAAGTCAGACTTTGCAAACTGACCTGTGCATTAATATTCATTAGGCAAGTTGCAATTTGTGACACACTACAATATTCACAATCTCAAGAGAGTTGACCTGCAAGGGTCTGCAGACCGCCAACCCTCTGTTTGCTTTTAAACCAACAAAATTTGCAAAGCCAATATGTCTGGCATTCAATGCCATCCTTTTGACTTGGTCAATGCTTATTGTTGTGGTTTTAGCAAAATTATAATCCTGTGGGAACCGCCAGACCTTCATCAATCTCAAATAAATGGATAAAAGCAAAAAATATTTTTGATCTCAAAAGCACATATTGACATAGTAGTCCTTATCCCCTAACCCCTTAGCCACTGAGGCTTTTACACCCCCAGTGCTAAGTCCATTTTTGATGTTTGTGGCCATTTGCGCTAAGGCTTTCATTCCGTCCCTGTAGGCACAGAGAAAGTAGCCAAATATAGCAAAATTTTAGTTATTGTTGGGAAAAATTATAGTGTTGTGCAAGAAAGCATTTATTTAAAAAACAAACAAAAAAAGACATCAGCAGACGGTTTGCTGTGCTAACATCGCCATCTTCCTGGAACAAGCACATTTGTAAAATAAAAGTGGTAGTCCTATTTTCTTACTTTTTGCAGTTTCAACCTACTTGGGTTTGTGATGAAATCAGTTTGAAACCAGAAAGCTATACATTTCTGAAAACTAGACCCAATTCTGAATTCAACAAGGGGTCATTTGTGTAGACTACTCATTTCCACATGAAACTAATTGTTGAAATCAAAACATAATGAAAATAAGTAGAAAAATAGCAGGTGGTGACAAACTGTCATATCTGTAATATTTTGCCCAGATGGGCAATTTACAGAACTAACGTACTGTTACGTCCATCATACCGTTATGGTCACAGGGATATATAGAGTTTGTTGGTTGCCCAAAAACACGCAATACCCTAAGCGAACAACTGAGTGGCAGCTTGCAATAATTTTTAATTCTTTACCGACAATGCACCCATTCATATGATAAGGGTATGGAGGAAACTTTTTTTTTCTTCTTCTAATGAGGACAATATACTGAGTTTAAGAATAGTGGTTACTTATACACCTATTAATTTCAGGTTACCCATACTATCGTGATTCAGACAGCAATTTGCAAAATGTGATCTCTCTTGCACACTGGCTAACATTTGGAAGCTGATAATGAAGAGAAATTAAATTTATAATAACAAATGTAAACTACTCTGTGTTCCTACGCGTCTTTGGATAAAATTGTTACCCCACTTGTGTGACTGGCGTTAGCACCCTCAAAACATAAGGCCCCAAAACGCAACAAGAAGATAAACCTCAAACTCTGTAAACCTCAAACTCTGCCTAAAATCACACATTTCCCTCACATTTCTGTGGCAGAAACTGAAGGAATCTGCAGGGATCCACAAAACTCCTACCACCCAGCATTCCTACACTTCTCCTGATGAAAACGCTACCCCACTCTTGTGGCTCGGCCTAGCACTCGCAAAGGATAAAGCCCCAACAAACACAACGTGGAGACATCACCTTTTCCTGTAAAAAAAAAAGAAAAATGACCTGTTTTGATGGTGAGGGCAGCTTGGTATTTGGCCTCGGCGGTCATCAAAGGAAACCAACACAATCTAGACATTTCTGCAAACTAGACATTCGGGGGAGACCAGCGTGGTTTGCCTTGCATGGATCCTACAAGATTTTCTTTCTCACAGTGCCCTGCAAACTTCAAGATTAGCCTACAATCACACATTTTTCTCACATTTCAGTGACAGAAACCTATGAAATCTGTGCGGATCCACAAAACTCCTACCACCCAGGGGAACTACAGTTCTCCTGATGATAAGCGCTGCCATGTACCATGATACAAAAAAGGACCCCAAAATACAACAAGAGACATCAACATTTCCTCTAACAAAACGACCTGTTTTAGTGATGGGGTAGGTCTGGTATTCGGGCCCTGCCCGGCCGTCATCCAGGGACACCTATCAAAACCTAAGCATCTTTGATAACTAGGCACTTGGGGGAGCCCAGAGTGGTGTGCTGTGCATGAATGCCACAACATTTCCTTCCCCATAATGCCCTGCAAACCTCAAGATTTGTCTAAAATCACACATTTCCCTCAAATTTCTGTGAGGGAAGCTTCCAGAATGTTTGGCGATCCACAAAATTGCTACCACCCTGCGTTCCCACACTTCTACTGATTAAAACTGTACCTGTGTGAATGGGCTTAGCGCAAGCAGCAGTAACGGATCAAACCAGGAAACACTCTCATGTCCATATGTGCACACCGCGCACAAAATAATCCAGATTTCGTCTTGCCATGGGGATTGGGATGCTCTATGCCCCAGGCAGGTAGAAAGACTACTGGGCCTTTAGGAGTGGGAGATAGACACAGCGCCGGGGCCGCCCTCCCACATTCATATATTGTTTTCCTTAATCCAAAAATATAGCCCTGGTGTATAATGGGGCAGAAAGACTCTTGAGCCCAGGGTGGAGGACCAGGCCCATGCCCAAACCCAGCAGAGCACTGCCCCAAACACAATATTTCCAAAATATTCCCTGGTGGTCTAGTGTGCTTTCTGCCCTCCAAGGTGATAAATGGGAGTAAACACCCCCATCCATCCTCCTGGGGGTAGGAATAAAGACTGATTTTCCCTGAGGCACAGAGGAGCACAGGTCCATGCCCTGAGGGCCCCCCCCCCCAAGAAAATGTCCCTGGAGTCTAGTGGGGGTGGATCTCTTCTTTGGGGTTGCATGCCCAGTGCTATCCTCAAGCAGGGAACCACTAGGGAGAGACAGCGCTGGAAAGTGGACATCATCCAGTTTCTGGCACTGCCTCGCCTGTGTTGATAGGTGCTCAAGGGGAGGCAGTGTTATGTCTCCAAGATCTGAACAAAAGTGAAAGCAGGCCATACCATTACCACAGCCTGTTTTCACTTTGTTTTGCTGTGACGTGAGCGCACTGTGTGCCCTGAGGTTACTGCAAAAGAAAAACTAATCAAACTCATGATGTCAGGAGAAACACTTCCCTCTTCTTCTGACTCTGACTTTTGAAAAGAAAATGTTTCTGGTATTTGCACCAGAAACATTTTCTATTTTCAAGTGCATACGACAACACATTGATGTCCTTTGCACTTCAAAGGTAGGGCGGAGGACATTAAATCCTCTGCTTTAAAGTTAAGAGAACGGGTTGATGTGAATGTACTCATTGTCTAATGGCAAAATGCCTTCACTCTCACTGAAGTTAGTCAATGGCGAAAGAAGGCTTACCCATTGCCATGCTCTATACTGTAGTGAGCTAGAGAAAAAATATAATTGACACAATAACAGACCAGTCGAGAAAGAGAGCTGACTTATAAGTATACTAAGCATATAATTTTAGCAAAGTCAAAGGTCTTGGCTAACACCAGACCTACAAATATATTTTTAAAGCGGCATTTAAAAAAAAAATGTTTTAAAGGCAACAGAGCTGCTTTAAAAGAAAAAGATTTTCCTTTTTGAAAAGTATAAGTGACAGTTGGCAGTGGTCCCCTGGAGCATGTGTACGCCCCCTGAAACATACCAGTTCACAAAGGGGAGCCCTTCCCTCTAGTAAATAAGTAATCATCCTAATTTTGAAGTCTTTAACTTACCAATGTTTTGTGACCGAATTCCTATTCACAACATATTGATACATAGGGTAACAAGTGACTATTTGGGAAGAAAGCCCACAACACGGCCCTTCCAAATAGCGATTTGTAAGCCATTTCTAAACCCATTTTAGGAGTCGGTAAAACTCCGACAATGGGTTTAGTACACATGGGAAACCATTATTAGCCTTTTCAGATCCTCAAATTTTGTGACTCTCAGGATTTGCGACTGCTAAAAAGTTTCCTTCATCTGTCTCCAAGTAAAGTATTCTCACCATGAACTTCTTAGGTAAAGTTTAAGATGAAATTTCTTTATAGACCAAACTCAAATCAAATTACAAACAGTATTTATTAGAGGTCATTTAAATAGAGTGATAAGCTTACATTAGGTCTAACATGGAGATGTTTGTAAGAAAGGAAATTCGAATCAGATTATAAAGTTTGGCCTATCAGGGTCTTGGACTTGTGTATTTCACTTTCCATGTCAAAGTTTAATAAAATCATAAGAATGAGTTACACCCAAAAGAGTTGGTGTGGACAAATGATTTGTTAGTGACAGTAAGGTGCAATGAACACTTAAAGTGGAGCAGTGATGTTAACTGGAGGCACTGCCTTAGTTAAAATTGAATGTATCATTCTGGGTAACATCTTAATTACACCAAAGGGTATATATGTATTGTGGCATTTTGAAGGATTCAGGTCGACTTAGACACTAATACATTTCTTAGAGAGTGGGACCTCCTGCCCTGTTATTTACTACACAGTGCCAAAGTCTAAGTGGTTCACTAGCTCAATATGGGTAGTGCTACTGTAGCACTGTAGTTACTCATCCAGAGGGAAATGAAGGACAGGGTGCACTAGCATAATCGGCTTCTTATGCATTTGGCTGGTATAGAATATTTGAGGTCCTAATCGAATGCCAACTACCCCAGAACAAAGATTTACATTTGATCCTGTCTGGTGCAAAGTGCCTCAACTGTAGACTGTAGTGTTTAAAATTGAGAACTTTCTTCTTGAGGTGCCTGAAATGATGTGTTTAGTACTATGTACAAGGCTCATTTATTTTACATTTACTTCCACTGCAACTATACCTTTTAATTTTTAAATAGTCAACATGTTTCAGATGAATATAATACATTCAATAAGTAGAAATTCTCCTTTTCAATGAACTACTAAAACAACTTACAAAATAGGTAAACACTAAGGGGACACGTAGAAGAGAAAAATAAGAGAGAATGAAAAATAATGATACAATCAATCAATCAAAGAAGGCTTTATTCGATTGAATAGACAAACAATCATAAAAGCACAAAATTACAATATACATACAAACATTTCTTACATTAAAAAGAAATTCACATGAGTGATACATTAATAATTTCATGATTATGTTAAAAACAGTATTAAACTTACAAAGAGCCCTCGTCTCATTAAAAACAGTTAAGTGTGCATATGTTTCCTTAGGCTCAGAGCTTTTTTCAAGAAAATTGTTATCCTAAAAACACTATGCTCATTATCTAAACATTGTAAAGCCAAAAGGGCAGGACGGCATTGGCGTAGCCCAAACTGTTTCAAGATAGGTACTAAGAGCAAGTTCCTAGCAGCGGAATAGAACCTACAAAAAGAATGACATGAATCGTGGATTGTGGGGAGGTATTATCACAGGGGCATCGCTGGAGGTCTTGAGACCAGTCATTCATTATGGGAAAAGTAACTAATCTATGGAAGACCCCCAGCCTGAAACGAGTTAATAAAAATCTATCATATGCACCATGTACAAAAATTAAATAGGGTTGAATATTAAAAGTAGTTAAGACCAACTTATTACGCAGGACTGTGGGTTTTAAAATCTCAGATGACATTCTAATAGTATCCAGGAGCAGGATACCCTCTTTTCTTAATTCCTTCCTTGTTGTTGCCCTAATGGTAGTAGGATTGGTAAAATACTCTAAGTGGCCAAGATCTTTTAAAAAGTTATAAACCTATCTTAGCCATGGTATCCTCATAACACCTTCCAGTTTCAAAATATCTGAAAGGATATCTCTGTTCAGTTTGGCCTCTTCTTTAGTCCAGAGCCTGTGCCATAATAGCACAGGCTCGAGCTTAATTAAATCAGAGATAAAGGTGAGTCCTAACTCTGCGTGACAAATGCATGCTGAGATACCACTCGGGACAGACAGAATGTATCTTAGGAAGGAGTTCTATACTCTCTGAATTGGAAGCAGTTCAGCAAACCCCCAGACCCCACTCCCATAGACTGCCGCTGAAATCGCACTTAGCCTTGTATATTTTAATGAGCTCCTCTGGGTTTTTTTTGCCTAGTTTTCTGGCAAAAACAGTAAGAGCAGATGTAGTGCGTAGGAGTGCCAGTTTCTTTGCTGCAACTGCTTGTACCCAAGTATCGTTGTGGGCAAAAAGAATGCCCAAGTATGAAAATTTCTTTGTAACCCCGATCTTTTGCCCAGC
Organism: Calotriton arnoldi; assembly: GCA_963921515.1. Taxonomy (NCBI): domain Eukaryota; kingdom Metazoa; phylum Chordata; class Amphibia; order Caudata; family Salamandridae; genus Calotriton; species Calotriton arnoldi. Next base: position 273,660 of record CAWUFW010010148.1, read on the forward strand.
CACATCACATACATGTCCTTTTGTTTCTTTATGCCATTACCACAGTACATAATAAACGTTTTGGAAGAGTTTACCCTTAAACCTAGGTCTTTCATGAAAAGGGAAAAACTGTCCAAAACGCGCTGTAGGCCTACTTGTGTTCGAGACATCAACACCGCGTCATCTGCATACAAGAGAGCTGGAACAGGGCGACCGGCTACTAAGGGGAAGTCTTGATTGTCTTTAAAAGAGCCTCCCCAATCCATTTATATACAAATTAAAAGGAACGGGGCCAGGACACAACCCTGCCTAACTCCGCTCCTAATCGGGAAAGCAGCTGAACGCTCACCCTTCAGACCACAGCGCACGCGTGCCTTAGCATCACTATAAAAACGTTTAAGAAAATAAATAATATTTACATCAACCCCCATATCTTTTAGTATTGACCATAGTTTAGTGTGGATCACACAGTCAAATGCGGCTGTGAGATCCACAAATGCTAAAAACAAGTTCCCTTTCTTAGCCCTAGTGTACTTCCCCACCAAAGGGACAGATTTAGGCCCTGCTCTACGGTCCCCACGCCGGTCCGGAAGCCATATTGTAGGTCGGACAGGACAAAGTTCTCATCAGCCCAATCCTGAAGGCGTTCCAATACAATTCTACCCACTACCTTCGTTATGGCGTCCAACAGGGAAATTGGCCTATAGCATCCTGGATCTTGTCTGTCCCCCTTCTTAAAAATGGGCACAATAGTGGACTCTACCCAAGTGGGTAAGAAATCAGTGCTACAACTGGCGTTAAGCACCTGTACCAGTAGGGGCCCCCATAAAGGAATGTTTGATTTAAACATGTCTACGGGGACCCCGTCCGGTCCAGGCACCTTGCCGCCTTGACTTGCATGTAGGGCCCGCTCCACTTCCTCTAAGGTGAACGTTAGTTCTTTATAGTTTGAAGGATAATTTAAGCCATGAGCCCCCTGAGCTTAGACATTCATCGTATCGGTGTTTCCCTCGCCCTTGTATACTTGAGCAAAGTGCTTAATCCACTGTTCCTCAGTTATGGCTATCTCGATAGACGGGCCGGCCTCACTAGTTAAAAAAGGTGCCTAATTGCCTTCCAGAATGCCATGCTGTCTCTAGCTACTGAGGCCGAATGTAGTGCCTCCCATGCCTCCTTCAGTATGACTTTCCTATCCCCTATTGCCTGTTTATATGCCCCTCTAGCCAACCTTATTTCCTGCGTATTCCTCGGGGTTTTATGCAACTCTTTTTTTAACTGAGAATATGTTTGGGTACACCTCGAGTCAAACCACCCATTCTGGGATCCGTTCTTCTTTTTACGCCTAATAAGAGACTCTCTTATTACGGTGGTTATTACCATAAAGGAAGCTAAAATGTTATCAGGGGCAGCTGTTTCATTCAGGCATCCCTCTATGGGTGTTTTACATTTATCCACCACAGTTTTAATCAGCGCAGCCTGATCTACCATAGCCCAACGGAGGGAGTACCCGTTGATGCTCCCAATGGCTATATTTTCTAGCAACTGATCATTGTTAGTATTAAGTCTAAAAGTTTTACTAGAGGGTAATGTAATAGCCAAACAAAGGGGGAAATGGTCACTAAGTGAGTTCTCTGAGACATGGAAGGAGTATAAACTGTGTGCATGGTTGCTTGATATTAAGACATAGTCTATGGTGGAACAGAGTCCCCTGCCGTTGAATGTCCAAGGCAAAGGGGCTGATATTGGGCATAGTTCATTTGCAAATCCCAAATCAAAACTAAAAATAAGTTCATTTAGCTGCTCTCCCAAAGCAGTATGCCTAAAATGAGACGAGCATGTTCCTTCTTCTCTTAAAGCTCCGCATAAATTGTCCCCAGCATTCTCGCATAGCATACAATTGAAATCCCCTGCCAGTATTAACATTATGTCTTTTGTTTTGCTTTTACCCACTAATCTCAATGATTGTGACATGTTTTTAACAACAGTTCCCACTTTCCCAGGGGGAATGTTATTATAAAAGTTAACCAAAACTATGGAACATGTTGTATCTAGATCCAGTCTAACTAGTTGGTAATAGTCATCACTGGCAAGCATCATTATTTCCTTTATGTTCATGCTACTCGATATATACGTGCATAAACCACCCTTAGCCCTGCCTCTCCGACCATCAACTGCTGGGGTATGGTAGGTCCTATACCCATTCAGATGGATCGCTTCCTTGGACCATGTCTCCTGGAAGCACAGGACCTCAAATTGAAGAATAAATTCCCACCACAATTGGGTGTTTAACTTAAATCGAGTCCCAGCAATATTCCATGAGGCAATATTGCAAAGAGGAGGTTTAACATCAACAGGGCGGTTGTGAGGAAGTATTACTCTCCATGGTAAATCCTCATTTGCATGTCTGGATGGAGAGGGGGCAATTAAAATCCCCTTAGATGCGAACTGAGCCTCGTTCTTTGAACCTCTAGGCCCTCGTACCTCATTACTATTGCTATCGGCAAGATCCACGTTTAAGTCTCTAGATGGAAAAGAGACATTTAGGATATCGTGGGGGATCAGCCTGAGTCTCCATATTCAGATCCTTAGCCCCTCGAACCACTTCTCTATCACTTCTAGCATAGTCTTCAGAGACAGTACCATCATTACTCCTTAGCGTCAACCCAGAGTTACCACCGCAATCAGGCCAACAGATTGCGCGGTTATATATTGCAAGTTTCCTAGGGTCCAGTCAATCAATGTCTTCCAAAGAATTCAGGGCGTCAAAACGATTATATACTGGGATGGGATATCTAGACTGCCTAGTTCTCAAGTGATTGACTCCTCGGACATAAAACCCTGATGGTTCGAAGAGTTAGAGGGTCGATAAAAGTATCCCAGTGGTAGTATATGTATGTCATTGGGATTGGAAGGCCCACTATTACCCCTCTCTAGTATTGTGTGCACCAAAAACGGTGACTTAAAGGTTAGTACAACACAGTCTCCGCACAATGATTTGGCAGAAGGACCGACCCACCCGATCCTTCGTACCATTTTAAAATCTGAAAAAAGGTGCTCTTTTAAGCCAGTCCTCTTAGTTAAAAAATGAAGGGACTTATTCCTTAAAGTCAACCACTGTTCAAAAACGTTGTTAAGGGAGGGACGTTTGCCAGAACTACCGTGTACGGGGTTGCTTCAGGGGGCAGATTTAAGGTTTGTGATGGACTATAGGACTTATCTTGTCCTTCCTCTGGATTTATGCCTCTCTCTGCTTCTTTATTTCTGCCGTTCACCCTAACAATCTGTACTCCTCTTTCTGTGCCGGCAGGGCTATTAAGGACTGCTGTAATGGATCCATCCTTGGTGGAATATTGCCCAATGCGAGCAGGTGGATTATCTATATTAGGTATGGTGATGTTAATGTTATTACTCCTATGACAAGATTGGTTAATGACATTGGGACTAGAGGATGGTCCAACACCCATGCCTGCCCCCCTATTAGACGGGATGCGTTTGTTTTGATTGGTGCTGTCTACCAATGTTGCTGGATATTTACTACCAACCAACTCCTCCATCTTGGCGAGCCTAGCTTCTACGTTGGTTACCTTTAACATGATGGGTTCCAAAAGGGTTAACATCATTGTCTCAAGTCTACCCCAAAAGTTCCCATCTAATGTGTTATCAGCAGGCTTGTCAGTCTCGTTCTGTTTTCCAATATTCAGGGGACCCTTATTAGGTTCACCCATACCGGCGACAAGTTTTGCCTTCTTCCCATTTATTCTCTGTACAGATTTACTCTGTTTTAGTGTGTTTTTACCTTTCCTTTTTTTTCGTGGTGAGTTCTGCAACATAATCTAGCCTGCGTATAGCCTTTTGCCCTCTGGTGATGACCTTAGACCTGACAGGACTGGATTGGGAGTCTGAGGGTGAGGAGGAGACAAAATCTATAGCTTGTTCTGTTATAGCTTGTGTTGAAGTACTGGCCAGTAAAGGGGATAACTCGTTATTTGCTGCGCCAGTTTCCATAAGTACAGGCGTAATGGAAAGTCTGCTCTGGGTGGGTTGAGGTGTTAGGGACAGCCTTCGTTCAGTGAGTCTTATTTCGTTTATCAGGCATGATTCCGCCCTCTGTAGGAAGGTATCTAAAGTCCCTACAGCGTTTGGACCGTTACTGTGTTTTCGCTTACTCATGCTTAAAAATAGCTATCCGCAGTTATGCGAGTAACAATAACACACACAATTATACGATATCAGTTCCAAATATCAAAGTTTTAGGGAAATGGCCCAGCCCAGCCTCTTCCTTTCTCTGACGGGCCCGCCCTTGGCCCGGGCTTGACCCGGGCGCTGCCCGCGCGCATCCTGCGCAGCGGTAGCCCGCGGTTGAATTTATCGCGCCTCCTGGCGCTGATTGCAGGCGTCGTTGGTGGCGTCACGAGCCACAAGGGAGGCTGGAGACCTCTCCCCCGGCAGCAAAGAACAGTTACGGGCTTCCCGTAAAACAGCTTATTGTAGTACTTTTAACTAATAATATTGTAACTTCAATGACATTTTATTACTTCATCAGCATTAACATATTCTGATAACTAAATAGAAGTAAAAAGTGGACACTAGTCTTTCTTAGAACTCTAAAATCTATTAGTGTAACCTATAGTGAAACTGTTGCATACTCTGTGATATACACAGCAACTACGCATGACTGTATTATTTTTTTTGTTTAACAGAAAAATAAGATAACTTATCAAATAACTGCTTTGTTTCATGTGCAGGTCAACATCATTCCAGTCATATCTAAAGCAGACACAATTTCTAAAGCTGAGCTGAACAGATTTAAGGTTAAGCTCATGAGTGAGCTAGTGAGCAACGGAGTTCAAATATATCAGTTTCCAATAGACGACGAGACCATATCTAAGCTGAACTCCAGCATGAACGTAAGTAAAGGACCTGTCCTGCCATTACCTTACAGCCATAGCTTGTAAATTGCTTCTCCATATTTACCACAGGATTGACTAGATGGTCATAACAATTACTGTCATAGTCCAAATCACTGATATTGTCCCTCGAATGTAAAACAACCATTTTCAGTCTAGTTAGTACAGTGGGCATTCAGAAGTCAGGTGCCCATCTCCCCTGCAATGGATTCATCAGCACCAGACTGTGGCAAAAGAAGTATCAATTGGAATGTTTCTGAAGCAAATTGGAGGATATGTTTTCTTTCAAATTCCTAATTGTCTGTTTTCAGGGACTGTGACAAAAGAGACTACCATTACATTCCTTTTTCATGATACGCTCAGTATAAACTCTTTTTTTCTGGATATTTTTGTGTGCGTTCTTGGGGCTTGTGCCTGGGGATCGATGTATATTTATCAGACATCAACTGAAAGTGCAATGGAATATTTTTTTCAGAACCTATTATAAATGTGAACTGTTTGGAAAAAAAAAAAAAAAAAAAGTTCATCTGCATTCAAAATACTTTTTCAATTTTGAACCAAAACCGATGCAAGATGACAGACTTATTGGTTATCACTTTCACTGTGTCTCTGCAGCCTTATAAGGGTGGTTGTGCACAATACTCCGGCACCTGTCACCTTTTGGTGCCTCTGGTTACAGATTCCCACAGTAAATTAAACAAAAGAAGGTGCACCGAACACAACACATGCAGTCTGTTGTGATTTCTTTAATCTCTTCTTTTATTTCAAAATCAATAATAGTTCATAAAAACAGCCAACCCGCCATGAGGGCATTTCTGAAAGGAGACACGGCCGCTTATCACGGGGGCCAAATCTCACCATTTGGAGTACACCTTCTGTACAAGGAACATTGTTTTCTATACCATGCAAGCTTAATTGCATCCCGATATAAAAGGTGATCAAATCTCACCATTTGGAGTACATCTTCTCCACAAGGATTACTGTGTTCTATGCCATTACTTGACCGCTTATTTGCATCTCGATATAAAAGGTGTCAACTATTGACAATTTTTGGAGCATCTCTCCATCACAAGAAATACCATACTGTATCACCTTATTGTGAATTTGCATTTTGCCACATAAGCCCTGATGAAGTTTCAAAAAGTTCTGTCTTTGGGGAACGAAACCCATTTGCTGTTTTTAAGAACTATTATTGATTTTGAAATAAAAGAGATTAAAGAAATCACAACGGACTACATGTGTTGTGTTCGGTGCACCTCCTTTTGTTTGTTTAATTGACTTTTTCAATTTTGTTTATTAATTGTGTTGTAGTAATCATTTCTCTATTTGCCAGAAACTTTTGCTTCTGTTTTCTGTTTTGCTTCTTAAGCTTTTTTTCCTCATGGAACACTTTACAAGTGTGTATATATATATATATATATATATATATATCTCGTTTTTTATACATAGACCGGACTCAAAACAACAGATCAAACTTGCAGGGACACAGAAAAGAAAATAAAAAAAACGAAAAAATAGACGGGGGGGAATGGAGCTTCGTTCAGGGGTGAGGAAAAGGGACTCATATCAACGCAGAGGATGGAAGAAGCAACATTAACAGTGGTAAATCTAACAGATTTGATTTTAACGGATAATGACACTAAGATGCTATCGATGGGACTCATTTTGTAAGCGCACGAATTTCAATTACACCCAAACGCGCATTGATTTTTTCAAGTTCGTACGTAAACTTAAGCTCACATTTTTTTCCATAAAAGCAAAAGTAACATGGAGAGAACGTTAGAAGTAAGAAAAGAAGTAGATAACCTTGAGGTTGGTGACATGGGGTTATTACTGGATTTACATTATTTGCATCGGGAGGGCGAGGGATTGCAAGTAGAGGAAACAGCATGCCAGGTCATGGATTTATTAGACTTAGACATGTGTGATAGTACCAAAACAACATTTAGACCTAAATCCACGTTCACGCCCAATACACCCAGAGATGCATTAGACATATTTTCAGATTTAGTTATTAAAGATCTAAAAGAATTATCTCTAAACTCAAGTAGAGATTTTCTGAAAAATGAGTCATTTTGAAACAGAGTATCAGGCAGTGGTCAACAAAATAAAAACCAGACAGGATATAGTTGTCAGACAGGCCGATAATGGTGGAAACCTTGTCCTGTGGCCATTAGAAGCCTATAACACCGAGGCTATCTCTCAATTGAAAGCTAAAAAATGCTATTTAAAAATTCCACAAAGTAATTTGTGTGAGGTACAACAGAAATATTTTAAAGATCTAGCCAGATGGCGAGGACTAGGACTACTCACGCAAAATGAATACTCCTTTTTGAAAGTAGATAATCCAGTGTTACCCACTCTTTATCTGGTTCCAAAAATTCACAAAAATAAAGAAAAAACTCCGGGAAGGCCGATAATTTCAGCCATTGGCAGTTTATTTGAGCCAACCTCAAGATACCTAGATTCATTCCTACAAACATATGTGCAAGCATTACCTGCTTATATTCAGGATACAAGAGATTTCTTGATTAAGCTTAATACTATGGACTGGAAGGAAACGTATCTTTTGATTACTTTAGACGTTGTAAGCTTATACACTAGTATAGCGCATGAAGATGGTTTACGAGCAATACGTCATTTTCTTAGCACCAGATCCATTAATTTCTACCAACACACAAACATGTTAGTTGAAATGTGCAGACTATGCCTGACTAATAATCATTTCATGTTTGGAGGAGATACGTACAGGCAGGTACAGGGTACGGCGATGGGCACCTGCTTCGCCCCCAGCTATGCTAATTTGCATATGGGCTGGTGGGAGGAGCAGGTGCTCAAAACCAAATACATCAGAACATGGAACGACCATGGATTCGTTTCATAGACGATCTCTTCATTTTATGGGATGGATCAAAAGAATTGGCTGAGATGTTCATACAGGACATTAATGAGAATGATCTAAATTTAAAATTCACGGAACACATAAGCGAGTCTAGTGTTACATATTTGGATCTCGAAGTCTATGTGAAACAAGGCATGATTCATACACGAACATATGGAAACCTACTTCAGGGAATACAATTCTTCATGCTCAAAGTTTCCATCCTGCTCGTTTAAAATTGAGCATTCCATACGCAGAAAATTTGAGAATGAAGAGAAACTGTAGTGAACCAACTGCCCTGCATGACGCACAAGAAGCCCTCACTGAAAGGTTTTTGCAAAGAGGGTACAAACATGATACATTAAAGCAGGCCAAAAACAAAGTTGAACACATAGAAAGGGAAGTTCTACTTAAACCAGATGTTGAAAAGGTATTAGAAAAGAGAAGGAATGCTGAAAGTCAGATTAGGATGATTACTGGATACAATGCCTACCAGGCGAAAGTGAGAGCCTGTGTAGGCATTGGCACCTGGTGAAACAAGACCCTATCCTACAAGGAATGATACCACGTAGACCCATGGTTACTTTTAAAAAAGCAAAGTCGATGAGAAATGACTTATTTAAAACCAATCCAGAAATAGAAAGAGGAGGAGGATGGCTAAAGGCTAGCCCTGGCTTCCACAAGTGTTTTAAATGCAAAGCATGTAGATTTGGTAAAAATGAACGACAAGTCATATCTCCACTAATGAGTAATCCATGGAAGATAAGGTGTTCGCTGAATTGTAAAAGTGACTATGTAGTTTACATCATTCAATGCACATGTCCCAAAATATATATTGGTAGTACAATCCATATGGTACACATTCGTATCTTACAACATTTGAGAGCTGTAAAGAACAATGATAAAAATTATGTGGTAGCTCGCCATATTAATGAGGTGCATAAAGGAAACATTAATGACCTATCGTATTTTGCTATAGACCAAGTACAAAAGTTGAGAAGAGGGGAAATAGAGAAGGTAAACTCCGCCAACTTGAGTCAAAATACATAATGTTGTTTAATTCCAAAAATCCGTATGGGTTAAATGCTGAAGAGGATCTGCATGTACATTTGATTTAAATGAATTATCCATTGCAGTCACATTGTTTTAATTCATAATTTTAATGATGAACCGAGAAAGGAACAACAAATCAATCACATGACGCCTAAAGAATGAATTACAAGTTTTAAGACTCATAAAGATGATAATATTTTAAAACCTGAATATTACGCATAATCCACCAGGAATAAAAGTATTCCTAAAAAAAATTTATAGTGTGTTTTATATAAGTAGGAAGGATAGGTATGTAGTCCAGTACTGTAAAGCACTTGCACTTTATTAGGACAAGGATCATCCATCTTTTTAATATTGTATTGAATTTGCACTAAGAAGGAGGTCCTATATGTATTTTAATAGGATGTATCTGGTTTATATTGGCAGATGCCTGGTGGATTTAGAGAAAACTGAAATGAGAAAAAGAAGAAAATTTATGAAAATCTCTCTAAACAGCACGATAATGAAATAATCTTTGAGAAATAGAGCACTTGCACTTTATTTGCCTTTTGATGCTGCTATAATGAATTTTTTAAATTCCTTTACAAAATGTGTTTATATTTATCTTTTAATATCATGATCTTTTTACTGAAGTTTTAAAAAAAAATGTTTGTCATTTTGAATGGACCCTAGTTAAACGGGCGCCACTTGTGAGATTTACTAAACAAGTGGTGCATTGTAGAGCACTCTGTTCTAAATTAACATGGTCCCATATGTAAATAGAATTGAGTATTCTATTGATAATCTATGGTCCGAAATCCTTCAAAATGATTAACATGAATTTTTTCAAAGTGATTGATTTGATGATATACAATGATGAAATTGTGGTTATGTTTATTTAAAGAGTGAAATATTTGTAAAGGAAAAGGTACTTACCTTGAATCTCAAGCAACTAAGTGAGTCTGTTTTCTATGGCCATTTACAACTGAGTCATGTGACCCAAATACTCTGTTTAAAAAAAGTATGCTGTTTTTAGACGACTGTCAAAGTGAACAAGGCAGGAATGCCGAAACGCGTCTGGTGACAATTTCGTAATAAACCAAGGATGAAATGGCAACGCTACCCCTGTGTCGGTGTCTGATCTATAAGGAGTTCAGAATTGGTTTTTAATATATATATATATATATATATATATATATATATATATATATATATATATATATATATATATATATATATATATATATATATATATATATATATAGTCCAACTGAACATGATAGAAAAACTTGGATATTGAGGGACCAGTTTTAATATGCTGCAAAATTAAAGCTGCACACATTGGGTGTTTTTATTAGATTTTTATTAGATGTTATAGGTGGTTTTAGCAAAAACATTTTTAACACTTTTTACAATTTTTAACACTAAGCACATGCACTTTTTGACACTAGGTTTATACAGCAACTGACAACTCTTACACTACTATCATGAGAATGTTGTCTTTTTCTTGGGATTGTCAACACAATTGGGCATTTAAGCCGGAATGTACCTAGCAGATGTATTAACAGTAAATTGAATAATGAGGAGATTTTTGTGAGCAACATAGTGATTGCTCAGGACAACAGACTGTTATGGTATTTTACCTGGACTCTCTTTTGTACTGTAATTTTACTGTTTTACTATTGTTCTTCTGGTGTTCAATTTTACTTAAATATTATCTCCTATTTATGATGGTATTTATTGTGTTGACACCAGTTTTATACTATCAAATAGTTTTATTTTACTATTTATTGCTGTCAACGAAAACTTGGGGTCACTGTCACTTTAAGCATTCACCTAAAAAACTGTATAAAAAAACTACCCACCTGACAGAGCGAGTCATGTGATCAAGGCCCGAGCAAGGGCTGAAACGCGTCATGGCTGTAAAGGTTGGAGAGCAATACATTTTATCCTTTGCTGCACTAAAACTGAGGTCCATGCTCCGTTATTTGGAAAGCAATCCATGTCTGGCGGATATATATATATATATATATATATATATATATATATATATATATATATATATATATATATATATATATATATATATTCATATTCTACTGGCGGTCGCCAGTAGATAGTTATAGTTAGGACCTATTATCCATAGGAAATTCGTAACATTCTATTCCCAATAACTTTGGCGTCGTTTGACGAATCATCGCGAAATTTTCAAAACTAGTGGGGCGCTCCGGTCAGCTCCTGTCTTGAAAGTTTCGGGGTGATTCATCAAGCGGGGGCCGAGAAAAAAGGGGGGTCCCAAAATGTGTTTTCTCCATGTTAATTCCCATAGGAAATTTTAGACACGGCTACAGCCCGAACTGCTGAACGGAATTACACCAAATTTGGCAAAAAGGTAGCGCTTGGTTCAGAAAGCGTCCTTTTTTTAAATGGTGTAAATCCGTTCAGTAGTTGCGGAGAAAATCAAAAATAAAAGTTTCGATATTTATGGCCGAAGTGGATCCGCGCACCCTCCCGACCACGAGCCGCATGCTAATTGGCTGTCAACACTCCAAACCACGAAGTGTTGGCAGCCATCTTGTGACTAGAACCGAGTCACAAGAAAAGAGTCAAACCAACGCGAAAAAAAAGGAAAGGGGGCAGGGTAGAAACACCTTGACCCCCTAGGCCTGCTTAGGGGGTCCCACAAGGACCCCCAGGGCCCAAAAAAGCCCACCAGGTACCTCCAGTAAGCGCCACAGAGCTGCGTTGCAGAGTGGTGTAAAAAGGGGCGTGGCCTCTGAACACCTCTCTGCAAGGCAGCTCCCTGGCGCACAAGTGTGGAAACGCACCCTGTGGCGCGTTTTAAGTTGGGAATTAAGTCCCCTTGAATCCTGAGGGTCCCTGGGGCCAACTACCCCACCAGGTATGTCCAGTAAGTGCCACAGAGTTGCATTGCAGAGAGGTGTAAAATGGGGCATGGCCTCGGACCACCTCTCTGCAACGCAGCTCTGTGGTGCTTACTGGAGGTACATGGTGGGCTAGTTGGACCCAGGGACTTTCAGGATTCAAGGGACTAATCCCCAATTTAAAACGTGCCACGGGCTGCCTTTGCACAGTGGTGAAGGGAGGGGGTGGGGCCTGAGGTGACATGTGTGCAAACACGCCCTGTGGCGCGTTTTAAGTTGGGGAATTAAGTCCCCTTTAATCCTGAGGGCCCCTGGGGGCCAACTAGGCCACTAGGTACCTCCAGGAAGCGCCACAGGCCTGCGTTGCAGAGAGGTGGTCCAGGCCACGCCCCTTTTTACACCTCTGTGCAACGCAGCTCTGTGGCGCTTACTGGAGGTACTTAGTGGGCTAGTTGGACCCCTGGGACCCTCCGGATTCAAGGGGACTTAATTTGCCAACTTAAAACGGACACAGGGCGTGTTTACACAGTGGTGAAGGGAGGGGACGGGGCCTGAGGTGACGTGTGCAAACACGCCCTGTGGCGCATTTGAAGTTGGGGAATTAATTCCCCTTCAATCATGAGGGCCCCTGGGGGCCAACTAGCCCACCAGGTGCTTCCAGTAAGCGCCACTGGGCTGCGTTGCAGAGAGGTGGTCCGGGCCATGCCCCTTTTTACACCTCTCTGCAACGCAACTCTGTGGCGCTTACTGGAGGTACCTGGTGGGCTAGTTGGACACCAGGGACCCTTAGGATTCAAGGGGACTTTATCCCCCAACTTAAAACGGCCAGAGGGCGTGTTTGCACACATGTAACCTCAGGCCCCCTCCCTACACCAGTGTGCAAAGCGCGCCCCATGGCGCGTTTTAAGAGGTAGTTTTAATCCCTCTGCCCTATTATGTACTAGGGAGTTACAGAGGAGGTCATGCTAATCACAGGGGTACCCCAACGCATAGTGTTCCCTAGTGTATGTAGGTGTTTTAACTGTATTCTAAGTGTCTTTTACCATAGCACTGGCTCTAGGCCTGGTTAGTCAGTCAGTTACCACCAGTACCCGTCTGGAAAAGGTGTGGGCACAGGATGATTTTGCAACAAGGCCTCTTTCTGCTCCTCTGTTGGTTCTTTCTGCACATGTCTTGCTTCTTCCTGGATTTTTCTTCGTCTTTGTGGACTTCTGTTTCTTTCTACATTTCTTTTGCTTCTTTCTGTGCGTTTTTCTTCTTTCTTCACATGTCCTACTTCTGTAGGCATAGTTACAAACTAGCATTTGAAAAACCTTTGAAATTCACTGAAAAAACCATAGGTTTCAGGCACGTTATAGTTAGAAATTAGCATTTAAAAAACCTTTGAAATTCACTGAAAAAACCATAGGTTTCAGGCACGTTATAGTTAGAAATTAGCATTTAAAAAACCTTAGAAATTCACTGAAAAAACAATAGGTTTTAGGGAAAGTTATAGTTAGTTGGACATTGCACTCGTACAAAACCCGTGAAATTCCCCGTTATAGTTAGTTCAGGTAACTATAACTCGCACCCCCGCAATGCACTGCTGATGACGTCACATATTACATCACTCATGACATGGTCAGTGACATCACTGATGACATCTCAAATGACATCACTGATGACATCATCCATGTGATAATTTCATGCATCTTCTCACACCCTAACATAACTTTAGATACACCCATTCTAAATTACAGACTGCCATTCTCAAAACCATAGACACTCCAACACCAATAACTACATACCCACTCACTGATTCTTAGGTCTACACACACATCCACTCACTCACCCGTACAGTCACTCATACTTATGGTCACTCAGTACAGGACTATCATATGCACTCATACACCTATATAGACACTCACACACCGTCACTCATCCATAGAGGTACTCACACACCTAGTCAGTCATACAAATAATTATTCACACTACCCTTTACTCACCTATACAGTTATACACACACCAGCTCACTTACTCATACAAATACTAGCACATTCTTACGTTCTTATACAATCACTGATACAAGCAAACACTCATCCATGCAGCCACTCTCACAATCCCACACTCTCACTTATAGACATTTATATACTCTAACTCACATATATACTGCCTTTTATATATGTAGTTACTTACACATGTACAAAGGAGATATACATTCACTCACTAACACACCCATACACACACACCCACCCATACAGTCCATCACAGATGCACACTTCAAACTATGCACCCAGTGAATCACCCACTCTCACATCTATGCACAGTCACACACACCCCACCCACACAAACACTCAGGCACCCATACAGATACTCAGACAACCAATCAATAACTCATATAGACACTTATGTAGTTATTCACAAACCCATGCAGTCACTTACACACCAACAGACAGACGGATACAGAGATTCACACAGTTTAGTCACTAACCCATGCATTCACTAACATATGTTTAACCACTCACTTATTTATCGTCAGTCACGCACCTAGTAAAACATCCATTCAGACACTTATACACCCACTCATTCTTCAATACGCCTTTACCTATATATATTAAACATATTTAAACTTTACAGAAACACAGTCACTGGATGATGTCATCAGTGATGTCATCAGTGATGTCACTGACCATGTCATGAGTGATGTAATATGTGACGTCATCAGCAGTGCATTGCGGGGGCGCGAGTTATAGTTAGCTGAACTAACTATAACGGGGGAATTTCACGGGTTTTGTTCGAGTGCAATGTCCAACTAACATTCCCTAAAACCTATGGTTTTTTCAGTGAATTTCTAAGGTTTTTAAAATGCTAATTTCTAACTATAACGTGCCTGAAACCTATGGTTTTTTCAGTGAATATATATATATATATATATATATACACGTATGTAAATATATGTATATATACACGTATGTACTAAGGCGCAAGACTTTTCAGTAGAAAAGTGTACCTAAATGATGAAAAACTATTTTTGAGGCTATTACAAAAGGATAAAATGGCTACATTTAATTTGTTTTCATTTTTTAAAAGCACACAGTTAAACCAGTTAGTCAAACCAATGTTTTTTTTAAATGTAAAAGAAAGGAAATGAAGGGCAATGTTAGCATATAGCAGAGGTCGCCAACCTTTTCTGTGGTGAGAGCTAATTCTCGTTCCTGAAAAGCTTTCAGAGCTACCTCCCAATATATGGGTATTAGATAAGAGTACATAAAACCCAAGGAACTTAAGCACTGCACCTAGAGTATCCCAGTCCTGCTCCAGTGAGCATATAGCATTACTGCCGAATGAGCTCTATAGCCAGGGCCACTGGAATTATATGATTCTGCAGCCACTGCTATTTTCGCATAATTATGGCTTTGCTGCACTTGCCTCATAATTAATCAACTGCTGCATAATATGCAGATTTTAACCAAAAGAAATGTGTTTTCAGCTCAAATGGATCAAAAGTTACTAAAAATGTTGAAACTTATGTTCACACGCAGTGGAAGGCCCTTCGCAAATGTTAACAGGCCATCTTTCAGTTGATTATTTCTGTATTTGATTGTTGAACTAGTACTAATGAGAGGGGATCTTTGCCCAGACACTATTAAAATGTGTAAAAATGAATACTGAAGTAATACCATAAAAAAGTGCCACAATATGCTGCTTTATTTGCCCTTTCTTGACCCCTCATTCAGTCAACCCTGTTGCATGATTTGGGGCTCCCTTGCTGCATAATTCCAGTGGCCCCATCTATCACAATGTTAACTTGTGGGGTCCCCAAGAATCAGTTTTGTCCCTTGTTTATGAATCACACAGAGTTGAGAGTTTAATTTAGACTTGTGCTCTCATTGTCATGTTATACGTAAGATGACACTGTTCTTGTTTTGAGAGGTAGGGCACAAAGGGCGATTAGCAATAATACATTTTATTTGGCCATTTAAGACTTTATAGATATCTAAAAGTAAACCTATATTTCAGCAGTGATCAACACACTGTCCAGCAGTCGGACAATAATGACACACAAATTATTGTATGAAGAGATTCCTTTTAGAAGCTAGACGCTATTTAAAAAGGGATGAAAGAAAAGAAGAAAGACAGAAATAAAGCAATGAAGAATGGAAGACAAAGGAAGAGGAAAAAAGGAGGCGCAAGGAAGGAGAGGAAGAAATAAAAAGGAAGTAGAGAGAAAGTAAAGAAAATAGGTGGAAAAAAAGGAAGCAATGGACAATGAGAGAAAGAAAATAAGGATAGGAAGAACACAGAGGAAGAAGGGAAGGAAGGATGAGTAAAAAGGCAAGTGAAAGAAAGAAAAGGCTGGAAAAGAGAATCAGTCAGAAAGGGGAGTGAATGAGAGAAAGGAAGGGAGAGAAAGTTGGGGTGAGAGCATGAGAGAGGGAAAGAGAAAGACGAGATAATGAAAGAAAAAAGGAGAATCAAGAAGACACGAGAAACAAACAAAAAGGAGAGAATGAGAGAGAAAAAGACATGAAAGAAGGTAGAATAACAAAAAACAAGAAAAAAGAGCAAAAGAAAGGAGGAAATGATAAATAGAACCCAAGCAAAGTAGAAGGAAGACATGAAGGAGAAAAGGAAAAAGGAGTACAAGAAAAAAACAAAGAATGTAGAGGAGAGGAAGAAAGAAAGAGGTACAAAAAGATAACATTGAACAAGGTTTGAGATGGGGCCTGATTTAGATCTTGGCTGACTGGTTACTCTGCAACAATGGTGACGGATAGCCTGTTCGCCGAAATTTAAATCCCATAGGATATAATGGGATTTATATCTCAGCGGACGGAATAACAGTCACCGTTGGGACCGAGTATCCATTTGCCAAGATCTAAATCAGGGTCATAGTCAGAAAGAAAACAGAGTGAAGGAAAGAAAAGGAGAGCAAGTACAGTACAAGTCGAGAAGGAAAGATGTAGAAAAAAGAGCAAGAAAGAAAAAACAAAGTGAAAGAGAAAAGGAAAGGAGCATAAGGAGAGAAAGAAGGCATGAAAGAGGGTAAGAAAAAAGGAAGTTACAAAGAAAGGAGAGAAAATGTATGCAACAGCTTATGGGGCTCAACATCCCCTCGTTATGCCAGTAGCAACCTGCACAGTTCCTTGAAGAGTCCCCGTTCATTATATGTCTAAAATTAATTACAATCATCATGCAATACTTGAATAAGTACACTGTGTTGTAATCAGGAATTGGTTTAGCAAAGAAATCAATCTGTGCACATTATTGTACAAACAATTACCAATGTGTAGCCCGAGTATACCACACCAATGATTTTTTAACACATGTGCTATGTGTAACAAAATATGTTTTGCCCATGTCATCCGTCCAGATTTTTTGCTTTTTGACCACCTGGTTTTTGGCCTTTTTACTATGGATGAGCCTCCCAACTGGTGACTCACCCTCATTAAACACAGTATAAATGGACTGTGCATGTTTACTGCCAGACCCGGCCTTTTAAGATAAGGCCACTACAACACAGCAAGGACAAGGGGCACTTGGCTGGTTACATGTGTGTGCACACCTGTGAGAGCTGCACGTTGAGACTACTGTTGTGCGCAGCCCGCTAACTGCACACAGGTAGCCTGGCGCATAGGGGACTCTGCAGGATTAGATATTGACCTAGGGTTGGCATAATAACGTTAGTGTACACTCATAGGAAAAGTCAGTGTGGTTTGCTGTCTTGTCTGCAGTGACATTTTATTATACACATAGGAGGAAATCTGCCTTAGAATGATGCCTCACTTCCCTTTGGCCTACAAAGTTCAGTGACATATCAACATTGTGCAGAATGTGTGCCAAGACCAAATTCTAAGAAGGTATCTGTACATGTTAAGGGTGATCCAGAATTGTCATATTTCTTTGGCTCAGCCTAGGATCAGTGCCTAGGCCTTTTGTCATCCTGCTGAGCCAGGTTAATTACATTGCTCTGCAGCATCAGGAACAAAGGCCTCCCCACACAAAAGGAACTATAAACAGTGCTTTACTCAGCTCCTGAGTAGGAAGGGTGGGGGAGAAAAATCTGCATCTATCCGTTAGCTGTCATACTTTACCAGGGATAAGACAGCCCAAGCCCACTGAACAAACTATGGAGCCCAGACCTCTTGAGCCAACAAAGAGGGGGATCCTCTTTGAAGTTTTGGTGGGAAAGGCCCTGACAGTGATGTTATTGAGAGACAGACCAGAGGCTCCCAGAGTGGATGTGACCAGTGACTCGTGGATAAGACCATCTTGAATTGTCCCAGCATGCTGTGCCGGAGGGTTGGGATAGGGGCAGAGAGATGACGTGGCACCCTAGGATTAGCAGGGGTGCCTGGATTGTAGAACTTTCCGCCCACTTAAAAAGTCGTGCACAAGGGGGAGAGGGTGCTTTGTGTTGGAGCTGGACATTGGGACTGGAGACAGCAGCCATGGCCAACTGGATGGAGGAAACCTCTAATGCTCAACTGACTACATTTGACCCTATGACCATTGAGTCTCTTCCCAGGATCAGGGGAGCTGGTCCTCCTATCCCCTAAGGACTACTTGGGGGAAGAACTGAACTTATACACCCAGGAGAAAAAGAAGTACCAGAGGAGAAAAAGGAGAAAGGCTGGTGCAGGAGCCAGTGGAACCCTGCAAAGTGTGCCCCCTTAGAGGCCAGAAAATTCTCCGGGTGGCTAGGGCTTGCCACCAGCAGCAAAATGAGCCCAAGATCAAGCAAAATGGCTCAACTGGCCCGAGATATCCAAGGGAAAAGTATTTGACCCCCTCAGCGAGGACACAGAGCACATGGAGCTCTGCTGCTGAGGCTGGAGAATGCGTGGGGCCCCCTTCCTAGATTCCTGGAGGCCCAGGGATCCCACCCACCGTGCCGGTTTATGTACTGGGAGAGTATGAAACCATCTGCGGGCCCCTGCCAAGAAGGAGAAAACCAAGAAAGCTCCTTTGTGCCTCCGAGGAACAGGAAAGGGTCCCGGGATCTTAGCTCGTGCCAGCGAATGGTGATTACTAGCCTAAACCACCTCCCTTAAGTAGGCCTTGGACTGCTCTGCTTCACTACCCTGAGAGAGTCGAGCACTTCAATGGGGAATTTGGCTCCCAGTTAAGGCGTGAATGTGGACCCATTACTTGTGAAGGCCATTCAACTAATGGCCCATTTCCATATACCATGTCTATAGTGACTATACTGAAAATATCCTATTAGTCATAAGATATAAAACATATGTGGACCTAAATTGTTTATTTGGTGATTATGAAGTCAGGTGTATTTCAGAGTTTGACTGAAAGGCACCAGGTCCTTGCACTCCATGGTGCCCTGACCTGTAAGGATAGGGTATGCTGACCCTCGGTGCTCACAATATGGATGCAAATAAGTGTTCTGTGTGTCTAAAATCTGTTCTCTGCTTTCTGCTGACCTGCTGTTTTGGGGTCACTGCCATCTTCGTCCTCGAGCCTTGGTGGGACTGGAGTCCCAGGGCGCACGCACGCCAGTACTGCCAGCACCCCTGAGGCGCCTATCATCCCGGCAGGGACTACTAGTCCCAGCGTGCTTTGCTCCCTACACAGGTGCCGCCAGAGAGGGGGAGGCGCTAATCTACCACCGCGCATAAAGCGCTGCCTCTCCCCCTGCGGCGCGGGACGCGCCCGGGCAAAGCCTGGGCCAAGGGCGGGCCCGTCCTTGCCCGTCATTGCCAGGAAGAGGCAGGGCAGGGCCACCCCCTTTACATCTACCCTCTGGATTGTTTCGTCCTACGTCGACCGCATTGTGAGGTACTGTGCTCTCTGATTTACCCTCTCCATTGGTTGGTAACACATAACCGTTAAAGTGGACTTACCGCCGGACACTGGGGACATTTTGCTCTGACTGTTTGCGTATCCGCTAGCGCAAGTTGACTTTTTATTGTTTATCCGCCGTTCTCACTGTACGGGCGGTGTCCCTGTGTCCGTGTCATGGGGAAGAGGAAATTAACGGAGGGCAGTGGAGGAGGTGGCGGTAGCCAAATCTCAAAGGGGAAAAAGGCTAGGAAAACTTCCAAACACCCAGCCAGTAACTGTGTTCTTGATCGAATTGATACCCTGATTACTGAGTGTGAGGACATTCTTGTGGAAAAGCAAACCACGCGCACACACTGCGGCAGCTCTCCTGGTAGACCCCTATCTAGAGCTCCATTCCCAAGTCCAAATCGTACCACCATTATTCCAACAATGTTCCAAAAACCACCCCTCCAGAGAGTACCCATAACGTCACAGAAGCCATTAGCAGATGACTTGGAGTCATCTCCACATCCTACCACTTCTCATACTGGTCCTGACATCAGAATCCAGCAGTCGGAGCCGGCAGTACCCTCTGTAAACAGGTTTCTGCCCCTCCAGGATTCAATCGATGATTGCACTGGAGATGCGTCCTTATTGCCACCTTCATGTGTAGACACTGCCATCTTAGGTCAAAAAGCAGAGTCTCAGGACACCCACACCATTATAAATGCACTTGGAGCAGATATAGGCATTATGAGAAATGTCACTTTTGTGCTGCTCCTTTATGCTCACAATGTGAATTTTTACCACTATCGCCAAATGTATGTGGGTTCTGTATTCTAAATTGAAATTTGTCACATTTGATTCTGAGCATGAGGTTGCTGTGCCCACAGGTGATGACACAAATGTTTGGTGGTATCAATATACCGCTGCCCCAACGAATGCTTAGATTTTGGACATTAAAATATTTTGCTTTTATGTTTATCTTTTATAGGTCCAAAGAAAATCATAAATGTAAGGTGCAGTGTGACCTTTATTTACATAGGTGTGATAATGAATGTACATGTATGAATGTGGGTCCAACCATTTATATCGCGCACAAATAGAACAGAGGGCCAATTATTTGGATTAGGATATAATATACATATGTAAAGCCTGAAGAATGCCAAAGATCTGTACAGGCAGGTAGGTAGAAACATGTTAATCAGTATTGCAAAATTGGAGACTTATGGGATGATTGTTCCCAGCAAGTCCCTATCTTTTAAACCTTACGGTGGATACTGCAAACTGATAAACAATTAATTACCAATGTCTCTAACCAGAGGGAATTTTAGTCACTTACGCTCACCCTATCTAAAAGCATAAAAGTAAAAAAAATATCAATGGGGACCGAAGACTAATGGACCCTTGATCTTTATCCTTTAAAGATTTACAAAAAGTGCTCCCTATGGAGGCTGTGGAGTATAACACATCCCACCCAACGTGGAGCCTAACTTGATAAAGCATGCCACCTTGGTGGGTGATGGTCAGTGCATCGTGAAGAGGACTCCTCTCATACTTTTAACTTTGTGATACAAAGGAAGAATCTCCCTTTGAGCACCCTTTCTGGAACTACACATGTTTTTGATTGATGTTCCAGAAATTACCAGGGAACAATGAAGCTAGAGAAATATCTCTTTCCACCAACAGCAAATGACCTTGAAGGCTACATAACATCCATCAATTCCTCCTGTGCTCAGGATCCAGTTGAAAAATCTGGAAATATATGAAAATACCTACCTAATCTATAGACGACTCTATTAGACCTGCCAAACTCCTGGAGAGGGAGTATACAAATCCCCATCTACAAGAAAGGTGGTCGATACCCTCTAAAAAACTAAAGCATGATTGCACTTATGGATATCTCAGGCAAGATCTTCGCTAAATATCTCTTAAGAAGCTTAGAGGAATGGGTGGAAAATGTGTTGTTACTTAAATTATTATTGGAAAAATATAAAGCCTAAAAAATAGCCTCTCCTATATGTATCTTTCGTTGACCTCACATTCGGTATTTGTTTTATTAGAATGAAATACTCCATGGAGCATGGGAATACCGATAATATTACTTTTGACAGTTATGCTGTTTAACAACTCATGGACTAAAATCCAATTAGGGGAAAATGGAGCTCTACTTAAAAGTATAATGGCCCCAAATGGACTAAAACAAGGCTGTATATTGGCTGAACTACTATTCTCTATATTGCTCATGCACAAAATGCAGGTCGATTTCCACCTAAATTAGGCCACAGAATATACAGAGTCTGAATTATGTAGAGGGCACAGTTCTCTTAGATAGAACTACTATTGGACTGTAACAAGCTTCAGACTAGTTTGCAGGATACAGTAAAAGACACAAAGGTAATGGTGTTCAGAAGAATACTCTGCAAGCCTAATTTCACCTGGATGCTCAATCATTACCCTTAAGAAATGGTAAGTACATATTGCTACTTGGGTGTTACATTCTTTAATAACAGATTCCATCAACATGTTGATTTGGTGGTAGAAGGTGCAAAGATAGTAACAGAAGCCTTAGGAAAACTGAATGCCAATATAGACCATAAAATAATTGAAGCACTGAAGGAAACCTATAAGATCTGAATAGTAAGTCTTTTATAGTATAGTAATGAAATCCTGTTCCAGAAAAACCTAACTAGAATCTAATCCACTGAAAAGACCATCTGGAAACAGTGGATCGGGCTACCCCTTGGAACCACAGGGTTTGCCTGTAGCCTGGAATTGTGCCTGATCAGCATCACATACAAATACTATAAGTGGATATTGAGCTACGGTCACCGCATTAAAACAGCTAAACAGAGCACACTTTACTTCATAGTTTAAGAAATATATATAGAGAATCAACCAATTTCCCCTTAGAGTATGACTATTAAACAAATTGTCAAATTTGACTCTAGGAGAAGAAGGTAGGATACCTAGGGTAGTAACTACTGGAAAAAAAGATTTTAGAATATCATTAAAAGTGCATCCTACAGATTGGTCAAAAGGCTATGTACCAGTCACTCCAGATATGAGTATTATGTAGAATCCACTGGAACAACCCCTCCCTACCTAGCAAACATTTAATCCAGAGAAACTAGTAGATAAATGCTTAAACTAAGACTTGGTTAAGTATCCCTACAAGCTAACAGTGGGTGTGAAAAATAACTTTCACATTGTTCCATGATAGTGACCTCTCCCTGACTCGTGATTCTATTCTGCAAGGTAGTGAAAGACCAACATAGAGTATTTGTACTCCGTACCGTGAGGGAGCCATGGACTGTGAAAATACTGAAAGTTTTAGAAGGAATGGTGAAAGAGGGTGGATTCTTATAAGAGGGTTTTTTTTCAATAAGGGGGATTTACATTTTTTTAATCCATTAAAGTGTTTTTTTCTTGTGCCTTTTATATATGTACAGCCTAAAAATGCATAATGTCAAACAATAAATAAACCTGAAGAGCTCGGTGTATAAACTTTATGCTTATTCCCAGCAACATTAGTACTAAACGGGTGTCCATGAATTCCAGTCAGGGCACTTTTGGCCTTGTCAGGGAATTATGTTGTATATAAATTATACTATACAATCCCTATTTGTGTGTGTGGGGTTAAAAGTGGCCCAGCAGTCCATTTGAAGCCAATCGATGTGATTTCCACCTGGCAACCACTGGCTAGTTAAGCAAAAGTGATTTTACTGTGTGGAAATGAATCCATTAAGCAAAGGAAGGCTGTTTGGTGGCCAGCCTAGTGAGGAATCTTATTAGACGGTCTCCCTTAGGGTGCAAAGGCACAGTAGAACCATCCAAACTCAGGGAGTATTGGAATCAACCCACTTCTACCCCTCTGTAAACCACCATAAATCAGACTAGCAAAAGACCGGTCTAATTCTCTGCAATTTTCCTCCTCACACAGTTGAAGGAGACCCTCCGATCTTGTAGCTCCTAGTGTGACAATGAGTGGTGTGTTTTTTCCCAGCAGTGAATTCACATAAGGAGGGTACAATACTCATTCCTCTGTCCCTTCCAGAATGAGTGATATGGCAGTGTTATAGTTACCCCCATTGGGATATATATTCCAGAAGGGTAGGCTAGGTTAATGGCTGGAGATTAGTCCAATCCATGCTTAAGTCACTCATTTTATGACTAGTGGGCTGGGAGTTGCAGCAATACCTGAATTTTGTTTACTGCATATAACTTGAACTTGGAGACTATTTCAAAGGACTTACAGCTTTAAACAGTGTTGGAGGGTAAGTAGTATATATGTTAATGATGTAGGGTGAATAATCGTTAGATATGTTCAGTCATTAGTATTTTCGTTGGTTCTAGAACTTCTATTACCCCATAGTTTTATGACAGTTTTTTTAAATCTTTTATTCAAACATATTTAACAGTCATGCCTTAAAAACAGTTAAAATATTCATTACCCAAAACCATATTTAAAAAAAATCTTCTTTGACCCAGGAATAATCAAATCTTTACAAATATAGATCTAAAACCAGAAATGTATCTTTGCTGTGTTTCTTCTTTGCTCATTTCTTATGTGCAAGAGGCTTGACTGATGAAGTAAAATATTTTTTAGGCACAGCTACCATTCGCTGTTGTGGGAAGTATGGATGAAGTCAAGGTTGGTAACAAAATGATGAAAGTTCGCCAATACCCCTGGGGAATTGTACAAGGTAATCACATATTTTTTGTAACATGTACGCTTATGTGATCTTTCAAGTCATAATTGTAAATGGATAAATCCCAAAATTGCTGCACTCTTCAGTTAGTATTCTTTTTTATTTTATTTATTTTTTATTAAATATGAAAACTGAATAATAACAGTTGACAATAAAGTGATACAGTGCATGTATACATTTACATTTGTTTCGTTTCTATAGACCAACATGTTTCGTACATTAAATACTGTCATCTCTGCGTTAGTAACCGCCTATTTACAAAGATTCACTTATGTCTGCAGGGGAGAAATCAAACAGTGTACACAACATTCCTCTACTTTTGTTCCACTCCCCCCAAATCTTCGTACATTTTTGTGGGCACCCTCTCCCTTCATATATCACCCTCTCCGTCTGCATGCACCAATCCATGTCGGCCTCCCAATCACGGAGCTTGGGCGCCGTGGCTCCCTTCCAAGTTCCTGCTATATTGCGTTTTGCCACCACACTTCCCAGGGAGACCCAGGTCCTTTCTTTTGCCGTTAAATCCGTTGCCTCCCATATGTTGAGGAGGCACAACTGGGGCGTGACTTCTATAGTTTTCCCGCAGACTTCCCACATTTTAGATGTTCCTTTTCCCCAATAGGACTTCACAATCGGGCAGTCCCACCACTGGTGTAAATACGTCCCCACCTGACCACAGCCTCTAGGGCATAGCGGGGAGCTTAAAGTACCCATTTTAACCAACGCTATGCTAGTATAGTATACTCTATGCAGGAGCTTAGGCTGAATTAATTTGAACCTGGACCGAATTGCCACCTCACGGGGGAACGCCACTGCCTCCCTCCATTCCTCATCATCCAAGTTCCCCACGTCATCCACCCACTTGGCTCAGGTTTTCCACAACGCATCTGGTGTATTGTTTAATATCTTCCTGTAAGTCAATGAGATTGCCTTTTCTTTGACGTAATGGCGGCTGGGAGGTCCATACCCTTGCGAACTACCTTGTACAACGCATTTCTAACCTGGAGGAATCTAAAGGTTTCTCTCACACTTAACTCAAGGTCTTGTTAGAGGTCACTGAAAGGGACCACTTTACCTCCTGCCCACACATCGCCGACCCTTGAGAGTCCAATGAGATCCCATTTATCAAATCGAGAACATTTTGCCAAGAGCCCCAGACGGTCCGACTCTAAAAGAGGGGTAACCTGTGTGATCATGTTTTTCCAACCCAAAGTGGACGTTGCCACATGCCATAGTGTGACTGTAGTTGCGGTTGGAGTATGCACTGGACCATTTTTCCTTCCCCCATACAGTGCCCTTTGATAAGACCCTGCTGCCATATTATATCTGTCCATCCTATAGGCGGGTTCGGTCACTGGCCAATGTACCCAGTGATTCGTGACCACCAGCTGGGAGGCCCAATAGTAACTTTTGATTGCTGGGAGGGCAATTCCTCCGTCGTACCAGCTTTTCGTGAGCTTTATCAATGAGATGTGAGGGGAGCCATTATTCCAGAGAAGGGTCCGGACTTCTGACTCCACGGCCTGAAAATACTTGGCTGGGACAGGGTATGGTGTGTTTTGTAGAGCATAAACAAATCGGGGCAGGGCCATCATTTTATATAACGCCACCCTAACCAGCAATGTGAGTGGCAAGGTTTTCCAATGTTGCACATCGTCTTGGAAGCGACGGAGAGGGGGGGCCAAGTTATTGTCGTAAAATGCCACTGGATCTGTCGTGACGTAAATCCCCAGATACCGAAAGGCCTCGGCAACAACCCTGGCTTCGCAATTCCTGGGCAATTTAGAACCCCTCCCAGAAAGTATATAGATGAGAGATTTATCCCAATTTATAGTGTACCCTGACTATTTTTGAAAAAGGGTGAAGATGTGAAGTATTCTATGTATTGAGTAATACGGTTTGGCCAAATAAAGTAAAATATCATCGGCATAGAGGGAGATTCTATCCTCCCAATCCGCCGTCCTATTTAGTCCCCTGATAAGGGGGTCTCCTCTTATCCAAATTGCCAAAGGTTCAAGAACCAGAGCAAATATCAGTGGAGAAAGTGGACACCCCTGTCTCGTCCCCTTCTGTAGAGTGAAAGTTGCCGATCGGCCCCCATTTACCGTCACTCTTGCAAGAGGCTTCGAGTAAAGGAGCCGCACCCATGACAGAAATTTCGTACCAAAGCCATAACGTTCAAGCGTTGCAAACAATCATATCAAAAGCCATTTTGGCGTCAAGGGACATTATTACTGCCTCCTCTTTTATGGTCCCATCCCTGCCCAATACTCCATTAAGACGCTGAAGGTTAAGCGCTGTATTTCTACCCGGCGTAAAGCCGGACTGATCCGGATGAATCAATTTATGGAGTAAGGGTGACAGACGCGTGGCCAAGATTTTTGCCAATATCTTCACTTCTGGGTTTAGCAACGAAATCGGCCGGTATGCTCCGGAGGTTTTCCCTGCTTATGAATCACTACCACGTTGGCCAACCTTTGTGCGTCTGGGGATCTGATTCTAGTTCTTCTATCTCTGGGTCATCTAGAACAGGGAGTTTTAGGGTGGCCAACAACTCCCGCGCTTCTTCGTAAGTAGATGTACCTAAAGGCTCATATATCAATTTAAGGTGTTCTGCGAAGGCCTCCGCTATACTGTTCCTATCTTTAAGTCGGTCCCCCCTCCCCGTCACAATCTCAAACACCCATCTGGAAGCCCGCTCCCGCCTGTCCAACCACGCCAATAGGTTTCTCGCTTTATCCTCTATCTTATATATATCCGACATTGCGTGGCCCGGTAATGAGCCCTAGCTGCCTCTTCGGCAATGTCTCTATATTCTTTTTGCTTTAAAAGAAATCTATGTTTGACTTCTGGGGTTGCCAAACACACTGACTCTCGCTCCAGATGGGAAATTTCTTCTTCTATCGTATGCAACTGCTTTTGCTTTTCTTTCTTGTATCCGGCAATCACTGCTACTCCCTGCCCTCTGATCATTGTTTTATATGCCTCCCGTAACGTGGGGCTGAGTCCACTGACCCCTCATTCTCTATGAAATAGTTTTCTGTCGCTTCAATGAGCCCCTTCCGTATAGTCGGGACTCGTAAATACCAGGGATTAAGTGTCATCTCATGTCTCTTGGCAGAGGGGTTACCTCCATAAGTAACTATGACTGGGGAATGGTCCGAGATGCCTCTGGGTAGATGTGCCACTTCTCTGAACATAGAGAGCTGTTCAGCTCCACCAAATATATAATCTATTCTGGACAGACTCCCATGTACTCCCGAGTGGAAGGATGAAGGGTTATATGCTCTCCAAATATCTATAAGACCCATTGCTTTTAAAAATTCTCCCAGCGCTCTCCCTGCCGACTCTCCCTGGTTTGATGGTTTCCTATCTAAGTCTCCATTTAGGGCCGCGTTACAGTTCCCCCGATCAGAGATTTTCCCTCGGGCAATTTAAGTAGATGTGATCCCAGATCAGCCAAGGCTGAGGAATGCAATCGAGGCGGAACGTAAAGGGACGTAATGTTGAGTGATCTGCCTTCCCATGTACCCGAGAGGGTCACAAATCTACCCATCGTATCACGCGTCACTGATTGAACCTGGAAGGGGAATTAATTGCGAAGGAGGATCCCCACCCCTCTCGATCCCTTAGTGTATCCTGCGTGGGCCACTAATTTGTACTCCCATCTGTTCAAAGCACAGTACGAGGTCCCTTGTATGTGGGTTTCCTGCAGTAACACCACGTCAGGGGCTGTCTTTTTACGTACTGCAGTACAATACCCCTCTTTATTCTATCTCCCAACCCATTAACATTCCAGGAAAGCATTTTAATGTGGCCCAGTCGTGGAACCTCCCCCATAGGCTTTGTCATTTGGTTGGTGTACTTAACATCGTAGGGTTCCCAAAATAGTGTACACACAGACCCTCACCTTTCTCCTTTCCATGTGTAAGCAGCGGTATAGCGGCCAGTTGTCCCGCCTGTCGTGATGTTGGTTGTTTTACTGAAAAGTTATGTATTTTCCATGCACTGGCAACAAATATTACTTTGAACCACATTAAATATTGAACTATACCATAACAATCCCTCAGGGACCTCCCCAAACCCCCCCCCCCCCCACGGCCTCCCTGCAAAGTTGACTCCAAACTGCCCACCCCCCAACTTTGCTGAGTGCCTGTATACCTGTACCCATCAAACCCTGCGTAGGCGAACGCGGCCTAGTCGGGACCCCGCCGATAATCCTAGATCCCCCTAACCCAGTGATTTTTAAGCCTGCATATTAAATTTATATCAAAGCAACCTGTATCAAACATTTTGCATATAGTGCGCTCACGCCTTCGAGTCCCTATGAAAAGCTAGGGGCTGGATGGCACAATACTGCCACATTTCAACTTCTCATCAACATTCAAAATACTTAACAATCTTCGATCTCATCTTCCGACAGCAAAACAAACTTCTTTCTTGTCCTGATAAGCCAGCCCCAGTTCAGTGATTGTCTAGAGACCCCCGCCTCTGCTTAGCTGCGCCATTTTGGCCCAAGTTCTTTCTAGGGCCATCCTGGAGTCCACGGGTGTCCTGCT
Source organism: Calotriton arnoldi (assembly GCA_963921515.1). Classification (NCBI taxonomy): domain Eukaryota; kingdom Metazoa; phylum Chordata; class Amphibia; order Caudata; family Salamandridae; genus Calotriton; species Calotriton arnoldi. The sequence continues at coordinate 302,373 of CAWUFW010010148.1, forward strand.
GATTATCTTGCCCCTGCGTGAGCTGTTGTGAGTTAGATCTTGGAGCTGCAGGAGTCTTCCACCCCTCCAGCCACTCCCAGGTCTCCTCTGGAGACAGGAAGAACCAGGATTTCCCATCCGCCATCACCCGCAACTTCGCCGGAAAGAGCATTGCATATTTTATGCTTCTCTCACGTAACGCTCGTTTCACCTCCAAGAAGGATCGTCACATTTTCTGAACCTTAACCGTGAAGTCCGGGAAGAAGGTGATTGTAGAGTTCTCGAACTTCAGCGGAGGGGCCGCATGTGCTGTTTGTAAAATTATGTCCCTGTCCCTATAGTTGAATATCCTGGCTAGGATAGGCCGCGGAGGTGCCTCCGGTTTCAGGCCCCCCCCGGCACCCTGTGGGCACGTTCCACGGAAAAATATTGGGAGAGCGAGCGGGGCTGCAGTTGGTTCTGCATCAAGTCCTCAACAAATAGATCCGTGGCCTGTCCTTCCGCCCGCTCCGGCACGCCCAAAATTCGCACATTATTCCTGTGTGCACATCTTTCATAATCTTCAAGCTTGGCTTCCAGGTCCGCGGTTGTCACCTAGAGTTTCTTCACCGTCAGTTCTAGCGTTTTTGTAGAGGATTGGAGAGTAGCGTCCTCCGTGGCCTTCATCCTTTCCCCCTAAGGTGCGCAGGTCTGCATGCATCAGCGTCACCTCCGTTGTGACCGAGTCAATTTTTTGTTCAAGGGTTGTGCGAACTCCTTGTATGGCCTCCATAATATCCTGAAGGGTAGGGGCGCCCTCATCTGATTGTTGCTTCCCGCCCTGCGCTTCATTTTTCTCCTCCACTTGTTCGGTCCTGGAGTGTGCATATTTTTCCAATTTAGTCTGGTGCGTTTGCTTAGGTCCTTTTAGTGTCACCATCTTCGCAATCACTAATCAGAGGCACCACTTTCGGGTGTACTGGACATATGGCAACGAGGAGCTCAGTACGACTGTGCCCCCTGGGTATGACTCAATTCTTTCAGCAGCGTGGATGAAGCCTCACCACTGTGACAGCCTCCTTATTTTACCATTTGATGGCCCTGCACACTTCCCCAGCACACCCCAAAATGGCGGTACCTCAAGAGGACCCGGGGCAGCAGTCTCCGCAGAGTGCGAAACGTTACCTTTGCCTCTCCAACCTTCACTTTTAAGCTGCCTGTGCCATTATGTCCGTGGGACCCTGCAGCTCGCCTGAAAGGTGCCTCTCTCCTCGACATTCAGCTCACAATAATTCCTTGCCCCCGCCTCGTCTCTCATCGCGGGTTCTATCTGGATCCGGCGCTGTGGTATGATCGCGGGGGGGCCTGCCAGAAAGTCTTATCCTCATTCCGTCCGGTTCAATTCTGAGCGCCGGACCCGTTGCTGCCAGCCTTCGACTTCTCAAAGGAAACAAACAACGGCCGACCACGGTTAAGCACTTCAATTCCAATAGTTTCATATAATATGGTTAGGTGCAAATACTCCCAGCATCCGCCGTTGATAGATGCCACTGTTTCGAAAGAGTTCATGGGTAAGGAAGGTGCACTCAGAGAAAAGTCATTAAAATAGACAAGTATAATCCATCATTCTTCTTTATTCAAATGTCGTTTAAAACTGGCACACAGCCAACGCGTTTCGTTCCTTGATGCCAAAGGAATTTCGTCAGGGCTTAAGAGTAAAATGAAGATTAAGTATGGTGACGACCAATATATAGTGTCCGTATCGTCCAGATAGTGAAGTCACATGAAGATAAAAATTATATCCGATAGTATCAAATCAAGCTTCAATTCTTGGGTATATTGCGATTCTATAAATACCATCCATATGTTAATCAGACAACGGAAATCATAAGAGTCCCGGAGTCCACTCACAGTCAAAGAGGAAAATATTTCAATTCCTACTGCGAAATGTATACGACGCAGGAGGTACGAAGAACAGCATAATAAACGGCAGCCTGCAATGGTGCCCGCCACGTAAGATCACAGGCAGCACCATAAATCGCACGACTCTCCTCCGCCAAGCACACACCGCAATCAGGCTCGGCGGGAGGAGGGGCCTTTTGTTGAAAGCACTGCAGTGCGTCACCACCAGAGACAGTTTCACTCCGTTGCTCACAGGGCGCGGCCGATCCAACCCTCGATGTCCCAGGGGCTCCACGCAGCAATATTTGCGGGCTGCTGCCGAGTTATTCCGCGATCCAGGGGCACCCGAGGATCGCGGCTTCGGGAGAGTAGGGGATCAGAGGGGTAAGGTCAGTTCCGGGCTAGATACAGATATTTGTGACGGATTTTGTGGGATTATTCTGTGGATCTCGGAGCTCTACTCCATTGCGGCCATCTTGGTTGCCGCGCAGCCACGCCCCCTTCAGTTAGTATTCTTGGCTATCTGTTGATTAGCACCTCAATAGATGCGTGCTCCCTTGGACATGTCCTGGTATATGGCCCTACTAGTGGAGTTTGAGACTGCTCATACAAGAGCAAATTCCACAAACTCAGCATGAAAAAGCAATGCATGTAATTCCTGCACTCTACATGGAGTGTCAATTAAGTTCTGGAATTTATTTTGTGCACTTGATATGACCAAAAGGTATCACGTGAAAATCATCTTGAGTTAACCTTTTATTGTTAACATTGAAGAGATCACATTATACATAATTGATTTTGGAATATTGCAAATCTTTTTTTTTTTTCTTCAAAATAGCATTTTTGGAGGATTGATAAAAGCAAACACATCTTATGTTGGGACCACCACTTCACCCTGAAGCTGTTTTATACATAGAATTATAGATGGGTAACTCGTAGCGGTTGTGGGTGACATCGCATGGACAAGACCAAAGCTTGAGTTGACTGTGATGTCACTCAAAACTGCGAGGTCAAAAACATCCCATTTTTCACTTTTAGCCATCTATAATTTTATGCTACATATGGCCCCTACAAATCTTTTACCCCTGCTTTTGACTGCAACACAGGGGCGGATGAGCAATGGGGGAGCCAGTAGAAACAGCACTTCCCTTGGGTAAATCAATGAAAACATTCCAATGTCTCCTAATCAACTCACTTTTGTCAAGCCTCAATGGTATTATCATTCACAGGAAGGTACCACATCTACATTAGTTGCCCTGAAACTTTTTATTATTATTTGTACAGAAAATGGCATGTCACAATTCATCTATAAACTTTTTCCATTATTAAAACGGGTGAAATGGAAGTCTCTGCTTAGAAAATGACCACATGTTTTAAAAACTCGATTAATTTAACTAAATGGTCCCTGGGGGCGATGATGGCTTTGGGGAGGCACGGCCTTCTCCCATTTAACTTGAAAAAATGGGCCCTGGGGGATGGGGTCCGCAGGGCCAGGCCCTAGGCCAACCCCCCCTTGCTTACAAAAATGCCAAAGAAACATACAGACCGTGTAGCAAGCACTCCCTGAGAGAAGTTCTTGGGAGCAGCAGTAAACCTGAGGACGACCAAGGCATTCCCGATACAAAAGTGTATTTTTGCGTTAGTACAGCAAACTCTCTTCTACCACCCTGAAGGGCCAGTCTCTGACAGTGAAGACAGTGTTTAAACGGATTGGCACAATGGCCTTCTCCCTGCCTATAACCCTCACACCAGATTCCGCATGGATTCAGTTCAAGAATGGCTCAAGAGCCAGGGGGGGTCACAAGCAGCCATGAACTGGTGGATATAGTGGTTGTCATAGAGAAGGTTCAAAGGGAAATATTGTCATAGAGAAGGTTCAAAGGGAAATATAGTAGTGGAAGATAGAGCACATTAGATTACACAGACTTTCAAACCACTAACTCCCTCTGTGACCAAGACTGCAGATGCTCCCTACACTGGATGAGGTGCACATACTGGATGAGATGCACAGATGGAAAAACTGAGCATCAGAGATCAATGGCGTTAAAAGGGGGGTCCCAAAACGTGTTTTCCCCATGTATTTTTCCATAGGAAACTTTAGACAAAGCTACAGCCCGAACTGCTGAACGGAATTACACCAAATTTGGCAAAAAGGTAGGTCTTGGTTCAGAAAGCGTCCTTTTTGTTAAATGGTGTAAATCCGTTCAGTAGTTGCTGAGGAATTAGAAAAAGAAAAAATATCTATCTGGGCGGAGCCTAACCACACATCTCGTGGTGAGATCTGATTGGCTGTCAGCACTTCATCCTGGAATTGCTGGCAGCCATCTTGGGACCAATATACATGATAGCACCCCATTGAAATGCATTATAGTGAATAGAAGATTTTGAGGGTCACCAAAAGGAGAACTATAAAGGGTGATAACAGACTTTAGTTACATTAGAATTCATTTGTTGATGGTACCATACTAGTTTTAGGAATTGTGGTGTGTTCTAAGGTGATTTTACCCTGTGAAAAACCTTCTGCTGGGATATCATGAATCATGTTTGAGAGAACACTATTTTCTCATGCTTGTCCCATAGAGGTTTGGAAGGTGCTCCAGAAGCTAAAATGAGAGCATATTTTCTGTAAATTCACATTATCTTTTAGTCATGTGAGAATGAAGTCTGAGATTCTCAGTAAAACATGTACATCCAACAAGGGCAGAGACTGTCAGTTGATTCCTTTGTGTTCTACTGCAGCTTCCCAGAGTGTTCTACAGAACAACTAGAGCGCTAACAGTCTTACTTAAGACAAAATTATGGCACACCTGGAGCCATCTTGATTGGAATAAAGTGGTAACACTTAAAACATTTAATTTAAAAAAGAACAAAATGAGGGGGTTCATTTTGTCATAGAAATTATGGTTAGTGCTGTAGAAAGAAAAATTAGGGCATGTTTTAAGTGAGATCTCAAATATCTTCCTGTTATTTTTCAACAGGAGCAACCTGTCAGTTGATTCCTTTGTGTTCTACTGCAGCTTCCCAGAGTGTTCTAAAGAACAACTAGAGCGCTAACAGTCTTACTTATGACAAAATTATGGCACACCTGATGCCATCTTGATTGGAATAAACTGGTAACACTTAAAGGACCAAAATGAGGGGATTCATTTTGCCATAGAAATTATGGTTAGTGCTGCAGAAAGAAAAATTAGGGCATGTTTTAAGTGAGATCTCAAATCTTCTTCTATTTCATTAGAAAATTCTGACATGCAGACTGAAACAATCCCTTTCAATACCAGCAGTAGACTTCTAGTTAACTCCCTGGTGAGCAGTAGCTTTACTACGGTGATCTAATGAGCACCTAGAGTGCTAACATTCTGAATTTATGGCAAATGTGTGACACATCTGAATGCCTTCTTGAAGGAATCAAAGTAAAAAACTGAAAGCATTTCCTACTGAGGAGCCTGCAGTAAATGAGGAAATTAGGAAACTTCATAACAAATAAGTCTCCCAAGATGGCCACCAGAGAAAAAAGAGCCCAAATGTAGCACAAATATCACCCAGATGTAGCCCACATATCTCCCAATGACAGAAGTGTGCAAAACACTCTTTATTTTTTGTTTTTTTGCAGTTTTTTATAGTGCAGACTGGTCCGGTATTAGAGCGTTGCATCTTACTTGGACCCCTTATTGCGTATTTTGCACAAAGTACATGAGATTGATCTTGCGAAACATTGAACTTTACTATTCTGTTAACCTGAAGTTGCTCTGAACCGGGCTTTGCAACACCCGTTTTTACCTACTGGTTTTAATTAATTCTCACTGTATTGAATTAAGAAAGAGGATTTACTGTTTTTATGTACACTTTTATGATCTATGTTTCTAAATCAGATCGAATAAAGTTTAATGAATTTAATTTGTCTCCCAAGATGGCCACCAGAGAAAAAGGAGCCCAAATGTAGCACAAATATCACCCAGATGTAGCCCACGTATAGCCCAATGACAGAAGTGTGGAAAACACTTTTTATCCTTTGTTTTTTTTGCAGTTTTATATAGTGCAGGCTGGTCAGATATTGGAGTGATTTACATGAGCATTGGTTACATCATACAAGGACAAACTCATTTTGGTTGTAGGCATGGGGAGATTAAGTGATTTGACCAGAATCACAGAATGTCGAGCTGAAGCAGAAACTCCAACTTGGTTCCCCAGTTGCAAAGTCTGCAGCTCTGGAAGTAACACCACATTCTCTCCCCTGAGCGTAACATTTAATCAAGTGGTCAACTGGATAAAAAAACATCAAGATAACAATTTAAAAGTGCTTTGTCGCTATTGGAGAACTCAGAAAATATGTCCAAATTTTTGTTTTTTAGAGCACTAACCATAATTTCTATGCAAATAAAACCCTCTCATTTCTATAATTTCTAAAGGAAATGCTTTAGGTATTACAGTTTTGATTACATCAAGATGACGTCAGGCGTGCCACACTTTTGTAATAAATATAGAATGTTAGCAATCTAGTTGTCTTTTGTCTCTTTCTGCACGTCTCTTGCCACTTTCTGCACCTCTCTTGCCTCTTTCTGCAGCTCACTCTCTTCTTTCTGCACCTCTCTTGCCTCTTTCTGCACCTCTCTTCCCTCATTCTGCAGCTCACTCTTCTATCTGTACCTCTCTTGCCTCTTTTGCACCTCTCTTGCCTCTTTTGCACCTCTCTTGCCTCTTTCTGCACCTCTCTTGCCTCTTTCTGCACCTCTCTTGCCTCTTTCTGCACCTCTCTTGCCTCTTTCTGCATCTCTTCTTTCTGCACCTCTCGTGCCTGTTTCTGCACCTCTTGCCTCTTTATGCACCTCTCTTGCCTCTGTCTGCACTTCTCTTGCTTATTTCTGCAGCTCACTCTTCTTTCTGCACCTCTCTTGCCTCTTTCTGCACCTCTCTTGGTTCTTTCTGCAGCTCACTCTCTTCTTTCTGTACCTCTCTTGCCTCTTTCTGTACCTCTCTTGCCTCTTTCTGCACCTCGTGCCTCTTTCTGAACATTTCTTCCTCTTTCTACACCTCTTGCCTCTTTCTACATCTCTTGCCTCTTTCTACATCTCTTCCCTCTTTCTGCAGCTCACTCTCTTCTTTCTGCACCCCTCTTGCCTCTTTATGCACCTCTCTTGCCTCTTTATGCACCTCTCTTGCCTCTTTATGCACCTCTTGCCTCTTTATGCACCTCTTGCCTCTTTATGCACCTCTTGCCTCTTTATGCACCTCTTGCCTCTTTATGCACCTCTTGCCTCTTTATGCACCTCTTGCCTCTTTATGCACCTCTTGCCTCTTTCAGCACCTCTCTTGCCTCTTTCTGCACCTCTTGCCTCTTTCTGCACCTCTCTTGCCTCTTTCTACACCTCATGCCTATTTCTGTACCTCTCTTGCCTCTTTCTTCACCTCTCTTGCCTCTTCACCTCTCTTGCCTCTTTCTTTACCTCTCTTGCCTCTTTCTTCACCTCTTGCCTCTTTCTTCACCTCTCTTTCCTCTTTCTTCACCTCTCTTGCCTCTAGCTGCACCTCTTGTAGTGTGGTTTGTGGCCTCATTGTCTACATTGCTAAGTTAGCTTAGGCCTGGCTGCCATGATGCCTTTTTTGCACACGTTACTTTGTGACTTTGTTTTTCCAGACTCTGCTTGTGCCCGGCTATATTAGAACTGTCTGCCTTTTTGCCTTTCACCTTTTCTCATGTTCCTTGTGGATTTCGTCTGCACACCATGTACAAGGTCGAAAAACAACGTCCCTTGTTATTGCTGATCTGGTCAGCCCCTCACACTTAGACATAACACGAAATACAGCTGCACTGGAGAAATTTGTGTGCTTTTAATATTGTGATCTCCCTTTGGTGGGACTTGGAGAAAAACCTTTCCAGGGAGAAGAGCTGTGCTTGTCTGATGATGTAAACCTTGCATCTAGATATTGATGTATGGGGGTCCGCCTGACAAAGCCCAGAGGTCTTCTATTTTTATAATAAACTAGTTACTAGCACGGGGAGGGTGGTAAGGCAATTTAGCCATATATCCACTGTCTTTATAAAATGCTGTCCCCGTTTGTATTCCATGGAATTGTAACCATGCTTATTATTTTTATCGTTATGCATTATGCTGATAGTACTGGCACGTGTACTTTATCTTAGAGCACGATAGTTGAAATAAATATTTTAAACTATACTGTGTCTCTTATTACGCACGTTGTGGACAAGTATGAGTGAGTAAAGAAAGAGTGTTCTTGCGCCCGCGATTCCTGAGAGAGTCAGTGTTCTGGGATGTCTAATCATTGGTAGCTTCGCTGTAGTACGGAGAACGAATGAGACGCTAAAGCTAGTCGGATTGGGATTGTGGGTACTAAGGTGCATGGTTGGTACACCACCATACACCGAGGTCCTATTTTCCTGTGCATAGCTCTGTATATGTGCAGAATCCCCGCAACATGGCGCCACCAACGTGGTGGGCTTCTTCTCTGCAAGACGCTTGAGTAGTGCTTCTGCTTGTCCACAATAACCTTCGCTTACGCTTCCGGAAACGTATGTGAGGGTGATACCTCCTATATTGATGTTTTTATAGGTTCTTTCAAGCTTGAAGTTATTAAAAGGTGTTTATGTTAACCCTATATTGCGCTGCCTCACATTAGGTTGTTGAACATTCCTGGTCTTAATGGCTGTGAATATAAATATCCCGGCACATAGCCGCGCTGCGCTCCGGGCTCATTTACTGGCTTATGGAGTGCCTGACGCGGGTGTCGCTCTCATCTTTGTGGTGCAGGCTGATCCGGCTCACCACTTTGAGGTGTTTTACTCTTGAGTCACTTTTCCGGCGGTGGAAGGAGCTGACAATTTGTTTCATGTTTACGCTCCCACTGCCCTACCCAATGCTTATCGGCCTTATCAGGCTCTTGAAGTACCACTTACGGCATGGCAACACTGTATTTGGTTTAATGGCGCCCTCCCACATCCGGTCACACCGGTTCGGTTAGGGGGCTTATCAATTGAGGGGGCCACTTGGCCGGGTATACCCCACATCCAAGGCATTTAGCAGTTCCGGTTGATGAACTGCGCGTGATGCATACGTCTTTAATCCGCGTGCACAGAGCCTTGATACAATGTTACAGGCAACATCCAGGGAGCCCCTCCTGGAGTTGCGGCGCATCCAGCTGGCCCGGGCGGTGTAACCATAAGTCCCGTCATGGTTAATTCGGTGATGGGCAAACGCCCACAAAATAAGGATGATTTGCCTTATTGGCTCGCAGAAAAATTTGACCAGCTGGAGGCAGTTTTTCCGAATACTTCTCCTGTGGATAAACACAGGATTTTGACGATTAGCTTGCCGAAAGACTTAATTCCCGAGTTGGCAGAATGCAACAACTGGGGCAAGGTATTCGCAGCAGTGTATGCGAAGTGTTTCGGCACTCCTTCCATGACAGTTCTCCCCTCTGTAATTAAACGGGTGCAGGATGAACACGGCCCTGAAGCGGCTGTGGAATTTGGGATGAGACTGGTGGGAGTGTTCGATGTGGTGGCTGATCTAATCCTTGCGAATGTCAAGGGTGACACAGTCAACTTTCAAGTCGCCAATGCTTTGGCTTTGGTCCCGGAACCGGACAAGCCACGCGAATTACCGAAAATTATTGCAAAGGCTTATAAAACCATTGGCCGCATTAGTTTGGGGGTTAAGCCTTTTGCTAAAACGCAAACTCAATCAAACCCACAACAAAAAACTCAGTCGGAGAAAGAAGAAAAACCGTTCTTTACTAAAAAGAACTGGAAGTTGAAAAAACAGGGTAAGCAACAACCAAAAACAGGGTCGCGTGCAGCATCCCCGGTTTCCATATCTTCTGAACGCACTTATGATTTGCGCGACAGAGAGAGAATTAAATCTCCAGATAGATTTCAAGTCCCTGACCCGCGTTCTCCTCGTTCTTCACAGGTACCATAGTCCTCCCAGATTGCAGGAGGAGATCGCCAGGATAGAGGCAGGGGTCGTGAGGCCCCGCAGGGACGAGACCAACCTCGACAACCAGTCAGAGGGAAACCAGAAGAATTTCCACGTTCTCGCCCACAATTTCAGAAGAAAAAGGTTGCAGCTTTAACGGCGAGGTATGCCACAGACGGTGAGAACGAGACTCCTGAATTGGACGTGGGCAGTGACGCTGCTAGACAGCGCCGTGGAAGTTACCATAGTGCGGGAGGCACTGCGTCCTCATGTGGAGGCGACAGCAACTGATACTTTCATTACTGTCGAGACAGCTGACACCCGAGTGGCACCCCCAGACAGACTATTTAATATTGTCATTCAAATTGAAGGTGACATTGAACATGTTATTAAAGGGATTTTTGGGGAAAATCTGACCTCTTCATACGACATTTTGTTGGCAGAGGCGGATTGGCCGCCCCCATTCGTACTTGCTGCTCGTAGAGGGGAGGAGGTCATCCTTCCGAGCTTTTCTCGTCATGTCCCCAAGGACAAAGCGGAGGCTCTTGCAGCTGAATGGGCTGGGGCCCTGGCTCCGGCGCTATACCGTAACCACGTGGGCTGGGATGAGGATTCTCACCCCCCCATGATATACCCTTGCGGTCTCTGCCACAGCCCCAACCCCAATATCCCCTCCGGCGGGAAGCTAAAGGTCCCATTTCAGACATTCTGACACAGTTAGAATATCAAGGAGTAATTGAAACATGCGTATCACCGATGAATAATCCCCTTTTTGCGGTTTCTAAACCCGATGGGTCGTACCGTTTAGTTTTGGATTACCGACATTTGAACTCTCTTTGTCAGACCTTTGCGGTACAGAATACCCACAGTTCTGCGCTCGTAGACAGTCTTGTACGCAAGAAATCTAAGACGACGCTTGACCTATCCAATGGATTTTACACGCACAATTTGTCCCCGGAGTGCAGCCAATGGAGCGCTTTCACTTCCGGTGGAAAACAATTTAAATTTCGGCGTTTGCTCATGGGCTACAAGAACAGCCCGGGAGTCTTCGCCGCCCATGTTGTCTCGTTGTTAGACAGCATAGACCCAGATGCGTATTCGTACGTCGACGATATCTATCTGACCGACGAATTATGGCCGCATCTTTCCCGTGTGGACCGCATTATTCTTGAATTTGCGGTCTTAGGATACAAATTTAATTTTGCCAAATCACACATCGCAGAATTCACTGTTTTGTTTTTGGGCTATGAGCTCAACAATGAAGGTAGGGGCTTAGCTCCCCATTTCTTGGAGAAGTGCGCACTTTTGCGCCCTCCGACGACCCTGAAGAAACTTCAGTCACTACTGGGATTTTTAAACTTCGGGCGTTCTTACATTCCCGAATATGCCCAGCGTATCAAGCCTCTCTATGCCTTGATACAACCTAACTTTTCGAAGTCATGCTGGCTTCCTGAGCATTCCTCTATACTGCACTCTTTGCAGTCTGATCTACTTGAATCTAAGTTCTTGTTGACTCGTGATAACCACACGAACCTGGTGATTAGAATTGTGCCTGGGGCAGTGGGTTTCACGTACTTAACGTTTAATGAAGGTGACACAGTACCTATTGCATACAAGTCGCATCTTTACACTTCCGCGGAGTTGCGCTTTTCCACTGTGGAGAAAGTTTTGACTCCAGTGCAAATGGCGATTCTTAAGGAACGCGCACTGGCACAGGGAAAACGTATTTTGGTGGTAACACCATTTCCTGCCCTTGAGGCAGTGACGAAGGCAAGTGTACCAAACTCTAAGGCTTTGCACCCCCGTTGGATACAATGGGCTACGTCTCTGACGTCCCCAGATGTCACTTTTATCTTTGATTCCTCTCTTCAGACACAGGAGTTCTTACAGTATGAATTTGTTCATCCTCCTCCTCTGTCTTTGCTGCCGCTTGAGGAGTACAAATGTATCATTTACACCGATGGTTCGGCGCAACCGGCCACGGGTTCTAAGCATGCTTATTCCGCAGCTTGTGCTATTGTTGCAGGTACTATGGTGAACGGAGAATTTAAATAGAGTGTGGTGCACACGCAGGCACTGGGAGACAGTACTGCACAATTGGCCGAGCTGCGTGCTTTGGTGCTCGCACTTGAGTTCGCTAATCCAGACGTTACAACACTTATTGTATGCGATTCTTACTACTGTGTTCAATCCTTTAATGACAACTTATTCTTTTGGCCTCAAAACGACTATAGAGATGCTAAAGGCAGCACAATTAAGCATAAAATGCTTTGGGTTCGAGTGGCAGATCTTAAACAACGTCTGCCTCTCACACAGGTGATTCACACTCTTGGCCACCAGCTTGTGGGCGCACACGCAGTCGGTAACAGTTTGGCGGATGAAGCTGCCAAATCAGCAGTAGCCACGTGCTCAGTAGCAGCAGTTACAAGATCCATGACAAAAGTAGATAATGAGATCTTGGCAGCTATAGCGGCAACAAAGGAAGGTGCTAATTACCCACGGGGTTTCCCTTCCAAGTACTCTTATCACTTAAGTCCCGAACAGGTTCCTTACGTAAGAATTCCAGATGTTGGTGATCGGCTGATTCCCAACGCGGACCGCAGACCTTCCTTGATAACGGCCGCACACGAAGGCTTGGCTTCAGCCCCTGCTGGCGTGTCTGCGACTGTTTCCATCTTGCAGCAGCGTTACTGGTGGCGAGGTTTATATAAACAGACCCGTACTTATGTGCTTTCTTGTGACGTTTGTCAGCAAATTAAGCCTTCAACGGTTACACGACCACCACAAACACAGCTCTGCATTTCTAACAAACCTTTTGGGTGTGTTTACCTGGATCACTGCGGTCCATTTTCTTCTGAGGCTGCATATAAATACATCTTAGTTGCAGTAGACTCGTGCACACGTTTCATCTGGGTCTGGCCACAACGCAGTGCTGACACTCGAAATGTAATCAGGGATTTGTAAGTCTTTGTGGGAATTTTTGCCTGCGGCACCTTCCATTCTGACCAAGGTCCAGCGTTCACCTCTAAGGCCTACAAGGACGCAATGAGGTCACTGGGGGTGCGGGTGCAATTTTCGTCTCCATATAGACCTGAGGGCAATTCGATTGTGGAGCGAATGAACCGTGACTTAAAGCAATCCTTGACAGCTAGGGTCTTAGGTACTGGCAGGAACTGGCTGGCCCACTTGTATAGCGTGCAACGTGCACTTAATAATCTCCCTAGAAGATCTCTGGGTGGGCGGACCCCATACGAAATGCTCTTTGGCATACAAATGTTTGTGCCAGACCTTGATGGTCTAGACATGGCGGCGAATGCCGCAATCTTTGACGTAGATAATCATTCTACTATGTTGCAGGACTTACAAGAGACCTGTGACTCACTTGCTAACGAACACTTGCCTTCAGCCACTGATGCTGCGTTGCAGATTCCGGTTGCCGGCTGGCTTCCAAAGGTTGGAGATCTGGTCCGAGAGAAGGTGGAGAACAAAAAAGAATTTGGCCCCTCTTATCGTGCACCGGTTCCAGTCCTTGGCTTGAAGGGTACTCGTACAGTCACCTTGCCACCGCTACCTGGTCGCAAAGACAACAGATACATCTCAGTGGACAATGTCAAGCTACAACGTCTGGCCGATCCTGAATAGCGTGACACCTGCGGTACCATGTCCAGCCTTTTCAAGGACTCCTGTTTGTGGCCCTCCACCTTACACAGACACTGATGTTGCCATTGAGATGGTAGATTTCCCTGATCGCCTGCTCAACTTCCCGGCTTCCTCCTGCAACGAGGAGACCGAGTATGCATACCCCGTCAACGAGTCGGTGGCTCATTTACCTACAACACCACTGAGCCCTACCCGTTTTTCCTTTGATTCGGCTTCCACCTCATCACTTATCCCGTCCAACTTCAGTATTTTTGTATCCTGGTTCAGAGACAATTTTTTGGTCCCTCCCTGGACATACATCTGGTTGGTGCTGTTCCTGATTTTTCTGTTCATGTCCATTGGCTTTGTGACAGTCTTTTTCTTCCTCATCAATGGTCACTATTTACCAGAACGCTCTGCGGTGAACTGTGTCGCTGGGACTTTGGCCCCACATTCTTCATCTCACATCATGAAGCGTGACCACACATTTGTGAACATTTCCGCCTTTCCAGTTGCTGATGGCATCGTATGGGATGCTGTGAATTTCCAAATCCATGGACCGACGGAGATTATTAATGTACCTAATGTCCTTCGTGTTTCCATGGGTGATGTGGTAAAAAGGAATATTCATTCTGACGATTGGGATGTGCATGCCGTTAAATCGTTATTCTCGGATTTGAAATATTATGCTGCTTTTAATGCTGAAGATTTGTACTTAAATTCTGCAAATTATGCTGATTTATATTGTTACCAGCATTGGGGCAACCATTTTCTCCATAAACCAAGTACACTTCGGGGTACTTTTAATTACACCCAATGGGAACATTGTCCGACCCCTTTGCCAGGTAGCTCCCAAACACTTAAAAGTAAATTTACTTATTTCACGGACTTTGATAGAGCAAACCCTGGGTCCTATTATTTTAAATTGAACACTTCGTCCGCTCAGAAGGTCATGTTGACACACACCAAATTGCTATATTCGAGTTCCTTTTTTAACGCATTAGCCGTGGGTGGTTATGGGTACTGGCAGGACACCATTGACTTAAAATCTATTTGGGGCACCAAATCATGGCAGGTACGCGGTACGGAAGCCTTGCACCGTGTTTGCCTAATCCCGGCCCAGATTTTATTTTTAAATAGTACGATCTTTCAAACAACGTGTTGGGGTTTGGATACATCCAAACAATTGAACACACCCTCCATTCCCGTATTGTCTTCCACTCCCAACGAGAGCTTGCATTTCAATATTTCCCTTTCAACGTTGCAAGCTTTGTTTCAAAATAATTCCTTTAATATTTCTACGTTTGTTCAGTCACCCTGGTTGGCTTGGCCCATAGCATCAAATGCCTGCCAACTACGTTTTCATGAGGCTGCTCCTGGTTACAAACAGGATAGGCCAGATCCAAGGTTTTCTGACTCTCGTACTGTTACAACATATTCTGTTGGTAAATTGTGTAAACAGTGGTTGCAGCACTCTTCATTAGATTCTGTAAAACAACATTTATCCCTCATATCAGGCAACATTGATCTGTCCGATTTTATTCTAGGGCCTCGTGGTCCTCGACCTAAAAGGTTCATTTATGAGACTTATAATGAGCTCTGGAAGCTTTCGCAAATTGAAGCTGCTTCCCGTTTACGGGAAATCGATCAGGCAAATCTAGAAAAAGTGCTTGCTGTTGTTGACAATAGTATTAATACCCTGTCTTCCCGCATTTACACATTAGAAAATATTGTTTCATCTGTTGTACAAGATGATGTGTCTGTGTTATATCATGGTCAGAATCAATTGCGTTCAGTAATGCAGTTTGCATGGACTTTGCAAACACTGAAAATGGGTAAAGTTCCTTAGCATTTTTTAAATACGTCTGCCTTATTCTTGCCGTTTAATTTAACTGAGAAACAGCAATTCATGTCCATGAAGGATGCAACATACACTCTCTTACATATCGAAAAGATAGAGCCGTTACCGTTCTCTGTGGCAGAGACTAACTCTGCAGTGTGGTTAGTGCACGGGGTTATCGCGTTGCCTTTTTCTTTAGTATCTTTGGTATCGCTATGCATGAAACATTACCCGGTTGGCCGTTTTCAGCCTTTAGGCAGTGCTTTCTTGCATGAACTTTGGTCCCTGCCTTTCATGTACAGATGCCTTAGGGACGGAAAGGAGGTCTTTCTCACAGGAGAGTCTTGCGATTCTACAGTGGGTCATTCCCTTATTTGTAAAAACATTAAATTGCACGGGGCTTGTAATGTTTCAGCTCCGAATCTTGCTTGTGTTTTAAAGGGCATTCCGGCTCCTGTTATATCACCTACTTTCACTGTGCTTGCAAATGGTAGCTATCTGCTTCTGAATAATTCTTTGCATTAAAATTTGCTACTCTTTGGCAAAGAAGGAGCCTCCAGTGGGACTGCGCGCCCATTCCACCAGGGCGACCGCAGCCACTGCTGCTTTGGGACGTGGAGTCCCCCTTCATGACATCTGCCAGGCAGCCACGTGGGCATCACTGCACACGTTTACCAAACACTACTGCCTGGATTCTCAAGTCTGGAGAGACAGCTTCTTTGGTCGCTCTGTTCTCCAGGACTCCCTGGTGTGAACTTAGTTCGCAGGCCCACCTCCGGGGTTGGTATTGCTGGGGTATCTATTCTAAGGTAAGGAATCTATAACTAATAGTCTCTTTCAGATGAGCAAGTTACTTACCTTCGGTAATGATATATCTGTAAGAGACATATATTAGTTATAGATTTCTTACCGCCCCACCCATCCTCCCAGTTTTGCAAACTGACTTCTAGGGTTAAGGACTTCCTTTCAGGGCCCTAGTTTTGTGCACCAGTAGTCTGTGTCATGCATGGCTCTGAGCTTCTGGCGTGGAATGTCGTGTAAAGAACTGACGTCTACGCGCGAGGGCGGCGTCTAAGTAGATACCGGGACATCATCCCGGCGAGCACGACGCCGACGACGAACGCGGAGTCGACCGACGCCACCTATCGACGCGCAGGGGTACTGCTACAAAACAAATTCTCCGGATCCAGTCTGACGTCTGGGGGTAATTCTAAGGTAAGGAATCTATAACTAATATATGTCTGTTACAGGTATATCTGCGCGCAGGGGCACGTTAGTGACAAATTCCTTACCTTAGAATATCCCCAGGCGTCAGGTTGGATCCGGAAAGTTTTTGCGTAGCAGTACCCTTGCGCGTCGGTAGGCGGCGTCGTGCGGCTCCGCGTCCGTTGTCGGCGTCGTGATCGCCGGGATGACGTCGCGGGCAGTACTTAGACGCCGCCCCTGCGCGCTGACGTCAGTTCTTCTTTTTTCCGCGCCAGTAAGCGCAGATCCGGGAAGAGCAGTGCCCTAGTCATTTTTTGACTAACTTTTTGGTGATTTATCACTGTTTTTCTTCGAGTCATCTAGGCTCCGAGGTGTCGGTAGGGATGCCCGGCTTCAAGCCATGCGACGCCTGTGGTCGAATGATGTCGATCACAGACCCGCACTTAGAGTGTCTCTACTGTCTCGGCCGCGACCACGACACGAAGTCGTGTTCCGACTGCCGGGCCTTACACCCGAAGGCTTTGTGAGAGCGGTCTCGAAAGCTACTTGAGGTCCGGCAGTCGGCTCCGCACCGCACCAAGCCCCGGTCACGGGAGAGGTCGAGGGGCCGGTCGCGGAGTCCTCGCCCGTCATCGGAGTTCAAGTCTTCGCACTCTTCGGGTAAGTCGAAGCACAAAAAGTCTAAGAAGCACCATCGCTCTAAGACTTTGCCACGCCGGTCTCGCGACTCGGCTGAGGCCCCTGTCGGCACCGTCCCCGCGGCTCCGGAGGTGCCTGTGGAGCCGCCCCCGCATTACCCGTCCTTCCCGGGTTCGGGGGCGACTCCGGCCGAGATACAGAAATTCCTGTCGGCCATGGCCCGCCTTTTCGGGCCTCGAGGCCCCTCCGGTGCGCCTTCGGGCCCCGCGGGCCCTGATGGGGTTGCCCCGGCGCCGCCGACGACTCCGGTCCCGGCGCCGCCTGTCTCACCAGCCTCGCTCCCGGCCCCGGCTTCGGCCCCGGCCTCAATCCCGGCTCCGGTGGTACCGCAACCCCCATCGACGCCGGTTGACCTAACTACGCCTCCGCCGATGTCCCCGGTGCCGTTCCTGACACCGCCCGGGGCTCCGGGCGGCGTCGTTCCCCGGTTGTCTCCGGACGCGGCGTCGGACCGACGTCGCACGACGCCGGCTCCGGCGCCAATGAGACCTTGGGTCCCTGACGTCCCCCCTCCTTATTTTCTGTCTGAGGAGGACCAGGAGAGCTGGGAGGGGTCGGAAGACCCTCTCACACAGCAGTGAGTATGATCAGGACTGGGCAGAGGAACTTGGGGATGCCAGTGGTCTGGACACTTCTCCTGACACTGGCATGCTGTCTTCTCCTTCCGTGGCTACGGAGGAGGGAGCAAATTTCGCAACGGTGTTGCGTAGAGCAGCTGGAGCCTTACACCTCCAATTGTCTACAGTGGCTGTCAGGACTAACCTCCTGACGAAAGTGCTTCAGCCGGCAGCTACCTCCTCGGAGCCATTGCTGCCATTTAATGATGCACTGTCTGACGTTCTTTTGGGCACCTGGTCCAAGCCCGCCACAGGGGCTCCTGTGGATAGGAACGTGGCCCGACGCCATCGCCCTGCTCCGGGCGACCCCTTGTTTCTCTCTCAACATCCCACCCCGAGAGCTTGGTTGTCCAAGCCTCTGCCTCCCAAACCGCCTTCCCTACCGCCCCTCCGGATAGGGAATCCAAACGCCTGGACCAATTTGGGAAGAAGGCCTTTTCT
Organism: Calotriton arnoldi; assembly: GCA_963921515.1. Taxonomy (NCBI): domain Eukaryota; kingdom Metazoa; phylum Chordata; class Amphibia; order Caudata; family Salamandridae; genus Calotriton; species Calotriton arnoldi. The sequence goes on from CAWUFW010010148.1 coordinate 320,606, forward strand.
TCCTCCAGTGCTGGCTTGCGGTCCGTCAACACCGCTTGCCTTTTGGGCCGATACTCCCACTCTCTGTGGGATTCGGTGGCGCTCGTTTTGCCCCAGTGTCCTAAGGAGGTCCAGACACTGCTTTCCCGCACCATTGCGGAAGGAAGGGATGCGGCAAAGTACACCATCCGTTGTGGCATTGATACCGCCGACTCGCTGGGCAGATCGCTTGCAACGACGGTGGCGCTGCGTCGCCACGCCTGGCTGAGAACAACTGGTTTCTCGGGTGATGTCCAGAATACACTCATGGACATGCCCTTTGATGGAGTCGGTCTTTTTGGTTCCAAAGCAGACCATGCGCTGGAGCGCTTTAAGGACTCACGGGCTACTGCCAAGTCCCTGGGCCTTTCTGCTGTGCGCCCTCCGCTAACCTCTGCTTTTCGCCCCTTTCGTGGCCACGGAAGGGGCGCCCAGTTACGTCCGCTGCCCAGCCACCGGGCCGCGCAGCAAGCGTCTTCGCGTGGCCGAGGACGTGGCTTCCGCCGTGGCGGATCGGGCAACCAGCGTGCGGGTCAGGCCACCAACCCCGCCCCGTCCGCGGCCTCCAAGCCCTCCTAGTCCTTCTTTTCAGGTGCACAGCACGCCAGTAGGGTGCAGGGTCCGCCATCACCTTCACCACTGGCGTGCACTCACCTCGGACAGGTGGGTCTTGGACATTGTCCGAAGGGGCTACTCCCTCCCCTTCGAGACCACCCCCCCCCAGCCATGCCACCTCAATTCCACCGCATGTCAGGGGATCACTTGGTGCTTCTGCAGAAGGAAGTCACGGCCCTCTTGGCCAAGAGGGCCATCGAGCATGTTCCGACCCCAGAAGTAGGACGTGGTTGCTACTCCCACTACTTTCTGGTGCCCAAAAAGGACAAGGAGGACATGCGTCCTATCTTGGACCTCCGGAACGTCAATCGCTTCCTCCGGAAGGAGAAGTTCAAGATGCTCACCTTAGCTCAGGTCTTGACTGCCCTCGACCCTGGAGACTGGATGGTAGCGTTGGACTTGCAGGACGCTTATTTCCACATCCCCGTCCTGCCGGCCCACCGGCGTTACCTGCGGTTCATGGAGGGCCTCGAGCATTTTCAATTCACCGTGCTCCCCTTTGGCCTCACAAGTGCCCCTCGGGTGTTCACGAAAGTGTTGGCGGTGGTCGCAGCTCATCTGCGCCGGGCAGGGGTTCCAGTCTTCCCCTACCTCGACGACTGGCTGCTGAAGGCGGCCTCGTCCCAGGCAGTCGTCTCCCACCTCCAGACTACGGCCGAACTCCTGCACTCGCTGGGGTTCTCCATCAATGTGCCGAAGTCGCACCTGATTCCTTCTCCACAGCTCCTTTTCATCGGAGCAGTTCTGGACACGACGCAGTTTCGGGCCTATCCTCCCGAACGGCGAGTCCGGGATATTCAGGCTATGATTCCGATCTTTCAGCCTTTATCCTGGGTTTCGGTACGGATGACCCTGAGGCTGCTGGGCCTCATGGCCTCCTGCATCCTGCTGGTCGATCATGCCAGATGGCATATGCGGGCTCTGCAGTGGGACCTGAAGTTCCAGTGGGCGCAGCACCAGGGCAACCTGTCCGATCACGTCCAGATCTCGGAGGGGACTGCAAAACAGTTGCAGTGGTGGCTCTCGAACCGGCAATGGGTCATGGGCAGATCCCTCTCCCTTCCCCAGCCAGAGCACACAGTCGTGACGGACGCGTCCCTTCTGGGATGGGGCGGTCACATGGGAGAGGCGGAGATCAGAGGCCTCTGGTCTCCGGCGGAGGCCCGGCTCCATATCAACCTTCTGGAGCTCCGGGCGATCCGACTTTCACTCAAGGCATTCCTTCCCTCTGTCAAAGGGAAGGTAGTGCAGGTGTTAACAGACAACACCACCGCCATGTGGTACTGCAACAAACAAGGCGGGGTAGGGTCGTGGACCCTATGTCAGGAGGCTCTGCGCCTCTGGACATGGCTGGAACATCAGGGCATATTCCTGATGGTTCAACACCTGGCAGGTTCCCTGAACGCCAGGGCGGACGAACTCAGCCGCAGGTGCATGATGGATCACAAATGGCGTCTTCACTCGGAAGTGGCGCAAGGACTCTTTCTACAGTGGGGAGAGCCTTGGTTAGATCTATTCGCCACCGAAGAGAACGCGCAATGTCATCAGTTCTGCGCGTTGGAATTTCCAAGGCGGCACTCGCTCGGCGACGCTTTTCGTCGCGAGTGGAGTTGCGGTCTGTTGTACGCTTTTCCGCCTATACCACTTCTACCCAGAGTGTTGAAGAAGATTCAGCGCGATCGGGCCCAAGTCATCCTTTTGGCTCCGGACTGGGCTCGAAGAGTTTGGTATCCCGAGCTACTCAGTATGAGCGTCGATCCCCCGATCCGTCTGCCTCTTCGGGAGGATCTTCTGTCGCAGCAGCAGGGGACGGTCCTCCACCCGAACCTGTCCAGTCTCCACCTGCTTGCGTGGAGATTGAGCGGCGGCAGTTGATTCCTTTCGACTTGCCTCCCGAGGTTTGTGATGTGATTCTGGCAGCCAGGCGTCCCTCCACTAAGGTGGTATACGCCTGCAGGTGGAACAAGTTTGTGGCATGGTGGACAGCAAAGGCTGTGAATCCCCTTTCTGCCCCTCTTTCTGAGGTTCTTCTGTTCCTTCTTTCTCTGGCCCAACAGGGCTCTGCCCTGGGTACCATCAAGGGCTATCTTTGTGCAATATCGGCTTTCCTCAGGCTCCCTGATCAGCCCTCTCTTTTTAAGTCCCCTGTTGTTAACAGGTTTCTAAAAGGCATTACACACCTCTTCCCTCCTGTTCCGTTTGTCATGCCTCAGTGGGACTCAAACTTGGTTCTTACCTTTTTAATGTGCGCTCCCTTTGAGCCTCTACATAACTGTCCTCTTCGTCTTCTTACTTTGAAGACAGCCTTTCTGGTGGCCATCACCTCCGCTCAGCGGGTGAGTGAGCTCCAGGCTCTGTCATGCAAACCTCCCTTTCTGTCTGTCCATCCAGACAAGGTTGTTCTTAGGACGCGTCCGTCCTTCTTGCCAAAGGTGGTTACTGCCTTCCATATTGGGCAGACCATCACTTTGCCCACCTTCTTTCCGCCTCCGCATCCTTCCAGAGAGGAAGAGAGGCTCCACCGTCTGGACCCAAAACGTGCGCTTTCCTTTTATATCAACCGCACACAACACTTCCGGGTGGATGACCAGCTCTTTGTTGGCTACGTGGGCGCCAAAAAAGGTTGGGCGGTGCACAAGAGAACCATCTCCCGCTGGGTCACCTTGTGTATCAAAGCCTGCTATTCTTTGGCTAAGAAGGAGCCTCCTGTTGGGCTGCGTGCCCATTCCACCAGGGCAACGGCTGCTACCACGGCCTTAGGCCGCGGTGTTCCGCTGCAGGATATCTGTCAGGCAGCTACGTAGGCCTCGCTGCACACGTTTACCAAGCATTACTGCCTTGACAGTCGGGTCCGGAGGGACGGCTTCTTTGGCCGTTCTGTCCTCCGGGACTTCCTTGTCTGATCTTTGTTCGCAGACCCACCACCGGGGTTGGTATTGCTGGGGTATCTATTCTAAGGTAAGGAATCTGTCACTAACGTGTCTCTTTCAGATGCACAAGTTACTAACTTGTGTAACGATATATCTGTAAGAGACAGTAGTTAGTGACCGATTCCTACCGCCCACCCATCCTCCCCGTTCTGCGAACTGATTTCTAGGGTTAAGGACATCCCTTTCAGGGCCCTAGTATTTTTCAGACACCTATGTCAGCTTCTTGCATGGCTCTGCGTTCCTGGCGCGGAAAGTCGTGTACAGAACTGACGTCAGCGCGCAGGGGCGGCGTCTAAGTACTGCCCGCGACGTCATCCCGGCGATCACGACGCCGACGACGGACGCGGAGCCGCACGACGCCGCCTACCGACGTGCAAGGGTACTGCTACGCAAAAACGTTCAGGATCCAGCCTGACGCCTGGGGATATTCTAAGGTAAGGAATCTGTCACTAACTACTGTCTCTTACAGATATATCGTTACACAAGTTAGTAACTTGTGCATTGTTACCGAAGGTAAGTAACTTGTTCATTTGCATCGTGGAATCAGGCTTTGACTTCTTTGCTGGATTGCTAAGTGTGTATATATATATATATATCATGAATAACTTTTTTGGGGCATCAAACATAGATGAAATCGATCTGACCCATGATGAAGTCAACTAGAAACTCCCAATGCCTAGCAATTCATCTGCCATATTCAGATGGCCTATAATTTTGAGCATTTTGTCAGAGTGAATGAGGAGAAAATAAGTAAAACTCATCTTCACTGTGGAGGCAGAAGGGTGTAATGTGAATATAGAAGGCTGCAATGGGAAAAAGGTACTCACTTGAAACTATAGTTCTCCAGCATTCCTTTCTATCATATTTGACATGCTTGTATTATTACCCATTGTCAGGCAGGGGTTCTAAAAGTGATAATAAACTTTTATTTAGCAATGCACCTTGTGGAATGGCCGCGGATACTTCCTTTCTGGAAAGGGATCCAGCGCAGGGTGTCCCGGGCCCTGGAGAGGCCTCTGGAGCTCAATTCTCGAGTGGTTATGCTTGGAATCGGGGGGAGCAACCACTAGATAGATCTGCTCTTCTTTTTGTTTAATTGGTGTTCATTGGGCATGACGGTAAAAGAGACTTCCATTTAACCCATGACCAAGGCTCCGGGAAGAGCTAAAACGCTTTGGGTTTTATTGCAGGAGGCTGCCAAGTACATTTTTGTCAAATAAAGTGCTTTGCATCGTGGAATCAGGCTTTGACTTACATCTTTGCTGGATTGCTAAGTATATTTATATTTACTGTCCGGAAATCCCTGTCCTGGGATTACTTATTTAAATGTATTTCTACTGCACACACTCTTCTTCATCTCTGCTACAAATAACCTTGATGGTAGAGTTGTTAAATTGGTACTAGTAGGCAGGGCTCCATGTTTCTAGTCCTCGCCTTTCACAAATCATTTTATCAATATCGATGGCCCCATGTACTAAATCTAAGTTGCAGATAGAGGTGGGAGCACCCGCAAATTAATAGGGCAAGCTAGGTCCGAGCTGAGCTAAGTGTCTGGCTTGGCTATAAGGAGCTGTGCAGGAGCCAAGCCATGAAAACGTTTGGCATGTATATCGTGCAACAAACATAATGTAAAACTATAAAACAGTCTCTTCAAATTTGTTTTTTAAAAAAGTGTATTTTATTAACATGCAAAGCGTTTCATCTTAGTACATTAGATTATATCACTGCATAGACCGAAATTTATTAAGTGATAGCTTTTAAACATGAACTTAGAAACATTAATGGATCATCCCCAAATGACCATTCCTTTGGTGAAATAAGAGGCAAATCGGTAGTCATGCAAACCCTAAATGTGGCCTAGATTATTATTATAGATGGAGCAAAATTATTGTCAAATATATAGGTCAAACTTAAGAGGTGCTTGGACACTGCACATTCTGAACTCCAATATTTAAAAGTGCTCTGATATGTGATAATAAAGAAAAAGGAGGCTCTGTGAAATAAAAAATATTTGCCTACGATCACTCAAATTGGACTAGCAGGGAGACCAGTATTGATTCCAGGTTATCTGTTATCACATTTTCAAATTCAGCGACCAGATTTAAATCTCCGTCTCTCCTGTCTTACATCAAAGGTCATTGTTTTATCTTTTATTCTTGGTGCACGACGGGAAAACCAACACAGACATAGCAGGCCCCCAGACCTAACAGCCAAGTCAAGAATGTATTTGTTTGAGGGGTGTCACACCCCAAACAGCACCCCTCATTCTACACCCTTGATTGTGCTCTAATTCATAATCCTCCATTTAAGGATCCAGTGCTGACCCTATAAGGGAGAATAATATGTTGGGTAACTAAGATATTGAGCAAAGAGATAGTTTAAAGGGTTAAAAGGTATACGTGACACTTGAGGTCTTCAGGTCTCAGTATACTCATCTAGCTCTGAAGTCTTTCCACCCCACATTTAAATACTTGTCTATATTGATTCATTTGATTCCAGTAGTTTGTAATACCTTCTTAAATACCATTAACGAAGATGATACTGTCAAAGAGTTTGAGCTCAATTTGAAACACAATGCCCATTGGGAAGGCAGTAAGGGAAGTTGATCGATCGCCATAATGTGACATGTTACCGAATCACAATTTGGGATTGCGACTACATATCTAATCACTGTTTGGAATGGGCATGTTTAGGGCGCCCCTTCCAATTGCTCTTTGTAATAAGATGCATAAATGTTTTGCGACCGAAATCCAGTCGCAAAACATGTAATATTTTACCCTCTAATGAATGGTAGTGGTAGCTCATTCACAATGGGAAGGGGTCCCCCTTCCCCTTTGTGAGTGCCGAAAAACATTTTTAGAAGTAGTCAGTAGTCCATAAAAACACTGCTTATTCATAAAAAAATATTTGTACATTTTACATTTTTTTTAATGCATCCCATTTCCTTTTAGGAAAACTAGTTGCATTGGGTAAAAAAAGAATGCTTTATTGAAAGACAATCACAGACATGGTGGTCTGCTGATCCCAGTAGGGCACCATCCCTGTGATTGAAGCCAATCGTAGTGGGTCACAGTTTGTGGCCTACCGCATGCATATTAATGAGGTAGGTCCAATTGCAGCCCCCTGCAAATGGTGATTTTGCTTATTGCCCTATTAATACATAGGTTGACTCGCAAAATTTAGAATCAATTTGGTAAAAGTCGGTGTGCAATTTGCGACCACATTTACCAAATAGATTGATACATCTGCCCTTAGATCAGATACTAAAATCTATCCTGAACATTTGAGCAAGCATCTGTGAATTGAGCTCTTGAAGAGCTGGGAAAAGCTGCTTCACAAAATGAAGGTAACAAACATATGTGATGGAAGGAATTCTTCAATTAATCTCAGCCACTAGGAATCGCTCAGGTGTCAATTTCAGTGAGTCCTTTGTTTTTCACCCACTTTACCACTCTAAATGGATACCAGCCATGTGCAAATCAGCCTTAGTCCTGCTCCAGCAAGAACAGTTTAGTTCAAACTGCCAGGACAAACCACCTCTAGGGGAGAACACAAGCACCCTGTTTTGGCCTGCTTAAACCTCATCAGTGAGGTATAGCTCAAGTCCTGTGGCACAGCGAGAATGGGACCCATGTCTGGATAGATATGCCTGTCACATTGAGGGTGACTAGTGCAGCAACCAACAATGTAATGGAAGGAATGCTTGAGTTTATCTCAGCCACTGGCAATCACTCTGGAACCTATTCTAGTGCATTATTTTTCTCCCACTGTGTCATTTTACACAGAGACCAACCATATGCAAATCGGTCTTGGTTCGGCTTCAATAAGTGCATTCAAACCAGAACTGCCAGGACTGGTCCTCTCCAAATGAGTACACCGGGAACCCCAGACACGTTTTGGCTCACTTCCACCTCATCTGTGAGCTACAGTTTGATTCCTGGGCCACATTGAGCACAGGAACTATGTCCGGTCATATCCATTGCACTTGGAGGGACTACAGCAATGAACAACAGTATGATGGTAGCAATGCTTTACTTAATGTCAACCACTGGCAATTACTCGGGTCACATTCTAGTCCATCGTTTTCCAAAATTAAATAGCAGTGCAATCATGTGAATATGCAGATATTACCTAAATGCATATATTTCTTTTTATTACCATCTCTTTATGCTACACCAAACCTTTTAAGAAATTGGAGTTGTTTCTGTCACTTTACAAAGGGGTTAAAAAGACCTTCCAAGCTCTTTTATATTTGGAACTCTCTTTAATGGAGGAGGTTGGGCTGTGCCTGGTTTTAGACTGTAAGTCGGCAGCAGTCACGTTACTCATAGGACATGCATTTGGCTTTTCCAGTTTCAATCTTTACCTTGATATAAGTAGACATGCCTTTTAACTATAAGTATATCAACTCAAAGTACTTGCAAAAAATGAAGCTGAAGGCCATGATAAGCTTCCTATCCTAGCTAGCGCACAAATCCAGGGCAACTCAATTATGCCTTTTGATTTGCAACAATTAATTTTGCGTGGGAGGGAGAGAGATCCAGTGAATTTAAGCTTGCTTAGTAATGTTTATTTAAATTCCTGTATTTGAGAGACTATATTACCAAGGGTAAACATTTTAGTCTGTTCAAACACCGCTACGCTTTAGTTTCCTCTAAGTTTAATCTCGTTCAACGTTGTTTATATCATGCAAGAGCGTTATCTAGATTATACTCAAAGGGGCAGGAAGTAGCAACAGGACCAATAATTGCTGTAGGTCCTGCAATACATAATCCAAGGGTACTAATGCAGAGGGCAATACATGCCTTATTTTCTCTCCTCCCCTTGATGCTTCCATCAAACATTACATCAATCAGTCAATTTACAGTGTCATGTGACCATGATCTCAATGATGGATAGAGTTTTCCTCGTGTTTAGTTATTTGTGCCCTCATTATACTCTACCAAATATTTATTGGAAGTAAACTGAAGATTCAGCAGCATGGATGCTATAGGACTGATACTGCACTAATGCAAAAATCATCGAATGGAATGACTCAGCTTTTGCTTAAATGCAACAGAGGTAGGTGCTGGGAGACTAGGACAGCATGTGCGGAGTTAGTTAACTGAGGCAGAGAAGAAATTACAGACATTCAGCTAATTTATAGACATCAGCCTTAAAAGTTGGGATTGTTGGGTTTTATTATTGCAGACTGTGACACTATGTGACGAGTACTACCTGCCCGGCTAGGTGGTCGTGATTGCCAGGACACTGATATGCATGTATTCGACATTGCGGGAGCGCTTTCTCCACGGATTGTTCGGGTGGTGGGTAAAATAAGAAAGGTGCTATTAATACCATTTTCTGAGACACGACAATCTTATTGTATATGTTACAAAGGCGAAGGCTACAAGGCTGAGGGTGTCATCTCACGTGTTTAAAGCATAATAGGGTCTGTATTGTATATCATTGAAAAATGCTAATAAAACTTTGTTTAATAAAAAAAAAAGACATCAGCCTTAAAAAGTTAATTAATTGCGTTAGGCTAAAAACAGACTGATATTTTAGGGGAGGCTCTTATATTGAGAAAGTAATTCATGGAATGGAAACATATGACTCTAAGGCATGTGTGTGTTTTCTTTTCATACTTATCTTGATTTTCTCTTGACAGATATGTTTTTCTATAATGACTACTGCAGATTAATATACAGTTTGAGTTCCCTTCTACTTTGGTGTGTATCTCCTGTGGTAAATACCACACGATTGTTGCAGCTACCATCCTGAAATACTCTAGTAGTCTACTTTTTTTAACATCCTGGAATGTCTTCCCTACTCTAGCCCTTGCCACCACAACTTCCCTTGATACACCCCACTTGCTTCTGCTTTCCACGTTGCCAACAAACCCTTGATGTCACCTCTCACCCATGACCTGTCCAGGACCTGGAAATGTACCTTTAATGTGCATGTCCATGTTTAAGACCTAAATACAAAATATCATAGCATAAGTTTAATGCTTTCAGGTGAAACTGTGCTGTCCTACATAGAAGGCATACCAGCGGAAATGCCCCTTGACTAGCTGCCCTAGATTGGGTATGCCATTTCATTTGGTATCTTGGCAGCCAAATGGTATTTCTAATGGTAGAAGCTGCCTTCCACTACCCTCAAAATAGAGAAACTGAACGACAGGGAAGGTGTATAGGATATCTGCCAAAATGCAGATGTCCTGTGACCACTGTCCTCTAAATCTGTCACTTAAAAATTGACATTCATGTGCTATGTTTGAGGGAAAATAGCCCTCTTTATTTGCTGTGAGAGTTTTCTATTGTTCTTTTTTTTACCTGTTCTCACAATGAATGGAAAGCATATTTTTTACTTTGTTGAAGTCTTATGTTGAACGTACTGTTCTGTTGTATAGTTAGTAAATCAAAAAATACCCTATCTGATCCACAGCAGCTCACCTCAGTGCAAGCAAGCATCATAGAGCTTAATCTTACTTTCCTTGTCTTCACAACCCTCTCTTGGGGTGCCAAGTCTTAAAATTCTTACCTGTAGACCACCAGCATTAGCAAATTTGTTCAGGGAACATATGTGCATGAATGACTGTCCCCCTAGCCTGCACATGTATTACTATCAGCATATCATCAGTACTTTTCTTTTACCTTTAGTTAGAAAACTGCTATCTGCTAAATGCTTTCTCTCTCTAGGTAAAAAAATCATTTTAAGGTGCTCATCAAAAGTTAGATTCCGTTTTGGCAGAGATCTAAAGTCAGCGTAGGGTCTTGCATATGCCTACCAGGTGAAGGACCTCCCGCCATGTTGAGAAATCCCAAGATGCCTGGTGAGGATTGTTTTGACAAAACTGCTCCAAACTATATATTTGACAGTAAAAGTAAGCAAACAGAATTCAGTTTATATATTTCCTTGTAAAGCATACTTCTCCATAAACTCTCTGGCTCTACAAAGCCTTTCATGAGAAAGGGGCAATGGAAAAGACATAAATAAAATATGAACCCTACCTGCCTAAATCTTCTCCTCAAAACTCCTCCAGGAGATTGTCTCCTCGCCCCCCGTCACTGGACCATCATCCACAAGGTTTGGCCTGAACACTTTAGCATCGAACAGCAATGTAAGCTCCATTTTAAGCATGGACCTAAACTTTCAAGACTGGCCAATGCATATTGGACCTGGGAAAACAACACCCTCTTCCTGGTTAATGTAGCCGGGTATGTGTCTGGAAACAAATGGCGGTCTCTTCTTACTTTTCAATGCAGTCTTCCTCTGAATTGCCTATCTTAGAATTTGGTCCCGTGGCACCAGCATTACAGTACTAACCACTTGTGCACCGGATGCCTTTTGTTTTGAGGCATGCCTGTATGTCATCTTTACCAAGCCCTGCATGTATGATTTCAAAGAAGATTACTATGATACAGAACCAGGACTACAATTGATTAACCATTTTTTCTATTCCATTGACACTCTGTGCCTATCAACTCTGCCAGTTTCTCTTCAATGTCTTTATCTACTGTCTTAGTTACCCCCTTTTTCTTTCTTAGGTCGGAGTGGAGGGAGTTTATTGATCAAGTGTCCTTTCACAAGGTGTTAACTCAGAATGTTCCAAGGGTTCAACATGTAGCTCCTTTATCCTAGCCTTGGATAAGGTGCCAAGACATCCTCTTTGTTTTACTTCTTTGCTGCCATAGTCCAGACAGGAACTCGCAGTGGAATGATAGAGCTGTCAAGCTCCAATACACTTTTTATTGTGGTATCCTTTCCCCAGCATACTGGGCGTAACCTACACTTTAGGCGCAATGACTGCTGGGGCCCCAGACAATCATCAAGGATACCACAAACAGGGCAGAGGTGCAAGCAGGCCATGAGTTCCAGACTAGATAGGGCCTGATAACAAAGGGCCACGTTTATCTGCTGCAAGGAAAATCCTCAATTCTCACAGATCACTCCTGATCAATGCGCTTCCACTGGACGCAGGGCAGCAGCCCATGGCCACAGCTCTGGGAAAGGTACTAATAGCCTAATTGCTGTTAACTGCAGGGCCAATAAACTTAATTGCTAATTGGTTTTGGCAGTAACTCTTTTATTGACCCTCCACCACTTTGTTGTCTCCAATGAAGCTTCAAACATTCTGATTCTGCTTAATACTGTAGATTCTGTTTTTGCTCCTGTGTTAAATATCTTTTGTATTAAATATCGTACAGATATTGAGGCACAGAATACATTATATTTCTAGGAATTCTATCCAATTTTACACTGGACTATTTAAAATCTAATGCAATTCATTGATATACACGTAGATCATGTAATCCTTGAATTTGGTTATTAACATTATTATTTTTCTGAATAGTGGAAAATGAGAATCACTGTGATTTTGTAAAGCTTCGAGAGATGCTCATTAGTACTAATATGGAAGACCTGAGAGAACAGACCCACGTGAGGCATTATGAGCTATACAGGCGCTTCAAATTAGAGGAGATGGGATTTAGCGACCTTGGTCCTGGAGACAAACCCGTCAGGTAAGGCTGTAATATCACTTTTTTCATGAACATTTTTACACTTTAGCCAGTAAGGCCGTCAAAGAATTAAAGCAGAACTATCCTCCCCACAGACCCTATCGGGAGGAAGACCTGGTAGACCATGCAGCTACCGCTCCAGCTGCCTCCACACCTTGGCACCCTCCGCCCACACCCACTTCTCTTGAACTTCCCCTATGCAGCCTCGCTCGTGCCGTTCTCCTTAGTTACTCCTCTCTACATGCAACCCCCCTATTTTCCCCCCCATCTCCTCGTTTGACAACAAAGGTTTACACACTGTACCAATTAATGGGTTAACTGGGACCAGCACACTCTAACCCTGACACAGCAAATTTCATGCGGTTATAATATATGTATTCAAATGCTCACTCTATGGTATTGTGCAACCTGAACTTCATGTCTCTATGAATATCTCCAATATTGCTTGAACCGATTGTCTTGTTTATCCTCTCTTGTTCTTTAATACTACAATGCAGTTGTTTGTTATTCCCATACCTACAAAATCTCAAATTTAAAAAAAAAAAGGAATTAAAGCAGATCTATATAAATCTGCTGAAAGCAACCTTCAGAAATAAATTGTTCACTAAACACTCATGTACTTTTTTAATCTAGTACAGTCCATAACATTTCTATGGCGCCAAAACCGGTATTGGGGTGCTGCACATGAATTACCAAAAGCTGAACTAATGAAAAAGCCAGATTGTATCCCCTTTTTAAAGCAGGCAATGCCTTCCTGAAATCATCTGATGGACTGTTCCATAAACCAGCACGTTCTGCTTATTACAGCAATATTAGGGTTCTGCTTTAGACACATGCAACAAACCTAACTCTCTAAATTTCGAGACCCTCCTTCTGCAGAATTCTAAAAACATTGCTAACGCCCACCCCTTTCCACAGTCACTGCAGCCTTTTTATTGTGAGACTGACTTGTTCACAGTAATCCACATTTTCCACTGCTCGAGGCACTTGATTCTGTATGTGTGGCAAATTGCTGAAGATTTTCTTTGGGGCACTTGTAAACATGGCAATGCAGTAATTCAACTGTAAACCATTAATTTTCTTTCTATTGCAGCTCTCTTTTTTTTTTTTCTTCTAAGAACGGGTACAGTTTATTTAAAATGTAATAAAGTGGCCGCAGGTACTAGTCAGACAAGTCACCTACCCTTCCAAAAAGCCTAGGGAGCTAACTGTCTTAGACACCTATGGTGTAGGTATTTCCGATTGGTACATTATTTAACTCTTACTTGGTGATCATTGAACTCGAGCCCACCAATATCCACTTGGTCTTGCCTGTCTTTTGTGCCATCCATCTCTTTTGCATTCACCATTCTACAACCCTCAAGATCATATTAAAATCAGTGATGTCATCAAGTTGCTTTCTGATGTCATCTGACAGACTGTTCCATAAACCAGCCCCTTCTGCTTTCAGCATTTTACCCCCTAATGTTCCTATGTGATAGCAGGAACAATCCAGCAATCCTAAATATGGCAATCTTAGTGTTCTTCTTTAGACGCCCTTTAATGGGTGAATAGAGAGCACTAGGACGGAGTAATACCAAACAGGTGATTGGAGAATACTTAACCATATAAGGCATGCCATACACAATGTGCGAAAAGGCGAACATAGTCAGACCTGACTTACTGACCAAATTGCTCTGAATTAATACTTTACACAGTGATGCTTGGACAAGATTCCATTAGCACAATTTGAATTGTACCCTACCGAATAATATTTGGAAACTAGTTTACCCTGAAGAAGTCATTAATTTATCAACCACATGTTGGCTAGTACTTTTTTTAGGACCTTGGTTAGAAATGGACCCAAGAAGAGTGCAGCAATGGTTTCTTTAAAAGCCGCTTGAGCCAACCATATTTCAAACAAACTGGAAAATTCCATTAAGAAATGGAAGTATTAACAATGTTAGAAATGACATCTCACAGACATGTTGCACATTCCTACACTAAGGAAAAGATGCAAAGATCACTTGTACTCTGAGTGGGGCTCATTGATGCTTTACCATTCCTGTACTGCTTACTCGATCTAAGCTTTACCCCTGGTTTCCTGCCTTTAATATTTCTAATAGCTCTTTGAGGCAACTACCTGTAGCTGCCACACATTCTCTCTTTGCCTTCTAAACAGCCTACCAATATTCCAGTATTATTATATTAACAGTTATCCTCTCCCCGGCCCTTTTAACTTGTGTCATTTTAAAGTCTTTGCTCACAGTTTGGCATTGGTCCTATGTCATTTGTGAGCTATTTTTCTGAGGGCCTGGGCCGTTCTCTTACCAGGGTTTCCTTAAGTGACTAGTTTGTCCAACAGAGTGCTCTAAAGGAGGAAGAACACAGCTCTCTGAAAATCTCTGCAAGTTTTCCCAACTAAGGCCCCCAGCCTTGCTGGTAAGTTCTTTCAGATCCTGTTTTATAGATTTCAACCTATGTGTAAGAGATCTGTCTTGCTACTCTGAAATTGGATAAAACAGAACACCACTGTGTTGGCTGACCTACTCCCACAGACAAAGAAACTGCCAGTGTGACAAGCCTATCTCAGCACACACGGGCACAAATGAAGACCCCACACAGATGCGCAAATTCTATTGAGGCACTGTCATTACTTCTTGGCATTCCCACAATTATTTACAAAATTCCAGCACTATTACTTAGCTGGCTCCAAAAAATACATAACTCAAATGTTTTCACTGCTTGAGTTGACTGGATTTTTAATTTAAAAAAATGAGCCATTTGATTCACTAAAGAAGGTTGTAAATCCCGTCACGAGGCATGTGTGCTTATGGAATTTACTACTGACTTGATGGTTTTCAGAGCGTTCCGGCTTCGTAAGAAATAACTTAAAAATGATAGTCTTCTGCATGCAAGAACCTGGTGTTCACATATATGTGAATAATTTGAATGTAATTTTAGATGTGCAGAGGAGTTGTGAAGTGTAACAAGTGTTTTTGAATACACACTACTGAGACTCTGTACATATTAATTTCTCCAGCATCCAATCTTTCACAGATTCATATGCCTGAATCTTTGCCCATCATCAAGTTGGGAGTACCGATCATTGACCATCTATACCCCATAGGGCTGAATCAGTATTCCCCTATCCTTCCCTGTGCAGTCGTGAGCAGGCGTTTGAGACACCTATACGGCCATCACCTCTGGCTCCCCATCCTGCATCCCCTGTCCCTAGTGACCTTCAGCCCTCGTCTGCCTTCTCTCTCCTATATGTTCACTTATTGAACTCGCTCGGGCGCCCCCTTCGTTGCCTCACTTACCTTTTATTCCTTTTTCTTCTGTCTTTTACACTTATACAATGCACCTACAAAGTCATATTATTGCAGCTCCACTGACTTGTTATGCATTTTAGGATTCATAGCTCAAGCCACGCTGTTGCACCTTTTGCAAATAATGTCTTACTGACAATGATTGCCATAATGTATTCCACTTACGATTATGCATATAACTGTCATTCATTTTTTTCAGGGCAGTAACATGACTGGTGGTAAATATTTTTCATTATGTCTATGATGCTGTACCTTTACCTACCAAAAAAAAGAAAAACTTTAATAAAAATTGTTAAAAAAAAAAAATTAAGGTTGGGAGTACCTCTGTAACATTAACATAGAAGTACCATCAGCCTGAAAGGCTGTTAACCTGTGCCTCTTTAGCTGCACACTCTCCTCTTTGTAAGAGACACAAACTTCAGGTAATAAAGTGAGAATGCCCCCTTTCATCTCAGATTTCTACAGCACATAGTGTGGAGAGGGAGTCCCAGAGCTCTGCTCTATCTTCTGACAATGATGTCAGTTTTTTGGTGGAGAAATTTGGCTTCTGCCCTGGTGGTAGGTAGTTTGTGCGGGGATTTCCAGTACTACTTCTAGAATGGGCAATTTAGAACTTTGAGCTGGAAAAATAATCTTATAAGAGCCTGTTCAAGGCAAGTGACTCTTGTGGGAAAATTAGGGTGTTCTCTGATTACATTACAAATACATGTATTCACCCTGACCACATGGCATGGGTCTGCCAGATTTTCAGGACATTTTCAGCCAGGACCCTCACAGACAGCGGGGGAAGATTTTTGAGGTGGCTACAAAACACTAAATCAACTGAAATCCCTTCCTCAGTGGATGAATCGGGTTCAAGTTCCAAGCCCTCAAAGAAGAAAGAGGTGTTAAAATGCCTTATGGAAACAGCTAAGACTGAGGGGGGAAAATTAGCACCTGATAGAGTTCTATCTTCCCAAAAAAAGAGCTTGAAGAAAAAAAAATGAAAAAAGCTCTCAAAAAGTATGTAAGAACATCATCTCCATCACTTGAGAGAGGGCAAAAGAAGATGAAAGCATCACCAACGGTGACGCTGCCATCATCTCCTAAAATAAAGAAATCAAGGTCTGTCAGTACCGTCTGTCTCCAGTATCAGAAACACCCGTTGACAACCCATCACCATTGAAAACCCCATCAAAGACTGTTCAGTCAACAAAGTCAAACAAACTAAAGTTGATGGGAGGAATGCTTGCAATTTGTCTAACTACTCGCGGTTGTTCAAGGTAGCATCCCTTCCATCATTCTTTGCTCACTATGCCACCTCAGTTTGGACCCAATTATAGGCAAATCAGCATTGACCCTGCTCGTTTTGGAATAGTCCAGCCGAGCTGCCAGGCCAGGTCCTCACCTAACCGGAACACAAGCAGCCTAGGACCGGTTTCACCCTGATAAGAGCTCATCAGCCAGGTATAGCTTGATGCCAATGGCACAATGAACACGGGACCAGTGGTTAGACTTATTGTAAGCATCCTCCCATCACCTTTTGTGTGTTTGATGTAGCACCTTAAATGGCCATGGGTATGTCCATACATGGGTCCCTTGCTCACCGTGCCACTGGAACCAAGCTATATCCGACTGATGAGCCCTTATAAGGGCAAAACCGGTGCTAGTTTGCGAGTGTTCCTTTTCAGAGAGGATCTGGCTTGGCAGATCAGGCTAGACTGTTCCTATTGGAGCAGGGTCAAGGCAGATTTGCATATGGCGGGGTCTAATTAGGGGTGGGGAAAAAAATTCTGCACCACCGGTGCAGTTTGCAGAGTTTTGCCCACTCCGCGTTCTGCTTGGAGCGTAAAGTTCCAGCAATACTCTGCCAGCCGCCATGTGGCACAGGTTTTTTTTCACCTGCAGCTCACCTACGCTAAGTTGGCAAGAGTGATTGACAATTTGCATCCTCTGGTGTGATATTTGGGTGCTAGAATGCATCCTGGCGAGATTTCTCGACGCGGGTGGTCACGGCAGGTCGCAAAAGCTGCCACTCAAGTAGAAAATCTACTGAAGTGGCGGATAGAAGCAGCTCCTTCTGGCGCGCCTCGTGGTGCAGTTCATGCTGATTTTATAGCGCGTAACAAGTTCCCACATTTTTCAAAGCCCTAGTCCTTACAGTGAACAAAATACAAGTTTTGTATGCAACCAGCAATAAAAACCCAATTCCTGGGAGCTAAAATAGAGACCTTCGACACGAAAGCACAACCATCTCGGGAAAGACGGCAAGCTCTCAAAGCACTATGAAGCCAATTGCAGAAACTTACCAAAGTAACAGTTTGATGATGTTACCTGTATAAGACGAGCTAGACAAGCAATAGAAACAAATAAGTGGGTTGTTTAATGATCTGAGACTGATCCTAAAATTTATGAAAGCTGCACTTCCATGGTGAACTTCGGTAAAAAATAGAGTAGGTCTGTCATTTCATCCATCTCAATCGCTTTGTAGCGCCGAAAGTTGTATCAATGGAAGGATGGGAAGCCCAACTTCAGAACTCTCTGGAATAAGGCTGGGACCAATGCAAGACAAGACGTCACATTTCAATGTACTGGTGTCAAGAGCAGCCAAGAAAGCTCTTACATTATTTCTTCCAAGGATCCACCTCTCATCAGTGTTGATCGGAACAGATCACCCCACAGTAAAGTTTTATATCAACAAACTTGGTTAAACAAGATCCTGCATACTCTCAACAGAAGCACAGGAGCTCTGGACGTGGACCATGAGGCATTAAATCACAATAAAAGCACTCCCAGGGGTAAAGAACAATCCAGCAGATTACCTCAGCAGAACATCTCAGCACCGCCACAAATGGGAACTGAGTGGAAAGCAACTCAAAGTGTTCAGTGCATAGGGATAACCAAACATTGCTTTTGATTGCATGGTACAAAACATTTCAAACGGAAGAGATTAGGTGGCTCTAGATTTGCTGTGTTGGCCCCTCAAACTTGGAATTCCCTTCCCCCAGAGATTAGATCTTCCGCGAATTACATGCATTTCCTCAAACTCTTGAAGACTTGGCTCTTTTGACAAGCCTATGAATAAATTAGCTCTAGCCATATGCTGTCTCCTACTGTCCAGTGCCAAGGAACCTCCCTGGTGAATGAGTGCTTTATAAAACTCATTTAACATAATGTAACATTTGCATAAGCTTTTCTTCCTCTTCCCCTACCTCCCAGAGTTATCGCAAAGCTAACAAGCATTTACAATGCAATAGGTCTCGCAATTACTTGATTTTGAGCTATTGGCATTGTAAATGGCAATGCCTTTTATAATATTAAAAGGCATTGTCATTTACAAAACCAATAGTTTAAACTTTGCAAAAGTGCTCAATTTCCATTAAAAACACGGTAGTTTTTAGAAGTGGTATCTTAAAATCAGGCAAAACGTTTTCTTTGCATTTTATACTTTAAGGATAGTTAATGTTCCTTCCGACAGCAACCGTGCAAACTAAACACCATAACAAATAAACACCGCTTAGGAATGGGTCACACTTGTGAAGAGACCATCTGAAAAAGAGGAGCATACAAAGACACATGCACACAGTATCAGCAAGGGAATTCCAAGCATTCCTGTTTTATTTGAGGGGATTGCGCCCCATACGGAAGATAAGCCTCAGGACTATCACTGTGTTTTAGGGAGCATTGGTGGCAGCAGTATGTTTACCTTCCGGGTACTCATAGCTGCCAAGGTTTAAGATTGATTATGTGTGACATTTTCATAGTTTCAGTATACTTATGAGTGACATTTAACGGCCAAATGTGTGAGACTTAAGAGTGGCACTTTCTGGCGAGTAAAATCGAGCAAAGAAGTCCATGGAAACATAAATACCACAAGCAACACCCATATGAGCAATGAAAAACTGTAAGATCTTCAAACTGCTACAAAGCACCTGAAATGGAAGGGCACTAATCTGTCTCTTTCACGTGTTTCATTTCTTTTATAGCGCTCCTCATACCAGTGTAGGGTGTCAGAGCACTTTACATCATACACACATTATACAGAGACAACAGATCATACATGTGCAAATCAGTTTATAGGAAATGTTACGTAAGACAGTGAGGATTACAAGTTGTAGGAATCACACATCATCCTTATTAGCGGGCAGTATATTTTAAGTGTGTGTGGTCCAGAGAGGCACAAACGCAGGATTTTAAACGTACCACCGTGGTTGGTTTTACTAAAAAGAATGTATTTCTACCCAACCTAACCCTTTTAGCAACATTGGGATAATGAAAAACTGGGGGGAAAATAAATTTCTAACCTATACCACGCAGTTTAAATGCAGCTCCTTGATTGCGTTTCATATGTATATGTGTTATATTAGGATTGTAACTTATGAACTTCAAGTAACAAAAGGATCTCTGTGACAAGAGCAGTAACCCCCTGAGCTTGCCACATAAAATGCAGTGTAGTGATAAGTCTGGCACACGTTCCATGCAGCAGGCACATTAACCATCTGCGCTACTTGATGATGGGTGAAACTGCCACTAGACAAAACGCTTATCTGGCTCCAGCAGGAACATTATTCACGAGAGTTATCTTGACATTTAAATTGCTTCCTGAAGACTCCTGGATTGACAAGAAATTTAGCAGAAGGTGGTTTTATTCCAGAGTACACATCACCTCAGGGATGAGGGGGTCCCCACATCATTGTAGTTTGAAGAGCCGATTCCCAAGCAGCCCGACCGCCAACAGAGACAGAAATTGGCCTTGTCACTCTTATCTGCTGTTTCTGTGCAGAGAGCAAAGAGAAAGGAGAACATGAACCATGGTAGCGTGCTTCTGACTCGCAGATGGAGCCAGAAAAGAAAAGTAAGCGGGCCAGCACTGCATCGCTTACAATACACAGAGCACACAGGCCTCTCCACTGCCTGAAGTAAAGTAAAAGTAAACTGAAATAGTGTCAGGAGAGGGAAACCTGTCGCACGCAATGTGCACCGGGCACCTGCACCACAACAGCAGAAACAAACAATACTTTGATATTAAAAGAAAAGCCAATTGATTCCTACCTTGGCTGTTGAAGCAACAAAAAACTATAGTGAAAAGGAGGCCCTGCGCTTGTAGACGAGGGAACCCTGCAGCAATTTTCCCAGAAAGTTCAAAGTTTAACAACTCTGTGCTGCAGCGGCCCGATGCCCAGGGCTGCCCTGAAATGTCCATGTGTTGAGGTTAGGGGGCACAGCCAAACTCGGCTGGCGGCAGCATTTCCTGGGGACTCAAGTCTGTTGGCAGGAAACTGAAAACACATCCTGCTACCGCAGCATGCGCTGACTCCAGACCCTGCAGCCTAGCGAGACAGTCTGCCCACGTGCACACTCAGACCTGATGGCGCTAATTCGAGAGAACAGTCCGCGTCCACTGTGATCCTCTGCAGATAATGCCGCCCGTGGCCGCCAAAAGGTGTCAGTGGCACTAACGGGGGTGGGTGGTGTGGCGCCAGTTGCTGAAATACAGCAACACAGGTAAGGTACCACCCCTGGATTCATTTGGTTGGCTCTACACTCACTGGTACGAGCAGGATGGCCATATGAAATTGTTATTGGTACCACCTCTCGGGCAGCCGCAGCGGGTCTCAGTTGTAAAGAAATCAATGCAGTCAGCTGAGCCCAGACCGCTGCAGAAGTAGTTGCCCATGGTGAGCCGAGACTGCTAATGTTTAAAGTCACCTTTTCAACACGGACTGACTGAATGAGGCAGCACGATTCCTCTCCAGCTTCCACACACACGCAGAAGGATTAAGATACGCACAGCCTTCCTAGCCTTCTAGCCATGTAAAGAAGCGGCCGGCTTTGTTGAAACCGGCATCTCGCGAGTGCTGTGTGGGGCTGAAAAATGTGCCTGCTCACCCGCGAGTTTTTGAAGCAGCTTACAGCCTGAGTCGACTCGCTTCCTTTATAGCCCGTCCCTGGTGCTTAATAAGAGTCTGAGCCTTGTTTCCTCAGCATGGCCACAATGCCTCTGTCGTGAAACCTTCTCCGCCCCTGGTAAATGCGAGGTCTGTTCCACCGGTGGTGTGTTTATTTACCGAGCCGGTGGCGCGTGTAGCAACTCATGGCCGCCCGTGCCGATGGAGGAGAGGTGTGTTTACCTCTCTTCTGCAGGGGGCAGCTCTGAGGTGAGGAGGGGGAGCCTGCTGCGCAGTGTGCAGCATGGGGAGACGTGAGTGGCGCACGCCTGCACTCCCCGGGGGCCGCGGCGTCAGGGGCGGAAGGTGGGGGGCGGGATCTCCCGCGGGCGGGGCGGGCTTCCCTTCGTGCCCGCACCGCTCTCGGTTTGCTCGGGGCTGCGGGGGCGAGAGACACAGATGTGCACGGAAGTTGCAAGCGGGACACGGAAATGGGCGGCAGAAAAGTCTCACCCACAAGTTGGAACTCGTTCCTGCAGCTACGGAAATCGACATGAGAGGTTTTTTTTTTTATTATAAATGTTTGGGAAACAGCCGTGTCAATGTGCAACGTCTCTTAGGGCTTCTCTGATGGAAACTGCAGATTACAACGGCTTGGTGGGAAGACCGCCTCGCAGAGTGGGCGGGGCCTAAGGGAGACCGGGCGGACACCAACCCCGCTTCCAAAGAAGCCCGACACAAAACCAATGACAATAGATCTCGCCAAGGCGAAACAGCGCATGCGCTGCAACGCAGGCGAGACCTAAAAAAGGAACCAGGCAGAATCATTTTAATCCCCCCCAATATGTCAACGGCAATATTGGTTCACAGATCTTCACCGATAATAAAGCTTCTAGGTGGATAAGCCTGACACACTTTGTAATGTGAAAAGATATTCATTCAGAATAGGGGAAATTTTAGATAACCTCACCTAGTCAAGGAATGATCACTGGTCAGTAGAAGGCGGCAACACCACTTTGCACTGGTCAGGCAGGGACAGAGTCATGAGGCAGTGTGTGGGCCAAGAAAAGTAACACTAAAGGTTGGTGAGGACTGCATGAGTGTGCCTTATCTTTCTTTGACTTCCTAAACTATAGTTGCCTGTGATGATAAATACGGGTTGTCAGAAAGAGCAACTGACTTGTACGCGACTGGTGGTGCTCCCATCTGGTATCTGTAGTTGTATTGCTTAACTCTTCTCTGATTCTCACTCTCCTGTAAGTTTTTACCCCCCTTTTTAAAAATAGGTTTCTTTTAAATATTTGATTTACGAACTAGTACATCGGTGATAAGATTTGAGATTTCTCAATCAGTATGCATACCTGTTATGTAGGAAGTTAGGAACCACTAGCATTTTAATATTCCTGACACCGATGTTTTGTTCTGGGTAGTGATTGTATTGTTTACAGATCTTCGTGTTATAACACAGACAGACCGAAAAATGTCTCCAGGACTCCTCGTTGTTTTAGATTTACAGCCTGCTCTAGCTTCACTTGTACGTGAGGGTCCATCTCCTGTTTCATTTTCCTAAAGCTATCAGTCCTGTAAGCAGCTCATAAAAGGATTTGAGATGTACAGTCTAGAGAAGAGTTTTGTCACAAGCCTTCTCACTTTGACAGATGTACTGACATACCTGGCTGGAGGAGTGAAAATCAAATTCTTGGCCAGAGGAGTGAAAGTAGACACAGAAAAGAGCTCCCTACTGACAGGGACTGCAATTCTTCAACTGATTGGCATATTTTGTCTCCTTTTGTCAGGAATAGAAAGAAACATCACAAGGAAACAAATAAGAGATGAGTTATGGACCGGTTTCCTCGATTTAGGCCCTTGTATGAAATCGGAAGAGGCCACGCATAAACATTGTAGTTTCACTTCTGGTGGGGTGGAACTTCTGGGGCTTTAGGGTAGTAGCAGTATATAAGACTCTCACAGACACTGAGTAGGTTCATGGCAACGTTCCTGTTGTTCCTGCATTTTTGTTTTAACTAGTTTGTCGCACAGTTTTGTGTCCCCAAACTTTGTTTTTTACTTTTTGGGTTTCTTTCGATCTCTCTCCTGAGTATTGCTCACCTCAGTGTACCACAAAACTCATTCTCAGCCAGATGCCCTCCTTTCCTTCCTCCCATGATCTTTAGCACACCTCCTCTAAGGCTGTGTTGCCGCTTCTCCATCTCCGCAGCACTGCCCTCCTCTCCTCAGTGTTCTTTGACTCTGGGCCTCGATAATGGTAGGACTGGAGCTAGTTACAGTCTTCTCTTGCTGAGCAAGAGGGAAGCTTCTGACTTGCTTGATACACGTAAATCTCTTACAACATTTATTTTTTACCAGGAGCCTCAATTGTTTTTGTTCTGTATTGTGTTTGTCAAAGATTATCGAGAGGCGGTTCTACGAAGACCTGAGGCTGCTGCTGGCCACACTCAGAACCAGTGCATATGGAGTCATACCCTTCCCTAAATGTTTCCCTTAGTTTCTAATTGGGATATTATTATCAGTACTTTACCGACAGCCTAATCGTCCACCTGCTCCAAGCAATGTCCTTTGAGGGCCTACTCCTTTAACCTTAAGCTGACACCTAGATCTTTAGATTCCATTCTTTAAGGATTCTCTCAAGTGTGTGATCCTGGTGCCTTTCACAACTAATTCAACATAGTGGCAAGGAAATTTAACTTCACACAACTTCTCTGGAAGCTCACACTTTTGTCATCTTTAACACCATCCAGATTAAACCAGAGGCGTGTCCAATAATAGTGCTTGTTCTCTTGGAGGCTCTAATGGTCACATTTACAACTCCATTTTTGGTACAGCCTGTTGAGGTATTTTAAGTAAAAATGTAGACTTTCTGAGAGGAACCCTAAATTCCTTAAGGTATTCTTATAGTTACAGCTGTCAAGAAGTAGCTTAATCCATTTGGTTCCACTAATCTACCATAGAAAAGCAGATTATGGCCTTTTTTGAGCAGAAAGGCCGGTCAAACATTGGCTGGCATAAGAATAGCAGCAAAGTTTATCTGCAGTGAGGTCTACAACAGTCTTTTTAGAGCTGCATGACCCGATTTCTGGAATTTCTTCCTAAAGAGAAAAGGGAAGATTTCCAAGAAATCATCAAGAAGGGCACGATCACATCAGACAACATGATTGAGGCAGCCTGAGGCACTGCTTACCTCGCCATGGCTGATATGTGCCTGTTTGCCTGCCCTCTTGGTTGCAACTTGCATCTCTCCTACCATGGCTTCAACAAAAGATGTTGGAGCTGCCTTTCAGTGGTTAGACTCTCTTAGAGTCTCATGCTGATGAGTAGATGCAAAAGATTAACACAGAGGCTGTGACCTTAAAATCAGTAGGCCTTGAGCAATGGAAGGAATTCTTCAGAGTACAGCTCAGAAGCTTCAGAAAGGCCAAGCAGTGTTTCAATATTTCTCATTGGGATGGACAACTACAGGCACACCAGCATCATCATCTTTTTCAGAACCAAAATCCTTCAGTTGCAGAGGCAGTGGTCAGCAAACTTCACTCCTCCTTTCTCTCCCAAATGAACAGCACCCTAGTAGGAGGGAGAATTCAGCATGTCAGAAATTTTCAAAGTTCAATAAATAATTTGCGGAATGGGTACATAATCAGGTTTTCAACTCACCTTTTCAAATGTCTATGGAGGGGAAGAATCCTGCTATGTTGGACCGGCTGGTCAAGGAACAGCAATCTGTGAAGGAAAAGAGTGCTAAAGAGGCTGTTCCAATTGACCCATGGAAAAAGGTGTTTACCAAGCTATTTTCGTATCAAAAAGTAGGGTCCCAGGGGGCGTGGCCAAGAAGCCGAGTATATTTACAAAAGCACAAGGGAACCCAAAAGGTAGATAAGGACCTTGGGCAACAGTTTAGTATTAGAACAGTGACCCTTAAAAAGAACAGTATGGTCATCAGGATAAATATAGACTCCAATCAGTGCTATATTACGAGTGTCCAGCCGGACATTCAATTTAATAATTCAAAAATGTCAAAAAACAAAAATATAAACACATCAATACAGTGGGACACAATCCTGCATCCTACATAGAAACATAAATACATTTAGGACAGGAACATATCAGGCATGACAGGGTAGCTTGTGGAATATTGAACACAATTTCTAACAAGCTTGAGGAAACAGTAATTACACCTTTTTATCAGATTTGATTAATGTGCAAACTGTTTAAATTGGTCACGACGTTTCGATCCTCTAAAAAAAAAAAAAAGGGGTAGGATCATCATCAGGGCAGTTATAAGTACAAGCCTGAATAATTAGAGATTGCCTCAATTGGGCTTGCGGAAGGTAAAGCCACAAATACACTCCGTGGTGGAGGCAGATTAAATATGATGTTCTAAGAGTGAATAACCTGGCGTTTAGACTGTACAGTTATCAGTTCCAAGACAGCAAGTGGCGATGCACGTTATGCTGTATGATCCAAGGCTTGATCCCTGCCATCAAGCCTTGGATCATACAGCATAACGTGCATCGCCACTTGCTGTCTTGGAACTGATAACTTTACAGTCTAAACGCCAGGTTATTCACTCTTAGAACATCATATTTAATCTGCCTCCACCACTGAGTGTATTTGTGGCTTTACCTTCCGCAAGCCCAATTGAGGCAATCTCTAATTATTCAGGCTTGTACTTATAACTGTCCTGATGATGATCCTACCTTTTTTTTTTAAAGAGGATCGAAGCGTCGTCGACTAATTTAAACAGTTTGCACATTAATCAAATCTGATAAAAAAAGTGTAATTACTGTTTCCTCAAGCTTGTTAGAAATTGTGTTCAATATTCCACAAGCTACCCTGTCTTGCCTGATATGTTCCTGTCCTAAATGTATTTGTTATGTTTCTATGTAGGATGCAGGATTGTGTCCCACTGTACTGATGTGTATTTTTGGTTTTTGACATTTTTGAATTATTAAATTGAATGTCCGGCTGGACACTCGTAATATAGCACTGATTGGAGTCTATATTTATCCTGATGACCATACTGTTCTTTTTAAGGACCACTGTTCTAATACAAAGAAGCCGAGTATGGCGGACGCGTGAGCTCGGAGCTCCACGCCGGCCTGATAGTTATCAGCATTGTCCTTGCTGCCGGAGACCGGGGTGCGCCTGTAATCGGTGCCCTGCAGTGCAGAGACGCCGGGGGCCGGTTTTGGAGCTTGGGTAACCCCCTGGACTGTCGCGAGGGTCCGGAGCTTGGATCGCCGGCCCGGGGGAGAAGCAGCCAAGATGGCGGCCCGTGAGTAGCCGCTCCTGGGAGACGAGCGGAGCCTGCTCCTGTCTGCGGCCCGCACTTTGGGTCCGTGCCGGCGGTTGCAGCCCTGGAGCGGGAGGTGTGAGGCGAAGGTGGGTCGGCGGCCCCCAGCAGAGACACCGCCAGGGCTGGACGTGCGCCCTCTGGTGCGACTACACGGCGCGTGGAGCCTAGTCGGGGCTCGCGCATTAGGCGGCTGTGTGTCCCCTAAGGCTTGGGACTGGGGAATGCTTGCAGCCGGAGCCCAGGAGTGCCGAGCTGCCGAGTGCTGGACTTAACACTTAGGCAGCCCCTCGAGCTGCTGCGGGAGCGTGGGGCTCCGGTCGCGGGCTACTGGAAGCAGAAGACAAGATGGCGGCCCGTGAGTGACTCCCACCAGATGAAGAGTGGGGCCCGCTCCTTGATGCTGCTCATGTGTGGAGGGCGGATTTGTAGTCACGGAGCTACCACTGGCGGCATATGTCTGCGGGGGAATGCCGGCTACCGGTGTCATTACCGGTGCCGCCGGTGAAAGGTGTGTGCCCCTTGGTGCGGTTGTCCTGTGGGTAGAGCCCGGTCGGGGCTCGTGCGCCTAGCGGGCGTGTGACACCACTGGCCCCAACATTGGACGGCGCCCACAACACTCGCGTGCGGGGACCGCCCCCTCTGCGTGTACAAAGAACTGCGTGGACACCGGCTGGGCCCTATGAGGTGAGCGTGATGGTTGCCGTGGAGGGAAGGGGCTTCTCTCCTGTAGGCTGGTGATCTGCCGGGTCCCGACATGGTGCACGCGACGGCGTGGAGTGGAGGCAGCGACCGCTTAGTCAGTGTGTCTGGCCTGTCTGGGGCGACTGCAGAGAGCTGGGGCTACTAATCGGGGCTCATACCGGGGCTCATGGACTGGTGTCAGGTGTGGGCCCCTTGGCTCCTTTATTGGGATTGCGCCTGGTGCTCTTGTCGACTGCGCTGAAGCGGCGCACGTTGGGGTCCTCATCGGTTCTAGAGACCGGGCGGTG
Source organism: Calotriton arnoldi (assembly GCA_963921515.1). NCBI lineage: Eukaryota > Metazoa > Chordata > Amphibia > Caudata > Salamandridae > Calotriton > Calotriton arnoldi. The sequence continues at coordinate 348,151 of CAWUFW010010148.1, forward strand.
GTCCCCAGTGGTGGGTGCGCGCGACCTAGAGGGTCCGCCCTGGATGAGTGCCTGGATCTTGGGAGGCCTTGTTGGTGACTTTTAGCTGCGGTGTCTGCCCGGGCCCGCCTGACTCCTCTGCTTACCTCCTGGGGTAGTGGGGTCGCAGTGCCCACACAGTGCGATGGTTGCTGCCCCTGAGTGAAGGAGCCATTCCCTGCCGTTGTAGTGAGCGTCCTGAATTAAGTAGTGCTTGGCGTGGACTGCTTGGCACCTGGTGGTGTTTGGACTGACCCGGTGTGTGGGCGTTGGTCTGGGCCTGTACGGAGCTAAGCCTGGCTCAGGGGCACGGAGACTATTACTTTGCCTAAACCCCCCCTCAGGTTTGGCCTCCCAGTCCGTGGTGCATTGGCACAATGGGCAAACCCCGAGGTCGACAGGCCGGAGCCACGCAAGACCCGGACGACAGTGCCCAGGAACAGTCACAAACTGTTGTGGACGTCCCGATACAGCAGCAATTGGGCAAGATCTTGGAGGCCATAGCAGACACGAAAGCCACCCTCCACCAGGACATCAGCACGGTGGCGGTGGGGCTAGGTCTTCTGCGGGAGGAACACAAGAAGCTCTCCGAGAGGGTGAAGGGAGCCGAGGTCAGCATCTCTGAGTTCGCCCCTGCACAAAAGGCCTTGGAACAGCAGGTGGGGGCCCTCACGGACAGGGTGGGTGCCCTGGAACGGCGAGCCGAGGACGCGGAAGGGCGCAACCGGCGGAATAATGTTCGGATCTTAGGCCTGCCGGAAGGACTTGAGGGTAACGACATGGTGGCCTATCTGGAGCAATGGCTGTGCTCTGAGGTGGCGCCTGAGGGCCTGTCACCCTTCTACACACTTGAGAGGGCCCACAGAGTCCCGGCCAGGCCTCCGGCACCCTAGGCGCCCCCGCGGCCGGTGTTGGCCCGCTTGCTTCACTTCCGGGAGAGGGATCTCCTACTACGGAAGGCAGGCGCAGAGGGTCCCTACACAGTTGGCAAGAGTAAGGTTTCACTTTTCCCGGACTACACCTTGGAGGTGCAGAGGAAGCGGGCCTTCTTCCTGGAAGTTAAAAGGGCCCTGAGGGAGGAGGGCCTGCAGTATTCCCTGATGTTCCCGGCTCGGTTGCGGATTGTGCTGGACGGCGCCACCCACTTCTGTGGGAACCCAGGTGAGGCCTGGGACTGGATTGAGTCTTATAAAACAGGGGCCTCCTGGCCTGTGGGCCCTGGAGCTGACTCAAGGAAACCAGTAGAGCCTGGGAGGCGCTCCCGGAGGGGAGCTCCCAAGAAACCGACCTCTTTCCAAACTGAACGGGAGAGGGCTGAAGCTCTGCAGGCAGTAGCAGCAATCATGCAGGGCAGGAGCTCTTCCCCTGGGATGGCAGCCCACTCATTGAATGATACTGGGGAAGTTGAATCTGACTCGTCCCGTAGTGACAGTGTGAAGATGCCGGTGGTGACGCCACACACAGCTGACGAAGTTATCTGAGGTGAGCTGGGCTTTGTATCTGCTTGCACGTTTGGAGAGTTGCCGACCTGCTGTTCTGCTGATGGTGGTCCTCGGTCCCGGTTTGTCAGTACTTGTGGGGCCGGCACGACCAGGACGGCTTGCGCGCCAATCCTATATTGTCTTCTGCTCTTACTGTCCACCCCCCTTGAGTACCTTACTAGAGTAAGCCGGTCATGTTCCACATATTGTTTGGACGACCGACCGTTGTCGGGCTGTCCTGGGCTTGGGGAGTTGTTCAACATGAGGGTTTCTTAGCTGTGTTTTTATTGTTTGTTTGATTGCTTGCAGTGGAGGGTGGTGGTACATGCACATGTACTGGGACACGGGCAGTGGGGGAGTCCCCCTTATTTCATCCCGGGGAGGGTTCCTGTGGAATGATGGGCACACATGACACTGGGAGGTTCCTCACGTGGAACATCCGTGGTATGGGAACGATAACCAAACGTCATAACATTTACTCCTACCTTCGGCGCAGGGATGTGCACATAGCCTTTCTCCAGGAGACTCATCTTACCAAAGAGGAAGCTGGGAGGGTGCAGAAACGATGGCGGGGGCAGGTCTTTGCTACCACCTTTTCTGCCTTTGCCAGAGGGGTTCTTATTTGGGTGAAACCAGGGGTCCCTTTCTCACCTGACCGTATATGGCTGGATCCAGCTGGGAGGTACGTCCTGCTGGTGGGCCGACTGGCGGGACGGAAGGTAACCCTAGGCAGTGTTTATGCCAGTATCCAGGACCAGGTTGGTTTTCTAGAGTCCTTCTCCGCCTCTTTAGCCCAATATTTAACGGGTTCTCTCATACTGGGGGGAGATTTCAATTGTGTAGCAGATGTTGCTATGGATCGCTCGCACCCTCCCATGCCGGGGACCCAATCTCATCGTACTGCATCGGGCTTCCAGAATTGGATGTCCCATTGGGGCTTAGAAGACATCTGGAGACTGCAACATACAGGGGTTAGGGAGTAATCTTTCTTTTCACCGGTGCATAGTGTCCATACCAGGCTTGATATGTTCCTATGCTCTCCGGCATTTAATGGTTCTGTATCTCACACGGAGTACTTGGGGCGTACCCTATCGGACCATAGCCTGTTACTCATGCTGCATCAACCGCTGGGTCGGTGCCCTCGATCCCTACCTGGAAACTGAATCCGCTCCTACTTGATGATGTCCCATTCCGGTCCTCTCTGGAAGACTTAGTTGACAATTATTTCCTTACTAATGCCAACACAGCCTCATCTCCGCAAGTAGAGTGGGAGGCTTTTAAGGTTGTGGTGCGAGGTCATTGTATGGCTCAGGCATGCGGGGCGCACAGGGAGATTAGGCGCGAGCTGCTAGACTTGGAGGGGACTATCCGTAGACTGGATAATTTGCAGGGTGCGGAGGACGCGGTCTTACCGTCCCTGCGTGAAGCGAGGGCGCGATACCACGAAGCGTTGGGGAGATTACGGGGTTATAACTATCAGGAATATCTAGATAGGGTGCAAAGAGTTGAAGGGAGGGCGGGCCGACAGTTAGCTCGTTTAATTCAACCGGAGATGGGGGACGCGCCCGTCACGCGGCTCGGACTAGATTGAGGGGGAACAGTGCATGACCCTGATGTTATTAATGACACTTTCTTGCAATATTATGAGCGATTGTACGAGGCCCCGACTGCGGCCCCCTTGTCCGCTATACGTGACTTTCTGGCTCTTCTGCAACTCCGCACACTTGAGGCGGATGATCAGGATGAACTAGGAGGTTCGGTCTTGGTGCAAGAAGTCAGGGCCGCTATAGCTGCACTGGCACATGGTAAGACGCCTGGGCCTGATGGCCTTCCTGCCGAATTTTATCAGCAGTTTGTGGATGTTTTGGCACCGCATTTGGTCTCACTGTATGCGGAAGCATATGAGGGAGTGGGAGGTTTGCCTGAATCCACCCAGACAGCACTGGTGATCCCGCTGCCTAAGTCCAAGGAACGTGATGCGGGAGTGAGAGACTACCGTCCACTTTCAATGTTGAACTTGAATTTTAAGATCCTGAGTAAAGTATTGGCGGGTTGGCTGCTCCCACACATGGAGTCTTTGATTCACCCAGACCAAAACGGGTTTATCCCCACCCGTAGCACCTCTTATAACCTCCGTAGGCTCTATTCTGTGGTCTACCATGCGGATACTCCGGCTATGCGGCAGGCGGCGGTTTTATCGGTCGATTTAGAGAAAGCATTTGACACGGTGAGCTGGGAGTTCCTATTTGAGGTAATGCGTCGGATGGGCTTGGGTGATGACTGGGAGCGGTGGGTGCAACTCCTTTATGCCTCCCCCACTGCAAGGGTTAAGACAGGGCGCACCATATTTAGGCCTTACAAGATCTCCCGTGGCTCCCGGCAGGGCTGTCCTCTCTCTCCGCTTTTATTTGCCCTCCGTGGAGCCGCCGGCGGAGCGGTTTCGACTGGGGGGATGTGGGATAGGATTGACATTGGGCGGGTGTTGACACCATGGCTCTCTGTATGCAGATGACCTATTGCTGTACCTCACGGGAGCGGTTGGGGGGGTCCGCCGTGGCCGCGTAGATCTTAGGCAATTTTGCTGGCCTCTCGGGCCTTAAAGTTAATAAAACTAAGACCTATTTGTTCCCAATAGCCGGGCCTTTACCTAGGCCGGAAGCGCTGCCGCCTGACACTCTCTGGGCGCAGCATACATTTAAATACCTGGGCATACAAATTTTCCATGACCTGGAGGATCTTAAGGACTGGAATCTGGGTAAGACGTTGCATTCCCTTCGCTCGTGTGCATTTTTGGAACTCACTGCAGCTGCCCATCATGGCTCGGATTACCCTGTCCAAAATGGTTATGTTGCCCCGGCTGCTTTACTTTATGGGGAACCTCGCAGTTCTGATGCCGAGAGGTTGGTTTAGACCTTTGCACGCCTCCTGCGGCAATTGGTTTGGGGCGATCGCCCGCGAGTGTCCTTGCAAACCCTACAGTGCCCTGTGTCGGAGGGTGGCCTTGGGGTGCCCAACTTTGAATTTTATATGTTGGCCGCCCAACTGCAATGGTTAGCGCAATGGGTGGAGGGAGTGAATGAAGAGGGAACGTGCCTAACGGAACCAGTATTGAGCCAGGGACTTGTGATGGCAAAACTCCTACTGCCGGCCACACCCATCTCCTCCTGTTCTCTTCTGCAGCACACGGCCTTCCAGACGTGGAGACGGTGCATTGGCAGCAGGCAACACCTTGTGAGGTATTCCCCCTTGATTCCTTTGGTGGGTCTCCCGCACGGGGACCCTCAATCGGTGTTCACGGACGCCCAGCTGGCCAGCTGGTCGGGTGCTGGGCTGGAGACGGTTGGAGATTGCTACTTCGATAACGCTCTGATCCCCTTTGCTGACTTGGTGGAGGATAGTGGACTCCCCCCTGGCCAATTCCTGCGCTATGAAGCATTGATGCGCACCTTTACGGAACTATGGGGCCCGGGCAGGGAGGAGCCCGCTACGCACCCTGTCCTTCATGCGCTGCTCACTCTTGGCACGGCGGGACACCTCATGAAGTGGCTCTATGCCGCTTTGGTGGAGGCTTCCACTGGCCCGTTGGATAAGTTACGGGTGCGATGGGGGGTAGGGTGCTCACTGATTCGGAGTGGCGCAGAGTTCTGCGGTACCCTGGGAAAATCTCTCGGAACACCAGACTGAAATATATACAATTTAACTATACCCACATGACCTATGACGCCGCATCGGCTCAACGTGACATACAGTGGGGAAGTGCGACTATGCCCCAGGTGTACACATCCGGATGCTGACTTTGTCCACATGACTTGGTATTGCCAGAGGTTACGCCACTATTGGGAGGCGGTGCTGGTAAAGCTCAAAGGCGTGCTTGGTAGGGAATTGGCCTTAACAATCCAGACGTGCCTGCTGGGTCTCTTCCCCAGACCGCCTAAACGCAAAGTCGGAAATCGCTTGATAGATCTTGCGCTGGGCTTAGCTAAATGCAGGATCGCAATGGAGTGGAAATCTGCGAAAGGCCCGCAAGTCTCGGCTTGGGATAGGGATGTCATTGCATGGGCGGGAGCGGAGGGCAGGGCGCTGGCGTGGGAGGAGGCTAGAGGGATGAGGAAGCTCTCGATGGCCCAACAGTGGAGGGTCGTAGTAGCTGCATGGGAGAGGCCGGCAGGGTCGAGCAGTGACGAGGGAGAATCAGATTGTTTGTCACAAGTAGATAATGAGACCCAAGCGCTTGGGCCAGGGCCACTGGGGGCTGCTGAGGCTTGATGTTTGGTGAGGGTATAGGTGGTCCTGGACCACATCCTCGCATGACTGAGGCTACTGAGGTAGAAGAGCACCGGCGAGAGGGGATCCCCTACACCAGCCCAGTTCTCTTTTCTTTGTGGGTTAGGACTGTCCTCAACCCCGCTAGATATTAGCATACTAATGTGTTCACTCCACTCCTCTGCACTAGTTAGTAGTTGTTTGTTCACTTTTTTGTTTTTATTTCTTTTGTCTTATCTCATTTGGTATTTGCTTGGCTTTATATACTGTCAATGGCGAGTTACGATTCAACATATGAACAGACATGTATAGGATGAACTGGTGTTGAACGACTCTCTGTCATTGGTGAGATAATCTTTGTATGGGTGGAACTAGCACCCTTGATTGTAGACAGAGATAGTTATATTATGTTCTGTCTCCCTTTTTCTTTATTGCTTTAGGTTTCTTCCTTTTCTCCTGAATGTATTCTAATGGTCAGTTTTTATAAAATGCCAATAAGAATATATTTGGAAAAAAAAAAATATAGGGTCCCAAACAGGAGTTTTACCTTATCTTTATACCTCAAAGTAAACAATCGGCCCAAAAAGAAAAATTTCAGGATGTTGGTGCTTCACCAAAATTGTTTCTCATCCTTTATTAGGATTGAATGAGTACTGTATATCTGTAGGATGCCTATTTTGATGTACTGATTTGCACAAGACACATAATTATTCTCCATTTCAAAGTCTTGGCTTTAGTTCCAGCTTTTCTTCAACAAGAAGGGAGTATTAATTTATGCTTATTTAGATGACTGACAGATGGAGGCTGCAATTTGTCAAAGGCTTCTTTAACATTCTTTTTGACCAGGGTCTTCATCTGAATGGCAAGAAATCTAAACAGTAATCGGACCATTTCCTCAGCTACCTTTTGGCTAAATCCTACCTCTCTAGAGGAAAGCTGATTTCTTACTCTAAATGTTAATAGAGCTCTACATTATTATTGAGAGAGATCAAAGAAATTTGCAAGGACAACCCGCTTTTTGGCAATTATGGAAATGTTCGTTCAGGCCTAGCTTCTTCACAAACTATTGCCAGGTGGATTGATAGTCTCATGTAATGTAACTTGTTTTGAGAAAGATCATAGGCCTTTACCTTGTAAGCCAAGAGCACGTTTATTTATTTGAAAGGTTTTATATAGCGCTAACTAGACCCGGGGGTATCAGAGCGCTTTACATGAGCATTGATCGTTACAGTAAAAACAGTTTTCAATAGGATAAAAACACACAGGCAAGATAAAAAACATTATTAAATTGACAAATAGGCAAAAAGCTATTTACATGAGGAGAGGGTCTAAAAAAAAAGAATATTATACACAAAAACAATATTAAATTAGCAAGATGGCAAAAGGCTATTTACATGAGTAGAGGCTATCAAGAAAAGCAGTTTTTATACGATGACAAGAACACAATGAACAGCTCATTGTTGAGTGAAGGGGGAACAAAAGTTCAACGCTGGTTGGCGGAAAAAGAATAAATTGATCAATATAGATGGGAGAGAACAAATTGGGGAGAAAGGAAGTAACGTCTGAGGGAGATTCAATGAGGAGCGGGGGTAGGGGTCGTAGATGGGGAGGAGGGGATTAGAGGGTGATAAATCAAAAAAAGGAGGGGGGAGAGGGGAAAGAGGAAGGAAGAGTGGAACCGGAGCGGGGGAAGTTGAATGAAGGGTCAAAGGCGAGGTTATGGACCCCAATATTTGTTGAGAAGGTAAAATTTGAGGTCTTTTTTAAAGCTGAGGTAGGAGGGGTTACAGCGCAAGTCCCTAGGGAGAGCATTCCAGATGATCGGGGCATTCCCGGAGAAGGAACGAGATTGTGTGGTTTTCTTTTTTAACAGTGGGGGACGAGGAGTAGAGCATTAGTGCTTGTCATCGGTCGGGAGCAGCGCGCTATTTTGAGTTTGTTTGTAAGGTACAACGGGATTTGTTGGTGAAGGGCTTTGTGTTATGCATGCAGTCTTGTAGGAGGATCTTCCTTCAACGGGTAGCCAATTGAGGGCTTTGAGGGCTGGGGAGATGTGGTCAAAACATTTACAGTCGGTGATTAGCCTGGCCGCTAGGTTGAGCACAGATCTACGGGGGGCAAGGTGTACTTTGGGGGTTCCGATGAAGATATCGTTAACATAGTCAATTTTGGAGAGAACAAGTGATTGGACAACCCATTTAAAGTCGTCAGATGGAATGAAGGGTCTGATTTTTTTAAGATGACGGAGAGTGAAGAGAGCTCCTTTAGCCGAGTTTTTTGTGTGGTCGTTAAGAGTAAGTTTGTTGTCAATAGTGAAACCAAGTGATTTCACTGAGTTTGATAAGGAGAGCAGTTAAGGGCATTAAGGTCAGAGAGCCAGGCTTAGATGGGGAGCTGATTGTTTTTAGGAGAGAAGAGAATGATTTCAGTTTTTTTAGGGTTAAGTTTGAGGTGGTTGGAGAAGAACCAGGATTGGATCTTACTCAAGGAATTGTTTAGGTGAAGTACATCAGAGTGGGATCTAATCTTGTAATAAAGTTGGGTGTCATCAGCATAGAGGTGATGGTTGATTCCTGCTTGTTTCAGAATAAGGGTAAGGGGTTGCATAAAGAGGTTGAAGAGAGAGGGAGAGAGAATACCCATTGGACATTGGACAAGGAGAGTCCCCTGCTGTTTTGTTGCAAAATATCCCTATTTCAGAAATGTGTAAGGCATATGGCAGTCGGTCCATACCTTTCCTAAGTATTGTTAGAATGTTGGAATGTTGGGAGCTTAATTGAGGAGAATGGAATGGCTCAGGGACATTATTGACTGGTATAGACCTTTAGCTCCAACTTTCCAATGGTTGTTTCCTTTTCTTCCTTTTTAGTTTAGAACATTCTTCTCTTAGTGGATAGAATGTTCTATTAGCATTATAGCCCTTCTGCTTGGCTACACAGGTTGTTACAGCTCTTCTCCCTCGTTAGTGGCCATCGTCTGTGGCTCAGGTTTGTAACTTAGGATCACGGTCTTTAACAGTCCATATACCCCTCAGCTCTGGGATATAATGCTTTAATAGTTCGAGTTGGACTGTAAAACCGGAACATTGGTGGCCTTGCTTCGTTAGGAGATATGCTTTCTTAAGAGTTTTGTTCAAGATGCGCCTCTAGTGGGAAACAACTGTTCTATAGCTGGAATCTGTTATACGTCACTTATTTTGAATTATTCAGCCAACTAGTCATTGTATTTAGAATGGGTTCAGAATTGTTGTCAACCACTCTAAGGCATTGATTTTAAGGCATTTCCTTAATCTGATCCCGTTCAGGATATCAACCATAAGGGCATTGGGCTTTGCAATGGATAGGAAATTGTGATACAAATAATAATAAATAAGCAGTAAAATACAATATTTCCCCACAATTTTCATCAACTTCAGACTTTTGCGTTACTGCAATTGGACTTCAACCTATCACTTGCTAAAAGTTGAATACATTGGTTTTTTTTTCTTGCTCCTTGCAACAAGAAAAAAAAACACTTGGTCCTCTTTCGACTGGAAAATTAAAACATATCAAATCGGAGTCTTGCAAATGTTTAAACTCATCTCTGGTGTTTACTTTTTGGTAAGATAACGTTCATATATACTGCTAACAAGTACCAAGTGTTTTAAACGTGTCTCATTAGGATGTTGCTTGGGTAGGATCAACACCTCCATTGCAGTGCTAATGCTCGCATCCGCTTCCCTGCATCCCCAGTCCAGCAACTGTACTCATAACCTTGCTTGACACAATCTTGTAAACAGTGGCCTATCACCAAGCATAAGGGAATAATTTACATGAGGCCAAATGACAGCCCTTTGTTGGTACCTGTTGGTAGGGCATGCCTTTACATATCACCCTTTTACCAAAGCTAGGCTCTGAAACCAGCCTTGCAGTACTTTATTTCAACACATCATACACAACCTCTCTGTACACAGGCTTCACAGACCCCAAGACTTTTTGCATACAAATTTGCTGCTTCTGCTTTAAATGCATTTTTGGCTTTGTGTGTATCCAATATAAATCTTCTAGACTCTCCACCAAATGGTAAGCATTGTGAACCCTTCTAATCCAAATCAATTTAATGTATATCATATGGTGTGTCATGAAATGAGTGAAAAAGTAATCCCACCATAGAGAGATGCGTTTGTGAGCTGAAGCATCTTCCTCGTGTATAACAAGAAACTAATAAAAATTAATTTGTATTTTCATATTAATCCTACTTAAATATAAGCTCATTCTGCCTATTTGGTCCCTTGCTATCGGTTCTGCTGCTGCTTAATGTGATCTCTGTGATAGTGAAAGATTACAAAAAATGTTTACTAAGCGAATGCCAAAACCGTTTACTTTGGTAAATGCCTGGGGTTTTTCATCTTTCTGCCGTGTCCCTTTTTCACCTGCATGACTCAACTCCGTGCTGTATATCAATTAATAGGACCAGCCAGGTGCATGTGTTTGTGTCAAGGAATTCAACAAATAGTAGGAAAAGGGGCACAGTGATGGAGAAAGTTTTTCACTAGTTAGATGCATAATAGGTATTCAGGCACAAAGAAAAAAACTTGAAAGAACCAAAGGGGAAAACATTTTTGGTACTTTGTCAAAAGCAGGACCTTCCTTTCAGTGTCTTGTACTGGCCTTTTAGCATCATATAACAGAAAGTAGTAAGAATCTCTTTTAATTCCGGTAAATTAAGCTCTGACTTTCAGATGTTATCCTGTTTAATAGAAATAATGCCTCTGTTAAGCAGCCTGGCATGGTATATAAACACACCATTGTTTACAGCTGAATCACTTCATTTTTTGTTACTTTGAAGTAGATTATGTGCTGTGGGCATTAACAACGTGGCTATTATGTTCAGCCGCTTTGAGAAACGCGGCTTAGTACCTACTTGGCAAGATGTGATTTACATTTTTGAAATTCCAGTGCATAATCCGTTTTTGTTAAGGACCAGGTTTGCAGTGGCTGAATATAGTAATATCGCACACGAGCTTGAATTGCCTTGCATTCACAGAATGCTGTTATGGTCTTCACTCTTATACATACCAGAGGTTCCAAAGTGTTTTTACACTCTTAAGGATCATACGACCTCGAAAAAAATAGAGACAGCCGAATGTTGGACCTGTCTGAAAAGAAGTCTGTTACCTAAGATAAATCTTCCCAAAAACTAGGAGATAGAGGACAAGTTTATGTGAGCAGGGGTAAATCCGACGATTTGCCAAGACATTGAGAACCCCTTAAATTTGAACTTGTTTGAGAGATTAGATTTACCAATGAGCAAATCATGTGATTTAACTGACTCAGACTCTTAAGAGTGCCAAATTGATTTAAATAGGCTACCCATTCCGTATTATCCATGTAGACAACCAGCATCTTTCTTTTGATGTGTGCTGAGAACACCGCAAATGCTTTTGACACAGACATTAGTTCTTTCCAGGTGGAGTACTGAAGTTATTTCTGATAAGATCACAATACTTGGGCTGAGCGATTCCCTAGAACCTTCCCCCAACTATGCTGCTGTTATTCGTTGTGATAATTATCGGACCTATGAGAGAAAACAAAGTCCTGTGTTCTAGAGTTGAGGGAATCAGCCACTGTGTCAACTGATCTCGAATACATTGTGTGATTGGGATGGGAGTCTCTTAATCCTCTGAGCTCTGCAACCACAGCTGAAGGAAGTGGAAAAACACGTTGCCTAGGTGAATCCTCATCCGAAGAATAATGAAAAGTGTGGCTGCCCCTCCCCCTGGCAGTCCCAGGAGTGGTCGCCTTCACTAAAATGGTCATGCTGCCAAAACTATATTACTTTACAAACGTACCTCTTTAGTTGCCCCAAAGTATTTTTCGTATACTAGATGGCATGGTGAGTGACTTGATTTGGAACAGTGGGTGACAGAGTTGCTGTGTCCAAAATGAAGCTCCGGACAGATTGAAGAGGCCTCAATGCCTCAGACTTTGATCACTACTATTTAGCGGTGCAGCTTCAATGACCCTCTCGTTGGTTGGTCGGTAGATTATTGCATGAAGTGGTACTCCCAGTGCAACACAGTGTCTTAGATCTAGTTTGTGAGCTCTTCCTGCCAAAAACAGCACTGCCTAAAAAAATGTAATAAAATACTACGCATAGCCCATGATAGTTTCCGTAAGCCTTAACTTTTTTGCCCGCAGCCATACACTATGCTGCCGGGATCCCCTTATGTGGGTTCCATTGTTTCAAATCGAGTGATACACCCAACTCAATTGTGGCCTGGGAATTCTCAGGGCTCCACTGTGTCATAGAGCTATCCAGGACGGATCCCTCTTTCCCTTCGACTTACTGGTGGAGCAATCTGGCCTCCCTGCAGGGCAGCTTCTGACACACAGACGCCTTACAGTTCCCCTAGGGACTATCTGGGATATAATTCACACAGAGCCTACCACTTATTGCAAACACTGTACACAATAAGTGCTGGTAAAAGATTGATCGCCTTGCTCTTCCGTTCCATCACTAACCGGACTAACCCCCCAATAATCGAGTGAAATGGGAAGCAGATATAGGTCGTGCATTTACACAAAAAGAATCGAATGCACTCCTCTCCTTCCCTCACAAGATTTCACTTAATGCCAGATTCCAAAACATTCAATTTAATATATTGCACCATGCATATTTAACCCCATCACACCTGAGTAAAATGTATACTACTACAAGGTCCAACTGGTTTTGCTGTCATGCCCACAATGCTGACATCAAGCACATGTTCTGGGACTGTCCCGCAACCACAACAGGGAGATCACAGCAGTCCTCGCAACTGTCACTGGTAGACAAGAACTGTATGAACCAGAACGTTACATACTAGGATTTCATGCCAGCCTTAAAACCAGCAAAGTTGGTAGTAGATTTCTGGACCTCGCCTTTCTTCCTGCGCTTAATCGCAATGCATTGGAAAGCCTCCTATCTTCCCAGGACTCTTCACTGTCATGCCACAGTACTACAATGGGCAGAAGTAGAACCTGTCTATGTGTGAAGGGAGGAAGCTAGAGGATTACTCCAACACCCAATTGCCCGTTGGTGGACCGACCTAATCTTTGCCTTTTGAGAAAACCTCAGAGAAGACACCAGGCCTCCATAGGATGGCTTCCCTTAGAGACACCACTATTTGTCTCCCCTTGCCATTTCTGCCCTGGACCACCCCCCTGCATTGCTACTGTATAGATGGATAGACATTTTAGACAAAACCAGAGTTAGTCTACCTTATCTTCCCCCATACATTAGAGTAGACTCCTATATTACGCTGATTTGGTGTCCCTACATAAGATGCATCCTGCTCGCATTCTCATTCTTGGAAACACATCAGTGTTTTTAGCTTTTATACCAGGCAAGCTTTGATTATGATAGGTTTTTTGTATATCAGCTCTGCTTTTTCTACTCTGTGTGCTATCACTTGTGCAGACTTCTTAACTGATATGATATAACTGAGCCACTCTTTAATATGTACTATATACTAGTGGGGTTTATTCTTTTTTTTATGACTATATAACTGTGACATAATATTTGCTACTTTCTTATATTCAAAATAATAAGAAATCGTTAAAAAATTAACAGTTTTGCTGGCTAAATAAACCAGACAAAACAGAAAACAGAAGTGGGAATCACTAAAAACTTCTCAACTCAGACCAAGGATTCCAATAGGAGACGCCAAGGTTCCCTTACTACCTTGACATCCTCTTACTGGTGCCCAATTGTTCGATGACAGCATGTTGGAGTGATCTCTCTGTTTTCCACTCTGGGCTAATGGAAGTAAGACTTCCCCCAGATAAATTCTGAACGAAGGCATGATGTACTCTAGGTTCTGTGAGAGACAGGTAGGGATTTTCCCAATTTATTAGGAATCAAGTCTTGGAGAGTTTGAATCACCACCCCTGTATCCTTCGACATATATGCATATGAAATGGAATGAACCAGAAGGGCCACCTAGTAAAGATGTACTTTGATGCTCTGACTGTGAAGAAGGAGAGTTACTAGGGCCCAAATCTTTGTAAATACTCACAGAACAGTTTTTTAGTCTGAATGAGAGAACCTGAAATTGCCAGTGTTTCCCTACATCATACCTGAGGAACCTCTGATGAGGCAATTGGAGTCTTCTTTCTGCAGGTAAGCATCCTGAAGGATGATCTTTGTCAATGAATACCCCTCCGGCACTAAGAAAACATATGTCAGACATTGAGACCAGTGATCCAGGAAAAGAAGTAGACCACCTTCACCACAGGCCTTGAATCTACTCCCACCCTGGCATCCCATTCTGGTCCCTTTACCCCCTGAGTTCTGGCAAGAGGAATCATTATCTTGGGAAATCTTTAGCTGGAAAAGGGCTCTGTTAAATGAAAAGCCCTGCTTTCTCCACTTGTTCCTCTCAATATTTTCCTTATTCTTCCCAAAGTATTTGTCCTTGTGAGAGAAAGCCTGAACGTTTCTTGTTGATCTTGAAAGGTTTATGAAGAGCCTCTTCTAGCTTGTCTCCAAAAAGTTTATTGCCTCCAAACAGCACTCTTAATAAATTATTTTTCTGAGCTGCTTCTGCTTCCCGACCTCTCAGATGAAGATAGCGACAAGCAGTTACTACCCGTCCTGAAGCCACTGGAAACGCTCTCAGATTATCAAAGACCACATCTGATAGAAATTTTGTTTGAACCTCCATGCTCCGGAAAAGCTGTGAACTGTCCTCTCTATCCTGGAAGTTTTTGGACAGTGAAAATCCTTTACTAAGGAATGTAATGCATAAACTGCATGCATCTCAGATCTCATTGCCGTGCTCAATCCAGCAAAACCTCTCTTCAAAGCCCCTGCTGCTTTTTATCTGCTGAGTCAGAAATAATTATATCATCTATCAAAAGGGAAGGCTAATCCACTGGTTAGCCAAGAGAAGATCTATGGCAAACAACTGGGCAATCTCTAATTCCGTCTTCACCAGTAGGTACAGTCAGGCCATAAACCTCTGGGTAGAGACCCTGCCTAGAACCTTTTATTCTGTCTTTAAAAGTCCTTGAAGAGCTGGAATGACCAGCACTTTGGGAAAGGCAGGTCTCTGGAAATGCAGAACCCTCTCCTCATTGGTAATGATAACAGCACAGTAAATATACTGGGGTCCTGATGATACTTGAAACAGAAAGTGATTGATCTGAATGACAGAGCGAGACGTGACATTGTCCGATTCTATGAGATTCCAAAGAAGATGGAAAATGACGACGTATGTGGTTTTCTGATACAGCTGCTCCCTCTCCTCCTGGATATAGTGTTTGCTGCAGCAATAGAACTACAGAGAACCCACAGAATTCAGACTTGAACTTCACTAGCAGAACATGAGGAAAAACCCAGACCGATCATAACCTTCTTCCTACGCCATGAACGGGCCCCACAGATTTTGATAGTGGTTTGAAAGCATGGTCTGTACGAGCTGTAAGGTCACAAGATACAGATTGCTACAGACTTTTCAGTAGAAACCAACACTAAGAGGAAGGCCCTTCTGTCTTTAGGGCCCAGACTCTAGAAATGAGGGAACTTTAAATATGGCCACCTGGATTCAGCAACCAGGTAAGGGACGATGAATGAGAAATCTAAAGACTATCAAGACCCGGAAGATCTATCATGATTCTTGGATAGCCTGTATGTTCAAAAGACAGACATCACACCACCACTACTAAAGGAAGACAGACCCTCTCAATGGAATTGTAGGCACTCTCATCATCCCAGTAGGGCACAAGATCGTATCTTCAGGAAACGGATGGACAGAGAGAAAGACATTAGAACTGTGGAAGAAATTATTCAGGACAGTCCTAGAGACAAATCCAGGCTGCCTTTGAAACTCCCCCGATCATTGGAGGGACAGAATGGCATACAACCTCTTGTTCATGGTTAACAGCCAGATATGTGTGTACCAGATGTGATATTGTCACGGTCTCTCTGCTGTTCAGTTGATCACTGTTTATATTGCTTCTACTATGATTACACTTGTCGTCATATACTGGTATTGCGACTCTCTGGGTCCTACATGCATGAAGGGTACACTCACTTGTTCCCAGAGCACTGTGCTTAAGGAACAGAACACTCCACGCATCACTTATAGATCCGCATATTCTAGTTAACTTTTCACAATCCCCTAAGGGTTCACCCCCTTCTATTTTGTGAGTTCAACCTTCTGTGTTACTCTAGTTACTATTAATGTTTCACCACCATTCCCTATCCCCACTCACCTTACTTCTGATTCCTAGCATAAAGCACCACGTAAGCACTCTTTAGATAGGTGACTCACCCTCCCTCACAGAGCCTGTAGCTGGGATCACAGGTAAAGACCCACTGTTGAAAGTTATGATGGGCATCCACAATATCTTAGTGATAAGGACTGTCATGAGTAGACTTTCATATTTGGCACAATATTTACTGTTGCACATTTACACACTTAAATATATTACATACAGGAAGAAGGCAAGCTGCTAGCCTCATTATATGACTCCAGACCTACAGCCTTGATGTAACATCTTATGCCACATCTATGACATTCATATTCTACATGCTTATACACACCTATCAATATGACACTTACATGGATGAACGTTATTTCCCTTAATGTGAACAGATTACGAATTACATAAAAAGAAAGAAAATACTTAGTTATCTTGTCTCCAAACAGGTAATCATTGCCGTCTTACAGGAGACCCATCTGCCGCAGATTGAGTGTGAAAAACCAAAATGCGAAAGGGTGGGGAAAGTTCTCTTCAGTTGCAGGAGCACCTTGTTAGATGTTGTGTATGGTGCCTCTCAAACCTGCTCTAGGACATGTGGAGTCTTTAATCCTGGGTAAAAAACCCTTTTGTGCACAATACTGCAGCCCTGGGCAGACAAAGAAGATACATTTTTGCTGAGTTCCTGGCGAGTGTGAGTTCAATACATGCCCTGACTGGGAACAAATTAGCCTTTTCCCCCCTAACTTAATCAAAATTAACTAGTGACCATTTAAATACTACTTTAGGGAGATTGGAACGTTTACCGCAGTCATTGATATAACAGGACAGATAGACATGACTTATAACTAGGGCTCCCAGTTTTATGGTATTTATTTTTTGACATTTCCATCTGTATTTATCCATATTATTTTTTGGGCAACTTTATCTGTATTTATCTATATTTATTATGGGTTTTGTGAAAAAATAAAGCTGAAACTGGTATATTTCCACATTTATTTAATCAATAAATATGCAGTCATGCTTCAATGCCTGCCAGGTTTCAGCGATATGAACACCCGCAGAAGATAAATCAATGCACTTATATGAAAACGTGCACATTTCAGAATCAGCCTTGTGTATATCTACTGCTGTTTAAGACTCTTTACTAAAATCCCCTTTGTTTTTTTAACCCCCTTACCTATCAATCCACTCAGTTATTGGCCTGGTAGTCATGGCAAAGTGTATTTAGAATCACTCAAAAAGCACCCAATTTCCGTTTTTATCCACATTTAAAAATAAATACAGACAAGAAAATAAATGGTTTTCTGACTGTATTTATCTGTAAAAATCAGTAAAAACTGAAAACAGGGAGCTTTACTTATAACAAAGACAGTGCAGTATTTGAAAGATATTGAGAATTATTATGGTCTCCTTGACATGTGACATGCCCTACACCCTGCAGATGAGGAGAATTTTTATTATTTGAGCTTGAATGGCACTCCAAGGTTCGATTACTACTTGATCTCCCAACCATGACTTCTTAACATCTCGTATTTCAAAATGCCCTCCGAATAGCCCAACTGAAATCACACAATGTCAACTATCTGAAAAATAATAAAGGATTGGTGTGCTCTGCACAAATCCTATGGGCAGCTGCCAAAGCCACCATTAGAGGACAAATTATTAGAGACTTTGCACTGGCCAACAGACTTGGAACAGAACGACCCTTAAACAAGACATCAAATCTTTAACCTGAACATATGTTACGAACCTGACGAAGAATGGAATCCTCAAAAGGCAAAGATAGAGCTAAATACATATGTTCTACAGACTCGAAGCCTCTCACTATAAACAGGGAGAAAAAGCGGGTCCGCTTTTGGCTGCACATCATAGGCAGAGAGAGGTTATGATAGCCATCTCCATAATATGAGATTGCAAAAGTCAACTTATCAGGGAACTGCTGAGGATAGCCACAGTACTTGCAGATTATTTTAGGGGGCTTTATAGTTCTGAATTAGAGGATGACCGGATTCGTGAAAATAAGTTCTTGGAAGGCCTGGTGTTTCCATGCCTCAATGAGGACAGTAAGGCATTTTTGTATGGTGAAATAACAAAAGATGAAGATGGCTTTCTGGGAGAATTCAATAAATGGGTCTAAAATGAAGCAGTGGAGTCATTATGAAGCCTTTAAAGAGTCGGAGGAGACAGGAGGCCTATCACCCCTCTCCAGTAGCACACTAATCATAGTTCTTCCCAAACCTGGGAAAGAACCACTATATTGTAGCAGTTCTAGTCAGATTTCACTGCTTAATTTGGACGTTAATATCTTAGCAGGGTTCTTGGCTACCCAATTTAAGAAAGTAATTCCCACCCTTACCCCGCACTCACAGGTAGAATTCGTACCAGGTATGACATCCCTCAACCATATGCACACCTTGACTCATTTGTTATGTCTTTCCAAAGATTCTCAAGAAGGCATGCTAGCTTTATCCCTAGATGCCGAAAAGGCATTTAACAGGATTGAATGGGAGTATATGTTGGCTATGCTCAAGAGACTGGGCTTAGGTGATGACTTCATTCCCAAAGTTAGATGGCTGTATGAGGCTCCCTCAGCTCAGGTCAACTGCAGGGGTGTTATACCAGACCCTTTCCCCATTTTAAGAGGCACCTACCAGGGATGCCTCCTGTTGCCCTAATTGGGGGTTTTTGTGGCCCTGAAGCCTCTGGCAGTGGCCATCCTTCAATCAGAAACAATAACAGGGATACTGTTAAATCTGACAGTCTTAGGGTGGTCTTCCCCCAGTTTTTTCCCTGCCTCCCTCCATTTTCTAACCTTGTTTTTGCTGGTTCTAGGACTGTGCACTTTACCACTGCTTACCCGTGCTAAAGTGCTTGTGCTCTCTCCCCTAAACATAGTAATATTGGCTTAACCCCACGTGCCATATTTAATTTACTTCTATGTCCCTACTAAAGTGCACTACATGTGCCCAGGACCTGTAACTTAAATGCTACTAGTGGGCCTGCAGCACTCATTGTGTCACCTACTTCAGTAGCCATGTAACCATAGCTCAGGCCTGCTATTACAGAGCCTGTATGTACAGTTTAACACCGCCACTTCAACCTGGCAAGATAAACCTCTTGCCAGGCCCCAACCTTCCCTTTTTATACATATGACACCCCTAAGGTAGGCCCAATATGACCCACAGGGGAGGGTACAATATATTTAGAAGGCAGGATATGTACCTTTGTTTTACATGTCTTGGTAGTGAAAAGCTCCCACTTTAGTTTTTTAGTACTGTAAGACCTATCTGCCCATAGTATAACATTGGGATTACCTTATTACATCTTTTAAGTATAATTCCCAATTGTGGAGAGATGGACTTTTCAAGTCTGGTGTCACTTAACCCACAATTTAAAAACACAACTTATGCTGAAGTTGGATTTTACGCTACATACGCATGCACCTTTTTGGAACAACGCTTGTATTTGTGTGGGTGGAGTGCGGCTCATATGTTGGGAAGCCCTAAGATAGGCTGGTATTCTTACAGTGGATCAGTTAGTGTCACAAAGGGAACTTAAACCTTTTGATACACTATGAGAGGAAGGAATTGATGCATCTCTGATTGATAGTTGTATTCCCCCATACTTATTCAAGGGAGCTGTATTCAGGTTCTATAAATTAAGAGTACTCCAACTACACTCCCAACCTCTCTTGCTGCCACCTACAAGCCAATTGGCAAAGTCTACTGCAGGTCGACCACTCAGAGGCTGATTGGGCGGAAGTGATGGAGAACAAAGAGAAGGCAGTCAGAATCTAGGATGAAGTTCAGTCTTTTTACATCACTCCAAGGATGGAAGTGGACTCCTTGAAAATTAATGACTGTATGCCTCCTGCTCCACATGAATTGCTGGAGGTGTGGCCAACCAGGTTGTGATACTCCTATCTTATACAAGGGTGTTTGGGTACTGGTCCTCATTCAGGAATACCCTAAGCAGGACCCTGGACTTGCTGCTGCCTCTTACTAAAACACTTGTCCCACTGTGCAACATGGCTGATCTCCTGTCCTTAACATGCCATTTGCGATGCCTATTGACAAGTGCCATAAATACTGTTGAATTTGTATCTTACGACGTTGGTGTTTATCTCAACCACCCACCCATGATGAAAGGTTGACAGAAATGTATAAAACTAAGTCCTATGAATGGGTATATATAAACTGCAAGACAATACAGAAATAGTTTACAAATCTGGTTGCCATTCATGGATAACATACATGCCAAAATTATAGAAGAGGAAAGAGGGAGATTCTAAAAAAAAAAAATCGAAAGAATATTTCCCCCATTGACTTCAATTGAAGGAGAGGCAATTTCAGGCTGGAGACAGACAAAATAAAGCGATACAAAAGGGGATGATGGACGGAACGTTTGAGCCAATCAAACACTGACCCCCAGTCAACTGATCTGGGTTTAATCCATCATCATTCTTTAGCTCACTCCACCACCCCAGTTCAGACATGGCCATATGCAAATCAGTCTGACCCTGTGCCTCATGGGAACAGTCCAGCCCGAACTGCCAAGCCACGTCTTCCCTGGACCGGAAACAAGCATCCTAGGACCGGTTTCTGGCATTCCAGCCGTCATCAGCCAGGCTTGCTTGAATCCAGTGGCAAAGTGAGCAAGGGACCCACGTCTGGGCATACCCCCGCCAACTTAGGGCGTAACAAAGCGATACAAAAGGGGATGATGGACGGAACGTTTGAGCCAATCAAACACTGACCCCCAGTCAACTGATCTGGGTTTAATCCATCATCATTCTTTAGCTCACTCCACCACCCCAGTTCAGACATGGCCATATGCAAATCAGTCTGACCCTGTGCCTCATGGGAACAGTCCAGCCCGAACTGCCAAGCCACGTCTTCCCTGGACCGGAAACAAGCATCCTAGGACCGGTTTCTGGCATTCCAGCCGTCATCAGCCAGGCTTGCTTGAATCCAGTGGGGGTGAGTGTTTGATTGGCTCAAACGTTCCGTCCATCATCCCCTTTTGTATCGCTTTGGTCGCCCTAAGTTGGCGGGGGTATGCCCAGACGTGGGTCCCTTGCTCACTTTGCCACTGGATTCAAGCAAGCCTGGCTGATGACGGCTGGAATGCCAGAAACCGGTCCTAGGATGCTTGTTTCCGGTCCAGGGAAGACATGGCTTGGCAGTTCGGGCTGGACTGTTCCCATGAGGCACAGGGTCAGACTGATTTGCATATGGCCATGTCTGAACTGGGGTGGTGGAGTGAGCTAAAGAATGATGATGGATTAAACCCAGATCAGTTGACTGGGGGTGAGTGTTTGATTGGCTCAAACGTTCCGTCCATCATCCCCTTTTGTATCGCTTTGTTCGCCCTAAGTTGGCGGGGGTATGCCCAGACGTGGGTCCCTTGCTCACTTTGCCACTGGATTCAAGCAAGCCTGGCTGATGACGGCTGGAATGCCAGAAACCGGTCCTAGGATGCTTGTTTCCGGTCCAGGGAAGACATGGCTTGGCAGTTCGGGCTGGACTGTTCCCATGAGGCACAGGGTCAGACTGATTTGCATATGGCCATGTCTGAACTGGGGTGGTGGAGTGAGCTAAAGAATGATGATGGATTAAACCCAGATCAGTTGACTGGGGGTGAGTGTTTGATTGGCTCAAACGTTCCGTCCATCATCCCCTTTTGTATCGCTTTGTTCGCCCTAAGTTGGCGGGGGTATGCCCAGACGTGGGTCCCTTGCTCACTTTGCCACTGGATTCAAGCAAGCCTGGCTGATGACGGCTGGAATGCTAGAAACCGGTCCTAGGATGCTTGTTTCCGGTCCAGGGAAGACATGGCTTGGCAGTTCGGGCTGGACTGTTCCCATGAGGCACAGGGTCAGACTGATTTGCATATGGCCATGTCTGAACTGGGGTGGTGGAGTGAGCTAAAGAATGATGATGGATTAAACCCAGATCAGTTGACTGGGGGTGAGTGTTTGATTGGCTCAAACGTTCCGTCCATCATCCCCTTTTGTATCGCTTTGTTCGCCCTAAGTTGGCGGGGGTATGCCCAGACGTGGGTCCCTTGCTCACTTTGCCACTGGATTCAAGCAAGCCTGGCTGATGACGGCTGGAATGCTAGAAACCGGTCCTAGGATGCTTGTTTCCGGTCCAGGGAAGACATGGCTTGGCAGTTCGGGCTGGACTGTTCCCATGAGGCACAGGGTCAGACTGATTTGCATATGGCCATGTCTGAACTGGGGTGGTGGAGTGAGCTAAAGAATGATGATGGATTAAACCCAGATCAGTTGACTGGGGGTGAGTGTTTGATTGGCTCAAACGTTCCGTCCATCATCCCCTTTTGTATCGCTTTGTTCGCCCTAAGTTGGCGGGGGTATGCCCAGACGTGGGTCCCTTGCTCACTTTGCCACTGGATTCAAGCAAGCCTGGCTGATGACGGCTGGAATGCCAGAAACCGGTCCTAGGATGCTTGTTTCCGGTCCAGGGAAGACATGGCTTGGCAGTTCGGGCTGGACTGTTCCCATGAGGCACAGGGTCAGACTGATTTGCATATGGCCATGTCTGAACTGGGGTGGTGGAGTGAGCTAAAGAATGATGATGGATTAAACCCAGATCAGTTGACTGGGGGTGAGTGTTTGATTGGCTCAAACGTTCCGTCCATCATCCCCTTTTGTATCGCTTTGTTCGCCCTAAGTTGGCGGGGGTATGCCCAGACGTGGGTCCCTTGCTCACTTTGCCACTGGATTCAAGCAAGCCTGGCTGATGACGGCTGGAATGCCAGAAACCGGTCCTAGGATGCTTGTTTCCGGTCCAGGGAAGACATGGCTTGGCAGTTCGGGCTGGACTGTTCCCATGAGGCACAGGGTCAGACTGATTTGCATATGGCCATGTCTGAACTGGGGTGGTGGAGTGAGCTAAAGAATGATGATGGATTAAACCCAGATCAGTTGACTGGGGGTGAGTGTTTGATTGGCTCAAACGTTCCGTCCATCATCCCCTTTTGTATCGACAGACAAAATAAAGCCATGTTTGGCTTGAAAAATCGGGATTCTCCCGCCTGAATCAGGTCTGTTCGCATGTATGTGATAATCACGAGATGTGCAGGGTACAGCATTCTTACATGTGTACCTTCACTCATGGGTATCACTCTTCAGGTAGCCCTGAGCCATATAGCAAGTCCTTCAACACCACTAAGTCAATCTCGTTATCGTCTACAGGCGACATACAACTTTGACCTGCTACGGAAATCATAGCTAGCATTTCGTTATCACCAATCCATGAAGACGATGTGTGACGTGTTATGTGACAGTGTTTTGGCACATATAATCTTTGCCATATGACTGATCGTTTTTTGATCTTTCAGTATTGCTGTAATCCTCTTATTGCTCTGTATAAGCAATTGGTTACTGTGTTAATGTGTTTTGTTGCATACGGTGTAGGTCTACTGAGCCTGTATTTTGAATCTGTTAGTTTCTATTCATTCTCTACTCTGTCTCGCTCACTCTTTTCTTTGTATTATTCCCTCCTGCATTCCTTTTTATACATGTTTGTTGCCTTTTTTAGTTTTCTCTTTTCTTTTGCTTCTTCTCCTCTCTCCTTTTCTATCTTCCCTTCTGATTGCATTTACTATATCTGAAAGAAACACATAGTGATAGATTCCTTACCTTAGAATATCCCCAGGCGTCAGACTGGATCCGGAAAGTGTTCGTCCGCAGTACCCCTGCGCGTTGGTAGGTGGCGTCGTGCGGCTCCGCGTCTGTCGTGGTCGCCAAGGTGGCGTCGCGGGCGCTACTTAGACGCCGCCCACGCGCGCTGACGTCAGTTATTTCTTTTTCCGCGCCAGCAAGCGCAGATCCGGGAAGAGCAGGAACCCCCAGTCAATTTTTGACTGACTTTTTGAGGCTTTTTGTCTCTGTTTTTTCATCGAGTCTTCGACTTCTGGTGCAGATAGGATGCCCGGTTTTAAGTCCTGCGGGGACTGTCACCATATGATGTCGGTGACGGACCCGCACCTTGTGTGTCTTTTCTGCCTGGGGCGCGACCACGACCCCAAGTCGTGCCCCGACTGCCGAGCCATGGCGCCGAAGACTTTGCGGGAGCAGTCCCGAAAGTTACTGGAAGCACGGCAGTTGGCTCCGCGCCGTTCGAGGTCCCAGTCCCGTGGACCTCGGGTGTTCACAAAGGTGATGGCAGTGTCGCAGCCCATCTGCGCAGATCAGGGGTTTCAGTCTTCCCCTATCTCGACGACTGGTTGTTGAAGGCGGGCTCGCCCCAGACAGTCGTCTCCCACCTCCAGACTACGGCCGACCTCCTGCACTTGCTTGGGTTCTCCATCAACGTGCCGAAGTCGCACCTGATTCCCTCTCAGAAGCTCCTCTTTATCGGAGCGGTTCTGGACATGGCGCAGTTTCGGGTCTATCCTCCCGAACAGCGAGTTTGGGATATTCGGGCTCTGATTCCCATCTTTCAACACTTGTCCCGGGTTTCGGTCAGAGTGACTCTGAGGCTGCTGGGCCTCATGGCCTCCTGCATCCTGCTGATCAATCATGCCAGATGGCATATGCGGGCTCTGCAGTGGGACCTGAAGTTCCAGTGGGCGCAGCATCAGGGGAACCTGTCCGATCACGTCCAGATCTCTGAGGGCACTGCACAACAGTTGCAGTGGTGGCTCACGAACCGGTATTGGGTCGATGGCAGATCCCTCTCCCTTCCCCAACCGGAGTTTACAGTGGTGACGCATGCGTCCCTCCTGGGATGGCGCGGCCACATGGGAGAGGCGGAGATCAGAGGCCTCTGGTCTCCGGCGGAGTCCAAGCTCCATATCAACCTTCTGGAGCTTCGGGCGATACGGCTTGCATTGAAGGCATTCCTTCCCTCTGTCAAGGGGAGAGTAGTGCAGGTGTTCACAGACAACACCACCGCCATGTGGTATTGCAACAAGCAAGGCGGGGTGGGGTCGTAGACCCTCTGTCAGGAGGCTCTGCGTCTCTGGACATGGCTGGAACATCAGGGCATGTCCCTGGTGGTTCAACACCTGGCAGGTTCTCTGAACGCCAGGGCAGACGAACTCAGCCGCAGGTGCATGCTGGATCACGAATGGCGTCTTCACTCTGAGGTGGTGCAAGGTCTCTTTCAGCAGTGGGGAGAGCCTTGGTTAGATCTATTCGCCACCGAAGAGAACGCGCAATGTCATCAGTTCTGCGCGTTGGAATTTCCAAGACGGCACTCGCTCGTCGACGCTTTTCGTCGCGAGTGGAGGTCTGTTGTACGCCTTTCCGCCTATACCACTTCTGCCCAGAGTGCTGAAGAAGATCAGGCGCGACCGGGCACAAGTCATCCTTGTGGCCCCGGACTCGGCTCGAAGAGTATGGTATCCCGAGCTACTCAGTATGAGCATCGATCCCCCAATCAGACTGCCTCTTCGGGAGGATCTTCTGTCGCAGCAGCAGGGGACGGTCCTCCCCCCGAACCTGTCCAGCCTCCACCTCTTTGCGTGGAGATTGAGCGGCGGCAGTTGATTCCTTTCGACTTGCTTCCTGAAGTTTGTGGTGTCATTCTGGCAGCCAGGCGTCCCTCTACTAAAGTGGTATACGCCTGCAGGTGGAACAAGTTTGTGGCAGGGTGCACATCAAAGGCTGTGGATCCCCTTTCTGCCCCTCTTTCTGAAGTTCTACTGTTCCTTCTTTCTTTGGCCCAGCAGGGCTCTGTTCTGGGCACTGTCAAGGGCTACCTTTCTGCTATTTTGGCCTTTCTCAGGCTCCCTGATCAGCCCTCTCTTTTTAAGTCCCCTGTTGTAAATAGATTTCTCAAAGGCATTACACACCTTTTTACTCCTATTCCTTTCGTGATGCCTCAGTGGGACTTGAATTTGGTTCTTACATACTTGATGTGTGCTCCCTTTGAGCCACTTCATAACTGTCCTCTTCGTCTCTTGACCTTGAAGACTGCTTTCCTGGTGGCCATCACCTCCGCTAGGCGAGTAAGTGAGCTCCAGGCTCTTTCTTGTAAGCCTCCTTTCCTATCAGTCCATCTGGACAAGGCTGTGCTCAGGCCCCGTCCTTCCTTTTTGCCAAAAGTGGTTATGGCCTTTCACATTGGGCAGACTATTACCTTGCCCACCTTCTTTCCGCCTCCTCATCCTTCCATAGAGGAAGAGAGGCTCCACCGTCTGGACCCAAAAGGTGCGCTCTCCTTTTATCTCAACCGCACACAGCAGTTCCGGGTGGATGACCAGCTCTTTGTTGGCTACGTTGGCACCAAGAAAGGTTGGGCGGTACACAAGAGAACTATCTCCCGCTGGGTTGTCTTATGTATCAAAGCCTGTTACTCTTTGGCTAAAAAAGAACCTCCGGTGGCGCTGCGTGCTCATTCCACCAGAGCTACTGCAGCCACTACTGCATTGGGACGTGGTGTCCCCCTGCAAGACATCTGTCAGGCAGCCACATGGGCCTCACTGCACACGTTTACCAAGCATTATTGCCTGGACAGCCAAGTCCGGAGAGACGGCTTCTTTGGCCGTTCTGTTCTCCGTGACTTTCTGGTGTGATCTTGGTTCGCAGACCCACCACCGGGGTTGGTATTGCTGGGGTATCTATTCTAAGGTAAGGAATCTATCACTATGTGTTTCTTTCAGATGAACAAGTTACTTACCTTCGGTAACGATATATCTGTAAGAAACATTAGTAGTGATAGATTCGTTACCGCCCTCCCCGTTCTGCGAACTGATTTCTAGGGTTAAGGTCATCCCTTTCAGGGCCCTAGTTTCAATGCACCAGTGGTCAGTATCTTGCATGGCTCTGCATTCCTGGCGCGGAAAGTCGTGTACAGAACTGACGTCAGCGCGCGTGGGCGGCGTCTAAGTAGCGCCTGCGACGTCATCTCGGCGACCACGACGCCACCTACCGACGCGCAGGGGTACTGCTGACGAAAACTTTCCGGATCCAGTCTGACGCCTGGGGATATTCTAAGGTAAGGAATCTATCACTACTAATGTTTCTTACAGATATATCGTTACCGAAGGTAAGTAACTTGTTCATTAATGGTCCTAACCTACTTTCTCAGTGAACCTCTACCCAGACACTTAGCCTTTTCCAATATCCTTCCATTATACGACAGATTATGGGGTAGTTGTCGATATCATTATTTAATTTTTAGTATGCCTGTAGAATGTCTTTCTATGATTAGTAACCATACTAATATGCACGTTATGGAAGTGCATGTCCGCTTCTTGCTTTGATAAATGCATAGACATTGGTTCTTGGGTAAAGTGGATCTGATTGTTGCGTTGTAAAATACTTTGTTACCATGGAGGATAATTATTGCATTGTAACGTTTTTTATGGTGCCAATATAGCAATAAAATTGATACAAGTGTAGCATTCTATCTTCACTTAACTGTAATTCCTGACACAATGATAGGTCAGATGCTTCAAAAACGATCCTTTTCATGCCTTGTAGCACCATAGGAAAGCTAGGGATGCATTCACAAGACATCCGAAAGAAATGTATTTATTTTTTAAATCCCTCTCACAAGGCAAAGCACTGTAAAACTGACTGACTTTTTCAACAAAAACTCTTAAAGACCGAGAAGATCGATTTACTATTTAGGCTTCAAAAAGCAAAAGGCAAAGATACCCCCACATCAAGGATATGTAGGTAGGCTTCTCAAAAATGGCAAAGAAAATCCTGAAAAGGTTGCATTCTGATAACCATCAAAACAACGTGCTGAAGGGATGACATTAACATCCATGGAAGCACCATAGAAGGTACAGAAGAAATTTGAAATTAAGCCTTACAGAGGCCAGAGTCAAGCTTCAGAGGTGTTAGATTCCTCGAAAACAAATAATCTAAATTATTACCTGATAGACCAAGATCTCAGCCTTCACCGGCATTGAAAAAAGGTCCCCATACAATTGGAACCACAGTCAAACTTTTTGACAGAAATATAGTTGACTGAAACACTGTTGATCACAGCAAAACCATCGCTGAAAGAACCATCAGCAAAGAAAACAGTGTCTCCACTACTCACCACAGCTATAGCTACGCCAGCAATGTCCACACCACCAATGACAGCTCTGTTGATGACTCCATTGATGACAACTCTATGATTGAGGATACCATCTAAAACACTGCCAAGGAACCCACAAAAAATTACCTTGATCACAGATAAAGGTATTATAGACTCTTTGCTAGCGAAGCACACCTCCCCATGTAAAGTCTCACCATTGCCTCCTTGTCACCTCCTGAATGCAGAGGACATTGATAATGAAGGTCCCTTTGGGCCTACTTGTAGCCCAGCACAGCTTGAAGTCAAATATTAAGATGAGGAGTGTTTGAAAAGTGATTACATATCTCCAATACACCCAGAGGCGCATATGATGCAGGTTCCAGCAGCATTCGTTACAAACCTGCAGCACATGCTTTCGAACTAACATGCAATATTTTGTCAACAGAGCTGTGCGCCCAGTGCCTAGATCATCAACTTTGCTGCGAACCAGACCTTAGTCACTAATGCCACATGCACCTAATCCACCTGCTCCCTTAATGATTCCAAAACTACACCCATCACCACAGTCTCTTCTTCCAAAAGAACCTGTAACCCAAACTTGCAACAACATGTACTCAGAAGATGACCATGTGGAAGGTGAAGTACATGAGGATATGCCTCAATATAAAGTACCTGAATGGGATGATTATGTAATACTAGTGTTGGCACCTGCTACCCCACAACTGGCGGATTCCCCTATAGATGATATTGGGGGATTTCGCTCCCTGCTAGAGTGAGCATCCAAGAGATTCAGCTTACCAATTACTGTAACACAATCAGAGTGTTTCTTATATGACTTTAAGGAACCTACTCTTAAGACCATACCAATTATTGATTACAACTAACCTGTGAACTGTGGCAGCTGTTTCTGAAGGAGACTTCTCAGTTCGTGGCAATGGTTCCCTGGAAAGACACAACCTAGAAGTCAGCAAGAAATGTTCACTGAAAGAGACCCAAATCCATAGTAATCGGCTGGAGTTCAGAGCAGTAGCCTTAGGTCTACAGTCCTTCTTCCCAAGCATCACACAGTCCTCAGTACCAGTATGCATAGGCATTACAAATACCATGTACTCCACAAACAAGGAGCAACAATATTGCGTCTGCTTTCAGAAGAGGCATGTTGGACTTGGCCCTTTCTGCAGCGTCACCCCCAAACGGTTTGCCTTCACTTCTCCTGTTTTGCTTAATTCATTTTTGTTGGCTTTAGGGATCTGCAATATTTACCAGTAAAGTTGGATTTTAAGTCACAATTCTGAAAATGACAGTTTTAGAAAGTTGGCATTTTCTTGTCCTAACCATTTGGTGCCTGCAGCCTGTTTCCTGTGTCACATGACTAGAAATGCATCTTATGTCCTTAATGCGAGGCTTTGCATAGTGCTGTGTCGGTTCCAATGAGAAGCTGCGAGGGCTGTGATGCGAGGTCCTGCATCGAGTTGTTGTGCTGCATCGGTTCCAATGAGAAGCTGCAAGGTGCTGCGATGCGAGGTCCTGCATCGTGATGCATCATGCTGCGTCGGTTCCAATGAGGACGTTTATCAAGAACTGCGATGCAAGGTCCTGCGTCATACAGTGTTGAGATGCAGCACGCTGCATCGGGTTGCATAATGCAGCATCGGGTTTAAGGAAACCCATAGTTGGGCCAGGAGGAGTAAGCTCTGATGGCAGCCAAAGGTCCAGGACCGGAGGGGCATCACTTGGGGATCAGGACTCACTCCAGCACAGGCCATCAGCAGGACATAGGCAGGTCCAACTGAGTCTGGGCAGCAGGCAGATTGCAGACAGGTCTCTGGAGCTTGTTCTGTCCCCGTAGCTCAGACCAGGAGGCCAGTCAGCTAGGCCTTGGAGTCAATCCGGTGATTCGGGCTTCAAGGAGCAGGTCCAGTCTTCTTTCCTCAGGCAGCAGGGCAATCCTTCTTGCGGCAGGGCAGTCTTTCCAGCAGCAGGGCAGCAGAGTTCTTTCACAAGTCCAGAAGTGATATGAAGAGTGGGTCTGAGAGTCCTAGCTTTATACCTTGTGCTCACTTTGAAGTGGAAGAAACTTCTGTAGTTTTTTCCCCCACAGAGATGTCTGGAATTTCCTGCCCCCCTTCTCTGGTCCCAGGATGTCTGGAGTCACAATGGCCTTGTGTGAAGTTCTTTGCGTATGTGCTGAGGCAGGGTCTTTGAAGTGCAAGTGTGGTAGGTGACAGCTCTGCCCCCTATCAAGTCAGAGATGGCCCATCCTGCCAACATCCAGACCCGCTATTGTGATGCTGTCTGGAAGGAATACCCAAAGGCCAACTGCCACCTATATCTAGTCATGTGACCCAGTCACAGGCTTCAGACACCAAATGGTTAGGACAAGAAAATGCCAACTTTCTAAAAGTGGCATTTTCAGAACTATGACTTTGAAATCTGACTTTACCATTAAAGGGGATTTTAAATTACAATTCCTCAGACACCAAATGTTACTTTGCTACCTGCAGTCTATCAAAAGTTAGCGCATATTAAATTTAATAAGGTAACCCAATGTTATACTATGGGAGAGGTAGGCCTCACAATAGTAAACACAAATTTGTGAGTTTTTCTCTACTAAGACACGTAAATTTTAAAAGTACATGTCCAACGTTTTAATTACAGCACACCCTGCCCTATGGGCTGTTAGTTCCTACCTTAGGGGTTACTTATATGTAATAAAAAGGTGGTTTTAGACTTGCCAAGAGGGTTATATTGCCAAGTCGAACTGGCAGTTTAAAACTGTTAGCAGGCTGCAATAGCAAGCCTGAGACATATTTTAAATGGCTACTTAAGTGGGTGGCACAATAAGTGTTGCAGATCCACTAGTAGTATATAATTTAAAGGCCCTGGGTATATGGTATACCACTTTACTAGGGATTTAAAAGTAAATTAAATATGCCGATTAGGTGTAAGACACTTTTACCATGTTGTAGGGAGGGAGCACAAGCACATTAGCACTGGATAGCAGTGGTTAAAGTGCTCAGAGTCCTAAGGCCAACAAAAGAAATTAAGAAAAATAGGAGGGTGAAGGCAAAAGGTTTGAGTAGTGACCATACAGAGAGGACCAAGTCCAACATCTCCGTTTTAAAGATTTTCCTAAATCCTGCATGTGGGCAGAGATATTGACTGTAGAAGAATTTAATGAAGATACCTTTGATCGAGAATTGGTGTCATAGGTTAGTTATCTTTTTTCTAAAAGCACTTTCAACGTACAGTAATCACCCTGTCTCTTGAAATTCTAAAAGAATTCCCGGCGTTTAATGATACATGCCCCATACAAATCTCAAAGTAGGAGTAGATTTTTGAGTGCTTGCTTCCTTGCATTCCAGTAACATTACAGCATATTTCCTCCAAATGAGTGAGTTATGTTTTCCAGTCTAATCACTCCAGGTTTATGGCGAGTAAATACTTTACAAATTGGATGTCAGAGGAGCTGTACAGTTCTATTTACTAAGAACTGAGGCTCGTAGAAATAGTTATCAGTTTGACACATTAATAAAATTCCCATGTAGAGGAAATATTAATTGTTGAAGGGATATTGTGTGATCTTTGTACCCATTCTTCATTCTCTAAACTAGCTATTGAACTCTGTAGATTTCAGCTCTGCCTTTCATACCTTCCCCATCAATCCTGATACAGTGCTGGTTTGTCTGTGGTTATTGTAATCTGACTTGGGTACAATCCATTGGAACAATCTTTTGAGGCTGGTTACGGTGGGGTATAATATGAACGAGGCAGTGTGGTACTTGCATGTCACTATATTGGTCATGAGAAGGGAAACTCTTTTATTTATTCTTTATTCTGTAGCTACAGTAATATACACGGACAACGCAGCCTTGATAGATCTGACCCCCAAAGTCTGGAAAATTAGTTGATCTGGCTTTAGTTTTATACTGCTAGAAATCAGCTAATAAACACTAAAAATCAAACGGTTTATATTAGAGTGGCTCCTGGCAGGCTTGTAACCATTTGGGATATCATCAGTGTGAATCCGACAGCTGAATGGCTCATTTTAAGGCTGTGTCTTCATGGTTATTTTAACCATGCATGCGCTTGGGAAGTTTGACTGTGGTTATACTGTTTACTATTTGGGTATAGTTGTGCCCCAGATCAGTTCTAGAGTAGAGTTGTGAAGTGACTATTCCATTGAGATCATTAAACTCTCAGAAGGGGGGACATGGTGTGCAATGCTTTCCTTCCCATCAGGGACCCCTATAAAAGTTATGAAGAGTGGGTTGGGCCTCCTTCCCTTTTCGGTTACTGCTGTTAAGAGCTTCATTTTGTTAGGCATATCACATTACAGAAAAGAGTTGTTGACTCTGGCAGGGTCTGCTTTTGTGGAACACCACAAAAGGAAAGTTTATTAATTTAGTATGAACTAGTACTTTCGTATACAGCAAGTAATTTCTGCTGCTGCAATTACATGACATTGAATGTACAAATCTATACATAAAAGTAAGGTTGGGTATGTTTGCAAAGCCCTCTTACTGGGGAATCTATAAAAAAAAAAAGCTAATGAAAAAAGGATGTGCTTGTGTGGGGCAAGGACACTGAACATTATTTCTATGTATCTTTTAACTGTCGGTTGCTTAATGACTGAGTACATGACGTATCTGATAACAGGCATCTCAAGAGAAATAGTTTAAGTTTCTGCAATTTCTTTTGATGTACTGTCTGTGCCAATGTTAACTGATCTTTGCAGTGCTAAACCTAATCTAGCAATGAAATAAATACTAAGGGTCGGATTCACAAAGAGTTTCCTGTGACTTACTCTTATAGTACTCCTTAATTACAGGAGTAAGCTGCAAATTACCATGGCTTACTCCTCAAGTTCGGGCAAGCCATAGTACTACACGAGTAAGTCGCACCTGCTCACACACCAATCTTTGTGAATTGGGCCCATAATTGCGTTTCTCTGCCTTCCATGAAAATAGTATGTTAAATAAGAGATTTATTTTGAGTATTTTATCTACGGTCACAATGATTTTTCTGCAAAGTTAGTTTAGTATAAATAAACGTTACATATAGTCACGGTTTGCATGGTGTCACCAGAATCTTTCAGACTTTGTTCCTCAAACACTTTTGCTGCTTTGGCCATGGGATGTCCTTCAGTTTTGCTTTGTAGTCTCCATGTGCACGATACGGGAATTTGTTGGTTTTATGCAGAAGCATGGAAAATGTGTGTAATTAAAAAAATTCTTCATTGATTCAAATCTGTATTTGTCTATACTTGTGTTTATTTTGTTTGCATAGCTATTTACTGCATACCGTATTTGCTTCCAGATGCTCTTAAGAGATAAAATATATTTGTCAGAGCAACTGTCTCCTTTTAGATGTTATGTATCTAATATTTCTACTGCAAACGTCTTCTGACATGCTAAATTTGAATAGGTCATATGATACATTTCAAGCAATGGACATTGATTTCTTTGACTTTAGTGTACAGGAGACCTATGAAGCAAAACGAAATGAGTTTTTCAGTGAACTGCAGAGGAAAGAAGGAGAAATGAGACAGATGTTTGTGCAGAGAGTCCGAGAGAAAGAAGCAGTAATGAAAGAAGCTGAGCGAGAGGTAAACAACCTGAGGTTTCCTTTGTCTGTGATAACATTTTTATTTGTTGTTTAACTATGTATAACAAGTACTGTAACTACTCTTTTTAGACCTTCCCTTTCCTATTTCGAATGTACATGAAAGTTTAGTCAGACTGGAATTCGCTATCTATATACTATACAGAACAGGCGTTGATGACAAGTCATTTTTCCTTAACACGTACACATTCCAAAGTTTGACTTATATTACTAAACACATTCAGAAAGTATCAAAATACCACAGGCATACGCCCTGAATGAACCTAGCACCTTTCATTTATGCGATACAGATGCTACTGTGAATTCAAACCTGTCGTCCTCATGCTGTCTGTGCAGTACTTTAGGAGTAGAGGTGATATGGTGGGGCTGCACAGAATGGAGAGAAATAGACACACACAGAGGAGAGAAAGGGGAAGATGAAAACTGCCACAGTGCACATAGAGAATGTGGAGAGATGGATCAGAGGTGACTAACAGAAAGATGATGGTAAGATGAGCACTTATTTTGGTTTACCATGGAATCTACACCACTCCTTAACCACATACTTTCTCATACGGTGTACCTTGACACTAAATGCAGTGGAATATCTTACATTCATGAAAACAGTGAACACTTATTGAAATACCAGAATCCTATATTAAAAATATATCACCTTTTCAGGGGGGACATGCAGACAGTCAATCCGCTTATGGGGCACCCATGGCTAAAAGACATTCACATTGACAAGGCCAATAGTTCTGGCATTGCTGAGACCTATTGACTTTGCCAGTGCTTGATGGTTTCTGTCATGTTGTTTCTTGAGGGTAAGTGATTGACTTTGTTTTATAGCCTTGAGTCCTTTTTATTTAATTGCACATCTTAAAATATGTCAGAACTGCCATGCCAATTACACCTCACCCTGGTACTTAGAACCTTACGATCAGCTAAAAGGCTCTGAAAAACAGTAGGGCAGTTCTGGCGCTTAAATTACGCCCCTACCAATATTTCTAAATATCAACATGTTGTGAGTGATTATAAAATGTTAGTTAGACATGACAAGGCCAGGCGTAGAATTTCCTCATTTCCTCCAGCTGCGATTATTTGGGGAGGGGATTTTAATGCCTGCCTGGACATGGAGCTAGATAGGGCAGGTGACAGGGAAGTGCGGCCTAAACGGGCAGCGGAGATACTCACCGGCCTCTTGGATGCTGGACACCTGCGAGATGTGTGGCGCCTTCGGTATCCCGCTGGTCGGGAGAGCACATTTGTATCATCGGTTCATGGGTCCTGGTCCCGTATAGATTTTTGGCTGGTCTCGGAGGAAGTTTGTACCTGGGCGATAGAGGTAAAGCATGAAGCACGCACGCTTTCGGACCACTCTCCGGTGATTCTTGAGCTGCAGGTTCCCACCTGTGAGCGACCGCCGTTCGCGTGGCGTTTATAGCCTACGGAATTGAAGGATCCTGTCTTTAAGCACACGATTGCTGAGGCGATAAAAAATTTCTTCAGGGAAAATGAGGGATCAGTGGATAGTGCTGGGGTATTATGGGAGGCGTTCAAGGTGACTATACGGGGTGTATGCATAGGGGCACAGTCTGGTGTGTTGCGAGATATCAGGTGTCGACTTACCAGCTTGGGGGCGGACATCTCTAAGCTTGAACGTGAATATGAATCTGCTCCTTCTCCGGCAACATTGGCGGAGATACGTACACTTGTTACGGAATATAACGCAACGGTGGATCAGGAGGTGATGCATTGCTCCTGTCGAAGAATTGCTCGGTATTACGGTGAGGGAGGTCGTCCTGGTCGTTCTCTCGCGCAAAAACTGGCGAAGCCACGTTGCCAAGAGCATATCACAGAACTATTGGACATAGATGGCGTGGCCCGCTTCTCGACCACGGAGCTCTGTGACACGGTTTTGCAATTCTATGCCCGACTATACGCGGCAAGGGACTCTCCGATGTCGACAGAGATCGATGCCTATCTGGACGATGTAGCGCTGGGATGGCTCTCCAACTCGCACCACGAGTATCTTACCCAACCATTTGACGTTGAAGACGTCCGATTGGCCATCATGTCCCTGCCGACCTGTAAGGCGGCTGGGATGGATGGACTGCCCAGTGAATTCTGTAAGGCCTATTTCTCGGATCTTGCTCCAGGCTCTTGGAAGTCTTTGCGGAGGCCTACGAGACGGGAGCTTTGCCGCCATCTCTCCGGGAAGCATTACTCGTCACATTATTGAAACCTGATAAACCTCCGAATCAGTGCGAATCACATCGGCCTCTTTCAATTATAAATATAGATGCCAAAATCCTGGCAAAAAATGATCGCCACCAGAATACAGCCGCTGGTCCCGCTATTGGTATTACCTGACCAATCTGGGTTCGTCACGGCGCGCTCCACGACGCACAACCTCCATACTATCTTCTCCACTCTCCATTACTTTGAACCTGACTTTCAAGCTGTCGCGGTGCTGCTCGATGCGGCAAAAGCTTTTGATTCTATACAATGGCCTTATATGTTCACTGTGCTGACTAGGATGGGCTTCCCCCCGTTCTTCTTACATTGGATTCGAGTGCTCTATGAACAACCGGTGGCCCGGGTGAGAGTTAATGGCTGGGTATCGTCGACATTCCCTATAGAAAGGGGCCCCCGACAGGGATGCCCCCTTTCTCCGATATTGTTCTCGCTCGCTTTGGAGCCGCTGGCCTGCAGATTGCGCCAGGGACATGCAGCGGCCGCCTTGCATTTTCGGCAGAGACCGTTGGTGGTTTCCCTTTATGCGGACGACATGTTATTATATGTCCGGGACCCTGTTGTACATTTGCCAGCGTTACTTCGGGAGTATGTGCGGTTTGAGGGATTCTCAGGACTGGGGATAAATTGGTCAAAATCGGTGGTGTTCCCATTGACGGCGCACACGACTGAGGTCGAGTTGGATTATCCTTTGGCATGGACGTCTGACCCCGTGAAATATCTGGGGGTGTGGTTGCATCGGGATCCGGATAGGGTTGTTTCGGAAAATTATGGCCGCGCGATTACACGCATTACCGACTTGGCAGGGCGATGGACTCATCTGCCCCTCTCGTTGGCTGATAGAATAGCGGTGGTAAAGATGGCCTTTCTCCCTAAACTGCTCTATTTTTTTTGTCAATATCCCTATCAAGCTAAACATGGCAATGTTTAAAACGCTACAATTAGCTTTACTCAAGTTTGTTTGGGGCGGGAAGAAGCCTCAGTGCCGATGGGATCTTTTGGTGCAACCTTTTGACCGGGGCGGTTTTGAGGCCCCAGACCTTCGGCTATACTACCTATGTGCTCAGGCGCAGTTTGCGCACTATTGGCACTTCCCCCAGCGTTTTCAGCCACACATCGCTATTGAATCTGATTCGGTATTGCCAATGCCGTTGCAGACTGCGACCCTGTCGGGAGGCTCTGGTGGCCCGAGGACCGAAATAAACCCCGTACTGTGCACGGCGTGGGCTTGGCGGATGCTGGCGAGATGGGCTCAGCTGACTTATCTCTATGCTCCGCTGCTCCCTCTAGCCTCACATCCAGATATATCAGCGGCTCGGGAAAAACCGGCCTTGCGAGTGCTGGCGACGGTGGGTATCTCTAGGATGGGCGACCTTTATGCAAATGGCCGGTTCAGGATGCTGCAAGAGGTACAAAATGGGGCGGATCGTGGTTTCATGTTCGGTTTCACATATGTTAGAGTGCGTCAAGCCATTCAGGCGGCTTATCCGGAGTATCCGGTGGAACCCACTGC
This sequence comes from Calotriton arnoldi, assembly GCA_963921515.1. Classification (NCBI taxonomy): domain Eukaryota; kingdom Metazoa; phylum Chordata; class Amphibia; order Caudata; family Salamandridae; genus Calotriton; species Calotriton arnoldi. Next base: position 385,523 of record CAWUFW010010148.1, read on the forward strand.
TCTACGGGCGTTGCAGGCGATGCTGGCGGGAGAGGGGCGCAGGGGCTTAATTACTAAACTGTACGCTGCTTCCCTACACGAGCGGGAACAGGGAGAGCAACCCTCCCATGCGCGATGGCAGGCGGTGCTGGGAGATATTCTCACACCAGAGGTTTGGACAGAATGTTGTAAACTCACTGGCCGGCTTACGGCAAACTGTAATCTCAGAATCATTCACTTCAAATATCTGCATCAATTATATTATACTCCTTTGCAACTCCATCGATATGGTTTGAGAGAGACTGCTAATTGTGTGCGGTGTGGCATGGTGGATGCGGACTTCATACATGTGGCATGGCTGTGTGCAGGCATATTTGCTTTTTGGTCTGCTGTTGTGAAGATGCTCGCGGATGTGGTACTGGAGCCTGTGCATTGCACTCCGGAAGTGTTTCTGCTTGTTTATGTACATCGCCTCAAACCCTGCAATAGGCGACTTGTGGCAGTATCTACTTTATTCGCAAAAAGAGCGGTAGCACAGTGTTGGGGTGCTAAGACGACCCCTACGGTGAAGAAATGGCTCCGGGACTTGCTTTATTGCAGGAACCAGCTGTTGATATATGAGGAGGAACTGCCTGAAACCTCTCGCCCTAAGGATTTTTGGGCTCCACTTCAGGTATACCTGTTGTCCCGACCAGACTTGCTGTAACTTCCTGGATTGGCTGTACCCCATGTACGTTTGTGCCCATAGATTTCATGTGTGCGCCAGTATATCGTCTTCTGTTCTGCTGCTTCTGTGCTACACCTAGGCCCTGTGTACTCTTGTGCCTACATAGACTACTGGATTCATATAAGAATGTATCGACTGCCATTGTATTCATAGCGTGGTATATATCTGTTTCCTGATATGCAGATTCTGTATAAATGTACTGGACCGTTGCTTTGGCTCTGCCTGGGTTGGGAGGGGGGGGATTGAGGTGGATTATGCTTTTCTTGTTAACTATATCGGCTGCATAGTTGCTGTGATCTGCAATCTTTTTGAACCAATAAACATATTTTTTTTTAAAAAGACATGACAAGGCCAAATATTTGACACATTTTCCATAGCTAGTAATTAATCTAAAGATTGTTAAAATCAAGAAAGGACCCTTCCAGCAGGAGCCATGCTTTTGCTACTTCTCTGCGTTTGTCATTCTCTAATTAGTTCTGCGCAACAGTCTGTCGAGGGATTATTTTGACATTACCTGAAAACATCTGAATGCCTTTTCAGAGAATGACTGCAGCAGGCAAGCTTAACCTCATACTTTCTTTGCTATTCTGGTACAAAAACTAAAATGTACAATCTCCTCTATTATGAAGGTTCTCCCTATGATCTCCCTATTTGTGCTACACACTTGGCACTCAATACTCCTGCATCTGTTCTCACATGCTTCCATAATTCTTCCATACTCTCTTGGTCAATCAATCAATCAATACTTTCTTTATTTGACCGTCAAGGACAATCATAAAAGATGCATGCAAATATTTATGCAGTTTAAAAATCATATAAAACACAGAAAACAGCAAACAGTTTTAAAATATGTCCCCACCTAAAAATTCAGACTTTTACGATAAGACGCAACTGTTTTAAGAAAGCTACCCAGTCTAAAACATACGTCAACACTGGGAAACAATTGTAAACAAGCATTGGCATAGCCAATAGGTCTCGCCTTTGGGACCTTATAAGTGTTTAGTTATCCAGCACAATATCCTTGGTGCAACAACATCAACTGTTGCATGGCTAAACACTTATAAGGTCCCAAATATGCCAATGCTTGTTAAATGGGGGTTCTACATGAAAGGGCGGGACATGTGGCGCTCAGATTAGGAAAGCGCTGAGGCCCTGGCAGTAAGCGCTATACAAAAGGCAGCCTCAAAACAATAACAATATTTACTGGATGTGTACATGTCATTGTGGCGATTCCCCAAAATGTGCCAACCGTATAGAAATCAAATTAGACTATGTTCTAGATATTATCCCTGAAAAGCAAATTTAAGTTGCAAAAGGGGTTCCGTAGTTCATGCTTTTAGTTGGACCTGCGCATCCGATAGTCTGCATTCCTAGATGCAAAAATCTTCAGGGCATGCATGTTTATTTACAGAGCAGTCTACAAATATGATGTGGACTTTTGTGAAATATACATTTCCAGCCAAGACGAAGAGCAAGAGTGCATACACAAGAACGTGCGTTACTTTGACGTCCTTACGTTTTCAAGATACAATGACGTTTAAGAGGACTCGTGCGCAGCGCCCATTGGGTGACACGGACTGTAGACAAACAAGTAGACTCCTTGTAGTTACTTTAGGTCCTTACTGCTATTGTTTCATTGGCTTTCATGAATTCAGACAGTCCCGTTAACCTTAGCTTCAGGCAGAAAATGGGGAAAAGAAAGTGAAAATTGAAAAGAGGGAAAGTCTGGCTAAAACGAGTGGGAGAAAAAAGAGATAAAGAGGGAGAGAAACGAGAGATAAGAAAGGAGGGACGGTGTGTAAAATATGGGGCGGAATGAAAGGAAGAACTGAAGACAAGAGAGAACAAAAAAAGATGAGAGCGGCAGGAGTGAAAGTACAGCAAGAGGAGGAGAATGGAAAAGCAAAAATGAAGATAGGGAAGAAGGAAAGATGGAAAGTGAGACGGGTAGAGAAGGGACAGTGGAGGGAAAAAACGTGTGAGCTCAAGGGTGGAGAAAGGGGAGAACAAGAAATAGGGACACGAATAATAATAAAGAGGAAGGGCGAACATGAAGCTTGCAAGAAATATGGTAGTGGAGATGAAGAATGGGAGAGAAGAAAGCGAGCAAAGTGATTTGATACAATGGGAAGAGCGGCTCAAGATTGTAATTGTATTTACAAAGCGCGTACTACCACTGACGAAGCGATGTGCGAGAGGGGAACGTAAAAGAGAGTCAGAGAGATATGCGAGGAAAGAGAAGAGCGGGACGAGGTGGGCAAGAAGAAAGAATGAAACATGGAAGGGTGGGAGAGACGGGGAGAACGAAAAGAGGTGGGCGAGTGAGAGCTATGAAAGAGAATAAAACGAGGAGTGACGAGAAAGCTGCGAAAGGAAAGTGAATGAAAAGTGCGCTTTAGCTATGGCGAGGAGAAAGAGGAGGGAGTGGGAGATACAACGAAAGGAAAGAAGAAACATTGTGATATGTGTGAAGGGATGTAGAAGGGCCAGAGAATGATCCGAGGAAGGAAAATTATAGAGGGAGAGAAAGGGAGACTGACAGAGACTAAGATACAGAGAAGAGGGAGAAAATGAGGTGAGTGGAGAACAGGAAGGATGAAAGGAGAAAAAAAGGAGTGAATAATGAAACCAGAGAGGTAAAGTGAAAGAGTTTATTTTAAATCGCTGCAATACATTTGAGAGAAAGTTTATTTAAGAACTCTGCAATAGAAGAAGTAAACAAGTGGGCGGGGTGGGGGGAGTGCACGTGCGCACACACAGGAGACAACTCTTGCAGCTGGGCGGGCTTGAGGCTTGAAGAAGTAAACAAGTGGGAGGGGTGGGGGGAGTGCATGTGCGCGCGCGCTAAGCAGCAGCTGTTTGCTCTTTTTCAAAGCACACTCTCGTGCTTGTGGCGCGCCGCTGCGCACTCCCGCAAGCTGTATGCCGCCACAAGCACGAGTATGTGCTTGGAAAAAGAGCTGTACGACGGCTAAAGGTCTCCTAAGCAGCGCGAGACCTAAAAATGAAGGGCAACTCTACATTGTTTAGAATTGTACATCCGAAAATGAGGTAATACAAATTGAGTTCTAGGGGTTTTATAAAATTTACAGAATAAGTTAAAATCCTGTAGAGACTAGGGTGTGGTATTGTAACAAATACATTTTTTCACTTCCAAATCACTAAAATATTCCAGAGGAAAACATAGCATATAACAAATAATACCTGCCCAGAATCGTAGCAACAAAGCTCTCTCCCAGTATTACACACATTAGACAAGTATGCCTCTAAACTAATGTTAGTTTTTAGGGCAACATAATTCCTAACTAAAGGCTTTCTTAATTCCAAAGCCCAAGGGATGTTCCACTCTGAAAGCCATAATAAAAGAGGCCCTAGCATTATAGAATCCTCAAGATAAGGCAAGGACAATTCCTCATGGCAAAAATAATGGGAGGTTGATTGAGGGAGTAAGAGGAGACGCCTACAAAAGCGATTCTCGTCCACTTGAGGTACCTGCCAATCTGCAAAGCCCCATACACCGCTGCAATAACTAACAGTAGGTAGACATTGTTTGACGTATATTTCTAAAAGGGAAGAAATCATCTTGCCTCCACAGCCTATCTCTTGGTCAATGCATACCAGATGTAAACATGCAATCGTTGTCCCCTTACTAAAAAAAACAAATCTGCTGATTTTTCTCTTATAGGTTACTTCCAACTAATATCACTTCAACCTTTCTCTGTCCAGATCTCGGAAAATGAAATTAATCACCAACTTTTAACCTGCTACGCCCTTGCCTTCCTAGATGGTCTCAGACTCTTCACTTATTCATTTGAAGCTGCCAGACACTGGAATTTACTTTCCCCTCATCTTTTCCTTCAGTTTAACTATCTGAAGTTTTGCAAAGCACTAAAGATGGCTTTTGCATCTATCCTCTAATAATTTCTCCTAGGTCTACTGGCATACTCCTTCAGCATCAGGACTCTTTTTACGATAACTTTGCACTATATAGAACAATCTTATACAGACATCTAGCCGCAGATTCCTTATCTTTGAATTTCCCAGGCGGCAGACTGGATCCGGAAGATTTTTCTTCAAGCAAAACCCCAGCGTGCCTGTAGGTGGCATTGGTCGGCTCCGCGTGACGTCGTTGGCGCTGTCCGTGCCGGAAGTGACGTCCGTGTCACCTATTTAGGCGCTACCTCGGCGCGCTGGTGTCAGTTCTTTTCTTTGTGCCAATCTTGCACTGATCCATGAAGAGAGCTACCCTCTGTCACTTTTTGACAGGATTTTTTGACTTTTTGTGGACCCCTTTTTTCTCGGTGTGTAGGAGTCCTGTCTAGGAAGACTTCAGGATTCAAGCCGTGTGGCGCCTGTCACTGCGCCATGTCGGTGACTGACCCGCATTTAGTTTGTTTGTGGTGTCTGGAGCACAACCGTGACTCCAAGTCGGGCTCCGACTGTTGGACCATTGCTCCGAAAGCTTTGAGGGAGCAATCCCTAAAGCTGTTTGCGGCCCAGCAGGTCTTGGTCCCGATCGATAGGAAGGTCCCGGGCTCACTCCAGGAGTCCTAAGTCCTTTTCATCCCACTCATAATCTTCAGGACACTCGGGTAAGAGGCACAAGAAGTCGAAGCATGCTTCGACATATCCCCGTCCATCGGCCAATGTTACTGGGGAGCCTTGGCATTCAAGGCCTCGTTCTTATGATCCTGTGACTGTGTCAGCTTCCTGCCTCCCCACTTTTCCGGGAGCTGGAGCGACCCATGCTCGATCCAAAGAATTTTACGAGGCTATGTGCCTCATTTTTGAGCAGCCTCACCCCTCCGTTGCACTTTCGGGCCCCGTGGGGTCTGATTGGGCTCCATCGAATTCTGCACCAGCGGCTCCAGTGCCCCCCACTGGATCCGGACCGTCGCTGGTCGTGCCATTGCGACCTTCCCCGATGCCGGTCCCGACGCCCACCCTATTCTCATCCCTGACGACCTGGAGCCGGTACCTCGTCGACCAATGCCGAATCCGGTGTCAACAAGACCAACAGGTCATCGGTTGCTTCCTGAGCCTTACTCTGGAGAGCTAGGATTGGGAGAAGAATGGGAGGAGTCTCTGGACCCTCTAGAAGACCAGCCATATGAATAGGACATGGAGTGGTATGAGGAATTGGGGGAAGCCAGCTACCTCTCCAGATACTGCCATGCTTTCTCCCCCCACCGTGGCTACGGAGGAGGGAGCATCTTACTCAATGGTTGTGTGTAGGGTGGCTGAGGTCCTTCACCTCCAGCTACCCTCCGTGGCGGTTAAGGCTAACATCTTGACAGAGGTACTACAGCTGGGAGCTTTTTCTTCTGAACCCTTTCTCCCTTTTAATAAAGCCCTCAAGGACGTCCTTCTGGGAACATGGTCCAAACCCAGCACAGGGGTTCCTGTGAACAGGACACCCGCCCGCTGCCACTGCCCTGCCCCGGGTGACTCAAACTTCCTCACTACCCACCCCAGAGCACTTGGTGGTCCAAGCCTCTACCTCCCAGGGCGCTTTCCCTATTGCTCCTCCCCGACAGGGAATCCAAGAGGCTGGACAGTTGGGGCAAGAACGTTTTTTCTTAAGCCAGTCTTGCATTGCAGTCGGTGAACACCGGATGCTTATTGAGCCATTATTCCCTCACTCTGTGGGTAAAGGTTGCGCAAGTGGTGCCACAGGACCCAGAGGAGGCCTGGGCCATCCTTTCCCAAGCTGTAACAGACGGGAGAGATTGCCATTCGATGTGGCTGAGACACAGCCGACTCGCTGGCCAGAGAGATTTCTAAGACTGTGGCTGTTAGACGCCGCACCTGGCATAGAACATCTAGCTTATTGGGGGATGTCCAGGCTTCGCTCACGGACATGACATTTGATGGCACCCGTCTCTTCGTAGATGAGGCAGACACAGCGCGGGAGCGCTTTAAGGTCTCACAAGCTATGGTCAAGTTCTTGGGACCCTCCGCTGCCTCCCTTCCCCAGTCTGCCTTTCGCTCCTTTCATGGCTATGGAAGGGGCTTTCAACCGCACCACGCCTACCTCAGCCACCGAGCCATGCAAGTTCCACAACCCCTGCGCGGTTGAGGCTGCAGTTGGATCCGACCCTGTGGGTCGGGTAGCCAGAGGTCCGGTCAAGCCCCCCCCCCCCACAAAGGCAGCTTCCGCCTCCAAATCCTCCTAATCTTGCCCTTCAAGAACATGGGCATCCAGTTGGTGGCAGGATCCGCCATCACCTCCACCACTGGCAAACTATTACCTTGGACAGGTGGGATGGTCTCGAAGGGGAGACCATTCCTCCCTCCATGCCTCCATCCTTCGACCGGCTGATAGAGGATCATCTACTTTAGCTCCAGGAGGAAGTCATGGCTCTCTTGGCCAAGGCATCAATAGAGAGGATTCCGGCACCAGAAGTAGACTGTGGTTGCTAGTCCCACTACTTTCTGGTCCCGTAGAAGACAAGACGCTTTGTCCTATCCTAGACCTATGGGCCCTCAACTACTTCCTAAACAAGCATTTGCAATGCAATAGGTCTTGCATTTACGCGAGTTTAAGCTATTGGCATTGTAAATGACGACGCCTTTTATTTATCTGTTTTAAAAACCAAAACATAAATAAAAGGCATTGTCATTTACAATGCCAACAGCGCAAACTCAAGTAAATGCGAGACCTATTGCATTGCAAATACTTGTTACTGCTTCTTTTCAAGCACTTGACCTTTAAGAAAGAAAATGCCCATGCCATGTTTTTAAATACACTAGTATGCTCAATGAGGACTTCGGCAATTTAATTGCCCTGAAGAAGTTACCTTTGAAGTGGAACGAAATGCGTCATTTAGGCATTGAGACCACCTGGTTCTGAGCAGTTGCTTTCCTCAAACCACAACTGGAAAAGGAGTGCCAACCACACCAGTACTGTTAACCAGGAGTACTACCGCTCGCACTACTGTTATCTGTGGGCTTCATGATGTAGATTCCTTAGCACCCGATACTTCACACAAAAGTGAACGTTAACACTGCTTGAGCCTCTGTTACTAAACTGAATGGGTATTTTCTTCTTTACACATTGAAGACCGGAAATAACTTTTTAGCAGTGGGACACAATTGAACTGATCTACATACAGGTTACTTAACCAGGAAGGCAGATCGTACATACTATAGCAAGCTGACAGCTGTGCCATAACCTCACCTCGTCACATCATGTGTGATTATTATCCACTAGCACTCATATTGGAACCTTGTACCTCAATGACCTTACTTCTGTGTACCATTAAGATCGGGTTTGTAATGAAAGTACTTCTCTTTTTCTATAAATATAAGCACTGGTCAAGACGCATTACGGTCTATGTTGCTTAACTGTTTCAAGTTTGGAGTCTCTATCCCCCAACACCACCTTCCTAAGAAGCCTTTGACTGCTCGCCCTCCTTGCCCTGAGAGTGAAGTGTAGAAAGGTTATCCTTGGTGCAGAGTTTACAATGACATAGTAGGTCAGGCCCGGGGACATCATTTGCTAAAGGACCCAAAGGTTAAAGCCCAGAAACCCCTGCATGCCTTGTGGCCCCCAAAAGCCTTTGAAAACATATCATTCTGAAAGGTTCCAAGCAAATGGCTACTTCAGTCAGAAAAAGATTCTCACACGAATTCAAAAGGCTCACTTGACTTCAGTTCCATTACACAATAAAATAAATAGTGCCTAAAAGAGGTGCTGGAATGTCTGTTAGAAGAGGTTTGAGGTATGGCAATAAGGAATGTGGAGATGCGCAGATAACCATGTACGTGTGAATGAAAACCATGCTGGGGGCATATGCTTGGTATATGGCCATTGTTTTTATTTCTATCATTAAACCTCCTACATGGTGCACACCCATTGTGAGATCTGGGAATAGAGAGGTCGAGTATGATTTGCCCAAGATCAAACAATTTGATAGAGTTGGAGACCCGAGATTGTAATGCTTTTCTGTACTGCTTGTTTCAAAAGGCAAGCACTTTGCGTCCATCCTGGTGAAAAGACCACGAGAACGTGCACAGTCTATCCACCCTGTCAAGGTAATATTCAGTCCAGGTTTCTTTTTGCTACAAACTTAATACAACTTTCAGATTCATTCTAAATACTCAGAATCTTGTGTAAAAATGGGAAACAGAACAGTACGTTTTATGGGCGATTGCCTCAGAACATACAACTTATTCAAATGGAGATACCGGGATTAAAACCCACATTTAATACATTTTTATTTCCAGCACATTAGGTAAAGCGGTAAATTGAGGATTAGATGTTCATTATAGTATTGGTGTCTGGCCACCTGAGTGGTTTGCCCACATTGTTAGAGGTACTGTCAATGTGTTTTTTTGTTTTGTTAGTAACACTGCCAACCTGTATCATATCTGCCCCTTTGCCCCCAATATTTTGCTGTAATGGGAAAAAAGGCAGAAGTTGATTGTGGAACATTTTGTTTAGGGTCTGGGGCAATAGGTAGTTATTGGGGAGTATCCATTGTGTACTATATTTAAAAAAAACCTGATTTAGGGGAATAGACCATGGAATTAAACACTAAAAATGCAGTCCGTCATTCATTCTCTACAAAAGTTTTCTGATGTCTGTGCATGCAAAATGCCTCTGCGCTTGCAGTTTTCTGATAAGTGTTAATGGAAAGTTGACACCCCCACCCAATATATCTAAGACATTTCTGCTTGGTCCTTACGGTAATGTCACATTATGGCTCTGTGTCTCTGGGGCACTAAGTTTCCAAGTTTAGTTCGCTCTAACAGTCCATTCTTTTTGGGTGTATTTAACACAGCATCACTGTTTGTGGAGTCCTCACACTTGGCTCTTCACTATGTAGTGTATCTCACTTCTTGAAATCCTCTCGTCCAGTACCTCACTCTCTACCCCTCATTTGAGGCTTTCACAGCCCACTGTTGTCCGATGCATCCTAAAGTTCCTTAAATAGGTGTCCCACATACACATACCCCTTGAGGATGCCTAAAAACATGGTCTTCATGCTTAGTATTAGTAGAAGTGCAATTTCAGACTTGTATTCTTGGTTCATGTCAGTTGGGTTGACACAACTAAAGAAAAATCAGTGATCGATCTGACTATAAACCTATAGTATAGTTCAAAAGACCAAACCTATCAGACTAAATACACTGTTCTGTTTTTCTGTATAACAAATCTATCCTTGCAAATAACAGCAAAAAGAATGGTACATGATTTGTATGTCAGCTAGACAGGGGTGTGGAATTTAATAAAATATCTACTTGTCCGTGGGGCAGGTTGCTTCATAAATCTACTTGTCCTGTAACAAAAGCCACTTGTCCCTTTGGTGCCATGTAGTGCGGCGACAGATTATGGCAGCAATCTCTTTATATAAGAGCTCTGATATAGCCTCTCTGATTATGCCAGGGCTCATACCATAGTAGTGTTTGAATACTTGCAATCCCCTTATGTTGCCACGTTTCCGCAGATCTACATACTGGGGCTGAAGGTAGTGGTAAGCAATAGTTCCAGGGTTAGAATGCCCTTTTGAGTCTGTGCAAACCTACTAACTTGCATGTTTTAACGGTTTTCAACAACTTTTCTCTACTCTTTTCCCATACTGAGAAATGTTGGAAATTTACTCCCGACAATGGCAGACGTAAACCTTCTTCCAGAGTTGGGGGAAAAAGTAGTTGGAGGGAAAGTGAACTTGCAAACATTTAGATTTTCGCATGAACAAATCTACACATGCATATTTGCTCATGCTAAAATGCAGTTCACAAATATTTTCTAGGAGTACTATTTCTTGTCCTACTTCTGTAAATTCTTGGGAATTCATGAAAGCTGTATAGCTGCACTTAATGCAAGGACATATACCATGGGTGCACTTTTGAGACTTTCTTTAATACTTTTTTTTAAAATTTGTTTATTGGCATTTCACAACAAACAGAACTATATTCAACAGGGCCAGACAGTGTGCCCAACATTCCATTTGTAATACATCATTTACATGGCATGATGACGTTATTTTGGCTTATGACATGTGCCCGTAGTCTCCCTCCCCCCTCCCCCCAACTATTCCCAGCTCTCAGCCTCAGTATTCCCTACCATAATCTTGGATGGAGAGTCATTTAAAGCATCCTACAACACATTGTACCCCCCCAGTTTCGTCTCTACTCCTGTGACCAGTATACTCCTCCCTCTCCTTAAGCGACCCCTTCTGAATATTGTCCAACATCATCCCACTAATTGTTCCTCCCCGTCACACCCGCTATGGCGTAGTCGCTGCTCGTTCTTGACGTTCTCTGGCCCATATCACAAACGGCTCCCAAATGTCCCTTGGTCGTGATGCAGAGGGCATCAGCTCCCAATACGTAGTCAGTTGCGAGTGCCCGAACGTGACATCCTTCAGCCAGTCGTCTTTCGATGGAACCCTCCTACTACCCCAATGAATGGCTACTCGCCGTTTAGCGTAGAGTAAGAGCATGGCATGTAGTTTCCTATATTTCACCGGAGTGTTCTTAACATAACCCAGCAACCCCAGCATAGGATCTGGATCCACTTCTATTCCAGTGATGTGTTTTATAATGGTAAAGACAGCATTCCAATACGTCCCCAGTCGTGGGCAGCCCCATGCGACATGCATGAACCCAGCAGGTGCCATGCCGCATTGCCAGCAGTTTTCGTCTTCTTTGAGACCTATATGGTGTAACCGAGTGGGCGTTCTGTAGAATCTATGTAGGAATTTAAAGTGGACAAGCCGGAGTCTGTAATTGGGGGACAGCGCTAAAAGCTGGCTGCAGCAGTACAGCCATTGTTCCTCCGACATCGGGACCTGAAGCTCTTCGTTCCATGCCACCAACGCACAGGGCTGCAATACCGGAACCGACGTCTGCATTTGGTTGTAGATTCTAGTGATAAGCTTGCGTGGGGAAGCAACTGCAAGTACATTTTCAAGAGCTGCCAGTGTCGGCGGGGCACTCGGGAATGTTTCGTGCAGTGACCGGCATGCCAATTTGAGTTTATGGTATGCAAATACTTCGGCAAAGGCCACCGGGCGGTCCTCCACAGCCTCTGGGGCCGATCGGAACAACCCTTCGGGGTATAAATCTTCAAATGACGCCAACTTCATTTTGCGCGCCAGACCTGTTCCAAGCCCGTCTCCGGCGGGGAATAGCATCGGGTTGCTGGCCAGGGAAATAGACGGGGCATATAGCATGGACTCGCCCGCTCTCATCCGTAATTTATGCCAGGCCCAGCGCATAGTTTCCACTGTGTCCACACCCTCCCTCGGGCGCTTGTATGTCCCATATAATGCGACACGCAAGGGCAAAGGCTTAGCCACCTCCGCCTCCACGGCCACATGTGGCTGAAATGGAGTCGGGTGCACCCAATAATGTAAAAATTGGGCTTGTGCGCTCCATGCGTATAGCTGCATGTCCGGTGCTCCCAAACCCCCTTGACGCAGAGGAAGCGTTAGCAACTCCCAGGAGACTCTGGCCTGTCCCCCTGCCCAGGTCAATTAGATCAGTAGTGATCGTAGGGTCTTGAAAAAGGCTTGTGTGAGTATAATTGGTACGTTGACAAATAGGTATAAAAATTTCAGCAACACCACCATTTTAATCAGGGCTATCCTTCCAGCCAGTGAGAGCGGAAGTCTCGCCCAAGCAGTAACCCTCCCTTCAAGCCATGTCATTGCACACCCGTAGTTTAGTCTCCACAACTCTTGCATATCTCTACTGATCCAGATACCCAGACTTTCTTTAATACTTGGGCCCCTAATTTGGTCTGGCGTTGACCATGACCTTTTGCGTTTATTAAAATTCTCTCTCTCTCCCTCTCCCCATATCGGCACACAAAGTAGTTTGGTTCAGTGCCAGTATCTACTGTGGTAGTGTGTGCTTTCTGAGATCAAAAACAATTTTTGCTTTTCCCAATGTTTGTTGTAATGGTGAGGGCCCGGCAGCTCCCATACCAATAAGGTTTTACAAAAACCATGCCGAAACAAGTCTCACATTCACGAAACTGAAAAGCTGACCCCCATTTCAGACCTACTGGTTTACCACTGCTTGTTTATTTTTGTTTCCCATAATCTTATTGAAACTGGTTACACTAATTTTCCATTAGGAATATTTTTGGAAAATAGTAGCATGCATCAACACGTGTTACTAAATGATGCTGCAAAGAAATGGTACCTGAAATTCTACAGTAGTTTAGCGAAATGTTTTTTTTCCTGCTTTCCATTTTTTCATGAACATTTTATTTTGAAAGCAAAGAATCACCAATCTTGCTTTCAAGCTTCTGCAAATATTTGCATCAAATTAGAGAACATTCTGGAAGCATTATACATAGCCTCATGTTGCTAAACTTTGAAAACGTGTGTACACATTTTTATACTGGAACCCTGTCAGTAGTGCAGTCAGAGCTTACAACATTTACTTAGAGCGCTCACCCTAATAATAAAGGCTTTCAATTAATGAACCATAAATACAAGTTTGAACAGCATTAACATTTGGACAAAAATATTACCTTAACTGCAGACAGTGCCCTTCCCTGATCCATAATGTGGTACTGCAAACTGGCAGCCAAAGGGTTTGTGCTGCAGGGGGTTGGGCCTACTTGTCCCAAGGACAAAATACAAATGAAAACTTGTTGCCCTTGACCCCAACAATATGGGCACCGGGCTATAGGAATTCTACATCCCTGGCTAGACCATAAACACCATGATACCTGTGGTATCTGTATGTAGAATAATGTTACTAATAGTGTGAACCATCCTGCTAACTCGAGATTTCATGTAAGTGAATGGGAATGGCATACCAGACTGTAACCCTTGTGGTTAACTACATCACAGCCACTTGGCTCCGATGAATTAGCTTGTTACATGTCCACGAAGCGATTCCACATTTTATTAAGGGCAGTAAGATATATATAGTTATATGTGTAAGGGCTTTGTACATGATGCACTGGAGACAAGCTTGGTAATTCTTATGTCTCATCACTGCAAAATCTTTACACCCAGAGCTCGCAGGTTTCTCAACTCAGTGTGTGAGGAGATGAGTCAGTCCTGTTTTTCTCTTTATCTGGGATTTGTGGTGCATTTGATGCCATTAAAAACAAATCCGGACTGAAAGCCCCAGAATACAAAAAAAAATCCTGGACTGGATGAGCTGGTTGCGCACAGATCTGGGCAAGTTGAAAGCTCTGCACACTTGACTCTTCACTATCACTGAGGGCTTCTATTCAGCCGCTGACTGTGACTGACACATTTGTCCCCACCTCCTACCCCCTCATTGCCTTGGTCGATGCCTAGTAGATCACGAGTGACGTCTCCATCCGGAGGTGGCGCAAGTTCTCTTTCAGCAGTGGGGAGAGCCTTGGTTAGATCTGTTCGCCTGCACAGAGAACGTGCAATGTCAGCAGTTTTGCGTATTGGAGTTTCCAAGGCAGCTCTCGCTCAGAGACTCATTTCGCCTCGAGTGGAACTCGGGCCTCCTGTATGCCTTTCCGCCCATACCATTCCTGCGCAGAGTTCTCAAGAAGATCAGAAACCACTGGGCCCAAGTCATCCTTGTAACTCTGGACTGGGCACAGAGAGTCTGGTATTCGGAGCTTCTGCAAATGAGCATCGATCCTCTGATCAAGCTGCCACTTCGGGAGGCTCTTCTGTCGCAGCAGCAGGGGAGGGTCCTCCACACGAACCTGTCAACTCTACGCCTTCTTGCATGGAGATTGAGCTGCGGCAGTTGATACCTTTCGACCTTCCTCCCGAAGTTTGTAATGTTATTCTGGCAGCCAGGCTTCACTAAGACGGCATACGCCTGCCGGTGGAAGACATTTTATAGTATATTGTACAGAGAAGTATATTGACCCTCTTTCTGCTTCCCTTTCTGATGTTTTACTGTTTATTTTGACTCTTTCCCAGCAGGGCTCTGAGCACCCTCAAACGGTATTTGTCTGCCTTGTTTGCTGTCCTGAGGCTGCCAGACCAATCATCTTTATTTAAGTCACCCACTGCACATAGATTCCTAAAAGGCCTAGTACATATGTTTCCACCTTCTCCCTTCATTATGCCTTTGGTGGGACCTTAATTTGGTTCTCACCTTCCTCATGTGCCCCTCTGCATAATTGCCCCTGCCGGATGCGCACAATAAAAACATCCTTTTTAGTGGCAATTACATCTGCCAGGAGCGTGAGCGAGCTGCAGGCTCTATCGTCCAAGCCTCCCTTTTTGGCAATATTCCCTGACAAGTTGGCGCTCCGCACTAGAGCCTCTTTCCTTCCGAAAGTGGTAACACCTTTCCATGTTGGACAATCTGTCACCCTGCCCACTTTCTACCCTCCTCCACATCCTTCTAAGGAAGAGGAGCGACTCCAACGTCTGAACCCAAAAATTACGCTGTCGTTCTATCTTGGCCGCACGAAAAAGTTCCAGGTGGACGACCAACTGTTCGTGGCATATGTAAATGCAAATAAAGGTCGGGCGGTTCAGAAAACGGCCTTCTCATGATTGGTCGTTCTCTGCATCAAGATCTGCTACGCTTTGGCAAAGAAGCAGCCTCCTGAAGGCTTAAGAGGTCATTCCACCAGAGCTAAAGCTGCTACCACTGCGTTAGCACATGGAGTCCGAGGCCTGGATATCTCAGGCAGCAAAGTGGGCATCCCTGTACACATTTACCAAGCATTACTGCCTGGACAGTCAGGTCCGCAGGGACAGCCATTTACCTGTTCGGCCCTGCAAGACTTTCTAGTGAGAAGCATGTCCGTAGTCCCTCCTCTGGAGATGGTATTGCTTGGGTATCTATTCAAAGGTAAGGAATCTGTGGCTAGATGTCTATCAGATGGACAAGTTACTTACCTTCGGTAATGCCTTATCTGGTAGAGACAGTATCTAGCTGCAGATTCCTTACCTACCCACCCATCCTCCCCTCACTGCAGACAAGTTTCTAGGGTCAAGGTTTTCCCTTTCAGGGTCCTAGTTTTTAAACACACCAATCCCAGTACTCTTCATGGCTCCACGCTTCTGGCATAGAATGTCATGAAAAGTAAGTGACGCCAACACGCCAAGGTGGCAACTATATAGGTGACACAAACGTCCATTCCGGTGCGGATAACGCAGACTACGTCACGTGGAGCTGACTGACGCTACCTGCCAGCGCGCAGGTGTATTGCTCGAAGAAAAATCTTCCAGATCCAGTCTGACACCTGGGAAATTCAAAGGTAAGGAATCTGCATCTAGACACTGAGTCTACCAGATAAGGCGTTGACGAAGGTTAGTAACTTGTCCGTTAAACATAACTTTATTCCACTGGAGACAAAGCATAGCTATGCCTGATCCTACACACCCCACCAGAGTGCATTAGCAGAGTACCAAGGAGGAGGTGGGAATTGGGTGCAATCTCCTGGGTGGTATGTTTATTACCAGAGAAATCTAACACCAGAAGTATTTTATGAGTGTCAGGAGGCTGCTGCTCCTGTGTGCCTGACTCTATACACTGTTCGGTTTTGTTTTATACTTTTGTATCTGGCATGTGTGTGCACCAAGAAGATATCATGCATGCTTCTGGGGCGGTAATGTCCCTGCAGCATATACAGCCATGTACCCTTCAATGAGTGACCCCGCTGCACGTGAATTTTATATTCTGTTTTTTGCCATCCCAGTTATCACGCTAATCTAGTGTGTATTCTGAGGCCTAAGTCTGTACATGGCAATGCCAAGGTCCAGTAATGTTTCTGTGAACTTGAGGAGCACACCAAGTTTGCCTACTTTTTAATGGCATGGGACCACTTTTCATGTCCTAGACTGTTGACATGAAAGACGGTGGCAGTGTTTGCATTTTTGTAAAATAATAGTGCTAACCAGCCCTTTTTCCCGTGTCAGCAAGGAGTGTGGTCTTCTAGCCGCACTTATTAAAAAAAAGTTCTGCTTCAATGTTGCACCCTTGCATTTACCTCCAAGGTGTATGTACAGTGCAGTGTACAGTATGTGTGTGTGAGACATACATGACTGTGAGGCTGCAATGTGGATATTTTTACTGAGACTAGTGGGGTCCATTTTAGATAGCCCCTGGTTTGGCATGGCACAATATGAAGGAGGGATGCTGCTTCTCCAGACAGTGGACAAGGATTTCTAGCATTCTTCAAGCCAGAGTGTGAAGACCCAGACACTGAAGTTAGGGATGATGGAGTTAGAATTACCCCTTGAAATTCAAGGAGGATCTTTTAGCAAGGGAATGTTGATTACATTTTTCTGACCACTGCCATTTGGTACATGCTAGGGGCAGGATATGAGTCAATAAGTTATGTTGTTAAATGTGAGTAAGTTTCTAGGCAGTGCATGCCCTTTTGTCTGTGGCTGATTGCTGCTTCAAGAAGGGTGCTGACAGCAAGTGCAGAGTTTTCACACTTCATTATGCCCATATTTTGGACAATCATACTTGAAGCCAGCCTCATCAGTACTCGCAGAAAGCAGGATGAGCCACAAACTCACACTGGCATGCAATGCTTCCATATGAAGGGTGGTGGATGGTGCCTCATCAACTGGCCGGCCAAGGCTATTTGCGAGCATGCTCAAGTCTTCTAAGCAATTTTCTGGAATAAGTGCGAAACAGAAGTGGGGAGGGAGTTTCATGACACAAAATAGGACAGGATGCTGGCTCACTCAGAAACAGTAACCAGACAGTGGTGGTTTAAATGTATCTAGTTCTATGTTCTGCACAGGGCTTATCTATCACCTGCCAAAATGAATGAATATTTCCCTGAAGTGAGTGCTTATTGCCCCTGCTGTATACAGACAAGCGCAGATCTGCTTAACATGTTGTTGTGCTGCCCTCCTTATCTTATTATTTATTCAACAATAATGACACAATTGAAGCAGGTCACAGAACTCAGCTCATTGCATACTTGGGAGGTCTATGCCCTGGAATCCTTTATGCTCTCAAAAATGAGTAAACCAAACAGCTAGATTCCTTGACCTTGCTTATTGCTTGTAAAATGCACTATAACACTTCATAGGAAGGCCACATTGCCCCCGCGGGTGGCTCTTTGGAGACAGAGAAGTGGAAATACGGAGTCATCGGAAAAATCCTCTCACACAACACTGGTATGAGCACTTAATCAGCCTTCGATCTCTGGCCACCCTAAATACTGTCCTAGTAACAAGAAGGCCACCTTGGCAACTGTGATACAGCCCAACGTCCAGTACATGACCATACCCCAACTTGGTAATATCCTCTTCCCCTTTGCAATGTCCTATTGATGCAGTATCGTTAGCCCTGAGTGATATAAACAGCTACATGTCTTGCTATGACGTATCGTATGTTTGTTGTAATTCTGCCATACTGCAAACTGCTTTTACATTTCTTCAGTCGCACAAGGTGTCTCTCGGAACTTGCTGTCTAATAACCGTGCATTGTTGAATGTCTGCTAAGTTCACATTTTTCCAAATGTTTCATGTTTATTATGCATGCTCTTAATGTATCCTGGCAAAAAGTGTAATGTAATAAGCAAACCAATGTTTAATTCTGGTTAACACTATTTGAACATGCATGAAGTCCATGTATAAATGTGTGCCCTTAAGACCAAAAAATTCTGAAATAGACTTTTTTTTTTTTTTAAGTCAGCACTGTCACAAAGGCTGAGTCTGCACTGCTACAGAAAAATAACATTTGAAAGGAAAATGCCTCAAACTGACCCTGGGACCTTATGCAGTGTATCTACATTCCCCTCTCTTGAAAATATGTATAAAAGAGGTAGTCTAATTACCCCTCTTTTTCAGTTCCAGTTATTCTTGACCAAGAAAGGGGGTGCTCAACATAAAGAGCTGCTGTGCAACCAGGGCTGGTGTCTTCATGACGGCTACTCTTCCAGAAGGATGGGGCATCCCCTGAAGTCTACAGCTTGCTGGAGAAGCTGTGGGTCTCCCTAGCGCTTAGAAGTCTGCCTGCTTGCTCAGAAAGGGAAGGAGAGTGCTTGACCCTGTAGGAGGAGAGACAGCACAGGAGGTGAAGCCCAGCTGTGCCCCCTGATATGTGAAGTCTTAAGAAGCTGGCTATCCAGCGGGAGTGACATCGGGATCAACCTGTGCTGTAAGAGGTCATCCGTTCTCCCACAACCCGGTTCTAGAGATAAACTGTGTGAAGAAGCGTAACTGCATAGCTCTGTGCCAATTGGCATTTACAGTCACAAGACTGATGCTGCCGCAGCCAGCATGTGGCACAACCACAATGGACCCGTTGCTCCTGAAGCAAGACATCTGTCCTGGCCCAGAAGCTTCACCTGCTAGGGATGCCAGGCACAGAGGCTATACTTGTCAAAGACACCTGGCCCAGAGGCCGCACCTGCCACAGATGCCTGGCACAAGAGTCTCATCTCCCAAAGCTCAGCCCTCACCAGTCCCACCTACCAAGGCAACACCTGAAGCGGTCCACAGGAAATTTGACCAACGCTGCAGTTAGAGACATCACCCAAAACATAGACCAGTGTATGCAGATGCACACACCATCTGCCTCCCGCCGGGCCGAGAGCTTTGGCGAGTTGGTAACAGCGGGCATGGCCTACAGAGAATGAGAGACTGTAAACGCCAGCAAAGCCCAACCGCAATACTAAATTAACCTTAGCAGTAAAGAACTTTATGAACTAATTTATCAGTTGCATAAGGGCAACTGCTTAGTAAAACTTGCACCTCTGCCTAATTTTGTCTAAACTCGACTTATGGGAGGGGACTGCCCTAGACACAGGGGCTAACACTGTAGAGCTGGCAGGTGAATGGGATTGGAGGTACTAATAGCCCAGGGGTGAAATCTTTTAAATCCAATATAATCTAATTGTGTAGTATTTCCTACCTCTGTGATATTAAAATTACTAACTAGAGAATAGTATGTGGTTTAGAGAACTTATGTGGGCCCTTTAGAAGGGATCAGCCCTTAGTTTCCAAATTTTTTCATTTGGAGAGTGATCTTTGAAACAGAGGGATTATAGCCATTCCTGCCAGGTTTGAGCGAAGGGGTCAGTTATACCTTCCCTCTATTCTCAGCTATGCCAGCAGTTCTGAATCATGCTCGCCAAAAATGCAAATATCATCTTTGGTGATGATAGGTCATTGAAATTTCCAATTATTTTGAGAACTTTCCTGGATTTTTCCAGTTTTTCTCCTTCGGGATGAATACGTGCTGATGAATCCTCGGAGTCAAAAAAATATGTATTTTAGCTTCTGCTTCATCTGTCTGTGGGGAGGATTTTAGACCGTCCGGCCCAATGGGCATGCTCTTTCAAGAGTCCTTGGCACCACTTACTATTAATAGTTGGAAATCTGAAGGGGATAGTTTTTTGTTGTTTTTTTATATCTTTTTTATTGAGTTTACATTTTAATTTCAACTGATAGACAAATGCTTTTCGTCGGGCCTTTAGACATCAACAATCTCTAAGTATTCATCATGTAAAAAAGAAAAATATCGTTCTATCCATGTGTTTCAGTACATTACTGATATTCAGGGCTCAACAACAAGTCTGTCAAAGATGGGTGTTTGTTCAACATGGCAATTTCTATGTATCAGAATCTAATAGCCGATCGTGTATAAAACATTTACTCATAAAACGTAATAGCAACGAGAGCGTCCAGTAGAGCCAGGCAGGCTATGCGTGTAATGGTCTCAATTATTCTGATGACAGGCAGGTCATACATACATTCAGCGTAAGTTAATGGTCTTGTAGGGGCCAGGTAGGGGTCACAGGAAGGAGTTGTGGGTTTTCGTCCTTAGCTAGGTCTCAGATGGAGGTTGTTTTTATTCATGGTGGTGTTGTGGCTTGTAGGGTTTCAGGAGATCTGAAGGGGATAGTTGGGCTAATTGGTGTATGAAACAGTATTTTATAGTTCAATTGCAGTTGATTTGCAGTGGATCTGGTTTATGTCCTACATTTTCTTTGCAACTGTCTGGTGAAGGAAAATCCTGCAGAACCATCATTATGATGATATTGGTGATCTCAAAGGTCACATTTGCTGAATGGCTACCAGTTGGAGAACAAGTTCAGGTCTGTCCGTGATTCTTACGTTAAGCCTAGTTTTTAGTTGAAACAAGCCTGTGTACTGCAGAGCCTAAAGTTTAGAAAGAAAGCGTACATTGTCCTTCAGTTTTGTGTGAATTCACAGTTGTTGATTTTCACCAAGGAAATCTTTTTTTTATGCTGTCATCGTCCACTTTGGCTCGATGTATCAGATGGATAATGCAGCAGTCTGAAATACACACTGTTACTGAGGAGGACACTTGGGCTCATGGACATTGGTGATGGTTTCAGTGCCTTTTAGTGATAGCCAGATTAAAGGTAATTATCAAGGCCACAAATTTGTCTCCAAATTTTGATGGCTACTTTTACATGCAGTTTCCACTTCTTAAAAATCCTCCTGGGCATCAGACTGGATATGGAATTTTTGCAGCAGCTCCTCTTCGTAGCTAGGTGGTTTTGTGTGACTCCAGCCTCAGCTCCAGACCCTCTTCTGGATATGCACTCACTGAGAAATATAAGACCCTATCCAGCTTGCTGATGGCCCTTCCTGTCCTGTTTATCACACCAGAGGCAGAAATGAGACTGGCACAATAGACTGAATAATGGCATTATACCCCAACAGAACTTCCATTGGACCTTATCAGCAACATCTTCAAGAATATTATTCAAAATAGAGAAGCAGGCAGTGAGGAATCTGACAGTATCCATCATAAAGTTCACTACGGTAGGCAGGTACCCTCTTCTGATGAAAACTTTTACGTGCAAATTTTTATTCGGTATCAAAGCAGTAGCTCCATGGAAGGACTGAGGAGTTGATCATACCAAAAAGTCTTGCAGTATGAACCTGACAAAATGACCATTTATGCAGACTTCAGAGTTGAGGCAATATTGCCTGGTAAAAGTGTGCACCAAAAACCACATCATAGTCTGACAGATGTTCCGAACAAGAAACACGCTTGGCCATGGTGGAAGGCTCTCTACTGCCTGCACTGGGCATTTTCTTAGCAATGGAATAGCACAACATGATGCTTAGGACAATTTATTCTTCCTCTGAACCACATTACCCTTTCTGGCACCTGCAAAATCAAGGAACATCTGGTCATTAACATGATGGTCCCAAGTTCTGTAAGAGTAAAAGCCGACTGCCCGATGAGGCTCCGAGTGATGCAATCTTGTTTCCTTTTTCATAAAGTGTGGAGGAAGAAAGGACACTGGTAGAGCGATCGACTGTCCCGTATGAAACACAGAAACCATCAATGGTATGGAGGAAGCCCTCATCCGAGGTAGTAAATTGTCCACAAAGATCATATTAAGTATTAATGCAAAACAGATGAGCCAAGACACAAACAAACATCAGAATGAGGCTTGAAGCAGAAATGTGTGATTCAAGTTGCAATGAAAGAAGTTCACTAAATGTGGGCTCAAAGAATGAGAGCTTCTGTGAAGCAACAGTGATACTTCTATTCAGCCTTGAAATAGTGATGTGGCAACAGGTCACATGGTTAAAGAAATGTGAAACTAGAAAATGTCCCTTGGGTTGTGGGAATGTAGGGCTAGGTATACTTATAACTTGAACAGGACAGTATTTCCCTATTCCTGCCTGTCCCTGTGCCCCAGCTGATCCGGAGCTCTCGTTCCTGTGGCTCCATTATTCAACTGCCAGCATTGCCGTCCTGCACTCCAACTGAAGACGCCAAGTTCCCGCAAATTCTCCAGCACCGGTTCCCCCATGATAAGCTTGAATTGGTCACAGTGCACGATTCCCGATTCACACAGCAGATGGCAGATTCTCTATACCACAATAAGGCTTCCTGAAATATTGATCTCATACGTTTTCGCTCGTCTTCCCATGCCCTGTGATTGGCCACTCCCTCAGGAGGTAACTAGAACCAGGCTACCTAGGACTAGATAGCTGCTGCTGCAGTCCTCTTCTCAGGCTGCCTGGCAATTGAGGAACATTTTGCAATTAAGTGATCATACTAAATACCACTCCCATCTCCTAGAGGAGGACAATTTGTTTTTGTCCACAAGGACACTAATTGCCATCCCTTGCGCGTTCCTGCTAAGTCTTGAAGGATCGCCTTCCCCTCATACCAGGTACTGGGTGCTCTTGCTCCCATCCTGATGATGACCTTCTATTAAACAAGGTTGAAACACATCGACAACAGACCTATATAGACCCCTAACATATTGCTATAAATTGTTTCTAAAAAAAAAAAAAAAAGGAGTCGTATGTCTTTTTTAATTGTGATGCACTTTGTTTTTATCTCTTCACTCCTCACTGCACCTTTCTTCACTGCAAGCACTGGATCTTTTCTACAAAAACGAGCATATATTTAATTTGCAATCTGTAATGAATAAATGAATTGCAAAAAAATCCTGCCTTTATTGTATGCCTTGGTATTGTATAAGTGTATATACTCTCGGTCTTCTACTACGAGAAGCAAGTTCTTCTTTCTTTTCTCGTTACGGAGATAAAAATCCTAGTGAACCATTGTTTACCTAACATATTGATGCCTGCAGGGGGCATTTTCTTAGCAATTAAATAGCACAACATGATACATAGGACAATTCCTTCTTCCCCTGATCCTTCTTACCCTTTCTGGCATCTGCAAAATTAAGGAATATCTGATCATTAACATTATAGTCCCAAGTTCTGTAAGGGTAAAAGCAGAGAGCTTGATGAGGTTCTGAGTGATGCAATCTCTCTTCCTTCTCCATAAAATGTGGAGAAAGGCAGAACACTGGCAGAGCGATCGAATGTCCCGTATGAAACACAGAAACCATCTATGGTTGGAGGAAGCCCTCATCTGAGGTAGAAATTTGTCCATAGAGATACTATCAGGTATTTCTGCAAAACAGATGAGCCAAGACACACACAAAAATCGGAATGAGGCTTGAGGCAGAAATGTGTGATTTTAATTTGCTATGAAAGAAGTTTGCTAAATGTGGGCTCAGAGAATGAGAGCTTCTGTGAAGAAACATTGAGACTTATATTGGGCTTTAAAATAGTGATCGTGGCAAGAGGTCACATGGTTAAAGAAATGTGAAACTGGAAAATGTCCCTGGAGTTCTGGGAATGTAGAGCTAGATATACTTATAACTAATCATAAAACTCTAATTGCAATTTGCGACCATGTTTTTTGCAAGAAGTAAGGAATTTTACAAACGGAACTGTATACCAATAGGTCATTTCTTAAAATTCTGTTTGAGTGGTTCACACTCCGACCTACTGTATCAGTGTTAATCAGGTTGGTCACAAATTGTGATATCACAGGGATGTGGCCTGCTGAGGTCAGCCACCCTACACTAGACCACTGCCAACTCCCAAACAAACTTTTTTTTATAGATTCATAACAAGAAAGAGGTACTAAGTGGGTGCCTTGTCATTAGCAAATGCATTACGACCCCAACTCTGGAGC
Organism: Calotriton arnoldi; assembly: GCA_963921515.1. NCBI lineage: Eukaryota > Metazoa > Chordata > Amphibia > Caudata > Salamandridae > Calotriton > Calotriton arnoldi. Next base: position 409,617 of record CAWUFW010010148.1, read on the forward strand.
CAAAGAGGTCAGATTACGGTCACAAAGCATTGATACATGTTATACTGATTTGGTATCTGGATGTGACCTCCACACCACATCCCTTCCATGGGGTTGCAGTCTATTTCAGCAGTTGGTAAAAGTTACTGACTTCTACAATGGGATTGTTACATTAAAAAAAAAATGTAACTGTCCCAAATACCAAATAGGAGTGTTTGAAACTATTAAAATGATTAGTATATCTGGCTCTTAATGTTTTTGATAAGACTGGTGTCAGTAGTAAAGATTTTGAGAAAGCATAATCCTTGAGAATCTTAAATTCCCATTTAGAATAGCTAGAAAAAGGATCATTAATGTTACTGCACTTTCCTTTAAATGAAACGTGGGCTTAAAACCTAGTATATAATTTAATTCTGGTCAAACCATTTTTTTAATGTATTCTTTATTTTGCAAAGAGAAAGCTCCCGCAGTGATCTCATCCAAACTGCACCTTATCATTGTTTTAACAGTTGCAGTGCAAATTTGAACACCTCAAGAGACTTCATCAAGATGAAAGACTCAAGTTGGAAGAAAAACGGAAGCAGTTGGAAGATGAGATGATTTTATTCAATAAAAAGAAGATGGCAAATGAATTACTACAGTCCCCAAGTTGTGGAGGGTCCTTCAATACCAGCTTAAAAAAGGATCGTAAAAAGTAAGTCCAAAATAGAGTGGTATTCCTATTTCTCTTTTAATGCCCACAAGCCATCTAATCTTAGTCACATATTTGTCTCTGTTCAGAATCTGGCCTTCGTATCTTTCGACTCCCTCCACTTCCCTTCATCCCTTTCTTCGTACCTAGTCATTACCTTATGCACATTCAAGGACTACCTTGTTGCACAACAAGCATGGCTAAGGTAGAAGTAATAAAGTGAAATGTAAGTTGAGTTGGAACCATTTAATCCATTCAAGCCCTTGCTATACAGCAGTTGTATCGTCATTAGTAAACATAACATGTTTGTAAAAAGCAATTAAGAATCTTTCGCACTGTCTTAGTACTGAAAATTGTTAGATGTTCTCTAAAAATAATGCCAGTGGTACAACAGCCAACAATAGACGTGCTTACCATCACACACATTGTCCTGGCATATGTGGGCATGGAGAACATTAGAAGCTAATATGGTGATTGTCACTACAGCTATGAAGAGTATCTTTAACATAGAGGCAAAGACATAGACTCTACCTGATAAATATAGGAAGGTACTAGAGATGGTAGAACCTTAAGATAGCTGCAGCATCAACATGTGCATGAGCAAGACTAATGGAGAAGTAATGCTCATGCGTTATGAAAGAGCTCAGTTGGGTGATATGTTGACCTGCTCAATACCTGCATCACTAACATAATAAAAGGGCAGAAGGAATTGTCAAAGATGGACAAAATGCAGCAAATAATATGTGTCGGACTCAAGAGACCACTAACATATAGATCCGTATGTTGCTCAGGGAACAAAGTGGAGCTCACTAGTCTCCTTCCCTGTCGACAGTGCTGAACACGTCCAAGACTGCGTTGGGTGCTGACAGTGAAGAGTGGGGAAGGGGTATTTGGATAAGAGAAAGCAGACTCATGCAGATCGTCTCGTCAGATGTAGGTTCTCTCGGATTTTCTGCAGTCTCTCGCGAGTGTTGGCTTTTTTTATACTAAACAAAACACAACATTAATGTTACTATTTGAATTTGTATTACCTTATATTTGCGTGCAGTTTTTTCATTTACTTGGATTTCACATGAATGGTAACATTCTACAGGAAATGAGACATACAGATTTACTCTAGTAACTAATGACTGTGGTGAACAGTCAAAATATCCATGGCACTGTAGTAAACGACAACACAGGACAGAGGCGTCCGGCGCTGGCATGCTGCCCAGTTTCCCGCCGGTGAGTTTTACCCACTATGTTATAACAGGGAAAAACTGCTCAGTCTTAGGCGGCTACCACTATGTCAGTGCAGAGCTGCCGACCTGAGCTTAGAGGCAGACTTTCGATGCAACAAGTGCAACTAGCATCTTCTTCAGGACAGGGAACTCACACCCAAGACCCTCCCTGGTAATAATAAGTGCAAAAATAATAAGAAAACACAGGATATAAAGGCTATCCTTGTAAACTGTCGCTCCATGCAAAAGCATGATTCACACATTTATAATTTACTTTTAGACGAACAGCCAGATCTTTTATTTCTCACTGAGACATGGCTGTCTGAAGCCTCCAACCCCACTATCACCTCGGCCACTTCAGTACGGAGTCCGCTCTGCTGGAAGTGACAGAGTTTATTAGGGGCAAGCTGGACCAGGGAGGCAAGGCCGTCCTGATACTGCTTGATCTGTCAGCGGACTTCGATACGGTCCCTCATGAGAGGCTCCTGACTAGACTTGCAAACATCGGCCTGGGTGGGACCGCCTTAACATGGATGTCCTCCTTTTTGGGTAACAGATCTCGGGACATCTGGCTCCCACCTTTTTCATCCCCGGTTCCGGCCATTAATGTAGGTGTCCCTCCGGTCTCCATTCTCAGCCCTACCCTCTTTAATATTTAACTATCTCCCCTTGCATCTATGGTAGAGGAACAGGGCGCCAAAATTGTTTCCTATGCTGATGACACTCAGCTGATCTTTACATGTGAAAAAGGCTCTGCATTTGACGGGGCAATGATTAGGTCTTGCCTCACTAAGGTTTTCAATTGGCTTAAGGTCAATCAGCTTAAGTGTAATCTGGACAAAACTGAAGTGGTTTTCTTTGGAAAACCGGAAACGCCTGATTGGAGCTCCTGGTGGCCTAAGGATCTGCCGCCCCCACCCGCAGAAAAGGAGAAAGCAAAAAACTTAGGAATTGTTATAGACAAAACACTCTCCATGCGCTCTCAGATCCAAAATCTCACTGGCGCGTGCTTCGACATACTCCGCATGTTAAAAAAAATTCCTGCCACTACTACCGCTGGAGAGCAGAAAGATCGTGGTGCAGGCTCTGGTGACATCAAAGCTTGACTATGTCAACTGCCTGTACCTCGGTCTTCCCAAATCCCTGATCCAGCGTTTACAAGTGGTTCAAAACGCGGCGGCCAGAGCCATCCTAAGACCTAAACCCAGATCTAATATGACAGCTATCCTAAAATCTCTACATTGGCTCCGCATAAAGGAACGGATAGACTTCAAAGCTATGACCATCTTCTTTAAAGCGTTCTAGGGCGTAAGAGCTGGTTACCTAAACAAACGAGTTAATCACTACATTACCTCTAGATCCCTACGATCTTCCAATGCCAACCTGGCCATCGTGTCCAAGATACGCCTTGCCCGTACTGGAGGCAGATCCTTCGGCTTTCTAGGTGCTAGATTGTGGAATAGCCTTCCGGAGTCCTTGAGACTAAACACTGACCTACTTTCCTTCGGAAAGAACCTAAAAACCTGGCTTTTTAATTACTAATTGGGTCTTTTCCACTCATCCTCCTCCCGCTGTTTATGCGCCAGGACACTCTAGCTTGAGTAGCTGTGCGCTCTATCAAATACACTATTTCATTTCACATGAATGGCACAGTACCTTTATTTTGTTAGAGCCAAAAGAATCATCATGAAACTGGTCTTGACCCATTGTCATATAGCAGATGTTAATGCTCCTCAATTTGCAACAACGATAAAAGATAAAGGTTCTCAGAGGATGGCACAAGGCACAGTTGTTACAACACAACTTTAGGCTGTGGCAGAATCCCAGGGGCAGGGGTCAGTACAGGGGCAACAGAACTCCCAAAATACAAACAAGTAATATCAAAGACTCCTTCCAGTTATCATTAACCTAAGGTGTCTGTAGACCGCAGTAGAAGAGGTTGAATAATTCCAAGGGTGAAAGGAAAATCTTTTAGGAGATTCCGCAGTATTCATTTCAAGACATGCTGCAAATAAAAAAACTTGTTGGAGGTGTTCTTAATGTCTGATGTGAAGATCATCTCGACTGGAGAACTAGTACTCGGGAGGGGGGGGGGGGGGGTGGGGAGGAAGAGCTAAGCTCAAGCAGAGGAATAAAGGGGAAGAGCAAAGAGGCTTTTTGATGTAATAGAGGTCCATTCTTCAGTTTGGCTCATTGCTTCCTCAGTGATAGGCCATCTCTGTAGACTTTCTGCTTTCTGGACAGCATAATGGTTAGAGCGATTCTGGATCTCATGGCCCACCCTGCCACATAGAGCGGAAAATAGTCCCTCAGGTTTCTTGGTCCCACTTAATGTACTGTTTTGTTAGCAATTGTTAATTATGCAAAGGTAACCATGACTGTCTTTGGAAATCCAAGCAGTGGGTAAACTTGAGTAATGTGATCCACCAGGTATTATTCAAAATAGCCCTTACCTGATTTTATTCCTGCTCAGCCACATATTGGCATAGTGTTGGTGGAGAATGTACAGTGATTTCCATAGTCCAACCTTAGGTGCACTAACATTCTTATGAGAGCATCAGTGACTTGCGTGTTCAGGAGGTGCTCCTAGCCAGTTACCTTCTATAAGTGCAGGCCTTGGCCGTCTACAGAATCTGCCTGTTTGTACCACTAAATATGTTTGTGAGGCAGAATGAAAGAGGAGGCCCAGAGGAAATATGAAAATCCAGCCCCATCTAATCCCAACATCCTGACTTTAGTATCGGTCCCATTAAACGCAAGCATACATTAGCCCACCTACCTTTTGCTGCTCATCAGGCAGTCTGTAAAGATATATATCTGCTTGTTTCCCATTTCCACCACCAGTTCCTTATCAGTTATGTACATCTAAAAGTTCAAATAATTCATCCTTGAAAACTAAGCCAGTGGGTCCATATTAAATGGGGATTGGGGCAGGACAGAGTCTTGCGGTCACCCAAGTGAACAGTTTAGGGAGCTGAAAAATTGGGACTAGTCCAAAATGTCTGTTTCCGGTCCAAAATATCTGGTTCCTATTTTCTTTAAATGAGCCCAACCATATATTTGGCACACCAAGTCTAGCAACCTCCTGTACACACTTAGTAAGAGAGATTGGTCAATGGTGTTAAGTGTCCTAAAGGACTTCACTAATCAACACTGCCGAGGGTTTCTTCACATCTTGAATAGCTTGCATCACCATAAATAAGTGGTACTCCTTGTTCACCTACTTTTCTACTCAGACACCTCACCCTGACTGGCAACTTTCGTACAGATCCTCCCCAAAACCCCTCCTCCACTGGAATTGGTAGATGACTGTTGGGGTGTCTCTAAGGGAAGTGACTGTCTTTTCCCATCCACAATTCCTCTGCTGTAGGTACTTGTGTGCGTGGGCTTTTTCTTGACTGATCTCTCACTGCTCCGTGTTTACTTCAAGTTCAAAAAACATTATTCAAATACCAAATGTATCCATAAAAGTGCAAAAATGCACACATTAAAAATACATATTATAATGCATAATAAAAACAGTTCATAAAAACGATAAACTGAATTTCAGTGTCCCATCAAATAAGACCAGCAATACATCGGGCATTATTGCTAGTCTACTCAATATTTATAGATCCACAAGCTTGTACTGCTGTTCTCAGAAATGTCCCTAGAGTGAATTATCACTTCATCATCCATAAGTTGAAAGAGTAAAATCTGATAGAGACTTCTAGCTGCAGATTCCTTACCTTTGAATTCCCCAGGCTGGATCCGGAAACGTATGCGTGAGCAGTACCCCTTGCGCGCGCCGTCGGGTGGTTCCATTCGGCTCCGCGTGACATTGTCGGCGTCATTAGCATCAGTTATGACGTTGCGGTCACCTATATAGGCGCCACCCAGGTGCGCTGATGTCAGTTCTTTTCTTTCCGCGCCAGTTAAGCACTTATCCGGGACTGCAGGGACGAGATCGGACGCTTTTTAGACTGTGGTATGTAATACATGGACGTTATTGCCTTGAGAAAGCCACTCGGCCAAGTAGGTGCCACGGGCGAAACACGTGTCGGATGTTTTGCTTTTCTTCCTGTCTGTGAACCTAATCACCTGCACTAAATAAAAGGATTACTAATCGAAAAAATGCTTTCTTGACGACATTTTTAATACTACGAATATGAGTGCATCTTTCCACCTCCTCAAAAGAACCCCGGCAAACATGTTGAACCAGGAGCTCATGGCTGCAGCTCCTTGAGGAGTAAGTGCCAAACACATATTGGGTCCTGCCTCAGATGCGGCCGCCCTTCGAACAGGATCCACCCATTTGCTTACAACCAACTGATCCGGGAAGAGCCACCCCTCTGTCGCTTTTGGGCAGGTTTTTTCGACTTTTTCTCGACCAAAACTTTTTTTGTGGGTCGAGGGATGTCTTCCAGGAAGACAGGATTTAAACTGTGTGGTGCCTGTCACGCCATGTCGGTAACGACCCCCCACCTCGTATGTCTTTGGTGTCACGCATGCAACCATGACTGGAAGTTGTGCTCGGACTGTCGGACCACGGCTCCGAAGGCCTTGCGGTAGCGTGCTATGAAGCTCTTTGCGGCCAGGCAGTCCGCAGCGGCCAGCGAGACTCCGCGGATATCCCGATCGAAGAAGAGGAGGTCGCGGGGCTGCTCCTGGAGCCCCAAGTCCTCTTCCTGCCCCGCGAGGTTCGGGACACTCTGGGAAGAGACACAAGAAAAAGAAGAAGTCTAAGCGGACTTCATCTTCGTCTCGATTGTCATCCATCAATGAATGAGGAAAGGCACACCAAGGCTATAGGCACGGTTCTGCGGAGCTGGAGCCAGGGCCGACTCCGGGCCTCCCTCCATTTCCAGGAGCTGGAGCAACTCCCACTCAAATAAAATAATTTTAGGAGGCAATGCACCACATGTTTGAGTGGGCCCTGTGAGGTCGGAAGTGGCCCCTTTGGATACTACACCATCGGCTCCTGCCACATCGCTGGGGGGGCCTCATGGATCCGACCCTTGATCCGGCACAATGCTGTTCCCAGCGTCGGACCCGAAGTCGGTGCCTTCAGTGCTACCAGCGCCTACCGGCGGTGCCAGCTCCATCCTTAGCCCTGATGAGTCGAATCGGCGTTACTCAACACCGCCTCTGGCACCAGTAGAACCCAGAGGTCATTTTCAGGACTTTTCAGGCACGGGATAGGACTGGGAGTGGTCTATGGACCCTTTAGAACTCCAGGATTTGTCTGTAGATCAGATGGACTGGTGTGAGGAACTTGGGGAGTCCAGTGGACTGGATTCATCCCCAGATACTGGCATGCTCTCTCCGCCAACTGTGGCTACATAGAAGGGGGCTTCTTATTCCATGGTGGTAAGGAGGGCAGCTGAGGTCCTTGGACTGGAGTTGCCCTTCGTGCAGGTGAGGACTAATCTTCTGACCGTAGTGCTTCAGCCTGGGGCTTCCACCTCTGAACCCTTTTGCCCTTTAATGAGGCTCTTACTGATGTCCTTCTAGCTATGTGGTCCAAGCCTAGCACAGGGCTCCTGTGAACAGCACAATTGCACACCGCCATCGCCCCGCTCCGGGCGACCCAAGGTTCCTCAGCTAACACCCCACCCCTGAGAGCTTGGTGGTGCAGGCTTTGACTTCCCATCGCACATTCCCTTCCGTATCCCTCCCCCCCCCTCCCGCCCCGGGAAGGGAATCCGAAAGGCTGGAAACTCTTGGTAAGATGTTTTCTTCCGCAAGCCTGGGATTGTGGTCAGTGAATACCGCATGCTTATTGGGAAGTTTCTCCCACTCCCATTGGGAGACGGTTGCACAAGTGCTGCCACAGGTCCCGGAGGAGGCCCGGGCTGTATTCTTCCAGGCGGTGAAGGACTGAAGAGATGCAGCAAATTTCACCATTAGGTATGGCCTTGTCACAACTGACTCGCTGAGCAGAGGAGTTTTATCGACCGTGGCCTTATGGCGTCACGCCTGGCTAAGAACATTTGGCTTCTCGGGAGATGTCCAGGCTAATTTGATGGGCATGCCCTTTGATGGATCTCATCTCTTTGGAGGGAAGGCGGACTCTGTCTTGGAGCGCTTAAAGGACTCTCGTGCTACAGCCAGAAACTTGGGCCTCTCAGTAACACCCTGTGGCCAGTCTAGCTTTCGCCCCTTTCATGGCAATGGAAGGGGATTACAGCCTCGCCAACTGTATCCCACCACCTCGGAATGGAAGCCAGAAGTAGTCTGCCACCCAGCCCTCGGCAGCCGCAGCCTCCAAGCACTCCTAGTCTGACTCGGCAAGACCATGCTACTCCAGTTGGAGGGAGAATCCATCATCATCTCCTCCACTGGAGGTCCATAACACCGGACAAGTGGGTCTTGCAGATCATTCAGGAGGGCTATTCTCTGTCTTTCCTTTCTTTTCCTCCTCCTGTTCCGCGACTTCAAGAATAGCTTGTGGAGGATCATCTAACTTTACTCCAAGAGGAAGTTACAGCTCTCCTGGCCAAGAGGGCTATAGAGAGGGTCCCGGTTTCAGAAGTAGGCAGTGGTCGCTATCCCACTACTTTTTGATTCCGAAGAAGAACAAAGAGTTATGGCTCATTTTAGATCTTCAGACTGTTAATCTCTTCCTCAAAAAGGAGATGTTCAAGATGCTCACGTTGGCTCAGGTCTTGTCTGCCTTGGACTTGCAGGATGCCTATTTTCACATCCCCTCCTGCCAGCCCACAGGCGTTACCTGCAGTTCAAGGTACGCCACGAGCACTTTCAGTTTACCATGCTAACTTTTGGCCTTACCAGCGCCCCTCTGTTGTTCACCAAGGTGATTACGGTGGTTGCAGCTCATCTGCGCAGGTTAGGGATTTCAGTCTTCCCCCTAGCTCGAAGACTGGCTGTTGAAGGCGTCCTCACCCCAGGCTGTCATCTCCCTCCTTCAGACTACGGCGAACCTCCTGCATTTGCTGGGGTTCTCTATAAACATGCTGAAGTCACACCTGACTCCTTCCCAGATGCTCCCTTTCATCGAAGCTGTTCTGGACACAGTGCAGTTTCAGGCTTATCCTCCCGAACAGCGAGTCCATGATATTCAGGTGATGATACCGATGTTTCAGCCTCTATCCTGGATTTCAGTGAGATTGACTGAGGCTGCTGGGCCTCATGGCTTCCTGCATCCTGTTGGTAAAACACGCCAGATGGCGTATGCGTGCGCTGCAGTGGGACCTGAAATTCCAGTGGGCGCAGCATCAGGGGAATATCTCAGGCATGGTCCAGATCTCGGAGGGAACTGCAAAAGGCCTGCAGTGGTGGCTAACGAACCATGATTGGGTCAGAGGCAGACTCCTCTCCATTCCCCAACCATATCACACAGTAGTGACAGATGCGTTACTCCTGGGAGGGGGCGGCCATCTGGGAGAGGTGGAGATCAGGGGACACTGGTCTCTGGTGGAGTCTCGGCTCCACATCAATTTGTTGGAGCTTCGGGCGATTCGGTTGGCATTGAAAGCATTTCTTCCCTCTATCAAGGGGAAGTTTGTGCAGGTATTCACGGACAACACCACCGCCATGTGGTACTGCAAACAGAGCAGAGTGGGGTTGTGGACGCTTTGTCAAGAGGTCATGCATCTCTGGACCTGGCTGGAACAGCAGGGCATAACCCTGGTGGTTCAACACCTGGCAGGTTCTCTGAATCCCATGTCAGACGAACTCAGCCGTCAATGCTCTAACAGATCATGAATGGCGTCTCCAGTCAGAGGTGGCACAAGGTCTCTTTCAGCAGTGGGAAGAGCCTTGGTTAGATCTGTTCACCTTCGATGTCAGCAATGCCAGCAGTTTTGCGTGCTGGAGTTTCCAAGGCGGCTATTGCTCATGGAGCTCATGCCTACTTTACGCCCATACCACTTCTGCCCATGGTTCTCAAGAAGATCAAGAACAACCGGGCCCAAGTCATTCTTGTGGCTCTGGACTGGGCAAGGAGAGTCTGGTATCCAGAGCTTCGGAAAATGAGCATCGATCCACTGATCAGGCTGCCCCTTCGGGAGGATCTTCTGATGCAGCAGCAGGGGAGGGTTCTCAACCTGAACCTGTCAACTCTCCGATACCATTATTATTTTATTTTATTTTTTTACGGAGTTTTATATAGCGCGAACTTGACTCGAAGGTATCGAGTATCCTAGTGCTTTACATAGCACCAGTTGCGTTACATGAGGACACGTTCATTTTTTTTTTTTTTTTGTTAGGTACGGGGAGATTAAGTGATTTGCCCAGAATCACAGGATGTTCAGCGTCATTGCCGAGGCTCGAACCCGCCCTAGCCATTAGGCCAACTCCTCTCCCCATGCGTGGAGATTGAGCGGCGATAGTTGGCATCTTTCGACCTTCCTCCTGAAGTATGTGAGGTAATTTTGGCTGCCAGGCAGCCCTCCACTAAGACGGTATACACCTACCTTTGGCAAAAGTTTGTAAAATGTTGTACAGAAGCTCTATTGACCCTTTTTCTGCTTCTTTATCTACTATCCTTCTTTCCATTCTTACCCTTGCCTAGCAGGACTCTGCGTTGGGTACTCTCAAGGGTTATCGTTCTGCTCTGTCCAATTTCTTGCGGCTGCCAGACAAACCGTCTTTGTTTAAATTTACTAATGTAAATCGATTTGTAAAAGGGCTTGTACATATGTTTCCACCTATGCCCTTTGTCATGCCTCAGTGAAACCTTAATTTGGTTCTTACTTTCCTTATGTGTGCTCCTTTTGAGTCTTTGCATAATTGTCCCCTCCAGCTGCTTACCATCAAAACAGCCTTTTTGGTGGCAATGTCATCGACCCGGAGGGTGAGTGACTTAAAGGCATTGTCATCCAAGCCTCCCTATATGATGATCTTTGCAGATAAAGTGGTGCTTCGCCCCCAGGCTTCATTCTTGTCAAAGGTGGTGACCCCATTCCATCTGGGTCAATCAATCACACTGCCCACTTTTTTTGCTTCCCCGCATCCCTCTAAGAAGAGGAGCGTCTCCATCGTCTGGACCCAAAAAGAGCGGTGTCATTCTACCTTAACCGCACAAAAGAGTTCCCAATGGACAACCAACACTTTGTGGAGTACGTGGGAGCTAAAAAATGTTGGGCAGTGCAGAAACGGACCATTTCTCATAGGTCATTCTCTGCATTACGATCTGCAACGCCCTGGCTAAGAAGCAGCCCCCTGAGGGCCTACGAGCCCATTACGCCAGGGGGAAGACTGCGACTATGGCGTTGGCTCGGGCGTCCTAGTCCTGGACGTCTGCCAGGCAGCAATGTGGGCTTCTTTGCACACGTTTGCCAAGGTCTACTGCCTGGACAGTCTGGTCTGCAGGGACTGGCATTTTGCCCATTCGGTCCTGCAGGACTTTTTAGCATGAGAAATCTGCAGGCCACCGCCAGGATGGTATGGCTTGGGTATCTATTCAAAGGTAAGGAACCTGCTGCTAGAAGTCTCTATCAGATGAACAAATATGTTGGCACTGTCTATCAATTCCTCTTTGAACCACATATTCAATACATCGCTGGCAACCGGGGAGGTTCCTTCTATGTGGAAAAAGTCCAAAGTTTTACTGTTGCTTAAAAAACCTGCAGCAGACCCCAAGCAAGCAGTAAACTATAGGCCTATCTCCCTTCTCCCCGCTTTCTCTAAAATTCTGGATAAAGAAGTCAACCACCAACTCTCCAGTCATCTGGAAAACAACGGAAAATCCACCCTACTCAATCTGGCTTCCGCCCACAATTTAGCACAGAGACCGCACTCCTCGAAGTAGTAGAGCATGTCCGGAGCACCCTTGATAGGGGAGGAAAAGACATGCTGATACTGCTCGACCTCACTGCGGCGTTTGACACCGTGCCCCACCTTAAGCTGCTCGAGCGCCTTCATGAGATGGGGATCAGACACCTGGCCTTCAACTGGTTAGCATCATTCCTGGACAGACGGACTCAGGAAGTCTGGCTGCCACCTTATACAGCACAAGCCAGACCCCTGTCTGTGGGTGTTCCGCAGGGCTCGGCCCTCAGTTCCCACTCTGTTCAATGTATATCTGACACCCCTTGCTATTCTCATGGAGTCTCTGGGCGTAAAAGTCATCTCGTACGGAGATTACACGCAGCTTCTGTTTACATGCGAGAAAGGCATGGACTTAGACGGGAAGTTGATTTCCTTCTGTCTCACCAAGGTGTTTCAGTGGCTGGAGTTGCACCATCTGAGATGCAACCCAGATAAAACAGAGATCGTGACCTTTGGAGAGGTCCCCCACAAATCTGTGGAAGCCTGTTGGCCGAACAACCTGCCGCACCCTGGCCTCCCTTAAAACTGCTTCAAGAATCTCAGAATCAAATAGATAGCGTCCTCTCCTTCATTCCGCAGATTCAAGCTCTTGCTGGGTCTTGCTTCAGCATGCCCCGCATGCTGAAAATCTTTCTTCAGCTACTGTCTGAGTCTGCTGGCAAAAAGGTAGTGCAGGCCCTGATTGTCTAGATTAGACTATGGGAATGCTCTGTACCTCGGCCTCCCTGACTATCTCTTTAACAGACTACAGGTGGTTCAGACCTCCGCAGCAAGACTGCTGCTCAGACTTCCTCCCAGGTCCCACATGACCCCTCGCCTAAGGGCCCTGCACTGGCTCCCGGTGAAAAAGAGGGTGGCTTTTAAAGCCATGGTCTTCATGCATAAGGCCTTGCACAGGACGGGGGCATCATATCTCAAGAAGAGAATCCGTTCTTATACCCCCGCTTGCACCCTCCGATCTTCCTCGGTGTGCCTGGCTAAGGTGCCCCGCATTGATCGCCTCAGAATGGGGGGGGGGAGATCCTTTTCCTATCTAGGGCCTCTCTTCTGGAATAGACTCCCACTAGATCTTCGGCTTATACACAGCCTTGGTATGTTCAAGAGGAAGCTCAAAACTTGCCTTTTTAACAGATAAATCCACAACTCCTTCCTATGACAGCGCCGGGACACTCTGCCGAGTAGCCATGCGCTTTATAAATTAATATAACATAACAAGTTACTTACCTTCGGTAACACATTATCTGGAAGAGACAGTATCTAGCTGCAGATTCCTTACAGACCCACCCATGCCTCCCCAATCTGCAGACTCATTTACTAGGGCTAAGGATGGTCCCTTTTTCAATGCCCTAGTTTTGACGCACACTCAAAGTCAGTAACTTCATGGCTCTGCGCTTTTGGCATGGAAAAGTGAAAAGTACTGACTTCCGCACGCGTGGGTGGCGCCTATATAGGTGACAGCGGCATCATAACCGACGCTAACTACGCCGTCACGCAGAGCCGAATGGAGCCACCCGACGGCGCGCAGGGGTACTGCTCATGCAAAAGTTTCTGGATCCAGCTTGACGCCTGGGAAATTCAAAGGTAAGGAATCTGCGGCTAGATATTGTCTCTACCAGATAATGTGTCGCAGAATGTAAGTAATTTGTTCTTTGTGGTTTGGGAGAAGGTTCTTTGCTATAGTGGCCTTTCAGAGGGATTGTTGTTCTATCAGGTGTGCTCCTTCCTTCTCTCCCATTGTTTACCCCATCTTTCTCAAAATCTACCCTCATTTTCCCCTCTTTCCTCTTCTCTAACGCTGAGGTGGGTTAAGTTTATTATGTTGAGCTGTGATGCAGTTTAAACGTTTTTATGACGGTCTTGGCACCGACGGGGAGGACTGTCTTTGCAGTGGAGGGCCTCTTTGTCTACAAAGTGTATGCTTTAGGAGGGTGGGGCATACACGACTTGTGTTTTCAATTCGATAAAAATGATTTCAACTTAAACTTGTATCCCTCTTCATTTACGGAGGTGATGCTGTTATTTTTTTGCCCTTACAAATGTTGCTATGAGAAGATTCCATGGCTTTTCCCACTGGTGCTTTGTCTTGTCTTCTTTTTATGTGTCTTTGTCTCTGAGCCATGAAGCCCGTTTTGTATGTCAGCGACTCACAAGTGAAAAATAAATTGTATGAAAGATTTGAACTGTTATAACCGTATGAATCTGGAAATTTGTGCAACCGGTTCAAATAGGATGACCGCTGAAATGCTTAAATAAACCTTTCAGGACCAGATACCTGGTGGGAGAATTAAGGTTGTCACAATGTTTTAATATTTATATCTGATGGAAGTGCATATTAGCTTGTATTCTTAACACCTAGATTCAGCTGTAAAAGGAAAAATTGCGAACCATCGCCATGGCAGAAACCAGCTAATCCGTGCTCTTATTACGCTCAGTACTATGTTAAAAGCCAGTGCAACTCTGCAGACACACATTTTGCGCTCCACACAGTTCAGAGTTCTTAGACCCACAGAAAATTCTTCTTTACCCCAATCCTTTTCTATCGAGGCAATCCTGATCCATACATATAAGCAAGAGCTCACCTTACCCAGTCTTGGAGCAAAATTCCTACTAAATTGTCATATTTGTAGCTGACATTTCATGATACGTTCCAAAAGACAATATAAAGACACCAATACATGGTTGTTTCATGTATAAAGGTACTTTGTGAGGCTGTGACCGAGGAATATTGGCTCAGTGCACTTGTGGGGATGGGGAACCCAACAATTATGACACCCCAAAATTTACCTCAATCAGAACGCCCACAATTCGATGAATCCGAGACTGTGTTAACCCTCAATTTTATAAGGTAAGGCACCTCCCAACACATCAGAAATCAAAAGATACATTCAATTAAGTAAAAAGGCCCACTCAGTAACTGATTTCTGGTTCAGTATAGTAGTTAAAGGGGTATATTACAGAATTCAAAAGTCTGTCAATGCAGAGTAAATGCCATGAAGGCTTTAAGTAAATAAGGCAATACAGAGAAGTGCAAAATTCAAAAATTATTCGACGTCCCAAGTGAGCAGCAAAATCAAGAGAGAAACAGACAGCACCCCTAGCAGCATTCAAATCTCCAGGAATATCTTCTGGCTCGCTCTCAAAATTGAGGGTTTTTATACATTATTTTCACATATTAAATTAACAGAAATGCAGAATCACTGTGGTGTGAACAAATGTATCATTTATTTAGCAAATCAGAGCACAATTATGTTCAACATCATATTGCCTTAGCACTTAAGCTCTATCCAACTACATGAATAACTATTCTGACCCCTCTATGCTAATGTCATCCGGAGATGGTGAACAAACTAGATACATGAACAACAGCAAACTATTATAAATTAATTGGGTACAGTGAACTAGCAGAAGGATCTTGAAAGCAGATACAATTTTGTTAAGATTCATCGACAACAGTATGAACAATGGAAATAAACAAGAGCAAATCTACTTGACTGTGTACTGCATAAATAACAAGCAGTGTTTCTGCAGGGGGAGGCCTGGGGAGGCATCCATTATGAAAAATATGGCTCTAGGCCCAAATTGAGGCCTAGTTAACAAGGGTCAGGAAAATACACTTCTATACATCTTAGGACATTTGTTTACATGACAATAGCACCATATCAGTGTATACATGTGTAGCCGTGTGTAAAACTGCATTTTAGACATTGTTAATATTGCACCAAAAACAAAAAATGCACAACAATCCTTAACACTCTGTAGAGAAATAATTTGGCATGAGCAACTTATTAGGATTTACGACTGATCAGGACAATCTATGTAGAAGCTAAAATATCTGGGTGCTCAGTACATGAAGTCTTCGACATTTAGCCCTAGCTGAGCAATAATGATAGGCAAAAGCGTATTTTGCCATCGAAATTGAGGGTTCTCTAACCACAAGTTAACAAAAAGTTGGTAAAATGTTTGACTGTTGTTTCAATATTTGCTAAAAATTGTGCTTTATATAAATTATAATGCCAGGAAATATTACGAATGTCTAAAATGAAAGATAAAATGTAGGCATAAATCCGGTACATTCAGCCATTTTAACTCTCTAAAATGTACCACTGGGAGTGGAAGGTAATGCCTGTTGGTGCCTGATTCACAGAAAATGGAATAGGCTATTGAACAAAATATGTAGGCTAAAGGGCAAAGATAGGAAGCCAATAAAATGTTACTTAATGCCTGGGTGGGGATGGCTAGCATGTACAACAGAGGTTAGGATCTTGTACTTAATGTGCTTTGGGATTGCACTATGTACGTTTGTGTATTTATTTTGGCATAACTTAGATTTGGCCTAGTTCTATATGTTATGGAGATACATGCGTGTGGATACATTAGCCATTCCAGCAAAATCAATATGCAAATAGAGATTACTTGAATTTGTCTTCGGACCATAAAGTAGTCAATTTGTTTGCAGTACACTGATAGTTTTTTGTTGTATCTTTCTATATTAAAGGTATATTGATAGCTTATGATTACATTTCAAAGTGTTTTTAATCTTTCAGTACTTGAATGCTTACGTTAATTAAATTCTTGTTTTGTTTCTTCCAGCTCTGGTTTCATGTAATACTGAAGACTGATCTTCGATTTATAACTTCTGCATCTGTAATACTATTTTATTTACATTATTCTTCATTATGCTTAATAGTAAAGACTATGGGTATTGCCAATTAAAAATCCCCAAAAGGAACTGACAAATGTACATCATTGCAATCAGTATTTTATATCTTTGGAAACATTTTTGTTCAGCTTCTATTTTACATAGCACTTTGGTGTTGGTATTTGCCTAGTATAGACCCCGCAATGCGTTTTGTACCATGCTGCTGCCTACTTTGCTTACAGAGTTTTAGTTGAGCCGGGAAAAGGAATGCGAAGTGCAGAGAAAGTTCAATTCATGTTTTTCCATAAAGTGCCATTTTTATGTAACCAGTTTTTATAATATCTAAAACGGTTTCTGTAACTAGTGTATAGTCTGAAACATTCCAATGTGAAGTACTCTTGATATTGTTAACCATTTTGGGACAATTTAACCAATCTTTATCTTGAAGAGGCCAGTCTCCACACCACTTTAATAACATTGCAGAGTTTAGTGGTAGTTTTGATGTAACACAAAGCATAAAACAGCTGTGAATTAGCCTACTAGAAAAAAAGGCCGTCAGTGTGCTAGATTTTAAAGTGCATGTTAAACATTCTTTTGACAAATGCAGCTACTTGTGAAATGAGAAAAATGTTTGTCTTCATATGTATGTTTTTCTTCATAAAACGTTAAAAACATTTCATAGGCAGGCATCTGCATCTATAATGCCTGCTGTATCACTTTAAGACTGCAACATGTTTGTGAAGCTTTGGACAATTTTTTACCAAATCATATGCTGCAATGACTAGCTTGTAAACACTGTGCCTTAACGAAAATTGTGTACAGTTCTACATGTATATTTTATAATCAATCTATACCCTTTGACAACTATTAAAAATAAATTATAGTTATTCAAATGCGTCTTGGAATGTTTCCATTTCAATTAATGGATTTACTATTTTCGGAGTAGTCTGCAATATGCTATTCTGTATCGTGATCTTGAGTTTAGTACCTGATAACATGGTTATTTATTACTTTCCACCAATGTAAATCTTTTGCAGTTGTTGGTTCTTTCAGAAAGCTGGTAAGTGTTTATCTAGAGTCTGAGGGTAAAGCGTACTCAAGGGTAAAAGTCAGTCATACTCATCCTTCTAGGAACATAGCAACTTTTAAAGCCTCCTTCTTATTTATTACAGTCGGGAATATGTCATGGCAAAGAATGCTAGGAGAGGGAGTACCTTGATAAAGAATCCCACTCAATGAATGGTCAATTTAATTGAGAAAAAGTGACCAAAAACGTATGGTTTAGATTAGGGTAAGAGTTAGGTTTAGGTTAACAAAACGAATTATGATAATGAGGAGGGTATTGTAAAGGTTAGGTTTAGGTTAATGGGCTCTGTGAGGATTAAGGTAGTGGTTAGGTTTAGGGGAGAAAAATATGTTGTTGTGAGGTCAACTCTTTTAGGGTAATTGTTACCTTAATACTACACGTTAATTAAAATCATTATAGTGGTTTTCTGATTATGGGTCTTCTGATATGGGAATTTTTGTTAAGAATGTGTTTCATGATATAGATTTGTTACAGGTAGTACCAACTCTATTTTGAAAGGTTGCCACTGACCTCAACAAACTGCATTTTCCAATAAGTGCTCGATTTCTCAGTAGTAAAATAAGGTGGGCTACATATAGGAGAGACTGTTACCATAACAACTTTTAATTACCTTGATTAACCTATACAAATATTGTAAATTGTAAATATTAATCTCTTATTTGCTTGCATCTGTTTCCCAACTATGCACAACTCTTCATAGCCATTCTGAATCTGGAAACTATAGTCAGGAGCTACATAATAGAATCTTTTTGATTGATCTAAGTGCACAACCTTGCGGTACCTTCTGGAGCCTCTAATGTGAACATTAGACCATTTTCAGTGTGACCAGCTTTTCTGCAGTTTTTCTGCTTTTGGCTTGTGAGGCTGTAAAGCATACACAATCTAATTGGAGATCTGTTTTTACTTCATCTGCTTATGGCTATTTGTATCTGCTATCAGTTTAGTGGAGGTTGTTAGTTTTTTTCTTTGAGTAAATTATTTTTTAATTCTCTTTTGACAAAGTTTGCATTTTGTGCATTATTTAAAGTGCAATATGCAGATCTACTTCACAAATGTGATACTTCAGTGCCCGCAATCTTAAATCATTCCTGGTCATCCGGAATTTGAATCAAAAGGTGACCTCAGTAAGAAAACCTCTCTACCACCGGAAAGAACAGATGAGAAGATTTCATCCATGTCACACTTCTTTATAGGAGCCCACCCCTGTTCAGCAGTGGCCATTGTCAACATTTGCTGCTGTCCGAATAAGACAAAGATAAAACAATGAGAAATGTTCTGTTTTAAACTTGCTTTTTTTGGTTTGTTTTTGCAACAGAGTCTGACTTTTCGAACACTGCGCTTGAAAGACTCTGACAATTACTGAGATTGCTCCGGAGGACAAGGTATCCCCTGTCACTACACACCAATACTGCCAAAGCTGACAGGGTATTCCGTGGCCCTATCCTGCCCCACAATGTGAACAATCGAACAGAGACAACCAAGTACACAATAAAGATTTGCATGGGTTTCAATAGAAGGTTGCAAAGCCCCCCACCCTTAATACAACACCTTAGTGATGCTAATCCAAACCCTCTAAACCACCCATTCAAATAAATGTGGTTCAGTAATGAAAAATTTGCTAACGGAGAACTGGTGCTGAATGAATTCCAACCGCAGACCTATGCATGACTGCATAAAACACTAATAGGCCAACTAATTGGTAAGTGTTGCACTATACAAACACCCATACTAATTTGCCTACTTTTACTCCTAAATATTTAATACAGTCTTGCCCATTGCACTTCGTGGCATGACTTTGTTACTTTGTCTTATTCAAGTTTACTGGTGATTTCCAAGTACAATAAAAACCACACAGCATCATCCAGATATTTAACCTCTTCACTTCCACAGCATTTTTTCAAAATATGGAGATAATGAATATCCTGACATAAACTTCGCATTTTCTGCTGATGTACTCCCAATACATTTGGTATATTTATTTTTTGTGTTCACGGTTATCATTTATAAACACGCTTTGCTTTTAGTGTTGGTTGTTCGTCTATACAATATCTGATTTGCTTTATTATCATTTGATAGTTTAGCAAAATTCATAAATGTATTCACATAATTTATAACACTTACAGATTTAAGTGAAGGTGCACCAAGATTACTATGTTAATTCTTGCATTTCACATCATTCGATGGGAGACCTGTCCTTTTTTAAAAATATTAGAAAAGAGTATTTAAGCTGATTATGGACAATTAGAAGGCAGAGAAAAATTTGGCAACGTACAAGGAGACAACATCAAGCAAACAGAACATATAAGCACTCTTTCAAAGGCCACAGCCTGGCATCATGAAGCCAGCCTGGCCTTATCAGCTTGCTGAAACACCATAGTTACAGAGCAGAGGGAGACAGCAGCCTTCTTCACACAAAACACTTCTGTTTATCAACTAATATATATACAGGTGAAAGGCCACCTTAGAAACTTGCACAGGCTCTTTTGGTGCTAAACGACTTAGCAAGAGGCACTATCGGAGGGGTCGAAAGATAGCGATATACTCCATCTTTTCATGCAAGAGATTTCTGAATTCTGAGCTACCATTACAATGTTTCAATTCTTATACATATTCTATTTATTTTCATTGCTGTTCTATTCATATTTATAGTTACAACTATACACAGTTTATGCACTAGGATAGGATATTGATTTTAATAACATAAAAATAGCTTTTTTTTTTAATTCTTGGGTGTCTATTCATGTTGAAGAGAGATTTGGAACCTACAAACACCAAATAATCTTGTGAAGTCTCATGAACTGGTCATTACCCAGAACAGATCATCCTCATTTAAAAATAAATTATTGCTTTTTAAACATTACAATCCAGGGAGTATTTTCATAATGTTAACATGCCGCACACTAAAAGTATGTTTATTGTTCATAACCGGGTAGTCTATAACATAGGAATCACCATGTAAATATACCGTTCAGTCTGCATTGCCAGAGTTCACTATCCTCATTTAATGCTTAGCGGATTGTGGACTACAGTCCACCAGGTTTCCGGGCTCTAGTTGGTAAGTTTGCACTTCTGCCTCTGAGGGTTTAGAAAACTTAAATTCAGGACAGTATATTTTGTGTAGAATTACAAAAAAGTATCCGTGTCGCGCAATGTGATGCAGATCTTTGAGTAATCTTGAATGACACACACAAGGCTTTACCAATAGCCGAAATGTCTGTTGTAATATTGGTTTCCTCCGTCAGATCAAGGAGGACGTCTTCTCTACTGTGGATTTGTCAAGTGCTTGCTTAGTAAATGAAGTTCTCCATTTCAGTTTTGATTTCAATGTTTTACAGTGCCTGCAGTGCCTGTTACGATAAGAACAAACTTTAGGGCACCCTTCACACAACATCGGACAGCAAGGGGTTTCCCTGACACCAGGGCTGAAATACGTTTTCTCATAAATGCACATGCTGCATACCACGTTGAACAAGTTTACTCATGGGTGGAGTTTGAAGTCTGCTGCCCCACCTGCAAATATGAACCATAGCATTATCTAGAAATCCTGTTAGGATATCAGTAACACCAAGACTGATTTGGTGGACATTTACCTTATGTAGTACAGAATGCCAGAATGGGTCCCTTATGTAATCCAAGGTCTACCTGGCCTGTATTGACTGGTTATAGTCCACATCCAGATATAGCTAATCCGAATGCTTCAGAATTAAGACAGTTAGTAAATCAGTAATCGACTATATAAAGACGACCCGACAACACATTTTACAGAATATAGTGACTGGAGCATTAGTTCTAGGTCCTGCACATCAACTGCATCCTACAGTGCAGGCAAATGGTTCACAGATGATTAATGCTATCACTGGCAAAGACACTACAAAGCGAAACAATATTCCATTTTGGATTGCTCATAAAACCAATCAGTTGGAAGCTGTTTACCCTCATACAACACCACAACACAAAGGTAGAATGCTGTGTGTGTGTCACACTTCCTATGGTACCACCCATTTAGAGGTATACTATATGGGAAACAGTCTTTAAGAATATTTATACTACTATGCATGGCACAGTGGTGTTGAAACAAATACAGAACTAACACGGAGCTGCCCCGACGGTTGATTTAGGGGTGAAATTGAAAGGTCCTTTTCAAATGGTCTCGGTGATTGTTCTTAGTAACATTCAAGGGGAAGCAGCGGTTCTGGCAGTACACCAGCATCTGGCTGACGTTCCTACTTAAGATCACGAACAAGAGCTTCCTGTAATTATTTTAGCAGTATACACCTCCTGGTGCCAAGATACTTTAGGCGTCAAGCTGCAAACTACATTTCAAAACAAACCATGAGTCTCAGGGTTTCAGTAAAGAAAGGGCTGCACGGAAAAAGCAGAAAGCTTAAACTGCCAGGACTGGATCTAAACCACAATTTGAGGGACCATGATAAATTTAAAAGGCAGATCGGTATCCGTATACTTATAGATGTTCCTGTTCTGTGCAGGATTCTCAGGAGAGTAAAAAAAGGACCAGACGAACTATCGTAAAAATTAGAAATATGTCAGACAGAAAAGGGAAAGAGCTATTAGGCTTAACTGAAACTCATTTCGCCTATAAGGACAGATCTCTGTTGAAACAATTGGGTTTCAATATTTTAACATGTACCTCACAGGCTGTCTCCATATGGGGGGTCGCTATATTGAAATCTAGAAATTTAACAGCTACTGTCCTGCGCACACTAGCTGATCCTAAGGGGAGATGGGCGATAGCTCAGTTGTTGATATCAGGGCGGGAAAGTACGATCTGCGTTGTGTATGGCCCCAATTCTGACTGCCCCGACGTTTTTCACTATCTAAGCTCTGAAATGCTGGGGTGGGTTGGAGATTTGATGGTTATCCAGTATTGGGGTATCTTTCATAGATTCACATGCTTAGAATCATCCCCGCCGACGAGGTGGGAGTCTCGCGGTATAATAAAACATATATTTAATAGTTATAAAAAACATTATACAATAGGCTACTATGGACAATAAAGTCACTACATTAGTCTATCTTAGTCCTTTTGTAAAAAGAACCAAACTTGGAACACAGCCAATCAGGCTGCAGCACCCTCTTAGAACCCTCCACAGAGAGGCAAACCCTCAGATTTTCTACCGCACCTCGTGTGACAGGGAGTCTCCCTGAGCTCTGCTTAGTTTTCTTCACCTTTGGTTGAACTTTGTGAGTAACTATGTCTGATTCTTCTAAGAAAAGCTTGTTTTTGCCCTGTTCTTCATGTGGGAAGAAGAGACTGCATTTTGAAGATCCCCACAAGGAATGCATTTACTGTCTTTATCCTGCCCACAAGGTTAAAGACTGCAGGATTTGTAGAACCTTCCCCTGCCAAGACTTTGAAGGACAGAGAAGGAAGATTGCTGGTTTGGCTGGAAAAATTGAAGGCTACTTCTGATGTCGTTTCAGTTGATGGCAGTGTTAGTCCCCAGGCGTCCACCCCTCTGACCAAAAAGAGGGATAGATCTGAAGATCCCCCTGAGAGACCGAGTAAGACCTTGAAGAAGCCTCACTCTGAGACGGGTCACTCTTCCTCGAAAAAAGAGAAGCTTTCATTCTCTTCAGAGGTGAAATCTGGTGAAAAAGTGAAGATTTCAGTGAAAACTGCCTCAAAACAGCAGAAAACTCATTCTGAGTCTGTCAGGATCCCGTCGACGTCGAAAAAAGCA
Organism: Calotriton arnoldi; assembly: GCA_963921515.1. Lineage (NCBI taxonomy): Eukaryota > Metazoa > Chordata > Amphibia > Caudata > Salamandridae > Calotriton > Calotriton arnoldi. The sequence goes on from CAWUFW010010148.1 coordinate 432,709, forward strand.
TCGTCGATGAAATCTCCTCAGAGGGTGAGTGATTCCTCGTCGTCGACGAAGAACATCCCGTCGTCGACGATCGCTGCGTCGACGACGGTACCGTCGACTATTATATCATCGCCGTCGACGATGCCAATCTCGTCGACGCCTACCTTGTCGTCTACGGGGCACATGCCGTCGACGCTTTCGACGTCGACGATGGTTCAACTCCCGTTGACGGGTCCACCGTCGACAACGATACAGCTCCCGTCGACGGGTCCACCGTCGACGACGATACAGCTCCCGTCGAGTCCACCGTCGACGATGATACTACTTCCGTCAACGAGTCCACCGTCGACGACAACATCGTCGACGATGGGTTTTCCGTCGACGGTAGCTTCTGTTATGGCTATCTCAGCTGGTACTGGCTCACAGTCTATGTACATCTCGTCGACGCTGAAGCGTAAAAGACCTACATCTTTACAGATTACACCAGTTTTGACATCAAAATTATCGTCGTCATTCCCATCTTCAAGAAACTATTACCAGGACGTTTCCCATATTTCACCCTTGCCTCCTAGTCACTATCTGGAGGAGTCAGATGATGATGGACTTTTTAGCCCAGCACGCAACCCTTCTCAACTTCGGATAAAATATCAAGATGAAGATGATGAGGAAGAGTATTATGACCCTTGTGAGTCTCTGCGAGGTCCTCAAGAGACTTCATTTCAGCAGGAACATATGGTACAAATGCCTATTGCCTTGATGCAGGATCTGACTGCTATGTTAAGGGATTATCATGCGCGCTTTCCACCAGCAGCGCCTGTTCCTACACAACCTGCTACGCCTGCGGTTTTGCAGATTGCAGCTCCTTCTGCCCCTATTAATGAACCTCAGGAGGTGTTACTTGCGCAACATTTAGCCCAGGATGATGATGGCGATACTGTGGCTGAAGATGGGGAATTGCCGAACTCACCCAACGGTGGATGAATGGGATAAATACTTGATTCCTATGCCATCCTCACCAGTTCCTCAGGCAGTAGATTCCCCTCCTGAAGATATTGGAGGCTTTCATTCAATCATGGAGAGGGCAGCAACCCGGTTTCATCTTCCTGTATCTGTGAAACAAGCGGATTGTTTCCTTTACGATTTTAAGGACCAGAGTAGGAAGTCTGTACGGTCTATCCCTATAATAGATCATATCTGGGAAGAAGGAACTAAGATAATGAAAACCCCTTTTTCAGTGCCTGCGATTCTCCCTAGAATCGATTAAAAAGTATAAGGTACCGGATAATGCTCCTGCTTGCCTGTCCGGACATCCTAGACCAGATTTCGTTATTGCACAGGCGGCTCAGCGCAAGTCTCGGAATCCATCCATTCCTGTGACAGCACCGCCGGATAAGGATGGGAGGCGCCTTGATAACATTGGTAAGCGTTTCACCACCATGGTGGGTGCTTCAGTTCGTGCTACAAACTCTTTGGCGATTCTAGGGAGATATGACCGCCAGCTATGGTCGGACATATCTCCATACCTCAATTTCTTACCTGATGACAAGAAGCAGGAGGCAAGAAAAATTCTTCTTGAAGGAGAAAGGGCTGCATCAGAAATTATTGATATTTCTATGGACCTAGCATCCTTGGGCTTTCGTCAACTTGCCGGAGCAGCAGTCCTTAGATGTCAGGGATGGTTGAAATCTACCACTTTTCGCCCTGAGGTCCAAACGAAGATTTTGGACATGCCATTTGATGGTGACATGTTATTCGGGAAAGATATTGATGAGGCTTTGCAAGACATAAAAAAGGATACTGACACTGCCAGAGCCCTTGGCACCTTACAATATTGGAAGACTCCTTTCGGGGAGCTAGGGGCAGAGGATCGTATTCCTTTCGTGGTGGCTATCAAAGATACCAAAACCAAGGCAATCAGGGAAGATATAATTATCAACAGCAGCAACATCAGCAGTCCTACAGAAACCCTCCAGCTGCCGCTTATAGGCAGCAGAATAGAAGACGCCAGCCTCAAGGCAGGGATTCTGCTAGAAAGCAGTGACGACTCCTTAGCACCTGCAGCAGATCTGCCACACCTTCGTTACAGGATCCCGAATGTATCCCGACATCTCAACAATTGGAAAAGATTAACCACAGACAAGTGGGTCTTGGATATTCTCAAATTTGGGCATACCCTGGAATTTGTCAGTACCCCTCCTCCTCATCCACCTTTAAAGAAACATCCTCCACATCTTGTTCTTCTCAGGAAGGAAGCAAAGACCATGCTCTCGAAAGGAGCGATGGAAAGAGTGCCTCGCTCTCAGGTGGGGAAGGGGTTTTATTCCCGTTTTTTTTCTAATAAAGAAAAAGTCAGGGGAATGGAGACCTATCCTGGATTTAAGAAAACTGAACAAATATCTTCAAAAGAAATCCTTTCGCATGGTCACGCTTCAAGAAATACTTCAGCTTCTGGACCATGCAGATTTCATGACAACATTGGATCTCCAGGATGCATACTTCCACATCCCCATTCATCCCAAACATCGGAAATTCCTTCGTTTCACTGTGGCAGGTGCTCATTTTCAATTCAAAGTCCTCCCCTTCGGCCTGCCTTCAGCCCCGAGAGTCTTTACGAAGTTCCTGGCCCCTGTGGCGGCTCACCTCCGACTTCAAGGCATACAGTTATTCCCTTATCTGGACGATTGGCTAATAAAGGCTCCTTCCTTTCGACAGGCTTCTCGAGCAACATCCACATGCCTTCAACTATTTCAGTCCCTGGGACTGTCACTGAACATTCAAAAATCAGTTCTTTGTCCTTCTCAAAGAATTCAATTTCTAGGGGCTGTGTTGGATACTATCCAAGACAAAGCATTCTTGTCCGAAGAAAGACAATCACGTCTGATTTCTCTGGCATCAGAACTCCAAAAAAGACGGTTCGCTTCTGTGAGAGTCATCAAATCATTCCTGGGAATACTATCCTCAGCAATTCTGTTGGTACCTCACACCCGTCTAAGGATGAGGCCGATCCAAGAAGAGCTAGACAGTCCATGGCTACAGATCTCGGGGTCGTTCGACGACCTGGTGGAGATAACTCCAGTTATGCGGGAAGCACTGCTTTGGTGGCTGCGCTCCAAGAATGTCTCAATCGGGCTCACATTTCTCCCTTCTGTGCCGGAGTTCATCCTCACTACAAATGCCTCCCTAGAAGGGTGGGGTGCACACCTTCAAGATCTTTGCATAAGAGGAAAGTGGTCCGCTGCAATGGCAAAAATGCATATCAATTTCCTAGAGCTTCGAGCCATTTTCCTGGCGTTGCAGTCTTTTCTCCCAAGGCTTCAAGGGTCAACAGTTATCAGAACCGACAACACCACTTGCATGCATTACTTAAACAAGCATGGAGGTACCCGTTCACACATACTGTCTCAAGAAGCTCAAAGCATTTCGGAATGGCTACTGTCTCACAACATCACAATAAAGGTGGAACATCTGCCGGGAGTTCACAACACTTTAGCGGACACTCTGAGCAGGACTTCGAAGTCATGTCACGAGTGGGAGTTGGATCAATCAGTCGTGGAGCACATATTTCAGATGTGGGGCAAACCAAATCTGGATCTCTTTGCCTCCAAGAACAATCGGAAGTGCCCATTCTTTGCCAGTTGGGAACCGGAGAAGGGTTCGTGGGGGAACGCCTTCATGATGAGATGGACAGGGATCTTTGCTTACGCATTTCCCCCCTTTCCGTTGATCCCAAGACTTCTACGCAAGCTCAAGATGGAACCATGTAGCATGATTCTCATTGCTCCGCGGTGGCCGCGTCAACATTGGTTTACGGAGCTTCTCCTATTGTCCAAACGCAGACCATACCGCCTTCCTGCAGTTCTGACCCTATTATCAATGAGCAAGGGCCAGATTCTTCATCCTCGTCCAGTCCAACTGCATCTTCATGTATGGTTTCTGGATTCACAGAATTCAAGGAGATAGATCTACCTCAGGATTGTAGAGATATCCTTGCTAGAGCAAGAGCGCCTTCTACCTTAAAGACTTATGCTTTGAAATGGAAACGATTCTGTAGCTGGTGCTCTGACAGGGATATACATCCTGTACGTTGCTCTCCAGATAAAGTTCTGCCTGATCTCCTTTCGTTATCCAAGTCTGGTCTTGTGTTTACTTCTGTCAAGTTACATTTAGCGGCCATCTCGACCTACAGACGTTCTGCAGGAGTGCATCCCTTTGCTCTAATCGCTTGATCAAACAGTTTCTAAAAGGGCTGTTCAGAACTTTTCCACCCGTCAAAGCTCCTAATCCAGAATGGAGGCTTAATCTGGTGTTACAGCAACTCATGAAGCACCCATTTGAGCCTGTTCACAAGGCTGACCTCAAATACCTCTCTTGGAAAACGGCACTCCTGGTGGCACTCACCTCTGCTCGGAGAGTTAGTGAAATCCAGGCCTTCACTATCAAGCAACCTTATTTGAAATTCACCAACGATTATGTCCTCCTCAGAACTAATCCAACGTTTATTCCAAAGGTTCCCTCTACATTCCATCTTAACGAGCCTGTTATACTGCGTTCTTTCTTTCCCAATCCGTCTTCCTCTGCTGAAAAGACTTTGCATACCTTGGATGTTAAAAGATGTCTAAAATTTTATATTTCACGTACTGTGTCCATCAAAGTCAGATCAATTGTTTGTTTCTTATGGTGGTCAAAAACCAGGAACAGCGGTTACGAAATCCACTATTGCAAGATGGATTGCATCTACTATCCAATTCTGCCATAATAAAGCTGGACATGCTTTATCTGCGAAACCCAAGGCTCATTCCACAAGGGCAGTGTCCTCATCTACTGCTCTTTTTGCCGGAGTACCTATAGAGAAGATTTGCCATGCTGCGACCTGGAAAACTGTGCACACTTTTACACGGCATTACTGTCTGGATCTGGCGACAGAGGCTGAATCAGCTGTAGGTCAAGCAGTGTTGTGGAACCTTTTTTAAATAAGGTAAGCCTCTGTAAGGAGGTGATTATATCATTACATGTTCACATATACATGGTGTATTGTTTATTCTGTTTTTTCATACAGTGCATCGCATATATGTTTATATATATATATCTTAGGTATATTTATATTGATGCATATGTTATAATGCTTCCCCTGATTTGGGTCAGAATGTTATATTGCATTAGTATTACGAGGTATCTATTGGTTTTCTTATGATACCCACCATCCACTATACAACTAAGGATTTTTTACTGCTAACTATTCTGATTCTAAGCATGTGAATCTATGAAAGATACCCCAATACTGGATAAGAAAACGAGTTACTTACCTGTAACTTTAGTTATCCAGTATTGGTATCTTTCATAGATTCACATGCGATCCACCCTCCCCTCCCGGAGAGGCTTACCTTATTACCTATACATACTACTGTCACTTGTGCTACGAAAATCTGAGGGTTTGCCTCTGTGGAGGGTTCTAAGAGGGTGCTGCAGCCTGATTGGCTGTGTTCCAAGTTTGGTTCTTTTTACAAAAGGACTAAGATAGGCTAATGTAGTGACTTTATTGTCCATAGTAGCCTATTGTATAATATTTTTATAACTATTATATATATGTTTTATTATACCACGAGACTCCCACCTCGTCGGCGGGGATGATTCTAAGCATGTGATTCTATGAAAGATACCAATACTGGATAACTAAAGTTACAGGTAAGTAACTCGTTTTCTTATGGGGGACTTCAACTGCATTATGGACAATAAAATAGATACTACTAATAGTAAAACACGGGCCAGAATGGTTAGGACCCGGGCATTACGTATTCATCAGCTAGATGACGCATGGAGGACACTGTTCCCAAAGCTGCCAGGGTATACGTTCTACTCATCCCCACACAAACAGTACTCTCGCATTGATATGATCTTTACTAAGAGATCACTACTGGAAAAAGCACTTATAGAGGTCTGCCCTAAAATCACATCCGACCACAACCCAGTGATGCGAACACTACAGAAGCAGTTGGGGGCCAGAGAGGCTCATCGAGCCTTTTCATTTCCTCAACACTTACTCAGCAATTCAGAGTATCAGGTGCATATCAGAGTAGTATTGGGGGAGTATTTAAGAAATAACATGGGCACTGCCTCTATCTCGGTGGTATGGGACTGTATGAAAGCCTCCGTCAAGGGGTCCACCCTCCAGTTTATTTTAGGTCAGAATCGGCAGGTAATTCAAGAGGCAGAACAGGATCGTCTAGACTACCTAGATCTGGAACGGCAACATGCAAAAGCGATTGTAGTAAGGGACCCAGTGGAGCAGCCAATATTCCTCCGGCTCCTAGAAGCACGGTCTAAGCTTAATAGAAGGTTAGCAGAGAAGGTTGCAGCTAACTACCACAAGCATAAAACATTGCAGTATGAATATGGGGAGAGGGTTGGCCGGCTGTTGGCTTCTCAGATCTCTGATAGGAAGGCTAGATCCAGTATCAAATGTATCAAAGGAGAGGGTGGTCTGCTCAATTCTCGACCACAGGATATAGTCAAACAGTTTAGATTATTCTACGCCAAACTATATTGCGAGTCAGCCCCTTACAATAATTGCATTCCTCTTGAATACTTACAGGAGAGCCACCTACCATGGCTTGACTCTGCAGAGTCTATCATTGCAAAGAGATATAGAGCTAGCCGAGATGGAGGATGCAATCAAGTCCCTACCATCTGGCAAGGCGGCAGGCGAGGATACTATCCCACTTGAGTTCTATAAAATCTTTAGGGATACTCTGGCACCTGTTTTCATGGAATTGATCGCTTGCATCACCAATGGGGGTGATGCCCCTGCCTCTTGGAGTGTGACTAATATAGTGGTATTCCCCAAGAAGGGAAAACCACTTGACGACAGAGGTTTGTATCGCCCAATATATTTGATTAACTCTGACACCAAAGCTTTTTCAAAAATGTTGGCTTCACGTCTGGCCCCCCTTATCCATCAGCTAGTCTCTGACCAACAGCATGGGTTTGTTCCTGGTAGAGATACCGCGTCCCATATTAATACATCTATTGCAGCCCTTGAGGTATCTGGCAAATCAAACAAACACATAGGGATGATCATGCTCGACGCCGAAAAAGCTTTTGACAGAGTAGCCTGGGAAGCACTTTGGCTCACTATGTCAACATTTGGTCTCTGTTCCCGGTTCATCTCCTTGGTACTGAAACTTTATAAAAACCCGCTAGCAACAGTCAAGCTGATTGGACAGCAAAATGTGCTGATGAAATGCCAAAGGGGTACACGGCAGGGCTGTCCACTTTCTCCCTTACTGTTTGCCCTTTATATCGAGCCTTTTATAAGGCATCTGCTGCAGAACGCAGTGATCTCCCCAGTGTGTCTCAATGATATAGAACTTAAGCTGACTGCGTACGCAGACGATATTGCTGTTTTTTTTTGCCAACCCTATCGCCGCTATAACCGGCAATATTCGAGAGGCTGAACTCTTCGGCTCTTTTTCAGGCTACAAGTTAAATTTAGCCAAGACTCAGACAAACCTAAATCTCCAACCTGAAACACGGCCTACATCTCTAAGGGTTACAAAAATGGCTACATATCTAGGTGTCTGTCTTAGCAGTCAAGTAGAGGATGTTGTCACCTTGAATTATGAGCCGCTTCTTAAAACAGTTGTGGCTAAATTGCGCAGTTGGCATCGGCTTCCCCTCAGCATATTTGGAAGGTGTAACATAATTAAAATGAATATACTGCCTAAATTTCTATATCTATACCGTTCAATTCCCTTGCGGGTCCCATGGTCATTCTTTAAGCGTTTAGACGGCGTCATAGGCAGTTTCATTTGGGGGTATAGACGTGCTAGGAGGACTCTAATGTTCATCAAATTATCTTATAAACAAGGGGGCTTTAAGCTCCCAGACGTCAAGCTTTATTACTGGGCTGCATTTATCGGGCGGATCCAGAGCTTGCTTAACTGGCTCGATGCTGGTCTGTCTAATGATGCTGTATTAGACAATACCTAAAGCGAACCATTCGCCAGTCTCTAGCACCATATTAGAAGGCTGGATTTATTATGTACTAATTTGATGGTCGACTTTGTCATTATGGAAACCATTTCTCTATGTCACAAAATGTCGCACACTGTTTTGTAGGTTCCATGTTCACATGGGGACACTGCACCTTTTGTTTGGATATAACTGTAATGATCTATGTATATAAACTTTCTGAATTTATAAGAATCACGTTGTATATGGTCTTGCTTCTCGTTTAGACATCCACATTACCCCCTTTTTTTGATTGCCACTGTGCGTAATAGTATTATCTATTGCTTATATGTATTTTTCTACAGGAGCCACTGTTTCTGGTATCTGAAAGAAACACGTAGTGATAGATTCCTTACCTTAGAATATCCCCAGGCGTCAGTCTGGATCCGGAAAGTTTTCGTCAGCAGTACCCCTGCGCGTCGGAAGGTGGCGTTGTGCGGCTCCGCATCCGTCGTAGGCGTTGTGATCGCCGGGATGACGTCGTGGCAGCTACTTGGACGCCGCCCTCGCACTCTGACGTCAGTTCTTTCTTTTTCCGCGCCAGCAAGCGCAGATCCGGAGAGAGCGGTACCCCCAGTCTTTTTTGACAGAGTTTTTGGAGATTTTTTGTCTCAGCTTTTTGAGTCGATCGACTCCTGGTGCAGTTAGGGATGCCCGGGTTTAAGTCTTGCGAGGACTGTCATCAGATGATGTCGGTGACGGACCCGCACCGCGTGTCTCTCTTCTGCCTGGGGCGCGACCACGACCCCAAGTCGTGCCCCGACTGCCGGTCCATGGCACCGAAGTCTTTGCGGGAGCGGTCCCGAAAGCTGCTTGAAGCCCGGCAGTCGGCTCCGCGTCGTGAAAGGTCCCGGTCCAGAGGGAGGTGGAGGGACCGAATCGAAGTCTTCGCACTCTGGGTCAGGTAAGACGAAGCGCCAAAAGAAGTCGAATAAACGTAATCGTTCCCCGACTTCCCCTTGCCATTTGTGCGACTTTGCTGAGGGAGCGGGTGGTGCCACCCCCGCGGCTCCGGCGGAGCCTACGCAGTCGCCGGTGACCTACCCGCCCTTCCCTGGTTCATCGGCGACTCCGGCCCAGGTACAGGAATTCCTGTCCGCTATGGCTCGCCTATTTGGGCCGTTGGGCCCCTCCGGTGCGTCTTCGGGGCCCGACTGGGAGTCCACGCCCTTTGATGCCGGTGGCTCCGGCCCCGGCGTTGCCGTCGGCTCCGGCCTCAGCACCGCAGGACTCCTGTGGATCCCGGTCGTCGCCGGTTGACCTCGTGACACCTCCACCGACGTCGACCCCACCGGCACCACGTTTCGCGTCGCCCGGCGCGCCGAATGACGTCGTCCCCGGTTTCAGCCCCGAAGTGGAGACGGTGCCGGAACGGTGTCAACCGGCGCCGATTCCGACGCCGTTTGGGAATCTGTTTCCCTATCTCCATCCTCCTCCTTTTCTGCCTGTACAACAGCATGAGGAGGAAGGGGAGGAGTGGGAGGGGTCTGAGGACCCTCTCGCTGCTCAATGCAAGTATGACCCGGACTGGGCAGAGGAGTTGGGGGATGCCAGTGGTCTGGACACCTCTCCAGACCTTGGCATGCTGTCTCCTCCTACCGTGGCTACGGAGGAGGGTGCTTCTTTTTCTGTGGTGTTGCGTAGGGCAGCCGGGGCTCTCCACCTCGAGCTACCTACTGTGGCCGTCAGGACTAACCTCCTGACGGAAGTGCTTCAGCCAGCAGTCACCTCTGCGGAACCACTGCTGCCCTTTAATGATGCACTTTCGGACTTTCTTTTGGGCTCCTGGTCCAGGCCCAACACAGGGGCTCCTGTGGACAGGAACGTGGCCCGACGCCATCGCCCGGCCCTGGGCGACCCCATCTTCCTCTCCCAACACCCCACCCCTGAGAGCTTGGTTGTCCAAGCCTCCGTTTCCCCAAGGGCATTCCCTCCCCCCCCCCCCCCCCCTGGACAGGGAATCCAAGAGACGATCAGTTTGGGAAGAAGGTTTTTTCTTCCGCCAGTCTAGGGCTGCGGTCTGTGAACACCGCATGCCTCTTGGGCCGTTATTCTCACTCCCTGTGGGATACGGTGGCGCAGGTGCTGCCTCAGTGTCCGGAGGTGGCTCGGACACTACTCTCCCAGGCTATTGCTGAGGGGAGGGATGCAGCCAAGTTCACGATCTGTTGTGGCCTTGACACCGCCGACTCGCTGGGCAGGGCGATTTCCACGACAGTGGTGCTCCGCTGCCACGCCTGGCTGAGGACAATTTGCTTCTCGGGGTATGTCCAAAACACTTTGATGGACATGCCCTTTCATGGCATTCGCCTCTTTGGCAACAAGGCAGACAGTGCTTTGGAGAGATTTAAGGACTCACGGGCTACGGCCAAGTCCTTGGGCCTTTCGGCCACACGGCGTCCTCAGCCTTCTGCCTTTCGCTCCTTTCGTGCTCGCGGAAGGGGCAACCCACCACGTTCGCAACAGAGCCACAGGTCGGCGCAACAGTTCACGTGCGGCCGCGGATGCGGGTACCACCGCGGCGGTTCAGGGGGCCAGCGGACGGGTTAGTCCACCACCACTCCAGCCACCACTGCCTCCAAACCTTCCTAGTCCGACTTTTCAGGCCCACCAAATGCCAGTGGGTGGCAGGCTTCGCCATCACCTCCCCCACTTGTGCACCATCACGTCGGACAGGTGGGTTTTACAGATAGTCCGAAGGGGCTACTCCCTCCCCTTCGAGACTACCCCTCCAGCCATGCCACCTCAATACCACTGCATGTGGGGGGATCACTTGGCACTTCTCCAGCAGGAAGTTGTGGCCCTCTTGGCCAAGGGGGCCATAGAGCGCGTTCCAACGCCAGAAGTTGGTCGTGGTTGTTATTCCCACTACTTTCTGATTCCAAAAAAGGACAAGGGCCTGCGTCCTATCTTGGACCTTCGGAACGTCAATCTCTTCCTCCGGAAGGAGAAGTTCAAGATGCTCACACTTGCTCAGGTATTGTCTGCCCTAGACCCACAAGACTGGATGGTAGCGTTGGACTTGCAGGACCCTTACTTTCATATCCCCGTCCTGCCGGCCCACCGGCGTTACCTGCGGTTCACGGTAGGCCACGAGCATTTTCAGTTCACCGTGCTTCCTTTCGGCCTTACCAGCGCCCCTCGGGTGTTCACGAAAGTGATGGCGGTGGTCGCAGCTCATCTGCGCAGATCAGGGGTTTCAGTCTTCCCCTATCTTGACGACTGGTTGTTGAAGGCGGGCTCGCCCCAGGCAGTCGTCTCCCACCTCCAGACTACGGCCGACCTCCTGCATTTGCTGGGGTTCTCCATCTACGTGCCGAAGTCGCACCTGATTCCCTCTCAGAAGCTCCTCTTCATCGGAGCAGTTCTGGACACACCGCAATTTCGGGTCTATCCTCCCGAACAGCGAGTCCGGGATATTTGGGCTATGATTCCAATCTTTCAGCCCTTATCCTGAGTTTCGGTCAGGATGACCTTGAGGCTGCTGGGCCTCATGGCGTCCTGCATCCTGCTGATCAATCATGCCAGATGGCATATGCGGGCTCTGCAGTGGGACCTGAAGTTCCAGTGGGCGCAGCATCAGGGGAATCTGTCTGACTACGTCCAGATCTCGGAGGGCACTGCAAAACAGCGGCAGATCCCTCTCCCTTCCCCAACCGGAGCACACAGTGGTGACGGACGCGTCCCTCCTGGGATGGGGCGGCCACATGGGAGAGGTGGAGATCAGAGGCCTCTGGTCTCCGGCGGAGTCCAAGCTCCATATCAACATTCTGGAGCTCCGGGCGATCCTACTTGCACTCAAAGCATTCCTTCCCTCTGTCAAGGGGAGAGTATTGCAGGTGTTCACAGACAACACCACCGCCATGTGGTACTGCAACAAACAGGGCGGGGTGGGGTCGTGGACCCTATGTCAGCAGGCTCTGCGCCTCTGGACATGGCTGGGACATCAGGGCATTTCCCTGGTGGTTCAACACCTGCCAGGTCCACTGAACGCCAGGGCGGACGAACTCAGCTGCAGGTGCATGATGGATCACGAATGGCGTCTTCACTTGGACGTGGCGCAAGGTCTCTTTCAACAGTGGGGAGAGCCTTGGTTAGATCTATTTGCCACCGAAGAGAACGTGCAATGTCAGCAGTTCTGCGCGTTGGAATTTCCAAGGCGGCACTCGCTCAGCAATGCTTTTCGTCGCGAGTGGAGTTGCGGTCTATTGTACACCTTTCCGCCCATGCCACTTCTACCCAGAGTGCTGAAGAAGATCAGATGCGACCGGGCCCAAGTCATTCTTGTGGCTCTGGACTGGGCTCGAAGAGTTTGGTATCCCGAGCTACTCAGTATGAGCTTGGATCCCCGATCCGACTGCCTCTTCGGGAGGATCTTCTGTCGCAGCAGCAGGGGACGGTCCTCCACCCGAACCTGTCCAGCCTCCACCTCCTTGCGTGGAGATTGAGCGGCGACAGTTGATTCCATTTCACTTGCCTCCCGAAGTCTGTGATGTCATTCTGGCAGCCAGGCGTCCCTCCACTAAATCGGTATACGCCTGCAGGTGGAACAAATTTGTGGCATGGTGCACAGCAAAGACTGTGGATCCACTTTCTGCCCCTCTTTCTGAGGTCCTACTGTTCCTTCTTTCTTTAGCCCAGCAGGGCTCTGCTCTGGGCACTATCAAGGGCTACCTTTCTGCAATTTCAGCCTTTCTTAGGCTACCTGATCAGCCCACTCTTTTCAAGTCCCCTGTTGTAAATAGATTTCTCAAAGGCATTACTCGCGTTTTCCCTCCTATTCCGTTTGTGATGCCACAGTGGGACTTGAATCTGGTTCTTACTTATTTGATGTGCGCTCCCTTTGAGCCGCTTCACAACTGTCCTCTTCTTTTATTAACCTTGAAGACTGCTTTCCTGGTTGCCATCACCTCCGCTAGGCGCGTGAGTGAGCTACAGGCTCTTTCATGTAAACCTCCTTTTCTGTCTGTTCATCCGGACAAGGTTGTGCTACGCACACGTCCATCCTTTTTGCCAAAGGTTGTTACTGCCTTCCATATCGGGCAAACTATCACCTTGCCCACTTTCTTTCCGCCTCCGCACCCTTCCAGAGAGGAAGAGAGGCTCCACCGTCTGGACCCAAAACGTGCGATCTCATTTTATCTCAACCTCACACAACAGTTCCGGGTGGATGACCAGCTCTTTGTTGGCTACGTAGGCGCCAAGAAAGGCTGGGCTGTACACAAGAGGACTATCTCCCGCTGGGTTGTCTTGTGTATAAAAGCCTGCTATTCTCTGGCTAAAAAGGAGCCTCCGGTGGGGCTGCGCGCCCATTCTACCAGGGCAACGGCAGCTACTACTGCATTGGGACGTGGTGTCCCCCTGCAAGACATCTGTCAGACAGCCACGTGGGCCTCGCTGCACACTTTTACTAGGCATTATTGCCTTGGCAGCCAAGTCCGGAGAGACGGCTTCTTTGGCCGTTCTGTTCTCCGTGACTTTCTGGTGTGATCTTGGTTCGCAGACCCACCACCGGGGTTGGTATTGCTGGGGTATCTATTCTAAGGTAAGGAATCTATCACTACGTGTTTCTTTCAGATGAACAAGTTACTTACCTTCGGTAACGATATATCTGTAAGAAACATTAGTAGTGATAGATTCCTTACCGCCCCACCCATCCTCCCCGTTCTGCGAACTGATTTCTAGGGTTAAGGTCATCCCTTTCAGGGCCCTAGTTTCAATGCACCAATGGTCAGTATCTTGCATGGCTCTGCGTTCCTGGTGCGGAAAGTCGTGTACAGAACTGACGTCAGCGCGCGAGGGCTGCGTCTAAGTAGCTGCCGCGACGTCATCCTGGCGATCACGACGCCTACGACGGACGCGGAGCCGCACGATGCCACCTTCCGATGCGCAGGGGTACTGCTGATGAAAACTTTCCGGATCCAGACTGACGCCTGGGGATATTCTAAGGTAAGGAATCTATCACTACTAATGTTTCTTACAGATATATCGTTACCGAAGGTAAGTAACTTGTTCTATAGGTCCGACTTCACTGTCCTACCAGCTAGCTTGTGGACCGTCCATCAGGTTCACACTATACAAGGCCTCTGACCCTAACTACTACAAGCGTGTCAGATTCAATGTAGTCAAGGATATCACTAGGATTTGGCAAGATATCTGTAAGGCATATTCTTTGCCCTCATTGCATCAGTTCATGGTGTTATGGGGCAATCCAACGCTTCCCGATATAGTTCAGGATCATGTCGGAAGAGTCTGGCAGCGAACCGATTAGGACAATTGTATGATGGATGGGGTTTCGATCTTTTGCCGCATTAAAAGATGAGTTTGGGCTCCCGCATACTACCTTTTTAAAATATTTACAAGTAAGGGACTATTTCTTACTGGGACAGAGGCTATCAGATATGCCATGCCTTTTGAAAATACTGTCAGAAATATATGTGAGCTCCGACAGAGGCGCTATCAGCGCAGCTTATCAGAAATTTCTAGCAGTAGCTCACGATGATAGCCTGCAGATTTCCGTAAAATTAAGTTGGCTTCTCAAAACTGATATAACAGAAGTCGAAATACAGGAGGCAATGGGCACATTGGACCGAGTAGTAGCCTCTGTCAATCTGAAATTACAACAGCACCGGACAATCTTCATGTTGTACTACACACTGGAGCTTATCTCCAAGTTCATCCCAACCCTCTGCCAAATCGTATCGCCCAAAATGTCAGCTCTTCGCCGCAGACTTAAGACATATGTTTATTGACTGCCCAAGGCTAAATCAATTTTGGAACGATGTTTCCTCTATCCTTGCACTACACCTCGGCTGTGACTTCCAGCTTACTGAAAAGGAAATCTTTCTTGGGATTAAGCACTGTGTAGCATGTCATGAGAGCTCATTAGACACTATTATCATTGCAAGTGCCCGTTTATGCATCGCAAGAGCCTGGATAAATACTATCAGCCCAAATGCCAATAAAGTCTGGACAGTACTTGGACAGGTATATGAGTCAGAATCAGCTTTAGCAAAGGTCAGAGGTCCCCACTCTTGGTTAAAATTCTGAAGGATTTGGTCTAGCCTGCAATGGGATTGATTTTGTATCCCTATTGTATCCTATGCCCCTTGACGTTTCTCCCCGCTACCTAGCTGTTTTTTTTCTTTTCTTCCTCTTTCTCCGTCTCTTCCCTACACTTCTCGATCAGTCTCTTTTATTTCTTTTTTTCTTTTTCTCCTCTGGCCGTAATTGTGTAATTTTCTGATTTAGAATCATGTGATTATCTTAAACGTGTGTGAATCTTATTCTTCTTTGTCCCTTCAGTACTTTATAGTTTTCTACTTTTGTCATACCAATGGCTATTAAAAAAAGAAAAAGATTTATTTTTTTACTTTTATAAAAGTGAAAGAGAGCTGGCACACAAATATTAAGTTCGCATAAAGAAGGAAGAGAAAGGTTCTGACTAAGCTGATTTTAAGAAAAAGGAAGTAGCAGGACTGACAAAGAAAAAACATGCCTCAGAAACTGCATTCTCCCGTCTTCAGCAGTAGAGCTTCTGCATAGTGCAGCAGAACTAAATAAAGTTTGCCAGACTCTCGATGAGCATCTCGTCATGACAACAAATAAAGAGTACTTCCAGGTTAAAACACCGATGGACAAGAAAACTCTCTTGATAGGGGTTACGATTGAATATTGTGCAAAATTATAGTAGTCTTCTGGTCACATTTATCAGATGCCTACAACTTCATCCTTGCAGAGAAGGATTGGTTTCCTATCAATTTTAAGGGTGTCACCTCGAGGTGAGGAGGTAATAGTGTAAGCATATTTCTCGTTAGTAGCTGCGGAACTCAAAATATGCATGCAACTGGGCTTTACAACAAGCTCCAGCATTGTATAGAAACCAAACAGGAGGGACAAAGGATCAGTTCCACATGTGATTCCCTAAAATACCAAGGCTCATTATCCATTTAAGCCAGATGCTAAGTGTGATTTAAGTTAGTTTAGACCAATTACAGTATCAAGGCATAATAGTTTCTTGTCATTCAACCATAAACACTCACCTTTTTCCAGTGATGAAGCCAGATAATTCATATAGAATAGTTTTAGATTACAGAAATCCAAGTGCACACACCCGTACACATGCAGTGGAAAATGCTCACCTGGACTAATGACAAATAAAAAAATACAAAACATTAGATATCTCAAACTGGTTCTTCAGTCATAATATAGTGCCTAAATCACAATATCTAAGAGCCGTCTCATACGGCAGGATCAGTATGCATATATAAGATTGCCCTGGTAGTATAAGAATAGCCTTGAACGCTTTGTTGCAAGAGTAATGGAGATCTTGCAAGATGATCCACGGGTATTCTCATATTGATGACATCTACATCACTGATAATGATTTAATTGAATATTTAGAAAGGGTGAACAAAAAAGTGACATGCCTAATAAGGATACAAAGTAAGTTTGAAAAGATTTTAAATTAAATTTCACAAGGTGATTTTTCCTGCATATGAATTATCCAGTGAGTATAAACGCTTGGCACGTGTCATCTTAAGGATGTGTGCTACTTTACAACCTCCAAATACAGTGAAAAAATTACAAGCCATTAGGGGGCTTTTGAACTTAGGAAGAGCTTACTTGCCTCATTATGGTGTACAAGTTAAGCCCTAATATTAAATAATACACCCCAAAATTTTCTGAAAAGAATTGGACAAAAACACAGCTATCTTATGTGGACTGCAAGCAGACGTATGTAGTTTACAATGAGGGACAGATGGCTCCCATAGCATAATGCTTACATTTTCTACTCTACTGCAGAGGAACAATGTATTCCTATTGGGAAGATTCTCATGGCCGTACAGATGGTCATTTTGAAGGAGCGTTCTTTGACACAGGGAAAGCAAGTTGTCATAGTTTTCCCTATACCAGCTCTTTAAGCAGCTATTAAAGGTAGTAATACGAGAGCCCTACAACTTTGTTGGGTGAAGTGGGCCATGATGTAAAATGAGATTGACATAAAGTTTCTGTACAATCTGACACTGTGCACCCAAACATTTCGGTAATGCACACAGAAAATTCTGCAAACTCTGAACTTCTTACCCATAAATGGGTATGAGAGCATGTTCTCTATGGAGGCTCTGCAGAGCTTGCAGTTGGCACTAAACAATGTTCTGTGGCTTGCGCTCCAGTGCAAAGCTCTGTGTACACACACCAAAGTTCTGATGGAAACTTCTACCCGAGATTCCTCACCTTAGAAGACTCCGGAAGGCGCTAGACTGGATTCTGAAACTTTTTCCAGCAATCCTCCCTTGCGCCACTAGGTGGTGCTGTGTGGCTCTGCGCTGGCTCTATACACCCCGGCAGTGATGGAGTAGAGCCGCATATAAGAGCCACCTCTACGCGCTAATGTCAATTCCTTTATTTCCACATTTTCTGACATGGGTCTGAAGCTCCAATCCCAAGTTCCCACCAACAATTCCTAAACATGAAATTGTGCTAGGGAACAATGGCCCCTCCTAAAACTAAAGGTTTCAATCTATGACGTGACTGTAGAAAACAGATCTCAGTCACTGACCCGCACAAGGTGCATCTCTGGTGTTTGCGCTCAGGACACGACTCTAAGTTATGCAATACGTTTTTCCTCATTTACACGAAGGGGATCTTGGTCC
This sequence comes from Calotriton arnoldi, assembly GCA_963921515.1. Taxonomy (NCBI): domain Eukaryota; kingdom Metazoa; phylum Chordata; class Amphibia; order Caudata; family Salamandridae; genus Calotriton; species Calotriton arnoldi. The sequence goes on from CAWUFW010010148.1 coordinate 450,351, forward strand.
GAGAACCGAAGCTGTTTGTCACCAAACATTACAAGAATCTCATGTAGGTCCTGCTGCGGGTCGCAGGCCAGGACTTGGTCTTGTTTCTGCAAGGATCCAACCTTGCAGTCGAATTCCTCTCACAAGTCTAAATCAAAGTCCAAGTAAAAATAAGCAAAGTGGGACTCGACCCTATCCTGCCACTCCATATCCAAACAGAAGACATGCCGATAAATAGTGGTTCCCCTTGGGGTCCCCGGTTGCGAGTCAATTCCACAACTGATCCAGATGCGCCTTCAGTTTGCCAGGTCATTGTAAGCTATACCACAGCAGACCGAGGCCATCGAATAGGGCAAGCTGCAGATTTTTTGGCCCACTTTTGGATCCCTCTGGCATGCCGTTGGGCCTCTGGGAATCGCAGGGGCCTCCAGTTCGGTGCCCACTGGCAGGTCCTTTCCTGGCACTGTCTGACCTGTACCGGGTCCCATACCAACTCCAGAACAGGGGTCCACTCTGGCTTTGCACTGGGCAGTTCCTCATCAGTGCAAGCACCAATGCCATCAGCAGCAGAAGAGAATCCCATGCTGATTTTGACATGTGACCCCGTACCGAATTTGGCCCATTCTCAACCAATGTCATGCTACAAAATGACGGAAGCGCGACCGGTTGTCATAGTCGGACTCTGTACCAATACCTCTACCAAGGTGGATGCACCAGCAGAGTCTCCATTATCCTTTTCACTCTGACTCTGATCAAGGTACATCACCATAGGAAGGTGATGATGGTTGGGAGGGGGGATAAGGATCTCCTTCCTCGTTATAACAATGACAAGTTTTACGTGAATGTACAAGGGGCAAGTGGGCTGGATACATCCTCAGGGTTGGACTCACCACTTGGACCACCAACCGAAGAGAGTGCATCATTTGCAGTTGTGGTCCAACAGGCAGCTGAGGTCTTGGAACTGCAACTGCCTTCAGTCGAGAACAAAAACTATAATTGAAAATGTTGGAGCCTAGTCCACCCACGTCTGAACTCTTGCTTCCTTTCACTGATACCTTGATGGGCACTTGATCAAAGCCTAGTTATGACTAGGCAGGTTGCAAGGCATAAGAGATGGGAGCATGGTGACCATGATTTTCTCACTAAATAGCCTACAACACACAGCCTGGTGTTTCAGGATTCAGCCAGCAAGGTGAACCCCAATTCATTCCTCATGACTCATCCAGATAGGGAGTCGAAGAAGACTGAGGTGTTTGGAAAAAGCAGTTCCCACGTCAGTTCAGGAAATTCAGAGGCTTCTCCAGGGGGCTGGTGCACTGACAGTCGTGCCAACACTGCCGCAGTCACCCCAGTCCTGTCGAGGCTAGGGATGTGGATCTGGCAGGCAACGTGCAAGCCAGTAAAGGCACCAGGCCCCCTGGGTACTTACTCTGAGTATTTCCATGTGCCAAAAAAAGAACGCAGAACTCCGGCCGATATTGGACTTCGACCTCTGAATGCCTTCCTTAAGAAGAGAAAATTCAAATTGCTCACACTAGCCCAGATTCTGGCTGCTCTGAACTTGGGGGACAGCGGTGGTTCCTCCATAGGAGCAGAGGAGCATTGCTGTCCCACACTGCTGCAAAAAGCGTGAAAAATAAAATGGTAATAAAATTATTTTATTACCATTATTTTTTTTACTCTCTGCCAAACGGAGTGTGAAGGCAGGGTGGGGCCAGTGCCTCATTGCTGCTGATTGGCAGCAATGAGGGGTGGCCACGTCAGTTTGAAGTGCGCATGTCGGTTTAGCCGGCTATCTTCCTACAGGCAACCCGACATGCACAATTCAAACCTCTCCAACCCAGCTGTCCTAGACAGCTGGGTTGGAGAGCAGGCACACACCTCCAGTGCCTTTCAGAGTGCTGAGCCAGCCTGCTCCAGCCAATCCAGACACTTCACTCATGCTGCTTATCATTATCAGCATGAGAGCCGCGTCTGGATTGGATAAGGTAGTTGGCTGTGGGACCACGCTATCACAGGAGTCTGGAGCCAGGGACTGAATAACATCAAGGACGTGCTGCAGGCTAAGCTAAGTAAAGCCTTTATTTTACCTTTGTTAAATGTTTATTTTTATGTATGTTCCTAAAGTGGCCCACCATTTTTGTATGTCACCAACCACCACTGTTTATACGGTTCTGACTGCGCTGTAATAGCATAACACTGTCCGACTTGTATTGAGGGCCAGAGCCAGCAGTTCTGCTACTTTTCCGCTGGGCTGCCAATCTTCAGCTGCACTGGCAATGTCCCCTCACTCACTGTCCCTGTCAAAATGTAATTAACTCCTCCTTCCCTTCCAGTTGGTTGCTTCTGTTTGATAGCTACCTTTGGCCATGTGATCCAAGCCTATTTAATCACTCCTCTCAGGTAATCCAGCCCAGTTGTTCAGGTGAAACCAGATGTTCAGGGTCTGAGTGCTTTCTCCATTTGGACATGTTGGGGCCTGGAAGGGCCTTGGTCTAGGCCTCTTGCCATGGTTATTATAAATTCCCTCCCATGTTGCTTTTTGCTCTTTACTCCCCATTATGTTAACAATCTAACTATTTTTGCAAGATTAGTCAACAACCCACCGCCCTCAGCCTAATAACACCTTCTCCTTTTGGATGCTCCACGGCCAATCCTGAATAGTCCCAAGAAGTACAAAGAACAGCTATTGATATGACCACCCATACGAGGTAATCCTCCACTACTTTTGGGTAAATGTCAGAATATAAACTACAGCTTGTTGTATAATTACCATTCCTATAGGTTGCACCATTGTTGCTCCAGGATAGAATTCTCAGAGCTCATAAAATGAATGCTTGTATGATGCCCATTCCTAAAGTTTATTCTTCAGGTTAGACCCACAGATTACGACTGGTATAACACCTATTACTATGGTTTGGTCCTATTCTAGTCCTTTGTAAACTTGGTTACAGTAGGAAATGAACAAAATGAGGAGAGAGGGAGGAAGATTAGTGAACAAGCAGCCCAACTTCCCCAAAAGTAGACCGAAAGCAAAACAAGAGGAATGTCGCCAATTACCGGGCGGGCTACAATCCACTTTTGGAGGGAAGACTTGATGTGGGAGCAGAACTTAATAAAATTACCTAGTGGAAACCTAGTGTAGTTTCATTGTTAAGCTATGCCAGGCAATATGAAAAGCAGAGCTAGATGTAATAGGAGTAGTTAGTGACTTCTATTTTGATTAGTCAAGATGTTTTAGCCGGTAATGCTCAGCCCTACGAGTCATCCAGCTGTCGTCAGGACTGTGCTAACCCCAACACATTACGTATTCATCCTATTGTTGGCTGCAACTTTAATACCAATCACACACATGCGCTTTCCATGTACATGGTTGTTTTATTTCACCACTCTGATTCCTTGTATTCTGTGGTTGCTTGCCTTGGTCATTTACCAAGTCATTTTTTCCCTGGATAACTTAACAGTAAAACTACACAAAGTTTCTCCAAGGTAATTTTAATTAGTTCTGATCCCAAAAACACCATCAACTGCTTGCTCCAAAAGTGGGGTTGTAGCCCACCCAGTAATGGTTATTATGCTGGGCGAGGACCCAATAATTAAGCAAAAGAAAAGTGTGGGTGTGAGTCCTTATATAAAATCAAGTCTTTGAACTGGTCTGCCACTAGGCTGACTCCTTTAGTTGGGGGCTGAAAATAGAACATATGGAATAGGTCCCTTGTGGGCAGCTTCCCTCTTGTTTTGCTTACTGTATGAAATGAATTTGTAATAATGATGACTGAAGACTAATATTTACTGAATAAAACAGATTGATTTTTTTTTAAATCGTTAATAAAACCCTTTAACTCACACCAACTCTCTTATTTGATCTTGTGAAGCTCTAAACCGACTTTACTGTTCTTGGTGTTTGATATATAAAATTGCGCATTTTAATTTCTCCTTGTCGACAAACAATGGTTTATACCACCAATGGCAGGGGTTATTTAATGATTTCACCCAAGACCAAGATACAAAGATCCCCGCACCATCAAAATTAAACCAACAAACTTTTTTTTTTAATAAATATTTTTATTTATTTTCAATTTGCATAAGAGACATACAACCATCAAAACTATAACAACGGTCGCATATAGGGCAAGCATGAGAAGTCCAGTTATTACCTTCCTGGTCAGTGTCACTTCTTCCACCACGCAGCTCCACCGTTAAGGGTCTGCCCTTGAGCCCGAGCTCCTTACAGGTAGGTGTTCGAGGGCCTCCTCCACCCGCAGGCTCCTGCCTGCACCTCATCCCTGGTGGTCTAGTGGAAGAGCACCCTGCTCTTCTGCTATTCCGCTCTGTATCCTCTGTTCTCTCTCGCGTCTTTTCTTTGCCTCTTTTCCCTTTTCTCTTGCCCTTTTCTCCTTCTCTTGCCTCATTTCTCTTTTCTTTTGTCCTTTTCTCTTGCCTCTTTTCTTTGCCTTTTTTCTCTTTCTTTGCCGCTTTCTCTTTCTTTGCCGCTTTCTCTTTTTCCTCTGCTCGCCCCCTCTTCCCGCGCTTCCGTTCGCTGGTGCCCCCACGGGCCCCCCCCAGCGTGTGGCTCCCACTCCCGCCTCCCAGCTGATCGCTCTCCCCCCAACTCCTACTTAATGGCGGCTCCTGTGTGGCCGCGCTGCTGGTGTGCCAAAAGGCAAGCCTGTCTGCTCGTGACCAGCGCCAGGGACCCTGGTCCCCCGACCCCCTTGCTGTTATGACCACAGCAACCTCCACGCTCTCAACCCCGGACGCAGCAACAACTGCCAGCTCTCGACGCGGAGCAACAGCCAAGGCCCGTTCTCCTGCCGTCACTGTCGCTGCACCTTCACCCACCTCCGAAGCCCAGCAGCAGCCCCCAGCCCACCGGATGGCAGCGCGCACAAGCCACTGAACTGCATCCTTCTTAACGTACGCTCCCTGCACAGACATGCCGTAGAAATGTGGGACCTTCTCAATATTTGCATGCCCGACATCGCCTTCCTCACAGAGACCTGGACCAACTCCAGCTCCGCACCCCACATCGCAACCACCATCCCCGACGGATACAAGATCCTGAGAAAAGACCGCCCCAACCGCCCAGGAGGAGGCCTCGCCATCATCCACAAAAGCTCCCTCCGATTGATAACCACTGACTCGGAGGACACCTCGCCCATGGGACACAACCCCTTCCAGCTCCAGAGCAACCCCAGAATGATGCTCCATGGAACACATGTCTACAGATTACCTGGCCACCGCGCTCCGTTCACCGACCTCATCGCACCCCACGCCCTCACCTCCACAGACTACATACTACTCGGAGACCTGAACTTCCACCTGGACAACCACAATGACCCCAACACCACCGTCCTCCTAGAGAACCTCACCAACATAGGGCTGAAGCAACTCATCTCTGCCCCCCCACACACAGCGGGACACACACTCGACCCCGTCTTCACAGGAGGAAACAGCATCTCCTTCAGCCACACCACGGAACTGCTCTGGACTGACCACCACTGCATCCATTTCTCCTTCAGTAAACCCACCGCACACAAGCATGCAGGCCGCCTCCCACACAGAATCTGGAACAATGTCTCCGAAGAACACCTCACCCCTGCCCTCCACCCCCAACTACGATGGACGCCAACACCGTGGCAAGCAACCTCCACCAATGGATCGCCAACTGCGCCAACACATTCGCCCCCTCCAGAATATCACAAGACGGCACAACAAGAAAGCAAACTGGTTCACCACGGCACTCCAAGAATCCAAGCGCTCCTGCCAATGACTGGAAAAGATGTGGAGAAACAGCAAAACTCTGGAAGCACGCTCTGCCTACAAAACAGCCACCACGGCACACCACCAACTCATCAAATCCACAAAGAAGAACTTCCTCCAAAACCGAATCCTCTCCAACGCCCACAACTCTAAGGAACTCTTCGCCATCATACAGGAATTTGCCAAACCCAACAGCGAAACAAGACCTCTGCAACAGACTCAGCTCCTTCTTTCACCTTAAGATCAAGACGCTCTGTGACAATTTCGATGACCAAGACCTCTGCACCGCCCCACCACCCACCCCTCACCCCCTGCGACGCCACCCAACAGACCCTTCTTACCTGGACCGCACTCACGACAGAAAACACCCTAAAGACCATGAAGGCATTCACTCCGGAGCACCTTCTGACCCCTGCCCACCACACATCTTCCACAGGGCCGCCACAGCCATTGCACCCAAGTTACATCGAACCATCAACTGTTCCATCGAGACCGCCACATTCCCCGGCAACTGGAAGCGCGCCGAAGTCAGTCCCCTCCTAAAGAAACCCTCCGCAGACCCGACGGACCTCAAGAACTTCAGGCCCATCTCACTGCTTCTTTTCGCAGCCAAGGTCATCAAAAAGGCTGTCAACACCCAGCTAGCACACTTCATCGAAGCCAACAACATCCTAGACACCTCTCAATCTGGATTCTGCAGCAACCACAGCACCGAGGCGGCCCTCCTCGCTGCCACAGATGACATCCGCACCCTCCTCGACCAAGGCCAAACGCCAGCCCTCATCTTCCTGGATCTATCAGCAGCCTTCCACACCGTATCCTACCGCACACTAGCCACCAGATTCCAAGACGCTGACATCCAAGGAAAGGCCCTAGACTGGCTACGCTCATTCCTCACATGCAGAACACAGAGAATAAGACTCTCGCCCTTCCTCTCAGAACCGACAGAGATCAGATGCGGAGTACCCCAAGGATCCTCCCTCAGCCCCACCCTCCTCAACGTCTAAATGACCCCCCTCACAACCATGGTCAGAAACCATGGTCTCAACATCGTCTCCTACGCTGATGACAGCCAACTCATCCTCTCCCTCACCGAGGAACCCGACATCACCAGGCACAACTTCCAAGAAGGAATGAAAGCCATCGCAACCTGGATGAAGAACAGCTGCCTGAAATTCAACTCGGAGAAAACAGAAGTCCTCATCCTCAGCTCTACCCCCACTGCATAGGACGACACCCGGTGGCCCCCCGCCCTCGGAAACCCACCCACCCCGACAGACCATGCACGCAACTTCGTCATCATACTGGACTCATCGATCAAAATGAATCGCCAGATCAACGCCGTCTCCTCCGCATGCTTCAACACCCTCTGCATACTACGTAAGACATTCAAGTGGATCCCCCCCCGACTCCAAGAAAAAAGTCACTCACGCACTCGTCACCAACAGACTGGACTACGGCAATGACCTCTAAGCCAGAATCAACAAAAAACTCCTCCGCAAACTCCAGACCGTCCAGAACGCCGCAGCCAGACTAATCCTCGATATCCCATTGCACAGCCACATCACCCAACACCTCCACGACCTCCACTGGCTCCCTGTCGAAAGAAGAATAACTTTCAAGCTGCTCACGCACGCCTACAAGGCCCTCCACAACATTGGACCTCAATACCTCAACGATCGCCTCTCCTTCCATGCCCCCAAGAGAAACCTCCGCTCGGCCGACCTCTCCCTAGCCACCGTCCCATGCTTCTGCAGGACCAGAGCTGGTGGAAGGTCCTTCTCCTACCTCGCAGCCAAGACCTGGAAAGATCTCCCCCTTCACCTCCGGCGAAGCCCGACACTGCACCAATTCAAGACCTGGCTTTTCGAATGACCCCCAATAGAGCTGCTCACTACCCACCACTCAGCGCCTTGAGACCCTAACGGGTGAGTAGTGCGCTCTACAAAAACCCTGATTGATTGATTACAGCCTCAATGGTTTCCCACAGCGTCAGAAAACATCAGATAATACAGTGTTTGCCCCTCCACCGATATGCTAATGAAGACCCAGTCTCTATGTGTCACCTTCAGGCCATCCCCTAATTGGTTTCAGGTATGCGCTGCTGGCAATGTTCCATGTTATCTGGGACCCGTTGAGCATCGTCCAGTAGGGCTAGACTATAGTAGTTCAGCCAACTGCCCCATATCTTACGAAATGTTAGTGGGCACCCCATACTCTTATATGTGACTCTTTTAGCCACCGTATATAGATCCATCCCCCTTTTCCATTCTTGGAGTGTTTGGAGTTTCCGGTGTGCCCAGTTTCTGGCCACATCACGCTTTGCCACCACTAGACCCAGGGCACTAAAAAGTAATTGGGGTCTGGTAACATCAATACCGCATGGAATGCCCGGGAGGATGAACTTTGGGTCTGCAGGGATGGATGTCTCCAACACCTCATTTAATTCCCCAAGTATTGTGTTCCAGTACTTCTGTATGGCAGGGCAGCCCCATAGTGTATGGAGAAAACCTTCCACGACAGTCCGGCAGCTCAGGCAATTTGGGGTTTCAGCTCGTCCTGTCTTGTGTAGCCTTGCTCTATCATAGTATACCCTGTGGAGAATCTTATATTGGATGAGGCGCAATCGAGCTTTGATCACCACCTCTCTAGGGTGCATCAGGGCTGCCTCCCAGTCTACTTCTTCCATAGTACCCAGCTCGCTGTCCCACATCTCCCCGAGTTTGCTGAGTGTATCGGCATGTTGTTATTTAGTGTTTTATATGTGAGGGACACTGCTTTATTCATTAACTCTTCTTGTAGCAATCTCCCTTCAGGTGGCGGGTACTCTGGTAGGTCCGCCCCCACTAATCCTTCCGCTAGCCTTGCATGATGCAGTTGGGCATATTTGATGAATTGGGACCTGTGGAGCTTATATTCGGTGCAAAAGATGGAGAAAGATTTAAGTTTACCCTTGTCTATCCTCAGCAGGTCCCAGGATCCAAAGCCCCACAGCTTTCCTAGTTCCTTGAGCCTCTTCCCTTTCCACAGTGGTGTTGTCCTGATAACTCTATGGGCCCACTCCAAGGTTCTAGTCGCTCTTTCCCATACCTCCCAGGTGACCCGCATCACTGGGAGCAATCCCTTTGTTCCCATGCCCCCGTATTATTAGTGAAAAAACATGCGGGTGACAGAGACTCCCGTTCTAATCTGTATGTGGGATGATCTCTTGCTATGTGTATCCAGTCATTGATAGGGGTTAAGTGTGCTGCCCAGTAGTAGGCCTCGACATCCGGCAGTGCCAGCCCACCATTATAAGGGTTGCATTGTAGTGCCCTCAATGCAACTCCCGAGTGCCTCCCTAGCCATAAACGTAGTTCGGTATCTATTTCAGTAAATACCATTCTGGGGAGTGGGTGGTAAGTATTCTGAAGGACATAAAGGAACTCAGGCAAGGTGATCATTTTAAACATAGCCGCTCATCCCATTATTGTGAAGGGCAAGTCTCTTCATCTTTCCACATCTTCTTTGAACTTAGCACCCATCTAATATTGTGGTTGCGGCAAACCTCTTTATGGGGTGTGAGAAAAATGCTGAGATGTTTGAAGCCCTCTGTAACCACCTTTAAGTCCGCAGTTAGGGGGGGCATTCCATAGTCTGTACAGGGCCATACAGTATTGATTTGTTCCAATTAATCTTATAACCTGAGTGCCTTCCATATTCATCCATTATTTGGAACAGGGTGGGTATCGTTGTAGCGGGTTCTGTCATGTATAGGAGAATGCCGTCCGCATAAAGGGATATCTTCTCCTCCTGGCAGTCATTAGGAGTAGTCCTAAAACCCAGCACCCCCGGATACTGTTGAATCGCACATGCTAGGGATTCCACTATTAACACAAATAGGAGTGGGGATAGGGGGCACCCCTGTCGAGTCCCACGACCAATAGGGAAGCCCTGGGAGAGTCTACTATTCACCCGTACTGCTGCTATTGGAGCATTACATAATAATGCCACCCATTTCCTAAAATTCGGCCCGAACCCAAATTTGACCAGTGTGGAATCATGAAATGGCCAATACACAGCATCAAATGCTTTTTCCGCATCTAATGACAGGAAGACATGGGGGGCGTGCAGTCCATGACCGCCATCAGCCAGTTATGTGTTCTGCGGAGGTTCCGCCGGGTGGCACGCCCGGGCATGAACCCGGACTGTTCGCAGTAAATAAGCAACGTTAAGATTCTTAGGAGGCGCATTGCCAGGATGTCGCTAGTATTTTGACCTCCGTATTCAGTAAGGAAATGGAGCGGTATGAGTCGCACCTATCTCTGGGTTTGCCTTCCTTATGTACAGTCGTTTTCGTGGCACTCCGGAGATCCAATGGGAGGATGCCGTCATTGTACTCATCCTGGTAGAGGCATGACAGATGGGGGCTCAGTAAGTCTGTACACCTTTTATAATGCTCAGCGGGTATACCGTATTGGACTGGGGTTTTACCAAGGCGTAGTTTAGCAACAGCTTACTTCACTTCTGTGAGCGTCAGGTCCTCCTCTAATCTCTTCATCTCACCCTCACCCAGTTTGGGGGTCTGAATGTCCCTTAAGTATTTGTCTATGGCGGGGGAGCCACTAACTGATCTTGCCTCATAGAATGCCTTGTAATAAGCAGCGAACGCGGTCACTATTTGTTCATCAGTGGTGTGTTATTCCCTGGTCATCTACAATACTCCTGGCCCAACTAGTCTCCATTTCTTTTTTACTCAGCCAGGCAAGTAGTTTTCCAGCTTTGTCTCTGACTTCATATAGCCGGTGTAATGTTACTAGCCTTTTTTTTCTAGTAGCATCCTACACTAGGTCCTGGTATTCCAATCTCAGGGCTTCTAATTGCCGGGAGGTCAATGGGTCTGGTCTGTCTATGGCCCGTCTTTCCATGTGAAGTATCTGTTCTAATTTGTCAACGCCCTTTTTCTTTTCCCAGGTTATATGGTTTTGAGCCCTATCGTGCAGTACCGTTTTATGACTCCCAAACGGTTACCCCGGAGGTGACCGTGTCTGCATTTTCAGTAAAGGAAATCTCAGTGTCTGACCGGAGGCCTCGCAGTATAGCACCGTTTTGTAGATCCCAGGCATTTAGTCGCCACTTTGTGTGCAGACCCCAAGCCCAAGTTTCCAGGCTCGCCCATAGTGGATAATGGTCTGACAGTCCCCTTGCGAAATAGTTGGTCCGGCTTATCTCATCTAAATCGCCCAGAGGGACAAAGATATAATCCAGTCTAGAGTGGACTTTATGCGCCCCAGTGAAATCAAAGTACTGCCTATCGTGTGGGTTTTGGTGTCGCCACACATCTGTCAATCCGAATGTGGCAGCAATGCGTGCTAACGGGGTATTGCTTGTCAGTGTCCTGTGGTTCTTAGTGCTATCCAAGGACTTGCACATTACGTCATTGAAGTCGCCCCCTATCACATGAAGGAATGTGGGGGTCTCTAGAAGGATATCTGTCACTTTGGTAAACGCATTAGATTGCAGTCGGGGTGAGGCATAGACACATATAAGTGTGATCTTGTGGCGACCCCATCGTCCCGTAACTCCCACATATCGTCCTGGGGGATCTGTCCACTTGCGAGTCATTTCAAAAGGAGGGAATTTTTAATTAATATTGCTACGCCAGAGACCCTGAAGTGTAACCTGTGTGGGCCAGCACAACGTATGCCCCCCTCCCAAGAAATCTGCACTGGGCGCCTTGTAGGTGTGTCTCCTGGAGCATTACCACGTCCGGGCACGGGTGTTTAATGTACTGCGTGACCAGTCCCCATTTAATCCTATCTCTTAGGCCATTAACATTCCACGTCAGGACCGAGAAGGCCTGGTCCTCTATAGGGGTCGGCGTGGGCCTGTTGCGATCTTACAAAGTACCATTACTGCACGTGTCAAACTCATGAGTCCCTCTTTCTGTCTCCAGTGTGCCCGCCCTTTGGGACCAGTGTGACCAACCAAATAAATAAAAAATCCCCTTCTCACCCAAGCAACCCCCCAAAACCTTCTCACAGTACATAACCACATTTTCATAAAACAATTGTGCGCAAGAGGAGAAGGAGAGGTCTGTCGCACCCCTCCCATTACAACGTAGTGCAATTCACTCAACCACTTACAACATAAGAACAAAAAAAAGGGAAAAGATCAAACCTGTACAGGACCTGACACTAAGTTAACCCTTCTTAATGCAAGTCCCAAACCGAAGGCTAGGGGTGTCTGGGGCGTTAGTTGCTCAGCTACAGCTCCATCGGCTGGTATGTTTGTGCCAGTTCACATGTTCATGCGCTCCGGATCTGGCGGTTCTTTCTGCAGCGGCTGTTGACCAGTCTCTGCGTCACGTTCTACAGCTGAAATTTGGGCGGCAGGGTGTGCAGGCTTTCATCTCCTGAGGACATCTCCTGTCCCTCCAAGTCTGTGTGAGAATCCTGCAGGCTGGACCCATTAGTGGCCCTATTTTTAGCTGTGCCAGGAGCCCCGCCTGTATCCATAGGGCGCCCCTTCACCTGACCCACCTTTCTCATCGTGTAGCGAGTCCCTCCACTGACACGCCTCAGCCTACGTTTAGTCTTCTTTTTTCTCCACACTGTTTCTCGGGGTCTGGCTTCCATGCGCTGAGACGGCTGTCGTTCCGCGTTCAGTCATCTTTGTGGACGCAGGACTGGCCTCTCCTCTATGCAGGCCCATGCATCATCCGGTGTTTGAAAGAAGTGAGACTTGCCCATGTAGATGACTTCCAGCTTTGCAGGGAATAATAACATGTATTCGATTTGGAAGATTCTGAGTTTCACTTTGATGGAGTCAAAAGTTTTTCTCTGGCGATGGACCTCGTGGTTGTAATCTGGGAAGATCATAATTTTAGAATTTTCATGCTGGACTTCCTCTATGCCATGTGCCTCCCATAGGATCATGTCCCTGTCGAGGAAGTTGAGAAACTTTGCTATAATTGGTCTGAGCGGAGCCCCGGGGGTGGCCTTGTATTCAGTGCCCTGTGCACCTGTTCAACTACAAACAAGTGGAAAAGTGTTCGAGTGATGGTGTCTTTCAGCCATGTCGCTAGAAACGCAGGTACATTAGCTTCCTCCACTCCCTCTGGAAACCCCACAAAGCGTAGCGCTCTGTTTTCTGCATCCTCCAGACACCATAGTACATCTTTGTTGGTGCTGCAGAGTTCTGCCACCCCCTTTTGAAGATCCCTCACTGCATCTTCCGCCTCTGACACTCGAGTCTCCATCTCTGTCACTCTTTCAGAGACATTGCGTAGGTCTTGGTGCAATAACGTGTCCTCAGAGCACACCTCCCCTATTATGCCCTCTAGCACCTCTCTCGAGGACTGTATTACCTGTAGCAGGATGGCCACATCCAGTAGGGGTTGTATGGTCTCTTGAGGGGCCACCACTTTGGTATAGCAGTCCATTTTACCCTGTCTAGGGGGTTTAGGGTCTTTGTCTTTCGCCATCATTGTAGTTTGTCAGTAACCGCAATAGTTACGGGGTATGGACACAGCTGGCCTCCAGGTCCCTCCCCCGGCAGCCGCAATGGGGCGAAGTGGGCCAGTCAACCACCAGGATCAATCAGAGGGTGGCAGGCAACACAGTACTCTCTGACAGGGACGTGAAGTACAGCCATACAGTCCAATGCATGGCACCAGTAGGGCTATCTCTGGAGTATTTTTGCTCCCTTCCACTACTTCATTCTGGCCCCCACCTTGTCGCTCACCTCAACCTCGTGGGGCACATTGCCATCAGTTGGAATATTTGCAGTGACAATTCGTGTAGGTCGTCTGTGGGGTCCGTGGCACATTTCTGCCCTGGGAGAGGGGAGTAGATCGGCACTCCAACCTCTAGCATCCAGCCCACGGCCTTCTAGTCCCTCGAGTCAGGCCACAGCCCGGTTCTTCCCTCTGTGTGCAGTTCAAGGCGTCCCTCTGTTTCTAGGGTCGACCGCACCCCCAGGTTCCAGCACTGGAAGCTCAGGTTTGCAGTGCGCCGCAACGACCTGAGGCACTGCCCCTGTATGGCTCCACCCGACAGGTGGCCCAGGCTCTCTCAACTTCTTTCCTTGTCAGTAATCTGCCTCGATGGGCCCTAGGGGGTCACTTCATAGCCTGTCAATCACCTCCACAATATCCCACCACCTCTTCCCCCGCCGCCCGGCCCCTCTCACCCGTGTGGCTACCTGTGTGTATAGAGGCACTTACGGCAGCAGGTTGGGGGGTGGAGAGACACCAGGGCCCAGGGTCGGCAGCTCCCTCCGAAGTCGGCCTGAAAGCCTGCGATCTTCCTTCACCCCAGTGTCGATGCCATTGCAGGGGGGTCACTGGATATAGCCAGGCCAGGCGAGTCAACCCTGCCACTGCACCTCACAGCGACCCAGGGTGCCTTTGCTCGTTGTTGCAGAAGCCGAGCGGCCCAGGGCTCTCACCGCTCCTCTCTGTCACCAGCGCAGCAGACCCTTATCGGGACAGTGTTCAGGCGTATCCGAGCTTATCCGCCAGCCAGGCCCCCGCTCCTCATTCCGCTCCACCACCTTGTTCTCTGTACGCAGCCTCAGCCGCGCGGCCCCTCTCGCCCCTGCAGCCTTGCGAGTCTCTAGCAGCCTTTACCACAGTGGGGGGGGGAGGAGCACAGCACCAGCTCTTGGGGTCGGTTGTTCATCTGGGGGGGGTCAACCCGGCAGTCCACCGCCTCTCAGTCACCCGCAGTGTCTCGATAGCAGCACCAACAATCCGCCGGAAGGGTCGCCATCTTCCAGGGAGTCAATTGGGCCGGTCTCCTCAACGAACACCTCTATTTCCCATGTATAAAGCTGCTCAAGGGTGGCGGATATGTGATCCAGGGTGTCTCCCCTTAATTTGGGTTACTCAGGATTCAGCATCACGTTCTCAGAATGGCAGGCTTTGACCCGGATTCTGCAGCTCCGGCCAGAGCTCATGGAAAATGCAACTTACTCGGCCATGTTGCTGACCATGCCTGAACCAACAAACTTTGACCTGTAAATTGTTACAAATATTTATATACAGTGCTTCATTCCACACTTCTAAGAGATGTACATGACATATATAGTTGTAACGCAATTTATGATACTCAATTTACTGATCTCAGAAGGATGACTCTTCCTCACTACATTCAAACTTGTGACCTATAGATGACTACATGTATCATAGGGAGTATTCACAACAAGCGGCGGCTCCTCCACTAAGGCGGAGAAGTGTCGCCCCACTGCTTTTCAGCAGTGCAAAAAAGGAAAAATAAAATGATAATAACAAAATGTTATTTTATTTTTTCATGCTGAAGCCAGTTTTGGGGAGGGGCTTGGCTGTGGTCACAGCCAGCAGGGGGAGGAGTAGTGGGCACTTTCGAAGTGCCCATGATTGTTTGGCCAGCTCTCTTGGGCTGGCCAAACAGTCATGCGCACTTAGCATGTTCTCCACCGGGCTGTATTGCACAGCTTGGGTGGAGAACATGCATAGGCTCACACTGCCTGTCTGAGTGCTGAACCAGGGCGCTCAGACCAATCACGACGCTGCTGTCATGCTGGTGACAGCAGCGTTGTGATTGGCTAAGGGAAGCCTGTGTGCTTCCTGCTTCTGGGAGGGGAGCCGGTGGAGGAGAGACATGGCCATGTAGAGGCAAGTGTTTTTTTTAGATCTTTTTCACCCCTCCGCCCCACCCCCCCCATTCCGTACCAGTCGCCACTGTTCACAACAGAGTAGATAGTGTGACATGTGCCGTAGTGCAAGGAAGTAAATTGACCCCTGGCTGCTTGTGGATAGTGTTGTACCATAGTGCAAGAAAGTAAATTGACCCCTGGCTGCTGTTTGAAATATAAAATACAGCAATAATCAGGGTTCAGTAATACCCTCATGCCTCTGGGTCTGGTGCCACAGCACCTACTGCACCAATGGAAGGGAGGTCCCTGATTTCTGGGGAAACCTTTTGGTAGTTCACTCAGTAGCCATTGCAAACTTTCCATAAGAAATCTCCTGATTTGTGTGTTTCTGTAAACCAATCAGACTTTCTGAATCTTCACAGAAAATTTTGAGCTTCTGGACTGCCATTTAAAAAAAACAGCACTGCAAAATGTAACTGTCGCAGGGAATGAAAGTCCTGGAATTAGGAACTGCAGGGGTAGAGTCTGTTCTCATGTTCCCTCTTTTCTGCTCATCTGGCGCCCCATCCACACACAGGCACAAAGCCTCATCAACATTCTCCCTTAGCTGGCACCTGCCCCTTCCATTTGGTTACAGCTTTTGCTTGAAGCGATGTAATGAGGTGATGTTACAATCTCAGATTTCCCTCAGGCTTTTCAATTTCAATTGTAGTCTCCAGAGGTTCCCATAAACTGCAGGCTTATGCCCTTTACGTTGACATAAACGTAAAATCAGTAGTGGAAACCAACATTCTTCACTTCCATAAGCGCAACCACACACAAACACACACCACTGAACCCTCACAATGAGGGGCTTACACACAGCTGCACAGTAATACAACTGGATGACTTAGGCAAAAAAAAGCTATTCACACGAACCATTAACCAAGCTTGTTTATAAACAGAGGAGGCCAGATTTACTAGCATTTCATGTTACAGCACAGCGTTGCATGAAAGGGAGACAACAGAAATGCGTCAGTTATAAATATATGGCACACTCCTGCTGCCTCCTTGCCTTGGTGCACTGTGTGCTGCGTAGCGCCAACGCAGGCACCTTTGTTTTTGTGAAGGAAGGGACACCTTAAAGGTATTTTCTTTTTTCTGTGTGTGATGTGGAATGCATCACACATAGAAAAAGGAAGTAACAAGGAAAAATAAAGATATTTCTCCTTCCTACACCTGGGTCTAGGAGGTGTACCATTTTAATGCATTCCCAGGTTTACAACTCTTTGTAAATCAAGGGATGCACCAAAGTCCTTGGGTGAGTGCGTGGGAGCACCCATACTCCACTCATGAAGCGCCTTCCTGTTGCAAGGTAACGCGAAGCTGCGATATGCGCAGCCTTGAGTTACTTTGGATTTACTAAAACATGGAGAGCCAGGCAAGGTGGCTTTGCCTGGCTTAGTAAATCCCATTAAAGGACTTGCGTTGCCCTGCGACGACTTGTCACTCAAGGGCAATGCAAGCCGTTAGTAAATCTGGCCCAGGATTCTGAGGAAGCTTTGAGTTCTGTCTCCATGATGTTTACACCTGGTTGCTATGGAAGGCCACGTGGCACGTGCCACTGTGCCATCATCAGAAGCTTGGAGTGCTGTTGCCATGATGTTTACACCTGGTTGCTATGGAAGCCCATGTGGCGCCTGCCACTGTGCCATCATCAGCGAACCCTGTCAGAGCCATTGTTACATCACATTCCTGAGCTCTAGAATGCGCCACCTCTGGGCATTTCTTGGCTTGAAAGTTAGAGAGGCACCAGACGAGCAGGAGTTGGAGTCTATCTATCGCAATGCTCTGTGTTGCACTACCTGTGAAAACATATATTTTGCTATAGTCAGTGTTTTACAAACACCGAAGGACTGTTAAAGTCTTCTTGTCATAGACGACCCGCTTCCCCCGTCGTTTGGTGAATGAGGGTGTAGTGATTTTCATACAAATAATCACGCTGCAAGCTTTAAGATAAATCCTTATCTTTATTGCCAACCCGCAGACTTCAGCATGACTCTCCAGGAGAGCGTAACTTCTGCCTGTAACATTCTATACCAACACATATATAGGTAGAATGTGGAACCCAACATATGAAGTTCTACATTCTAAGAGAATACCAATAACTACAACAAATGAATACAAAGGAATACAAGTTAAACATCTTACCATATACTACACATCCTCCCCCTTAAGAAATGAACAAAAAAAAAAATATATTATTCACATACAAAGTCATTGAAGCGAGAAGGTTTCTTAATCATTCTCCCACAGGAGGTTTTCGACTCATTAGACACAGAAGAATCCTCAGCAACTAAAGGAGTTTGTGCAGGCATCGGTTGAGAATTATCTTGTGCAATAAATTGAGAACCAGATGAGATTCCTTCAACCGGAATTGGTTGAAGATTGTCATGAACTAAAATTTGAGAACTTGAGGAAGAAAGATCATTGGAACCTGAACATAAATCACAATCCAACAACCACCAAAAAATTTCTTGAGGAGTGGCACATGAACTCGGAAAAACATTTTTAGTGAGGGCTACACGACTCATATGCCACACTTCACCATTATCAAGAACAACAGTATTATTATTCACTTTAACAACTTGATGAGGTTCGCTAAATTTGCTAACTCCTTTGGGAGTTTTTTTTGCTAGTTTGATACGAACCCATTGACCAACGGAAAGATTAGTTTGTTTGCTACCATGTTTTTGATCAAAATAAGTCTTATTTTTGCATTGAGACAATCTAATGTGATGTTTAATACTATCCCAATCACAATGAACACATTTGCTTCTATTCATCCAACTAGGATTTTCCTTTGAAAATGGAATCCTGCCTCTCATGATAGAAAAAGGACTGCAATTAATAGAAGAATGATTGGTCACCCTGTAAGACCAAGTCATTTTCATCAATTCATTTTCCCAAATCAAATTAGATTTATTAGAAAGTTGAATAATACCTTTAATAGTTCTATTAATTCTTTCTACTACACTATTCCCGGTGGGATTATAAAGTGCAGAGAATTTTTGCTCAATGCCAGAAGAACGCAAATACTGGACCATTTCATTAGATTTAAACTGAACCCCATTGTCAGTGAGGATGGAAGCAGGAAAACCTTCCCTAAGGAACACAGCATCTAAAAATTTGATAACATTCAGGGAGTTCACACTATCCACAATATTCAGCTCAAACCATTTAGAAAATACATCAACAAGGACAATAATGTACTTGATAGAACCATCTTGCCAAGAAATAGGTCCCATGAAATCCAAAGCAACCTCTTGCCAAGGAGCATTCGGGCAATGCAAAGGAAAAGAAGGTGGATTAAGAGTTTTATGAGATTTGTTTGCAACCTCACAACTGATACATTCTCTAACAAATCTCTCTACAGCCATATCTGCACCAGGCCACCAATACAAGGCTTTGAGTCTTTGTTTGGTGCATGTGATACCAGGATGTCCATCATGACATAAACTAATTATTTTCTTTCTTAGTGTAGTGGGAGGAATAACTTTATCCCCTCTCAACAAAAACTGACCATCAAAACTTAATTCATTTCTCACTTCCCAGAATCCTCTGAATTCATCAGTGAGCTCCTTTCTTTCCACATCAGACCAGCCATTAATAACCTTAGATTTGACTTCAAGAAAAATAACATCCTCTGTTTCAGCATTAATCCACTCTAAACGTTCAATGCTCCCTTGTAAGACATCAACATAAGAAACACTGGCAACAGAAAACTCGTTCCACGAATTACAATCTATCTCAGTTAAGGGTAAAGCCATTCTGCTTAGAAAATCAGCAGTTCTATTCTTAACTCCAGGAACGTATTTAACAATGTACGAAAAATCTTGAAGTCGCATAGAAAATCTAGCGATCCTAGAAGTGGCTTTGTATAAACCTTCAGTGGTAAGAAGTTTAGTTAAAGGTTTATGATCTGATCTTAAAACAAAATGCCTGCCCCATAAAAAATTTCTAAAATGTTCCAAGGCCCAAACACAGGCTAAAGTCTCTCTTTCAATTACTGAATACTTTTCCTCTGAGGGGGATAATGACCTGGACGCAAAAGCAATGACAACCTCTTTATGATCCCCATCAATCTGAGTGAGCACGGCACCCAAACCCTTCGAGCTTGCGTCAGTGGTGACAAACGTGACAGCAGAAGGATCAAAACCTTGTAAATTGGGGGCTTTACTGATAGCATTTTTTATAGTTTGAAAAGCTTGTTGACATTCAGAAGACCAATCAAAACTGACTTTATTTTTTAACAGAATCCTCATGAGATGGGTTTTCTCAGAAACATTTTCAACAAACTTAGAGTAAAATTCCGCTAAGCCCAAAAATGATCCCAAATCATCCTTGGATTTAGGGGAAGGAGCATCAACAATAGCACTGATGAGTTTCAATTTGGGTTTGATACCATTGTGGCTAACTTCGTGACCTAAGTAAGTCACACTGCGTTCAGCAAACTTGCATTTTGAAATTTCCCCAGTCAAACCTTTAGACATTAAAACATGCAAAACTTTTCTTAACCTGTCATCATGCTCAGGTTTATCATGTCCCATTATAAGAATGTCGTCTTGAAAGAAAGTAACCCCCGGCATATCACCAAATAACTGAGACATTAACCTCTGAAAAACAGCGGCTGCAGAAGCCAAACCGAAAGGCATTCTGCGAAATTGGTAGCAACCAAAAGGGGTACAAAAAGAGGTAACATTTCTGCATGACGGGTGTAAAACAATTTGGTGATAAGCCGCGGAGAGATCGATAGTGGAAAACCACTTTGAACCTCTGGTTATTGAGAGCATTTCATCGATCCTTGGAAGAGGAAATTGATCCACAATGATGTTCTCATTAAGACTTCTAAGATCAACACACAAACAAATTTTTCCGTTGGCTCGTCTAGCGACGACCAACGGGGAAATCCACTCGGAAGCTTCGATGGGCTCAATAATACCTGCATCTTGTAATTTTTTTAACTCAAGCTTGACTTCCTCTCTTGCAATTAACGGAATATTACGAACTTTGTGGATTTTGGGAATGGCAGCAGGTTTGACTCTAATAAGATGAGTAAAACCTTTAAGTTTACCAATTTTCCCATTAAACACTTCTTTAAATTCATCCAAAACCCATTTCTTTGTTACTTCACTATCGCAGGCTACTAACACTTGTTCTGGACTATTTGGATCTAAGATGATACTTAATGCTCTCTGGTCCTTCCACCCCAAAACTGAAGGACCATCAAATGCAACATACAATTTACATAAAGCATGTCTACCTTTAAATTGGAAATTTAATACAAGAAAACCTAGCATATTTATCCTTTCACCTGTAAAACTTTC
The DNA here is from genome assembly GCA_963921515.1 of Calotriton arnoldi. Classification (NCBI taxonomy): domain Eukaryota; kingdom Metazoa; phylum Chordata; class Amphibia; order Caudata; family Salamandridae; genus Calotriton; species Calotriton arnoldi. The sequence goes on from CAWUFW010010148.1 coordinate 471,077, forward strand.
AGGGTTGATGTCCGTAGGTTCTAAATGTGGACCTAAAACACTCACAAATTTCTCATCCCAAATTGAGCGAGCAATGATTGTGAATGGAGATCCAGAATCAGCTGCAATCTGTAACGGAATACCCCCAAAATTGATAATACATAAAGGTTTATTTTTATCAGTATCAGTTATATTGAGGACCACATTTTTCATATTGGAAATGGATGTGGAATGAGATCTTTCAGAATCCTCCGAATCACTTTCAGAAAGATCTGAATTCTCAGTAAGACACGCAACTTGGTTAAATTTCTTGCTAATTTTTTTTCTTCTACAAACTTTCGCTAAATGGCCAACAATACCGCAATTTAGACATTTTGTAGACCTGGCATAACATCTGTCTGAACTAGCATTGTGCTTAGTGCTACCACATCTATAACATGCAAAACTAATAGTATTTCCTTGAGGTCTTGGTGTATACTTGTGGTTCGTAGTACGTTTTTCTTCAGGAGCAGTAGAATTAGACCTTCCTTTAAGCTTGGACGAAACTAAACTGACAGACAGTTTCTCTGTACTGACTGAGATTGCCTTGGCACTTCTTTCGGATAGTTCAGCTTTTTTAATTAAAGTAATATCTTTAAGGCATGAGTCTCCTTCGATCCATAGTTTGTCTTGTATACTTTTAGTTTTTTGGCAAACAACTAGTTGATCTCTTATCATGTCGTCATGAAGTACACCAAATTTGCAAGGAACTGCAAGAGTTTTTAAATTAGAAGTATAATCTTCAATGGATTCATTCTGTTGTTGTTTTCTTTTGTAAAATGTGCGTCTAGAAATGGCTACACAAACGATGGGAGAGAAATAATTATCCAAATCTAGAATTGCACACTTAAAAACATCAGTATCGCCTGCTTTTCTGGTTTCTGCATCTGGTTATAAATTCTTAATCCTTCAGGGCCAAGACAATGCATAAGAATTCTTTTTTTTCTATCAGGAGACAAAGTACCACTATTATCTTCCAAGGTAGCAATATAATTAAGGAAATATTCCTTCCACTCAGTCCATTTGACAACAAGCTCACCAGGATTGGTGAGAAATTCTTTAGGCGTGTTTAAATTAATGCCAACCATTAAATTGTTAATAACATTTGCAGAAGAAGTAGTACTTCCTGAACTTCCTTCCATGTTAAGAAATGCACGTGCACAAAATCCCCCCCAAAAAAATATTTAAATAACTAACCAGTACTTAGTAGTTGCAGGAAGATGAGATACATCTGTCGAAAATGGAGTAAACAAAAGAAACGCTTCTCTTGTAGAAACTGACACGATTTCACTCGTATCGTTGCTAAGTAACAAGAAATGCAGGCGAAAATTTTGAGGCAAACAAAATGGTGGCACGTAAAGGTCACGCAGCGTGACCTGCATAAAAGTCCCAGGATACCTTGCGCGTAAGCTAATTCGTCATCAGAAAGAAGAATGAAGATGCTGGAAAGTTCGGAGTTGCGAATGTTGAGAAATGAAGGTGAGTGCGAGGCAACTTTTGAAAGATGCAAGAAGTAACGGTAACTGCAGTAGAGCTACGGAAAATGCCGAAATTGTAAAAAAAAAAAAAAAAAAAATTTGTTACCAGACTGTGTAGGAAGTCCAATTAAGAATGAAGGCACTCACTTAGGAAGTCCAATGATGACGAAGAAGGCACTCACTCGGTATAAATCCTGTTGCAGTAGTCTTCGTAACGAAGAGTAGAAAAACGTCTGAAAACACCGTGGGTCAGGGGTTGGCAGGAAAATAATCCCAACTCGTCACCATATTTCTGTAGTGATTTTCATACAAATAATCACGCTGCAAGCTTTAAGATAAATCCTTATCTTTATTGCCAACCCGCAGACTTCAGCATGACTCTCCAGGAGAGCGTAACTTCTGCCTGTAACATTCTATACCAACACATATATAGGTAGAATGTGGAACCCAACATATGAAGTTCTACATTCTAAGAGAATACCAATAACTACAACAAATGAATACAAAGGAATACAAGTTAAACATCTTACATATACTACAGAGGGATGGGCGACTGCCTGTGTTTCCTGGTGGTGACAGGCAGCACACTTTCTGCTCTCCTTTATCCGCCAGATGGAGAAAAATAAGGTAGGAGAACCCCTTAAACGTATTATAAAACCGTGAAAGGGGAGACGGTGTAATGTTACAGCCAGAGCAACTGACTTTTCAACTGGGGAACCAGGTTCGAGTCTTGGTGTCGGCTCAACATCCTGTGAGTCTAGGGAAATCACTTAATCTCACTGTTCCTAAAAAACTGTATGTGATTTTGTTTAATATTACTGGTAATTACTTAAAGCGCTCTGATACTTCCGGGTCGAGTTTGCACTATGAAACTTCAAAAACAAGAAAAGCTAACAACCATTGGTTTTCAGATGAGTGCCAACCCAGTTTTCAAGTTCTACTGTTTAAATCACATTTTCAGCTCAGATCAATAACTCCCTCTTTTTAATATTATATTGACATTTTACTACGATATTGGTGGCATTTTTTTTCATATTTCTCAGTTTTCTTAATGATATAAAAAAAAATTGTGGCGTACTTCACTCCTCAGTATTATCCCTTAGCAGCAGATTAATTCATCGGGAAGCTGGACTTCTGAGGACTGGTAGCTTTAGATTCACTGGGCCTGATTACAAGTTGGTCGATATTTCCCAACCCGTGCGTAAACGCATGGTTTGGAATTACAAGTTGATAGGTATTTAACTCATCCGATAATTATCAGATGCGTTAAATAGCTCAAACTTCCTTAAATTTGGGCAGGTGAAACCTTGCGAAATTTAACTGGGAGAAGTATACGGTACTTACCATATCATGCGGATTTTGGTGCTCCAAAGAACAAAATCTGCATGTTATTCCCTACAGTCTCGTAGGAATTATTTACCGCACCCAATAAATAACGTACCCAGTGGTATCGTTATTTATCAGGTGCGATAAATTGCAGCCAACCTCATAATCAGGGCCACTCTATTGAAAAGAAGTAAAGCCCGAGTTGGACTAGTAGAGAAAATAGGCCCTGGCACCAAAGTAAAAATGGCCCCCATTAGCGAATTGGATAGCTAAAAAAGTGTCCCAAGTTTGCAAGGCAGGGCAGTTTTGAACTTGTACAGAGAGGCTGTATAAGTGTTTTGCAAGGCATGGGAGACCATATGCATGTGTGATAGCTGCAGACAAACTTTGTTTTAATATCATGGAAATCAACAGTAAAAACTGACCAGCAAACCATAAAACAGGCCCACAAATAGCCCAAAAATATGGCCCACACCCTGACCTTTCATACCAACCCACCTCGTACTGCCCGATAGGTCAGTCCGACCCTGGGTAAAACGCTCACCTGACAGGTCCCTGTGGTTACCGAAGGGAAAGGATGAAGTTGCCCACAATTATTCTTGCAAGCAACAACTACCTGCCATTAGCCAATTTTGTCTCCCAGATACTAACTACCCTTGGTCTAACATATGCATTTTCGCTCACTATATTGCACACTCCACATCACACCCCGTGGCCACAACACTACAGGCCAAGACGCCGTATATATCCCTGTCCAACAACAAACACACATTACTCTCAAGCATAACCCAGCACATTACACCGACTGAGACACAAAAGTCCAAACACATACAGCTCTGCCACTATTTCTCAGAGCACTACCAAGGAAACACAATCTGCAATACAGCACATACTCTACCCAAACTATTCAGCAAACTCTGTGCTTAATTTGTAAAAATAAAATAATTGCAGGTGCCCAAAACTTGTCTTAGGAGCCTGCCGGGGTTGATGAACTTCAAGGTTGCTTATTCTTGATTCCACCTCATGCCTTTCTTTCACCCCTACACTTCCTGTTTCTTTTCTTTCACCCCCACTCTTTCAGTTTCTTTATCTCACTTTTGCCAGTACGTTTTCAACCCTGCTTTTCCACTTCTTACTGCTTTTCTATATTTTTCTTTCTCCTTTTTTCTACCTCTGCTGACATTCTTTCTCCTGGCCCGAGTCAAAGCTGATAAATTGAAATAAGTGGCAGGACACAAAATGAGTGCTGATGTCTTACTACCTGCGACAGCCTTCACAAATTAAAAACTGGGTGGTTTGCTCCATGGGCAACTATCTGCAGGAAAACTACCCCAGGATAAAATCAGCAATTGCCTCCTCCTTTGAAGAGCAACATTCTTACCTATTTTTCCAAACTTTACAGCTACACTCAACTCCCTTCAAATGTCTCAGCCAACCCTGACTCTCCAGCTGCGTGCCCGTGAGTCTTCCATGTTAGTCTGAATTTCTTTTCTATCTCCACCACTTTCTTTACTCACAAAGTAGGTGTCATCATCACATTCCTTCACCTTTTCACCACATTCCTTTCTTGACATTGCAATTTTTCACACATTTCATATTACCTCATTCTGCAGCTGCACATATTTCTCCCACAATTCATAATTCTCTTTGTTTCCTACCAACAGCCCACACCTGTGTCCACATTGTCAGATTCGGGCATCTAAAATCCCTCTTAGCCTTTACCAAGTTCCACATTGTTAGTCGTCCTTTAGAAACATCAAGGACTACTCTACTTTCCAGTGATGAAACTTACCTTTCCCTTCCATCCATCCAACTAACTTGATACTTCTCTCAAAAATGGCCAAATAGTAAGCAATTTCCTATTATTTTTTAACAATGATTTTTATTGAGGTTTTATATTTTACATCCTGTGCGGGTACAAGGATTAACAAGAGAGGAGTGAATGGCGGCCCACAGTCTTTGTATAGTTATGTGGTTCATATGAATAAACAATGAGAAGCAAATTCAGTGACTGCTCCTCTGTTATGGCGGAGGAGCGTCGCCCCGACTGCTGCGAGCGCAGCAGGCACACACATTAATAAAATGGTAATAAACACCATTTATTTTGGTCACAGGCTCGTGCTGTTACAACGCGAGGGCAGGGGGCGTGGCTGATTCGTTCAATTACACTATTACTGCAGCCCCTGTGAGTCCGCATGTCAGATTTGCCGGCTGCCTACAGTCGGCCAATCTGGCATGCGTACTTCAGCCTGCACAATCCCAAGGGCTGAGAAACAGCAGAGGAGTTGTAGCCATAGGCCCCCAGCCACAAAATGAGCGCTGGGTTAGCTTGCTCCAACCCTCCAGGATTGGTTGGAATCACGTTGCACAAGGGAGGAAGTCCTTCCCTTTCCTGCTGCCTGCTGGAGTCACCACAGAGGAGAGAGACACCGTATGGGGCTCCATGCAACATATATGGTGAGTATTTTTTGGCATCGCGCCTCACCATATTTTAATGTTGCCGGCCGCCACTGCAAGCAATCATGAGGTAAGGAAAAGAAAAAAAGGCGAATAGACTGTAAAGTATCAATATAAGTTCAGTATTCATGTACAATCGATAATATTTTTAATTCGGTTCGAGCTGAATGTGGATAATCATAACAGGATTCGTTGTGAACCAATGTCTCGCTGGGTTATGGGTAGCTCGAGGATCCAGTTTAGGCAGAATAGATCAAGTTGAAGGGGATAAGAGAAACCTCTAGTGAGGTGTCAGAGAAGGCATGTAATGGGAGAGTTTCGGGGCAGGGAGCAATAACGGGAGGCAAGTAGTTTAGGCAATAGCAGTGGGTTGTGACTAGGTAGAGGGGTTAAGGCATGGGCAGAAGCAAATTCCTTTTATACTCATCTTGCAACACAACTGTTCCTGGAATAAGTTAAACTGCCAATGCATTCGCAAGACCAAATAGCATTTCTTTAGCAATATCCAGCACATTGAATGTTATCAGACGTTTCGAACAATTATCTAACACCATCTAATTATACACACTGGTCAGAGTATGAATGTTAAACACTGTATGCGGCCCAATGTTGACATAATCTGTAGCTGGTGGCTCTGTCTCTACATGTTTACATTTACATTCCCATAATCAACACAGGAATGGAAATCTCTGTAGCAACCTATTTTTTGTCATAACTTATTTTCTGTAGTTATTTCCATTTGCTGAGATTTTTCTGTAACAATTTTTTCTGCAGAGGTTTCTCTGTAAAGGTACTTGCATGTAAACGCATTTTTGGACTCACATCGGTCTCTTTTCAATATGCAGAGTAGGCACAAATCATGAAAAGAATCCACGAATATCTGAAATCCCCCTGCTTCTCATTTAAAAATCTGGTCTAAATTCCACTCATTTTTGTTGTCATTACAAGAGAAGGAGAGTAGTTTGGGCCCCTTTTTGAATTTACAGTAGGAGTGCGTTAAAATCACAGTTAGTCTGCACTCACATATATTCTGTGTGATTAAAGTATGAAAAGAATAAAGGGGAATAGAAGATGATTACGTATCCTCATGATTAACATGACTTTTGTGTGTACTGTAGAAATGTAACTGCCAAGGGGATGTGTTAGTATTGTGTTCAGGGATAACAAACTACATGTGTTTATTGATTTCTTTAATTTCTTTAATATTACACTCATAACACTAGTTTATTAAGACCTGGCACTTATCACTGTTTAAATGTGCTGAAAGTATTGCTTATTTGTTTATATAAGTGCCCACATAACGTAACCTGGGCATTGTTCATTTAGCCTAGCTGAAATGCATCTCTAATGTATTTTCCAGCTAACATTTGAATTTGTATTTTGCTTGCATTGTGGAATGTTGCATGTATCTTGTGTTCCCACTGCAGGTGGACAAGGCTTCATTAGGTGAAAGAGCTATTGTTTTTAGTAGATAGAGTTGCCTGAGAAGGAGAAATGCGATAACGGATGGAGGACGAATTCTCGTGGGAAAAGGAGATGGCACCAAGGGCGTACAAAATATTTCAGTGTGTGAACATGGAGGGGGAGGAAGGAAGATGGAGAGTGCTGGAAATGGAAATGTACTAGTGGCCCTATGGGAGGTGCCTTAATTCAGTGGTTGCTTATGTTGTAATGTAGTTAGGGGCAGCTGACACTCTGCTTTAGGACGCCTTGAGGTACAGACGTCATCTTTGGCTTTGTGGCTTCATGCTACATGACCCTGGTTGGAGTTACTTCTTCAGACGGCTTGAACAGCTGACACTTTTCTTCCCCACCTTTGCTAAACTTACTTTAGGTTAGGATTTCCTTTTTGAGGTAGTGTAGGGACAGTTAGGGACTTGTATGGCTTTTGCTTGAAATTTTGATGCAATCTTAAGTGCATTTTTGCCTTTTGATAACATATGTTGCAGTGATCGAGTTAGTCATTACCTTTTTTGTCATATGGACTGAATCGGTTTCGGAGATTCTGTTTCATTCTGTTTACCTTCTATTTTTACACCATGATGCTCCGATTGGTGTATATTAATCTGTTTTAGAATCTGCATTAAACAAACTAACTTGTATTTGGCTGTCGACCTGAATTTTTACTTGGTAGTATGGACTTTTGAAATATAGATATTGTGAAAGGAGTTTTCTCTTTACCTCTCATGCTGCTTAAAAAGAACCATTGAGTCAGATTATTTAGGAGTACGGGTTCCAGCTTTCCCCCTCCCCCACTCCCCCCCTCCAAGTCATTTTCATTCATCATTATTTGTAGTGTTCCTACTTGTGAACGGTCCATTTGTATCCAGTAGTAAGCCACTGTTTTTGGCCTGCTTCCTATTTTCACTCCCTTTGCCTCCTTCTTTCAGGCCTCATTCCATGTCTCCTTTTGTTTAACCCATGCCTGTGAATATCTTTTCCATTCTGAATCGCAATTAAGACCTGCTTTGCCTTTCCATAAACTCCTCAATCTTTCACCTTTTTATTTTTAAACTATGGAACACTCCTTTCCATGTTGACTGTATACACAAGTTTACATCTTTGAAATGATTTATTATGACGAATCGGTTGGCCCTTAGGTCTTCATAACAGTTTTTCAACAAATCATATCCACAACAAAATGGCATATTTTTTTGTCCTCTTGTTAAAAAATCCAAACACAACCAAGGTTTAGAATTTACCCTGCAGGGGACTCAGAAAATAACCAAAGTATGGTAACATTTTGCTTTTTTTATATAAAAAAGAGTGCAGTACAATAATGTGTTTTACCTTGCAAATTTGATCATAAAGGGATAGTCTGTGCTAGGAGCATCGTCTCATAGCTTTCAAAAACAGTCAGAGGGGGAAAAAACGTTTCTTCACTGTTTTGCTCTTTTTTTGCAGTGGTGGTCAATGCTTCCTATTTTTGCCCTTTCTACCTACTTGTAATTTGTGGGGGAATCAGGTATGAAACCAAAATGTTATACCTGTCTGAAAATTAGATACATTTGTGAATTCAACAGGGATAACGTGTGTTGATTGCTCAACGTTTTCCCATATGAGTTGTCACTGAATTAAGAAAGCATGGTTACTGGAAATGCAATAGAGAGAAATGGCTAACAAGGTTTTCATCCCAATTTTCACTGAAAGCTTATATACGAAAGTAAATGTTACATTTTATAGCTATATGCCTGATGGTTGCCTTGTGGAAAAGCTTACACTCAGTGCAGGAGACCTCTGCTGGTTATGGTGATAACCAATTGACAACAACTATATGCCTATTTGGTTCACTAGGAAAATATTTTTGTGCCATAGGTCTGACCTGTTTATTATGAAAACATTATGATAAACACATTAGGCCTGACGTAATGATTGGAAAAAGCATATGTTAAAAGCAATGGGTATTTGCGGGTGGATCGTTATTTCTCTGTATTAAAGCCTACAGACCTGTCATCAGTGATGTCACTGACCATGTCATGAGTGATGTAATATGAGAGGTCATAAGCAGTGCATTGCAGGGGCATAATTATTTGTTAGCTCAGCTAACTATCACTGCTGAATTTTACTGGCTTTGTATGAGTGAAATGTGAGCCTAACCATAACGTCCCTGTAAGCTTTGGGTTTTTCCAGTGAATTACTAAGGTTTTTTAAATTCTATTTCCTAACTATAACGTCCATGTAACCTTTTGCTTTTTCAGTGATTTTCTAAAATATTTTTTCCTAACTATAATGTCCCTGTAACCTTTCATTTTTTAATTGAATTTCTAAGGATTTTTACATTTTGTTTCCTAACTGTAACATGTAACCTTTGAGAGTGAGTGTGTAAGTGCATGAATGTCTCAGTGGGTGTGTGAGGGATGTGTTTGAGTGCCTCAATGGGTGTGTGAGTGGGTGTGTGAGTGTCTGTATGGGTCTGGGAGTGGCTGCATAAGTGTCTTATTGGGTGTGTGAGGTGGTGCGTGAATGTCGGAGTGGGTCTGTGAGTGGGTGCATGAGTGTCTAAGTGAGTGTCTCTGTGGGTCTGTGAGTGGGTTTGCGAGTGCCTCTATGAGAAAATGAGTCAGTCTGTGATTGAGTGCATGAGTGTCTGAGTGGTTGCGTTAGTGTCAGAGGGGGTCTGTGAGCGGGTGTGTGAGTCGCTCAGTGGGTCTGTGAGTGGCTGTGTAGATCTGTGAATGGCTGCATGAGTGTCTGAGTGGGTCTGTGAGTAGGTGTACGTGTCTGAGTGAGTCTGTGAGTGGGTGCATGAGATTCTGAATGGGTCTGGGAGTGGCTGTATGGGTATAGGAGTGGGTGTATGAGTGTCTGAGTGTGTGTGTGAGTGGGTTTGTGAGTGTCTGAGTGGGTCTGTGAGTGGATGTATCAGTGTCTGAGCGGGTCTGTCAGTGGGTGTGTGAGTGCCTGAGTGTTTGAGTGGGTGTTTAAGTGTCTGTGTGGGTGTGTCAGTAGCTGTGTGAGTGACTGAGCCACAAAGGAACCGCACATTCCCTTTTATCCAAAAAGAGTCCACAGTTTTGCACAAACTAGCTACTCAAGTGGAGTACTTTCTACTGGTTAATTACTAAGTGCTACCTCCTTGGGTAAATATCCAGTACGTATTCTACACTACAGCTGCATTATGGAGCATGAGGAAATGTAACCAGTGACCTTGTGTGCGTTTAGGCAATGTGATTGTTTCTAGTGCGTCTTTATCCAGAAATATGTGATAACGTGAATCCTCATAATTGAATATGGGAGCGTTACAGCGCGGTCCCCATCCCGGAGCCCATTTTGGCACTGGGGATCCCATCCTCCAGGGCCCGGCCTTTGTATACATATAATTAAAAGGGGAGCTACGCGGTCCTCCTCCCCAGGCTGATTTCAGCCTTGGGGATCCCATCCCCCATTCTCTGGGGCGGCTGAAATGAGATGGGGAGGGGGCCATGTAGCTCCCCTCCCCCAGCTTAATTTTGGCCCCGGGGACCCCATCCCCTGGGGCACTGCAAAATACAATTGGGGCGGGGGGGCACGTACCCCCCCCTTTCCGGTCCGATTTTGGTCTTGGGGACGCCCTCCTCCAGAGTCTGGGCGAAATTTGATAGGGGAGCAAGGCTGCGTGGACCCCCTCCCCGGGCTGAATTCAGCCCTGGGGACCCCATTTCTGGGGCCAGGCAGAAATGTGATGGAGGAGGGTGGCTGTGTGACCCCCCTCTCCGGGCCTATTTTGGCCCCAGGAAACCCATCCCTCTGGGCCCAGCCATGTCTCCTTGGTGCCCCTGTGGTCCCAGCTGGCTCCACACCTCCTGAGGGAGCCAGCATTGCTATTACACACAGGGATCTGCTGGAAATGCAGCTCCCTATGTGCAAGAGAAAAGGTTTCGTCTCTTTTCCTGCCTGCATGTCTGCGGGCAGGGAAAGAGATGAAACCTCTACTTCCAGGGACCCATGTCTGGGAATACCCTGCCAACTTAGGGCGAACAAAGCAAACACAAGGAGATGATGGACGGAGCACTAAATCTTTTCAGACACTCACCTCCAGTCACAGATCTGGGTTGAATCCATCATCGTTCTTTAGCTCACTTCGCCACCCCAGTTCAGACACAGCTATATGCAAATCAGTCTTGACCCTGTGCCTCATGGGAACAGTCCAGCCCGTACTGCCAAGCCATGTCTTCCCTGGACCGGAAACAAGCATCCTGGGACCGGGTTCAGGCTAACAGCCCTCATCAGCCAGGCTAGCTTGAATCCAGTGCAAAGTGAGCAAGGGACCCACATCTGGGCCTACCCTGCCAACTTAGGGCGAACAAAGCAAACACAAGGAGATAATGGACGGAGTGCTGAAACTTTTCAGACACTCACCCCCAGTCACAGACCTTAAAGGCTAACTTGTAATGAGCTGGATTTTCCCAGGCCACTCATAATGATGGCCTTAAAGCAGCTGGTTGTTGAGATTCATAGACGTGGCTTACTCCTACCTCCAACCTAACAGCTCTAAAACAGAAAACATTATTTTTGTCCGGAAATTGTGACCCTCATTATAAGCCACTTCGATCTCAACTTACAGCTTGAAGGTAAATGTAAAAAGCAAGAAAAGGCAAGAAATCATACATTGACAGGACGAAGGGCACTGCAGTGATTGCCGATGATACATCGCATTTGCCTTAAGATCACCTGTCTCGTTTAGGGCCACATGTATCAAACAATTTTACATTCACAAATGCTGCGAATCAGTAATTTCGCCCGTTTGCGAATGCAAAATAGCCTTTCAAGATGTATGAAAGGCTTTGTAGTCACAATTTTAGCTAATTTAAAAAATTGCAATTACCTAAAATTGCGACTATAAATAGGGAACCGTAATTTGTGATTCCCTTAGCACATGTACCAAGCATTTTCTAAATGCAAACTGTGCATTTAGGAAATGCTATTACCATTAACTCCAAGTCGATGGTAACCATGTACATATTATGAAAAATGTAAAAAAAATGCATTTTTGAATGTGACATGTAGCGCACACGCCCCTAGGGGCATGTGAATGCTTTACATGTGCACATTTTTGGGGGGGGCACTTCGGGGGACCTTAAGCCCCCGGGCACCCTTGCTGTTGCATTACCTTAATTTGCCAGTACCAACTAGGTATTTGCAAATTAGGTAATGCAAAACCATTCGCACCTTTAGGCCCATAGGAATGAATGTAGTAGTATTGCCTAATAGTGATTACCTAATTGCGATTGCAAATATTTAGGAATCGCTATTAGGTAATCGCTGTTTTCTTACTTACCATTTTGCATTCCTTGGATAGCGATTATCTAAAATTCACTATTTAAGGAATGCAAAATGGATTTTTGATACATGTGGCCCATAGTTATCTATCCTTAAGAATACTTTCCAGATTACCATACTTTATAGTTATCTATCCTTAAGAATACTTTCCAGATTACCGTACTATTACCTATGTATCAAGAATAAACCTCTTCTGATGGTGACATATTTCTCCTCAGCATCCGGTGCAGACAATCTTTTTCAGTGCTGGCTTCTGTCTAGAACTCTCTCTGATTGGATATCAGGCTCCACCCCACACTTTTATTTTTTAGAAAAACGCTGAAGATTTGTCTGTTTTGTTTTTAAGACCAGCGCCAAGAGAACTAAGGGGGTATTATGCTCTCAGTCAGACATCATGTAACTAAGAAGCAGTTAAATAAATAAGAGAAACTTGTACCTGAAAGGCCTGAACATATGTAACTACAATTCTTGTTCTGATAAGGTACTTTTTGCTGCTTATATGCCCAAATGAGGAAAGAAGAAGATGAAGCAATATTGGTTATCTGTCATTGGTCTGGTACTGGACAAGCTGTGATAAAAAAAAAGATGTTTTTCAGGGGCTACTCAGTAGATAATGAGTTATACTTAGGCCCTCATTACAAGTTGACAAATAAGGTGGTTTTTACCACAAATACGAATAACACCCTTTACCCCAGGGTGTGGTATATACCTTCTATTCCGAGTTTTCAACACAAACATGAGGCATAGCATGCAGCACCAGTGTTTGTGGATGAATTGTTTTATTGCGTTTTCAGGCAGAGTATGACCACAACGTGGCAGTCCAGCCCAAGGGTGTGGTCGCTGCTCACTTTATAAATCAAATCATCACAAAGTATCTCTATCAATGAAACAGTACACTTTACAAATCGTTAAGGGCCTTCTTTTCAGTCCTTCCCCTGTGCAACCCCAACTTCGGAAGGGAGATCCCACTCAACAGATCTCAGCATGCCAAACGCCACGCGGGACGATAGCTACCTAGCGTGGGAGTAGCCAGCACCCACTTTGAACTAAAGAACTGATGCCACCAAGCAAGCGAAGCAAGTGAGCCGAACCCTCCAGAGAACAGCTTGCTTGTCTCTTCCATCCATCCACTACCATTCATCCATTGATCCATAAATTCTGCCATCCATTCATCCACTCTGCCATCCATCCATTCTACAATCCATCCACTCTACCATTCATCCATCAATCCACCCTCTGTACCATCCGTCCATTCATCCACTCTGCCATCCATCAATCCTCTCTGCCACACATCTATCCATGTTGCCATCCATCCACTTCTGTGCCATCCATTCACTCTGTCATCCACTCATCCATCCTTCATCCATTCAGTCTGCCATTCATCCATTCATTAACTCTTCCAGCCATCCATCTGTCATCCGTCCACTATGCATCTACTCATCAACTCATCCATCCACCCATCCATTCCTCCATTCACTCTGCCATTCATCCATCAATCCATTGACTCTCCCAGCCAACCATCCATCCATTCTGCCATCCATCCATCCATTCATTTTGCCATCCATCCATTCACTCTGCACCCAGCCATCCATCCACCCTACAATTCATCCTGCCATTCATCCATCACCCATCCACTCTGCCATCCATTCACTGATCTTTTCACTCACCCATCCATCCCTTTACACTGCAATCCTTTCACCTGTCCATCCACCTACATTCACTCATCTATCTACATACTCATTTATCCATCCACTCATTCGTCCATACTTCCTTCTCTTCATACTTCCTTTGATATTCCTTCTTTCCTCCCCTCTCCTATTCACCAGACATTGTTTTCCTTGCTCCTGCTGTTCTTCTATGGCGCGTTAATTATTCCAACGTTAATTACGAGCCTTTGTCTGCCGAGTTGCAGGCAGAAGAGGCCCATGTAGCTGCTGGGAATGGGGGGGGGGGTCACCATGCATTTGCTACCTAGCACTGTAGCGCACTATGGCTAACATCACAATCAAACAGGGCGGTCCAGCGGGGAGGCGGTGCCACAGGTGGCCGTCTGCGGGTTAGAAAGCTAAGTACAGGCCTCCCTTTTGCTTCTAAGAAAAGATAGGCACCGTTCATACTGCTAATTAACCGTTCCTTCTTCTCAAGGATAGACCAGAAACTGTGGCGCCACTAGGGGGTGGGGGTAAGTAATCCGTTTCCAGATATAAGCAGTAGCCAGTTTGGCAGCCCTCGAACACAGCATCACTCGGTGCCATTCATGCTGCGTCATTGCTTTGAGTCGGAAGGTTTTATTCCTAGCAGGCAGCATCACCACAGGTGTAGAGGGGAGGAAAAACTCTAGTCTAGTTTTAAGTGCCTTTGCCGCCTGCTCCCAGAGTGGGAGAAGATTTGAGCACGCCCACCGAATATGCAATGCTTCTCCCAGGGCGCACACCCTCGCTAGGAGCCACTTTATGGTACATCCCATGTAGTAAGGTTGGAGTGTAGTGCCAGCCATACCACACTTTATAATGAATTTCCCTGCCCAGAATCTATGGACGATGAGTTAGGGTGACCAGGCGTCCCGGATTTGCCAGGACGGCCCCGGTTTTTCACCAGCTGTCTTGGTAGATTTCAAGAAATGTAGCTCATGTCCCGGTTTTTAGAGAGGGTCGACTGAAAACGGCTGGAGGTTGTTTTTTATGTTTTACAAAACAGGGATAGTGAGCAGTTGTTTCAAGACAGCAAACAAATTAACAGGCAAGCTACTGGGTTTAAAATTGCATTTTATTTATGTTCCTACTGCCTGTTCCGTAATTCTCTGCTGAGGAGCGCTGTCATTCTGTGTGCTCGCTTGAAGTAAAATGGTAGTCCTTCTATTTTTGTGAAATGTCCTGGTTTTTGGCTTTAAAGTTCTAGTCACCCTACGATGAGTGGATATCTCTCCCCGGTCGTTCCCACGGTTTCAGTGTAAATTGTTTCCCCAAAGGACGCTCCCGTGCTGTATTATGTTTCCATGTAGCAGGCGCCACTTGTGACAAAAACATTCAGTAGAGATTAAAAATAGTGCCTCTAATGCCCACAAGTTTGTGAAAAAGAGTTTCAAATGGAGTTTTGCTCCTGGTACCCGCAGATCAAATGGAGGGGTGAGTGTCCCAATGCTGAATCTTGGCATACTGTAGGCATTCTCTTTCAGGCAGGTCAAATCTGCTTTACACTGCAAGTAGGTCTTAGGGGGTCACCGCTGCGAACACGTCCGAAATCATCGTCAGGGCCGGCTTTAGCACTGGTGGTGCCCTGTGCGACAATGTTTGTTGGCGCCCTCCCCCCACCCCGCCAATGACCACCTCCGCCACGGATTCCGTCACTACCACCATTTGACAGTGCCCCTCAAGTCTCCATAACCACTGTCTCTTAGATTAATTTAGTTTTATAGCGCCACTCATAGCAGTCTAAGATGTTAGAACACTTTACATCACACACGCATTTCACAGAGACAATCATACGTGTGTAAATCAGTATATAGGAAATGTTACATAAGACAGAGGCCTACAAGGAATAGAAGTCACATTTGATCCATATTGGTAGGCAGTATAGTTTAATAGTCCTTGGACTGGAAAAGCACAAATTCTGATTTTAAAATGTAACACCATTGTTGGGGGTTTTCTTTAATAATAAGAATTGATTTCTACCCAAATGAACCCCTTTTGCAACATAAGAACAAAGAAAGACTGGGCAAAAAATATATAGCTCTAATATGTTCCTTGCAGTTTGCATGCAGCTCTTTGATGGCAATTAATAGCTCACTGCTCTATATCAGGATTTTAATTTATAAACTGCAAGTAACAAAAGGATCTCTGACAAAAGCGGTAACCCATTGACCTATTTATATTATATGCACTTTGTGATGTGACTGGGACACGGTCTTTGCAGCAGGTTTATTAACCCTCTGCGCTATGATGAGTCAAAATGTTCACTAAACAAAGCTCCGGTCTCTCTCCAGGAAGAACATTAATCACCGGAGTTGCCATTTTTATTGATGCCTGAAAATTGCTGGGACAATGTACGCAGCATCAGGTGCTTTTAAAACGATGAACATGGCGCCCCCACCCCAAGTCAGCGCCCGGTGCGGTCGCACCGATCGCACCGCCCTAGAGCCGGCCCTGATCATCTTGCAACCTCCCTCGCTCCAGAGTCTAAAAACTTGTCCTTCTAGGGCAGGGCTGAAAGCAGTGTTGTAGTGTATTGGTGTATATGGCGACAGGTATGTCACCTACCCCCTCGCAGCCACATAGTGATCCCATGTTCCAACGTTGTGCTGACAGGAGTACTAAGGTAGGCATTCGCAGATCTATGTTACTTACCTAGCCAGACAAGATCACATAGATGTCGGCTAACTATAGTGTGGTCCATCCATCACCAGTTCTTTTCAGACTCTCACTTGGACCCTTCAACGATTATTCATAGCTGGGCGGCTGCTTTATAATAATGGGGACTACTTGGCGCCCGCCATTCCCCTCGCTCCCTAGATTGAATCAGAACCTTCTGAGGAACCCATGGAGCTCTACCTCGTCCAAATAAAGCATGTTAGTTGCTGTTGGATCCGCTTCAAATATGCTCTGTCCAGCCATATTGGAAGCACTTGGAATGTACAGAGAAGGGGTGGGAGGGTAGACATCTTTACTGCATTTGTTCTTCCAGTACAGGTTTTCCCGTGACTCTAGGGCTTTCCTTAACTCTTTATCCTAATACCATACATATATATTTTAAACATTTCTGACTACTCCATTAATAAAGGGATACCTTGGAGTAAGCCGAAGGATTTTTAATCTTTATGCCCCCTGGTCTTTTCTTTTAAGTGCTCCCTGGAAGATGGTTGAGCCCACCCTGACCTTTAGGAGTCAGGGGGAACCCGATGATGAAGAATGACACTACTAGAGCGTGTGAGGGTTATTTAAAGAAAAGGAATCCTTTCCTTCCTCGATTCTAGGAAGGTGGTGCCTTACTAAAGACTATCATTGCCCAGCACTCCATATAGAATATCTTAGGCGGGATACTCTTTGTGTGTCTTTCCTCAACTCTGCCAACAGGAGAGGGTATTTGGCAGAGAAGGGCTCACCAGGGGTTCTAGGAATTTTAACTCGCAGGTAATTAATAAATGTCTTGGCCTGTCTAAAAGGGAATGAAGTTCTTAAAATTGCCACCTCCTCATCTTCCAGTGTCTTATTTAGCACCTCTGATGTCGTAATTCATTTTATACTCAGAAATCAGCTCAAAAGACTTAAGACATTCCGATACAGCTGGGAATGATGTGCATGGGGAACCTGATGACATAAGCACATCCTTTGCATAAAGTGAAATCTTATATTACCGGGCCCCAAATGTTATTCCTGTCATCAACTCCATTTGGCGGATCAGACAGGCCAGTGGTTCATTAAAGAGGGCAAACAGTAGCGGGGAGAGTGGACGCCCCTGCCTGGTGCCTCTGTGGAATGAAATGGACTAAGAGGTATCATCATTGAGTGTGACCCTTGCTGTTGGCCTGGAACAATTGGAGAAGATCATTTCCATAAAATGAGGGCCTATACCTTCTGCAATGTGAGATGCTAGAAGGACCAATTCACCCAGTTGAAAGCCTTCTCCGTACCCAAAGAGAATAGACTTGCAGGAGGTTTCTTCAAAGAGACTTTCTTGACCAGATGGATGGTGGCACGAATGTTGTCATGTGTTTGGCGCCCCTAAATGAACCAGTTCTGGTACGGAAGATCCAGAGATGGCAGTACCTCAGTGAGTCTAGAGGCCAAGATTTTGGAATAGAGTTTTCCATCCAGATTAAGCAGAGCTATAGGGCTGTAGGATGCACATAGTCTTAGGTCTTTACCTGCTTTGGAAGAATTGTATTAATTGCTTCTCCTATAGAGGGAGTGAGGGACCCAGTGGTCTCTCTGATGATGTAAATTTGGGAGCCAGCTTTTATTCAAATGTTTTAGAACATTGAGCAGTGAACCCATGGGGCCCCGGTCCCTTATTGGGTTTCAGAGATTTAATAGCTTGTATTGACATTGTCCAATTGAATAGGTTGCTCCCGGGTGCCCCGCTATAGCTCCTCTACCTTTGGAAGTTCAATCCATCCCAGAAAACATTCCTGGTGCTCTACAGGACAGGCAGGATTGCCCTGCATAGAGGCTAGACTAAAAACAGCTAAATTGGTTAGTGTTATCAGTATCATCTGTAAGTTTGGCTCCAACACTGGTGTGTATTTCTTGTACATACTCTTTTTCACTCTTACCCCATAAAATTTGGCTAGATGGCTTTGTCCCCCCTCCCCCAATATAGTACACTTTCTTAAGGTGCAGGAGGGCCAGCTCAGCTTTATTGGTGTAGTGGATACAGAGTTCTCTCCTGCCATCGATAAGGTTGCGGATGATCTGATGGGAGGAAACTTGTCTCTGTTTATGTTCTAGGTCTGGGACTTCCTGGTCCAAGTTTTGCACTTCTAATTTACTAAGGCAACGCCATTCAGCTGTAGCTGCTGTAAAGTGGCACCCAAATTACCGCCTTAAAGGCATCCCATATGCCACCCATGGACACCTCCCCACCCTGATTAATTTTAAACCATATTTGTTGGTTTATTGTGTCATGCAGGCCCGGATAGCGCAGTAGTACACGGTGAAGGTGCCAGCCATAGGAGAGTTTTAAGGTGCTCAAATCCAGCCGGGTCATGCATGATCAGAAACAGCAATTGGAACAATGTCCACCCAGCGGACCCTGGCCAGTAAGACGTTGCTCACCAAGATGTAGTCTTTGTGGGAGGAAGTCTGGTGAATGTGGGAGTAGAACATTTACCCCTTGTCCTGAGCATGAAGTTTGCGCCAGGCATCACAAAAGACCTAGATTCCCCAAAGATTTTTATAGCCTCTTAGCGAAGGCACCTGTGTGAGTCACTCCCCCGCTCTCCCTGTCCCCATAAGGGTCCTATACAGTGTTGAAATCCCCCGTTTGAATAATATCATCTCAAGCTACTGCTGCTAACTCCTCCAGAAATTTAATGATGAAGGTGTCCTTCTCCACGTTGGGGGCATAAACAGTAGCTATGGTGGTGGGGTGTCCCTGCAGTGTTCCACCCAAGATTAAATATATACCATCCTTATCAGCCTTAGTGTAAGAAACAAAAAAGGGAACATTTTGTTTGAAATAAATTGCAACCCTGCGTTTTTTCATGGGGGCAGAAGAATGGAACCCCGTGCAGTACACACTGTGTCAAGTCAAGAATTACTTTATTCGGTCTACATGAGACCATAAAAGTACATAAAAACATGATACATACATTGAGTGAATTGCCATAACAATAATCAGGTTATAATATAAAACCTTGTAAAAGCTTAAAAAATATAAATACAAATGTATTTACCAATTTAAAAACAATATGACCTAAAATTATTCCTCCAATGTCAACCCCACAGAATAATTATACAGATGGTAATTTATAATATAAGAACCACCTGATTTGAGCCCACCAAATGTAATCTCAAATGAGCATAATACACTTGATTTCTTGGCCAATAAATACATTTATAAAAAACATTAAAAACGTGATAATGACCAAGACAATAAAACATAGTAAAGTGCATTGTGTAAAAAAGAAGAAGAAATTAAACACTCAAATGGGATACACCTCCATTTCAAGCAACTTTCGCCACCTCAATGATGAGGCGAGGAAGCAAGCAACAGCGTAAGGTGAGTGTACATCCGGAAGTAGCTGTAAAACATTGAGGCGGGCCTAACCTGAACAAAATGCCAAGATCTCAAAAGAGGCAATAAAAACATTCTTCGAGGAGTCTTATAAAAACTACAGAAAAAGACATAATGCAGGAGATTCTGTAGGAAATTATGATCACAGGTACAGGGACATAACTTCAGGTTCCACATACCGGGTTTAGGGTATGCCAACGGCATATGATACTGATTAAACCTAAATCTGGTGAGTAGCAAACGAAGGTGAACATTAAGAGTGCTAAGCAAATAAGGTTCAATGGCTGGACCTGTTACAACTAATGCTTGTCCACGAGCCAAAGGTTTCTTGAGCTCAGTTGCATCCCTCTTAGTTTTCCTCCACAACAGGAAATTGTCCCACGTCCATGCAATATCTGCTTTTGTTATGGAAGAAGGTGACTCAAACAAAGCAGACCTACCTAGTTTGGTAAAGGTATTCCTGATATACGTCAAGCATCTAACCGATCTCCACCCATCAAGCTTTTAAACAATCCTTAACTATCTCTCTGCCTAGATGGTTTTCCAAACGCTCCCAGATAGTATGCCACCTAATCAAGGGGTGGAGGGCGATGAGATCTGACAGAAACAAAAACCCTAACTCCTCATGAACCATAAAAGATGAGGTAGAAGCAGGAACCGCTAATAAGCGCCTACAAAAACCATTTTCAACCACTTGGAGTTCCTTTAAGGTGACATAACCATAGGTAGCTACTGAGATAGATTTAGCCTGGTAGATCTTAATCAGGGCATCAAGTGGCTTGCTACCTATTCTTGTGGAAAAGAAAAAAAAGAGCACCAATAGTTTTTGATATTCTCTTAGATTATATCAGGGGACCCCACATAGTTCGATCATCAAAAACAACTCCCAGATAGGTGTAAGTTTGGACCCTAGACAACCTGTTACCCTGGACATGAAAAGATCTCAGCTTGGTATTTTTGAGTACCAGCACCATCACCTGTAATTTGTTATAATTAGTAGAGTGACAGCTGGTTTCTGTCCCAAACAGCTCACCGTTAATTCCCCTATTCTTTGATTTAGGATTAAAAAGAATTGCAGATCTGGCGGCAATTAGACCACTTGTCTATTGGGTTTGCCTATGGGTCACACCCGAGCTAAGCGAGTTTAGAGACTGCCTTGTAGACTTGCTGAGTGCAGGAGATGCTAAGTCAGTACCCTGGGTCAAATTTGTTTCGGACTGGCTAAGCTGGTTGGGATCGCAAAGGCTATGGGCCGATCCGATAAAAATGTGTAAAGATGATCTTAATACTTTGAAATCCAGCTATTGGACTTATATCCAAGAGGGCTATACTAATAACCAGTCAATTGGCCCACTGACAAACATATTTTTAGATATCAAACCATTTCCTCTGTTTGAGGAATTTTTAGATTCAGTTTATTCTCCTTTAGCGAAAAGTCTCTATATCCGTTTTCGATTTGGCACTTTGCCCCTGAGGTCCTTCACTACCAAATGGAATAAAGACTTAGCTTCTAGCATTTGCCCGGCGTGTGTCTTGGAAAATGAAGAAGAGATACATATACTGTTCTTTTACCCCGGCTATCTAGGCCCGTGCCGGAAATAGATCACCTTTCTATGTCGTGGTCTGGAGGTGACCAGATATTTAGTGGCTTACAGAATTTTAAAGAGTGATACGACTCCTGTAATTATTATTGCTATTTGCAAATTTTTACAGGCGGTCTAGTTTAACCATGGTAGACTACAGTCTGAGATTGCCAGGGATTAAGACATATTTTAATTATTATCCAATTTCAACTATATATTTTTTGTAAAAATCTCTGGACCCTCCATGTTGCTTGCTGCTTGTTTGCACATAGCCCTAGTTCGTCTTTTGCACTCCTTTTTAGGTCTCGCGCCTAGCGTTGCAGTGCGTAGCTCTGCTCGCACAGCGCGAGACCTCTTGTATGGGCTTCAGAAAGATAACCACACGCTTGTGCGTGTGGTTTTGCTTTCGCAGGCTGGCATTGGCTGTAGCGTGCTTTTTTTTTTTTTAAACGGCACGCAATTGGGCAAAGGCGGGCGCATGTCCCGCCTTTGCTCCACCCATTCCCGTCCGTGTCTAGGACGTGCATCAGCACGCGGCACAGACGACAGGCTCCCTCGCCCCCCGCTCCTCTGTGGTGCACGCGCACCACTGGTTTCGATTCCCGCGTTCGGCTCCTCTGTGGTGCGCGCGCACCACAGGTTTCGATTCCGTGCTTGTTTCATTTATTATGGACTCAGTCTGCTTGCTTCCCGCCAGGGGATGGAGTGAAAAGTGCATCTGACCGCTGAGTTTACAGGAAGGACAAACACATGCACGCTGAAGTCGTCTGACCGGCTGAGTCTTGCAACCAGGCGAGTAACACATTTTATTATTTAAAGCCAAATATATCTAAGACAGCTCATGCATTTGTTGTTGTCAAGGAGGAGCAATGTCTTGGCTCAAATCCCAATATACTGTTTGATGGAACTGCGTGCTCCTGGGCAGACCGTGCACGCACTGTACCACGAACTTGAAGACGAATGTGGCCCATTTTAACAAGTTAGTTGAAAAATGTCTCCTAAATGTTGCACATTTCGGACCAGAGTGCAAAGGTGAAATTTCATGATATTACCAGAGTACAGTCTTGCTACCTTTAGAATTCACTGCTTACTGACTCGCAGATTTCTTGTTACAATCATTTTACCGAAGGGAATGTGGGCCTTTAATCACAAGGCTTTTTTTTAACGAGTCCTTATCCATCTACATGGCTTAACCCCTCGTCTGTTTAAAAATATCTTCTGAGCATGAAAGCAGAGCATGGCAGGAGCAATGCACATTGATCCGCAGAGTGCAATTGCAAGTTCTAGGTCAGTATACAGCCCTGAGCGCTTTTATTATTTATATATTATTCAGACTTGTGTAGCGTTCCTGCATCACTAAGTATTAGGGCCCCTTACCTGCAATTCATATTCATAACGCTACATTAAATGTATAGCTAAACATCCAACTACATGAACGAGTCTAGAATAGAGCGTAGGTAGCTATGAGCTTTAGAGGAGCCTCGCAGAATCGAAGCAACGTTTTGTACATCCGTTAACTGTCTGGGAAGAGCATTTAGTTCAGTAAAAATCAGAAGGGATGAGTTTTTAAGTGTTTTTCATTCTTAAATTGATGTTAAGACACGGCGTTGCTATCCGTAGATTTAGCTCAGAGATGTTTGACAATCACAGTCATGGTTTGCCCTTTTAGGTGCTCATCAGTGAGGCACTAGACATGCTGCGGACGTTTTCATAATGGGAGTATTATTTCTAATGCCGACACGGAGTGGGGCGCTTGGTTTGAGATAAAGAGGCTTTCTTGCTAGTCTTACGTAACATTCCACTTGTTCAGCTCAAAATTGACTTAGACTTCGATTTCAGTGGAAATAAAAAAACAACTTACTGGCGTCTTCAGATAACCATTTCATGCGAAGAAATCAATCCTGTTTGGAACTGCAGGATTCCCTATGTAAGGGGAGGGGGGCAAGGGAAGGAGGAGAAAGGGAGTTATATGAGTCCAAAAGGGCCCGGCAGAGAAGGGGAGTAAGCTGTTGAAAACCTGGAGACTGCAGCATTGATGTAGGGGAGAATGAGCTGACTGCACTGACCTGGAAAATACAACAGAGGAAAATGACTGACTTAGAATGAGTGAAGGCAGTGTGCATCCAGGGTAATTTATTGAATGAATAATTACACTTTTTACATACATGCCACATGGTGAGGTGGGAAGCGCGCCTTGTCCCCGACAACGGTGAACAACACCCTGAGTGTGGAAGGGTAAATAAAGCTGGAGACCCCGGGCCGTGTGCCAAGAGCAGATCAGGGGGCGGATAGCATGCGGGGATTTCGAGCGTAACTACGAGAGAACCTGTCCTGAGCATGAAAGGGGAAAGCTGGAAACCTGTGACTGGCTGCGGGGCACCAGACCAGAAGTGCGAGCCCTGGGGAAAGCCGGAGGCTAAAACCCGTGTCCCAAGAACAGGCAGGAAGACGGGCAGCCTGGATGTGTCTGCAGCAATACAACTTAACACGCTGGACTGGCTGGACCTGGGCATTTGAACGCCTTGGTGAGGAAGACTACATGTGGAGTCCTTATGGGGCCCGGGTCCGTGCATCGATAGCAGGGAGGAAGAACCAGGGCTGGATGCGCCTCACGGGATACAGGGAAACCAGAGCTCTGAATAGGACAGAGTAAAGCTGAAGGCCGGGATGAGTCTGTGTGTGGAGTATGCGAGCTCATACGCAGCATGGGGGCTCCAGGAAGACACATGATGGGAGCCGCATTATTGTGAAAGCGTGCACAGTGGGCTTCATGTGCACGCAATGAAATGGTTCCCTGCATGATGTTTGGGGCAAGAGGGAAAACAGCAGCCCTGAGTGAGCAAGGGTTGCAAATGCAGGGTGAATTCCTTGGGCTCCACCCGCTCCCCTCAGCACACCTGTCTCATCTCTCCTCTCAGCTGTGAAAAATGCACCATCACCACAGCACAAAAGGTAAACACGGGCGGTGGGGGGAGGGTGAGAACAGGGGGCCGGGGCTGGCATTCCTCACACAGCTGTAGGTGTTAAGCAGGGGCGCGGGGCACCGGAACAAAGGCCCTGGCTTTTAAATTCAGATGTTCGCTCCTGCGCCTCTCGGACACTCCGTGTGTCCTTGGGCATATCAACTACTGTGAATAAGCATAGGTGCACAGACTGCTGCCCTTCAGAAACATGGATGTATAGATAAAAAAAATATTAGGAAAATAAAGACCAGCAGTGAATGGTCAACTGGTGCACATTTAAAACATTCTTGTACATCGGGTGGCCAGGCCTACCGTCCTCCCTGCAAACAAACTAAGACCTCTGCACACTTGTTAAAATGTTTGCTAATGGCCTTGTGAGCTAGTAACATGCACCATGCTAAGGAAGGTATTTGAGTGCACCTGCCAAAGGTGCAACCTGCTAAACACCACTACTATCAAATCATATTATTCTCGCCTAATTGAAATGACCATTAAACATTGTGCAAGGAGATTTCTTAATTTTCTGCCACCATGCACTGCTGAGGCTGGTGTCACAGGCAGAGTGCAGACACATTTGTTAAAACTAGTAAAAATGTTTCTGGGCCCAAGAGTGATTCCACCATCTTGTAGATCTGGGTCAAACTCAAGAATTGGTTAGTCTTCCAGCCCATCTGTTCATCTTGTGATTCACAAGATTGTTTGGGGTGCTGCGGGGGGGGGGTTGCATGGTCGCATTCCTACTAGGGCGACCAGATGGCTCTATGTCACCGGAATATGACTATTCCATTCCTGTACTTTCAATCAAAGCTAGGGTCACCAACCGTCCGTAAATTTCACGGACCGTCCGCAATTTGGATGTCACGTCCGTTGTCCGTGACGATCCTTTTTACGGACGCCTTTTGTCTGTAATTTTGGGCATTGGGGAACATCACTGTTCCCCCTGCCAGAAGCCTCAGCTCCCTGATGGGACCACCTCGCACTCCTCTGAGCCCAAGAGCAGCCCCACCCCGCCCATTGTCATTCTGTATGGGGCTGATTGCCACATACAGAATGACAATGGGCCAGTCTGGGCTCTTACTGCATGCGGTGGGCCTCCTCCTGCCTCAGTCTGGGGCAGGACATTCATTCAGAAGGAAATGAACAAAAACGCCCATGCTGCTAGGTGAGAATCCAGTTCATTGATAGAAGCTGGTGAAAGAAGATTAAACAAGGATTTGCAATGCAACAGGTCTCGCATTTACGCGAGTTTGAGCTATTGACATTGTAAGTGACAATGCCTTTTATTTATGTTTTGGTTTTTGAAACATAAATAAAACACATTGTCATTTACAATGCCAATAGCTCCAACTCGCATAAATGCGAGACCTATTGCATTGCAAATGCTTGTTGTATATAGTAATGATTGCAGGAATGAATTCTTAGTAGCATTTGCTTTTTATCACAAGTCTGAGTTATGTGGTGTTTTAAATGTGTATTTTAATGCTATTTATTGTATTATTCTGTGTCTGTACACTTTGATGGTACTTGGATACCGAATTAAGTATTTACTTACTACTAGTAGAGTGATCTAAATTCTTCATATATTGCACAAAACCATCAAGTAATGTCTGAAGACCCAGGGCTGTTCTTGCAAGCAAAACAGTATTATCTGCATATAGCAGTGCAGGGATCTGACGAGAACCTATTCGTGGGCAGTCAACTGGCTTATCAAGTAACCTGGCCCCCAGGTCGTTCCCGTACAGCGTGAACAAAAAAAGAGCCATTATACATCCCTTTCTAACTCCACTCTTCAGTCTAAAGAAGCTAGAACAAGACCCATCCATATTATAATGTACTACCGCTCTGAAGTCTCTGTGTAACTCACTGAGAAAACAAACAATAGCTATGTCTAAGCACATGTCCAGAAAAATCTTCCACAGTTTAGATCTATTCACCTTATCAAAGACGGAGGATAAGGCCATATATGCAATGAATAATGATCCTGATTTAGCAACAGTGTATTTGTTGATCAGCATATAAAAATGTAAACACTGATTAGAGGTGCCCAAACCCAGTCGGAACCCATACTGCAGGTCAGATAGAACAGACCCCTCCTCGGCCCAAGTCATGGACCTTTCTAGGATCACCCTACCCATTACCTTGACGACCGAGTCTATCAAGGAAATGAGCCGTTAGCAACAGGGAAGGTCCCTGGAGCCCTTTTTATAGACAGGAATAATGATAGACTGGGACCATGAATGTGGTAACCCTGT
Organism: Calotriton arnoldi; assembly: GCA_963921515.1. Lineage (NCBI taxonomy): Eukaryota > Metazoa > Chordata > Amphibia > Caudata > Salamandridae > Calotriton > Calotriton arnoldi. Next base: position 497,644 of record CAWUFW010010148.1, read on the forward strand.
ACGTGTGACCACATTAAATAGTCGAGTTAGAATCGTGGACCACAAGCTAGGTGACATCTTAAACAGGTCGGCAGGAATCCCGTCAGGGCCAGGGGTCTTGTGACTTGTCATACGTTCAATTGCCAGCTCAACCTCCTCCACAACAAATATTGAACTACACTGTTCTGACACTAAAACTATGAATAGGGGCTCATTCAAAGAAACACCATTCTCAGATCCATAAATGCCTTCACAGTGCTCAATCCATTTCTCAGGGGAGATGTGGGATGTGATGGCATGGGCTCCATTGTCAATAAATAGAGGACAATTAACTATCTCCCAGAATTGACTACTATCCGTCAGATAAGACGCCCTCTCTGAGATTCCTTTTCCTCCCCTCTATCGCCTGCTTATTTGCTCTACGTCTGCAGGATAATAGGCATTGATTAAAGCTGGGCTTTAAGTGTAGACAATAGCAATTTATGGTTGTCAGAACAGTATTTGTTAAACCAGCTGGGTTTATTGTTGATAACCGTCTTGGGGGGAAGGGACGATCTGGTTCTAACATCCACTTGGATCTCCTGGTATGCACTCAGGAAAGAAACCTTATCAAATAAATCCCCCAGGCACAATTCACATTCCTTGCACTTAGCAACTACTAGGCTCTCTAAAAGTTATTCGGGGACAATTTTTGACCATTTACATTTTTTCCCCTGATCAGTTACTTTACCATCCAACTGAATGTAGCACTATGTGCGGGGACATGTACAGACAGGCTACTAATATCAACAAAGATCCAATGGAGATCGCTAAAACCAGTGATACATCAAAGGAACCTAATCAATTCCGAAATGGAGCAGTGACTAGTGTAGAATTCACTCTATGGCCTACAAAAGTGGAAGAAAAGTCACCATCCAAATTTTTTAATGATTTAGTCATTACACATTCCACATTAAACTCCACTAAAATATTATACAAGCAGTCTCCCGTTTGACTATGTTCAAGATATAGGGCGTCTTCACTGTACATATGGTCACATGAAGTGAAAGAACGTGGGCATGGATGTATATTAAAATCTCCCACTAGAATAAGACCAGCTTTTACATCATCCTTACGCTTAATGTCCAATAACTGGGCCCAAGGGGCAAATTTGTATCACAAAAAGTAGAACCATTAGTTGCATCATAGAAATTCAGTAACATAAAGCCACCGGCTACTGTTGAGGGAAGCGAAAAGGCTTGCACAATAGGAGAAATTGTGACCAAAAGCTCAATCTTACAATCTTGTGATAGAGAGACCTGGGTTAACAAATTGCCTTTAAGGTGTCCCCTTGAAGAGGGCACGCAGGGTTAAAGTAGGACTTATATCCATCCAGAAATAGGATCCCTCTGTCTCCCATGTCTCCTGGAGACAAATTATGGTGAAAGTTTTAAAATATGCAAGCCAGCCCGGGTGAAAACTTTTGTCCTTTACTCCGGCCACAGTCCAGGATGCCAATCTGAGGGCGCTAAAAACAATGCTAGTGTTCAATGATGACCCAACAGAACCATCACTGGGAGACTCATTGAACCCAGATTCAGTGGTACAATGCACCTCTGACAACAAAACCCCAGAATTTGACAACTCAGATGTCATCCTATTGGACCTTGACACCGATTGCGCCATACTTGGGTTGATCACATCTGTGAGACGAGGGAGTCAATCCAGTGCATCAGCGCACAAGGCATCAAACCTGTTTGTCGTTTTTATAGTAAATGAATTGGCCTCAGACTGCCTTATATTCCTGTTCTAGTGACGTTTTGAACTCACACTAGACTGTGACGATATTAGGGCCAAGGCCGGCTGATAAAAATAGCTCAAGAGTAGGGCCTGAATGGTGGTGCACCGGCCACCAAGCTAGCAAGGTTCAAAACTGTGGGGACAGCACCCTGGCAGTCAAAATTAATAACAACACAATCCCCTGCATGAGTTTTGGGAGAAGGTCCCACATAGTCGACACCCCTAGCCATGATGAGCCTATTGGCCAAATGGTGGCCTTCAATGCCCAGGAGGGACAGCCGTAAGGTCACTCTGTTCCTAAGGTGTAATAATCCTCCCTAAAACCGTTTTTAACATGGGGACCCCAGTAAGAACTACAACGTAGGGGGACGAAGCAGGGGGAAGATTTAGGGACACAAAAGTAGTAAGTGGGCCATTATTGCTGTTTGCAACGCCCTCCCCTCCCGGGGGGGGCTCTCAGCAGTCAGACCACTGGGCCCCTTCAAGAGCACCGATGTCTCAGAGTGCCTATGAGTGCCTGAACTTGTGATGTGATTGCCCGAGAGATCCTGACTGCCTACTGGGTAAATAGAAGGTGGTGAGGGGCCACCTTCAGGCTGTGTCCCAACCTCGCCTGATACTTCCGCAGAGGACGTATTTCTTGAAAGCAGATGATATCGGGGCCCATGTTCCTGATACTCTTCCATATGGCGCAATGTTTGTTGGGTGAGTTTAAGCCTTTCGTGTGGTAAAAATATTAACCATGTCCCCTACCTAGTGTATGAGTTAGCGAAATAAGATCAAGCACGCCAATTTGGATTAGCCTATGATGTGTTGAGATCACAATCAGCCCCTCCACCCAAACAACGGAAAAACAGATAAAATCATAGCATAGCCAAAACAAACACAACTTCTGTCATCGAGGGGTCCAGTAGGCCCCCTGCAAGGTAGTGATTGGGGATGACTCTTGGTTCCCAGAACTGACAATTTGGGGGTGGGAGAAGACTCCTCCCCTCTGCCCCTGACATTTCTAAACCAGGTCTCATCTTGACCCGTACTCGCCAGTATGACAAGGGAGGAACAATGAGGTCCTACCCTGCCCAGCGAAGATATCGAAGTAGTGTTCAGGTCTCCTCTTCGGAGACCCTATCTCCAGCCAAGCAAGTGCCCTCTGGAGAACTCAAAAACAGCACAATGGAGGATTACAGTCCAGTGCCAGCCTGAGAGGATTTTATGTATGGTCTGGGCTTCTGATGGATTCAGGGCAGGAGCCATTCTTAATCCCCTGGGCTCTGTAACTCAGCAGCACGGTTCCTTGAGTGGCTTCAACCTATCGAGTTTGTTTTGCTGGAGGAGACCGTGGTCGCTGCTCATGCTGTGGAGGCTCCGCAGAGGCCTCTGCTACAGGCATACTCATCAAAGGTTCTGCCCATGAATCGTCAGTGACAGCATGGCACATGCTGCATAGTTTGAAGGAAACCCAAAGGGGTAGGTCCAGTGATATCATACACCAGTATCTCAAACTTTCTTGGTAACATCCTGATATTCCATGAAATTCTGAAGGGTTATTTGAGCAACATCCTAGTAGATGACATATGCCTGGTCCTGAAAGCAGATATATCCGAATTCCATTGCTTTTCACAAGACCACTTTCTTTTCAGAGTAATAGAGGAACTTCACCAATACAGCTCAAGGTCTTCATTGTTGGGTTAGTCCCCTGAGGCCTGCACAATAGATTCTGTCAAGATGGACCTTGGGATGGCCATCGCCGACAGGAGAGCATTCGTGTGACGAAGGTGCTAAGATCAACATGCAAGACCTCCTCACTGAGGCCCTGCACTCATAGATTTTCTCTCCTAAAGTGGTTTACAAAGTCTTTCAATTTGTCAAGGGCCTCTTTCAGCTGCATCTCCAACATGGCACTCTTGGTCGCCGTGGCCGAGTGGCCCGACTCGAACACATCCAATCTGGTTTCAGCATCTAATGTCTGTTGGCTTACTGAGTCAATTCAGTATGTAGCTCCTGTATCCTGGCTCCTAAATCTGAACACAGGTCCACCAGGCCCTTGTAAAATACTGGCAGATTTTGTCACATAGTTTGGCCTTAAAAACACACAGACTCTCCAAGAGATAAGACTTGGTCAAAGGTATGGTGGCCTGGCTTCGCTGTGATTGGGCTGCTGCAGAGCCGCAAGCAGGGATAAGCCCTACCTAGATGGACTAAAAGGCAGCCACAAGAAAATTTCATTTTGGGGGGCATGTGTGGCCACCTGGATATCTGTGAAGGATAAAGTACACCGATAGCAAGGCAGCCAACGTTGATGGGGAGGGACTAATCAAAGGGGTGCTGCACCACTCCTGAGCATAAGTTGAATTCTGTCTGCCCCCTTGCCCTACGTTGCCTGGTTAGACTTACCTTCACACACAGCCGAAATCACGTAGAGGCTTTGATCCCCATCACATGGGCCTCTGGAGGCCAGAGTGAGCCGGGGACCGCACAGCCTTTCCAAAAAGCAGGAGCTGCGTTACACCAGCTCAGGCCTAGCACCTTCATTCTCCCTTTGCGCTATGTCGTCCTCCAGGCCTCAGTCACTGAGATCAGGGGTCTGATCCACAGCTGTGCGCATATCTTGGGGGAAGCACCCGCCGGCTCCAGTCTTTACTGCCTTTCCTCCATAGGCTGCCCCACTGGTCCCCGCAAGAAACACCAGTATTGGAGTGACCGGCGCAGCGTCCTGTCCGCTCAGCAGACTTGAAAGTTGGTCACCACTGCCACTTGCAACGGCCCGAGCATTCACCACTAACACAAGCCAGCATGCCCCTAAAGAGGTCCCCTCCAAGGCTGCTCAGCAGTTGCACAATGATGCAAGGCATTTGGGAGTCCAACGAGGCTGCAAAGCTGCAGCAGAGACTCCGGTCCCACAACCGTCCAGGGAGTGGAGCTGCAGACCGCCGCAACAGCACGTCACACTGACCTACTCGCTGGATCACACATTTCCCCCTACTAGAGGAATTCTCGCCTCAACATTCAGGCACCTCTCGCCCCTCGGCAGCCTCATGCAGCAAAGGAGGAGAGGCTCCAATTGTGGCCCAATAGTAGCCCAGCCAGGCAAGAGCAGTGGTAGAGCAGGTCCTGCTACTCCACCGTCTTGGACACGCCCTGCAGTACCAGTTTTTAGCATATCTAATTCTACATGTTTTGCCTTTTTATGAGCCTCCTCCCCTGATACATGTTGGTAGTTTTGCCCGTCTGGATTCTACCAGGAGTAAACTGCGAGAGTGCGATAATTAGAACACAACTCAGGGGCATATTCACAAGGAGCTATTGCCGAATTAACGGCACTTTATCGCAGCCAAAGTCGTGATAAATTTACCTCCCCATTCACAAGCCGGTGTTAACAGCCCACAGCACCAGTTTACCCGCGATAGCAGCAGCAAAAAACATCGCCACAGAGGACCCCCGCAAATATCGCTAATGAGATGCAGAGTAGGCGTTCCCGTGACAAAAGCCGAGACAACAGCACACCTCAACATTCACAACGACCAGCCACATCCGCGATAAAAACACAAAACAGGCGATAAGGCGCGTTAGCACCAGGAAATTTACACCTGCTCTGACCTGGTGTAAAGTCGGACGGCAGCCAGCACCACAAAAGGGAGCACAGCCCAGGGCCACATCCGAAGGGCAACAGATGCCATGGAGCCACTCATCATGCGGCCCGGACACCCAAGAGGGCCACAACACCCACCGACACCACACCCAGGCCCGCAACACCCTCCCTCCCCGGGACCACCCCCAACCCCGGACTAAGAAATTGCACACCAACACCACGAATCCCAAAACAAACATTTTGCCTGATGTCGCACAAGCAGGAAAATAAACATACATGCGTGGCCAGAAAATGGAGAATCAGTCATACAGCAATGCAATCACCAACACAAAACACCATACAAACAAAAGCAGAAACAACCCTTAGGATGAGTCCTAGCTGCTCCTCACTGGACAATCCGTAGCACACAGCCTGGAAGACCAAATCCAAGAGAAGAAGGTGTGCCATGCGCCCAACAAAGGGAAGAGAGGGAGAGAGCGAGCGAGGGAGAGAGACAAAGTGAGATAGCACAAGCAGCGCAAGGCCGCTCGGGCACCTGGCTCCACATGCCAACATGTGTGTGTGCATCGCCATCTGTACACCATGAGCCCAAGGCCGTGTCCCAATCTCAGCGCCAAAGCCACATCACATTCCGAAAACGCAAGTAGTAGTCAGACAAACATCAGGGATGAAAGCACCATTGTCCCAATGCAGAAGGCGGGAGGACACCTGCACCTCTGACCTTGGTCCAGAACGCGCCTGGAACACCCTGATAGAGATGCAATGGCAGATGGGGACAACTCCCACACCACGCATTCCGCAAATGAACCATCCGACACATCCACAGCCCACACACAGAAGCCCCTGCCTGTGGTACCCCCGCATGGGATGCCCTTGACACTCACGGAAACAGCAACCCATAACCCACAACGTTGCACACACATTCGAATCATTGCTCAGAGCTGTGGCATATCCTCCACACAACTGCCGCAGTCCAGAAGAGTGCCTGTTCACGAGACGCACCAACGCAATGGCAGGCCATACCGGGCACATGCACAACCCCCGTCACGTGGAACAGTACCGTGCACGTATGCTGCATTTACTGGGCGCACTGCCACTGGCAGTGCTGCGGATCAGTTACAGGCTCAGCTTCCGCATTGCCCACGTCACCTGCGTCCAGCCCTGGTTCCACTGCCGAACATGCACATTCGAGTGTCCCATGGATGTCTGCCTATCCAACACAACTGTTGATGAATTGGACTATGACTTGTGTCTGCGCCCCTGTTGGATCACGAACAGGAGTGTAACCGAGACAGCCGTGCATGGGATGCCTTGACATACTGCGTATGTATTGGTAGTTGTGCATGGGAGATTGCACAATTTCTCGTGTGCAGTGACCACATCGAGGCGCTCCCCTATTGGGCTGTGTTGCGGATCGGTGAGACGGCGTGGGCTGAGCACACCTGCCCGGACCACCTAATGGATTGGCTCACCCTGGTGTTCCTTGAAAACGACAACACATTGCACATGAAGCTGCACGGGCATTCATGGACGAGTAACTACGTTCCTGCAGCCACATCCGATTGCCACCCACAGCACGACCCAACAACTTGTTGCATCGTGGGGATTGCTCACATATCCCACCACAACAGAGGACACGTCTGCCTTCGGTCGGGCTCTGGATGCATGTGCGTGGAATAACGCGTGTGTACACACACACCTGTGCAAGGCGACGCAGGTCCATGGTCGGAGCAACACAGCGTCGTCTGGCAACGTTGCCAATTCGGACACACTGCTGGGTGAGAGCACACACATGGCAATGTAGCATGACATGTGAACCTGTCGGACCCTCACACCTGATCACTGTCGGCAGAGCAGACAATCGGCGCACCCCGGAGGCAGAGCACCATGCAGACCCCACGTGCAGTGAGTCGTGCCCCCTCACACGGGGCAATGTACAGACGCCAAACAACACATGACTCATCCAGCAAGGCAAGGTGGGCTGTGAGCGTTGCCATCCGTGATGAATGTTGTCCATTTCAGCCCCAACATTATCTGAACCTCGACATGTACCCATGCTGCGTGTAAGTGTCTTAAGCATGTCCCAGCCAGTTGTGGCCGTTGCCTCGTCCGTACTGACACGCACATGCCAATAAAGCCTATGCCACTCCACTGGTGTCTAACTGTGAAGTGTGTTGTTTAGATTGTCCACTCGTGTGCCACAATGAGCCTCGTCCCAACACAGGGAGGAACTGACTGACGCATGTGCAATGGGGGTGTGTCCCTTTGGCAAGCTCCACCTCTGTGAGCCAGACATTGTTTTTGGATAGGTGCTGGACGACATGTGCACTTACATGACTCCAGCTATGTGTGTATGGTGTCCAACCTCTGACCATGTGGAGCAATGTCATACATCACAACAGAATGTGTCCACACAGATGTGTGTAAGTCGGTATGCGACGTGAAGTTCTGCTGTCACACGTGGTGTGGGATACCACTCCTGGCCTGCCACCGTTTTGGTCACTCCTACACACGGCCCTATTCAACACATGGACGTGTGCCTACGTTGGGGTGTTGTGAGATTGCTGTTGATGTGCAATGGGGACACAGCTAGTACTCACCTTCACAGTCATCCAATTGGCCATGTGTCTCAGGGATAGACATGCGCATAGATGTCAGTTACCAGGGTGTACCTTCATGTGCAATCATCGTCCCCACATCCAGCCATACTTCCATACGTGAGTGAACATAGTGATGACACATCTGTGTGATTTAGAATGTTTTATTCACATTCAGGTGATTGACGGAGCTGGAGCTGTACCTGGCCATCCAAGCCCACATCACATGGAAGCCCAGTGGTGGGCCAACCAGAGTCCTTTGGGGATTGCACAGTGATTGGGAAGAGGGAGAGTGCAGTCCGCAGCAGGATTGCTGTGTGATTGGCCAGCGGTGAAGAAATGGCAGTCCGTGTCGGGGTCCGGGTGAATGTCGCAGGGTGTTCCGGAGGTCAGTAGGAGGTATTTCCCAGGGCATGATGCATAGGTCATGACCAGGCAGGGACAGGCCATATGGCGGTGATGGATGCTACTGCCTCCTTCCTCACACAGTAGTTCCCATCCCCTTCTCACTCCCCTGATACGGGTTCTGTGTCCGGTGTGTCCGGTGTGTGGCGGGGTGATGGCTGCATCGCTGTGTGCCCATGACACATCAGACTGCGTAGGTGATGGGGCAGCATCACAGTGTGCCACGGACACATCAGGGGTCGGAGCTGTGTGTGTCGATGTTCCCGCTGCAGTCATCTGGGAACGGCTCAGTGGCAGCAATGGCAAGTTGGAGTACTGCAGGGCGTTGCTGTTCCCAGCCACTACTCGCTGGTGTCCAGCCGTGGCAGACATACTTCCAGCCTGCATCTGCTCCATGGTGTCCATTGCCCTCCGCATCTGTGCCAACTCTGTGCTGTCATGGCTGGTGCCTGTCTGACCAGACAGTTCTTGTATTAGACTCATGGCACCAGCGAGGTTAGCAAAGGTCTGTGGCGAAGCATGGTGCGTACAGGGGGTGTCCGATAGGGACTGTACGTGGTCCCTGATGGGACTCAGACACCCACGTATGGCATTGAGTTTGGCTGCCACGAGCTCAAAACCCACCCGCAGCTGATGGGCCAATTCCACATGGCAACCCAACACACGCCGTTGGAATTCCATATATTGGTCGGGGGATCCTGGGAGACAGCCGTGGTGGTGTGTGTTTCCTGCTGTGTGGTCTGTGCAGGTGGTGGGGTCACCTCGAGGCAGCTGGCCTGGCCTGCTCCTGGGGGTGGGGTGCAGAGGCTGTCCAGCATCCGTTGGAGGGTGTCTTGACATATGTGCAGGTTGTCCTCTTCATCATCAATGGTGGGATGTGTGGTGTGCTCTGCAGGGGGTGTTGTTTGTCCCTCTGCAATGTAAAGGGGAGATGCAGGTTAACAGAGTTTCACATGTATGGTGATGATTTGCAGATGTTTACATTCAGACTGCATGCCAATGTACATTGTGACTGTTTGGGGGAGCTGGCTATTTGATGGCAGTCAGTGTGTTTTTCGACTACATGACGGATGTGTGGTAGTACCCGTACATTATCATCACACAGTGTCAGGCAATGCCAGATGTGGGTGGACAGTTACTACGCACGAGCGGAACCTGTTGTGAGCTCTGTCCTGTGGTGCTGGTGTTGCACTTTGTACCACATTGCCTTCATTGCTGATGTTCTGTGATTGCTATGTGTGTGTGCTGCATTGTGGGGAGTTGCCCCTGCAGCTCTGATTTCGTGTAGCCTTCTCCCTTTGAGGCGGGGTGCCTTTGAATTCTGTGCTTTTCGGGGCCTGATTTGCTTTTGACTTGGGTCATGTGTGCTCGCGGACTGTTTTTGTGGCCTGGTGCATTGTTCGTCTGCTGCGTGTATTGTAAGGCATGGGTTGTGGGTGCACGTGGACACGTCGGAGTGTGACCTGCTCCTTTACGGATGTGATCCGCACTTGGCTACCTCCATGTCGCTTCGTGGGCCATGTCATTTTTTGGGGCAGCTGCCATGCTATCGGACATGCAGTGTTACTTGCATAGTCAGTGTGGGTCACGGAGCCGCTGCTTTGCTGGATTCAGCACATGTGCACGGGTCGATTGTGATATTGGTGATAGGGGGCCCTCTGTGCACATTGTGGATGGGGGCCTACTTGGCGTTTCTATGTGTGCTGCAGTGTGCCAAGGCATTCAGGGACATGTTCCACGGTCATTGTGGGTGTGCTGTGTGCTGCGCGTAATTGTGCATGTGTGCCATTGTGCCCATCTCCCCCCGTCCCTAGTCGTTACTCACCCTGTTGCTGTTGGGTCAGGTCATATTGTGCTGTGTCCAGGCCCCCCAATCCTGCCACCGTCTCCTCACTGCTGACTGTGGCCACCATTTGCTCCAGCTCATCCAGCTCCTCCTGTGTCGCAGGACTCCCACCTCCAGTCGCCGTTGCTGCCTCCCTGTTGGCGGCGAGCTTATGTTTGGTCTGACTTTTCAGATCATGCCAGCACCTCTTGACCTCCTCCAGTGACCTCCTGGACACTCCGACTGCATTGACGTTGGTGACGATGGCCTGCCATATTTCGGTTTGGGTTGCCAGTGCCGCAGTGGAGGTGCCGAACAGTTGTTGATGGTGTTCGGTCACCCCCGTGACGATGATCTGGTCTTCCTGCGGACTGTACCCGGTCTTCCTCTTCCTCTTGTCCTTGCCCTTCCCCGAAAGCGGGGTTCCTGGATGTTCCTCCGTAGGGCTTGTGGTGTTCGGCTTGTCCTCTGCACTCGGTCCGGGTGCATCCATGTTGCTACACAGTTTGAATTGTTTTTGGGCTTTTCTTTTTCTTTCTTTTATGGTGCTTTTGCCTGCCGGACGCGTGGGATTTACAGGCCTGTGGCTGGTGTTCGCTGATTTCTGTACCGCGATTGGCCTCATCGCATGATTTCTCGCGTTTCGCATTTTTTCGGCGTGGCGTTGATTTTCACGCTGTCATTTGACGCGTTATCTGGTGACTATCGCATGCTACCGCCTTGTTGTGAATTCCACGTTGACACAGGGTTATTTTCCCGTGATAGGCTGCGATATTTAGAGTTGCGTTAGGCTACTCTTGCGGTAGTTATCACACGTTCTTGTGAATATACCCCTCAGTTTCAATCTATGTGCAAACTCCTGTTTCCACAGAGATGAGAATTTATCCCTGAACTTGTAATGAGGATCTAAACATGTGACATGGTAATTAAGACGAGGTACTTCATTGAAAAATTCAACATATTTAGAACAAAGGCAGTCATTCATGTATGCTAAAAAACAACTTGGAAATACTAACTACATTACACCATTACACACATCACTACTCGTGAATGAGGTTTTTTGATGCCATGGTATTTATGCAAAACAATGCCGCTTGCAGATACCAACCATTTACGGAAATTTCTATCACATATCTACCTAATGTACACTTACATTGATGCCATCAGCCGGCTGCTAGATATATTTTTTACATTTGCATAACAGTCACTGTACTGGAGTTAAGCATCTCAGATGTGCATTTATGGCATTTTAACTTCTACATTTATGATTTGATTTATTTACACTCGCAGTTTTCTCGATGTTCAGTCCTTGATCGACTCTTTCACTAAATTACTTTTATTTTTAGTTCGAAGCTACTTTTGATAATTTTTTCTTAATATTTTTATTTATGGATTTTTAAATTGAAAGATACGCTTAAAAACATTTAAAATGTTCAGTTTTTTTGCGTTTCTGTAACCGTATATGTCTGTACATTTTTTGCAGCTGATCTATGGCCATAAAATCCATATTAGAGGTCTCATTTACAAGAGACCTGCGTCGCCGGAGTGTCACTTTTTATGACTCTCCGGTGGCCCATGCCTCTCAATCATATCTATGAGGCGACGCAAAGCCACCCTGCATGGCTTTACATGGCCTCATAGATATGGAGTAAGGCAATGCAGCGAAAAGCGCTGCATTGCCTTACTCTATGTCAAGGAGGCCTTCCATGGGCATTGCGGGTTTTTTTTTTTACGTAACACCCATTGGTTTTGACACATTCCCAGATTTACAAGGATCTGTAAACCTGGGAATTCATCAAAACTGTGCGCCTCCCCAGAGAAGGCGTAACGAGGACAAATAACTTTATTTTGCCTCGTTTTTTTCTCTTTCTATGTGTGCTGCATTCCGCAGCACACATAGAAAGAGGAAAACACCTCCATTGATTGTTTTTGTGTATGAAGGCGTCCCTTTCTGCACGAAAACAATTGTGCCAACAATGCAGACACCCTTGAACGTGTTGGTGCTAAGCACCAATTTGTTTTGCAGGCAGAAAGAACAGGAAAGCGCCGTATTTCATTAATACGGCGCATTCCTGCCTTTTCCTTTTGACGCAGGACAGCACCTCAATTGGCTAAAAAGTTGTAAATAAGACCCTTCGTTTATTCACAACCCTTTCTTTAAGTTGTTACTGTTTTGGTTGTTTTTGGAGCTTTAAGACAGGGACTGCCCCCATTTAAAGTGCTACATTATTAAAACAGTTAATTCAGCTAATAATAATGTGAAAAACTAGAATTGGGTGGAAATAATTATTGATGGCCTCGCAAGACCATGAAACATGACATGAATCAACACTGCCACCTAGTGGAAAATGAGTATATATCCCCACATTTTTCAGGTAGGAAATCAATGGGCAAACAAGGTGAGTTGCAGCTTTAACCGTTGACAAAGCCAGGTCTGGTGCAGGCTGCCAGCCTGTTGACTTTGTCAGTGCTTGTTTTTTGTCATGGTTTGTTTGCAAAATGTTACTGTTGGGGAAGCTGCCTGGCCCGTTTCAATCTAATGAAAAAAATGGCTAAAAGCAATACATATTTTTTTGCTCTAAAAAAGCACACATTGCCATTATAGTCCCCGGCTCTGAAGGGACCTACTTTGTGTGTGGATGTGCTCCTCGTGAAAGGATAGAATGCCATCACTTACAGCGAAGTTAGCAAATGTGAATGACAGAACTGAGCAATGGATGAAGAGAGCTGGCTGAAAGGTGGTATAAATATGTACATTATATATATATATACACACACACACACACGCACGCACGCACACACACACACACACACTAAAAAACAAAGGCTTAAGGGACGTGATAGGTGAAAGTGACAGTTAAAACATACTGTTTTAAAAGAACAAAACCACAGAAGTTCATCAGTTATAGTTAACTCCATTATCTCAAGTTACTACAACTCTTGCCCCAAAGTAACTATTACTCGCGCCAGAGGGAATCCTCAGAGGTATCATGTTACGCTTCGCAATGGATCCTCAAAAAAAAAAATATAATAATTTGGCCCCTCCCCACATGGCCAAGGGGGTCAGAGTGCCTCATCTTATTTGTGTTATTTTCCAGGGCTTGGGAACCGAGTCCCTGAGTCCTAAGATGGCAGCCGCAACTTTTCCTTCAGGTTGCGGCCAGCCAGGTTGAGCTTGTGGATTTGTGGATCCACTGCAGATCCACTGTGGATCCTCAGAGGTGTGAAATATGCAAATATGTTTTGCACTGTAATTTCTCGAAAAGTACTGAACGAATTTACAGCAAATTACAAAAAGCCCACTTCCTGAACCAATGTCTTGCTTTCTGCCAAATTTGATGTGATTCCGTTCAGCCGTTTTGGCTGTAGCTGTGTATAATTTTCATATAGAAAAATGAATGATGAAAATGTGTTTTGGGAACCCCCATCTTTCTCAGCCCCTGCTTGAAGGATCTCCTCAATTTTTCCATCAGTGATTTCATTTGAGATGTCATCAGTGATGTCAACAGTGATGTCACTGACCATGTCATGAGTGATGTAACAAGTGAGGTCGTAAGCAGTGCACTGTGGGGGCGCGAGTTATAGTTAGCTCAGCTAACTATAAGCTCAGCTAACTATAACTGCTGAATTGTATGAGTGAAATGTCAGCATAACTATAACGTCCCTATAACCTTTGTTTTTTTCAGTGAATTTCTATGTTTTTTTAAATTATATCTCCTAACTATAACGGCCCTGTAATCTTTGATTTTTTAAGTAGAAATGGTGTTTACAGAGTGGTGTGAAAAGGGGATGGGCCTCTGATCAGCTCTCTGCAATTCCGCTGTGTAGGACTTACAGAAAGTACCAGGAGGGCTTCCTGGTCCCCAAGGTCCCTTAGCATCCAGGAGAACTTCATTACCCGACCAGTAGTGTGCCAGAAGATGTGTTTGGAGTGGTGGACAAAAGGGGGCATGGTCTCTGAAGACGTCTTAGCAAACTTACGGTGTGAGACTTGCTGGAGGTAACAGAAGGGGTAGTTGGCCCCCAACGACCCTCAATAGCCAAGGGGACTTCATCCCCAACTAGTAGTGTGCCAGGAGGCGCGCTTGCAGAGTGGTGGAGAAAGGACGTCCTTGGTGTAGTGCTTGTGTGATTCTATGAGTGCAATTGCCAAGGACACACTGCGAATACCGGGTGTTTTTGACAAAGTGTAAAACACATATACAGACATATTTTACATAAAGTTTCAGTGTAGCTATTTAGTAAGATACTAATTTAACTTTCCCCTTTGTATTCGTTTGTCGACATAACTACATCAAAAATGCATTTTCCTTATTTACAGGAACACCGGAAATTGCAATGACATCAGTAGTCACGAATACAAATGACAAAGTGTAAAACAGATATATAGACATATTTTACACAAAGTTTGAGTCTAGCTGTTTAGTAACATATTGGTTTAACTTTATTTTAACAACATATTTCTAAAACAAACAACAGTTTCAAAAAATAACTTTCAACATCTGAACTCACGAACATAACATACATTTCTCAGTGCACATTTTTCGAATTCCTCCTGGCCCAGTTGCCATTTTTGTTACCATAAAAAAGAAAAACAATGTTTTAACTTTCCCAATACATTCAAAACAAATTCTAAAACAAAACAGAAAATCATGTTACAGAGAAATAAAGGAATATCATTGGATAATACCCTTTTCAACTAAAAAAATAAGAACATGCCCATTTATCTATCTTGAACATTCTTTAAGAGGAATTCATAGTGAGCAGATTTGCGCAATGCACAATATGTCACAAGACATTGTCATGGGGTACAAATAAAAAATATTCTTGCGGGACTAAGTACATGCTTTACCATCTAAAAACAAACTATAGCAATAGTGTAAAAGCAGCAAGAAGGCAACGTAAGGCTGGAGGACCCTCAACTTCACAGCACCACCGGAAGTTGCAATGATATCAGTAGTCATGAATACAAATGACAAAATGTAAAACAGATATATAGACATATGTTACAAAAAAATGGAGTCTAGCTGTTTAGTAACATATTGGTTTACCTTATTTTAACAACATATTTCTAAAAAACAACAGTTTCAAAATATAACTTTCAACATTTGAACTCACGAACACAACATAACTTCCAAACAAACATCAAACTATCCATTGTTACCCAAACTCATGGGGAATCAAAAACGGATGCAAAACTAGTGCAATGTACAATGTGTGACAAGACCCTCTCTAGAGGGACGAACAAAAAATATTCATGTGGGACGACATCCATCTTATATTATCTTAAAACCTATCATAGAAAACGTCTCCAACTGGAGATCTACCAGAGGGAAGCTGGAGAACCATCTACATCAGTGGCAGCAGCAACAATACCTGGCCGGAAAGTCCCTTCAGAAGTGCAGACTACTATAACAGATATGGCTCCAGAGTTTTCAAGAATGGCCACGTATTGCATGAACTGTAGTATTGCTATAAGTGCTGGTAGCAGTGTGTTACTGACAGCTATTCGCAACGCTGCACAAAATCATACATGCTAATTTTTTCTCCCCTTTTATATTTTTTGCACATTTTTCTGTGAACATTTTTCGAATTCCTTCTGTCCCAGTTGCCATTTTTGTTACCATAAATAGAACGAAAAATGTTTTAAACTTTCCAAAGGCACTAAAAAAATTCTAAAACAAAACAGAAAATCATGTTATCGAGAAATAAAGGAATACATTGGATAATACACTTTTCAAATAAAAAAATAAGAAGAACACGCCCATTTATCTACCTTGAACATTCTTTAAGAGGAGTTCATAGTAAGCAGATTTGCGCAATGCACAATAGGTCACAAGACATTGTCATGGGGTACAAATAAAAAATATTCTTGCCGGACTAAGTATATGCTTTACCATCTAAAAACACACCTTAGCAATAGTGTAAAAGCAGTAAGAAGGCAACGCAAGACTGAAGGACCCTTAACTTCAATAGCAACCGCAACAACACCAGGGCAGAGAGTCCCTTCAGAGGTCCAATCTCAACTTCAAGATTTGGCTCCACAGTTTTCCCAGATGGCATCATACTGCATGGATTGTGGAGTTGTAGTGAGTCCATAACAGCCCTTCGAAATGCTGCAAAGATTCATAAATGTTGATTTTTTTTATTTTGGCCCTTCATAGTTTTTCTACATTAGCGAGCATTTTATTATCTTACAAAATGGATATCTAATATCTATGTGGTCTTCATTTTATTATCTTTTAATTTATTGTAACCACTACTTACATATAATTTGCCGTATGGACAAGTCAAAGCATTCCTCTACAAATAAATACACAGCTAACTTTTTCCAGTTATCAATATTTACTTTTTCACTTTTTAAATACAAGTCAACAGTCTGTGTTTTGAATCTTCTATTGAGTGCGTCGACAACATATACATACATACTCTGGTTTTTGAGACCACAATGTGTTAAATTTTGTAATCTCTTTTTCAAAACTATCAACTGTAATATCTGTGTCCTGTTCTGTAGCTCCTCCTCTTAACAACTCTTCATTTTCCCTCAAATGAAATGAAACGAAACTGCACATGATCCCAAACCTTTTCTACGTCTGCCACAGTACCATGCAAAAGTATATTTTTAAGAAATGACTTTGTCCTCTAACCAATCACTCTTTTTTCGTTCACCACTTTTTCTTCATTTTGCCCCTTTCGAGTCTCAGTTCTGCATAGATACTGTAGTTGCTTCTGTTCCTTTTTCATCCGAGTTTTTGTAGGCATTCTGTTTGTAATTATGCAGATATTGTTCTGTAAAAAAAATTATATTTCAATTTTCTTTCTAGCCAATGAACCAACTACTTTACTACTGGCTTACACAGAATACAAAAACAGTTTGTATGTTATGTTGCAGTCTTAAATCTACAAATGAACCTACCTATATAACTACAAGCACTTACTTCAGTGTACCAAACCAAAACACAAAACTTAATTTATTAGTTACCTTTTAATATTATAGCACCCTCTCCTACAACACACCTGCACCATATCTCAGTTCTCACTTATACACGCTTAAAAACCACTTTATCCCTTATGTACTCAATTTTAAAATAAACATAAACCAAAGTGTAAAAGTACATACAGTGTCTCAATACTGTAAATCCAAAACACAACATAAGAGCTATTTCTGTGCCTTTATACCACTGTGCCACTGGTACATTTAGTATTTCAATACTTTTCTACTTTGATGTGTCAGATTTAAATTTTGAGAAACACCGCATATACAAATCTACACATTAATCTGTATCTAAGGCTTCTAAGCACATAGCTCACTAATTCTTCCGAGTACATGAAAACGGCGTGTGACAGATTACATATATAATTCACCAGATGGTTCTAAAAGAGTACATATTCCTCACTAAAACTTGTAAAATACATGTGTTTCTGGTTGAGTACAACAATACTCCCTGGATGACTGCATAGATAGTGCCTAGGTGATTCTCTCAGAATATAGGTAGTGCCTGCATGATTCCCTGAGTATGTAGGAAATACATGGGTGGTTCCATATCTGCATAGTTGGTGCCTGTGTATTCACATGACTATATTGATACTATCTGGGTGATTGGATGAACACATGGATGTTGCCTGTGTAGTTCAATGAGTACATAATTAGTGCCTGCATGATTGGAAGAGTGCATGTGTAGTAACAGGGTGATTGAATAAGTCTAGATATCACACTTGATATATAATTGCATACATGGCTCTCTAAGAGCATACATTGTTCTCTTACTCAGCGTGCACATGCATCAGTATGTTTCTAAAATTGAAAACAACAATTTAGTATTTTGGGGCGACCCTGAACAGTGCCTCCTCAGATTCCTGCAACCTACAAAGAAGAAGGACAGAATTAGTCGCACAGCAGAGCAGACTGTGGAGAAGAAATTATTTGGCCCCAGCCCTACCGGCCCGTCTGCAGTTTCCGGAGATCCTGCGCCAAAAGTCGACTTGTCCTGCAGCCAGTGACCTCCAGACCCCCTGGGAGGACTGACTGCTTTCAACAAAGATTGGATCTCCTGCGAACAGCAGCCATGTTCCAAAGAAACTCCAAAGAAAGACCCTGAGCCTGCTGAGGACGAAGAAACTCAACGCCTGGAACCACCACTGCACCCATCGCCTACATCCCGAGTCCAAGTGGCCCACTGGTCCCAGCAGGTCCCCAGCACTCCAGAGTCCGAGTCCACTGTGGGATGACACCTCCAGGACTCTCCAACATCGCCTGCAGCCTCTGCACGGAGACCACCACAACCGCGAGTGGCCCGGTAAGGTGAAATCTGACCTCAAAAGACACCCCTGCATCCGACCGTCCTGGAGAAGAGGACCTGAGGTGCACCTACATCCCTGAGCCCTACAACTTATCCGCCCAGCTTTTGGTTCCTCCCGGAAGACTTCCTGGACCGAGCCTGCAGCCAAAATCCAAAACCAGCAACCTCCATAGGATTGCTTTGGGTTCTCGACACCTCCTAAGCACCCTGCACCCGGCTGTCCCTGTGCCGCTGGTGGTGTGAATTGGTGCTGACCTGGGACCCCCTTTGCCCTGACCTTAACGCTATGAGTTTGGTTCCAAAGACCGAGTGGCCTGCCCGTGAGCAGCCCCCAACCGAGGTGCCCCTTAGCCCATTGGCTAACATTGGGCCCCTGCACTCTGCACTCAGCCGCCCCTAGTGACGCTGGTGGTGCAATTTGAGAGCGTAACTGGTCCTTGGGGAACCTTGGTCCTAACCCCCAAAAACTATTCTTGCATGACGTTTACTTACCTGCAAACCGATAATCTTCTTTTTCCCTATAGGAACAAATGTTGTGATTTGTTGTTCCTAAAAATGTTCTAAGTGTTGAGCAGAACTTTTGTTTTGAAAACAAAGTAACTTTGCTTTAAACCCAAAATTGTAGTACTTACCTATCAGTGGTAGAATCCAGTGTGTGATATATCGGCATATCACCTCCAATGCTCAAAGTAACTGAAAAGTAATCTAAATGTAATCAAGAATAATTTCTATGTATTCTAAACTGTTTTAAAAGCAAATACAAACCTGTAGCAATTGCAATTTCACCCAGAACTGCATTTCCTTGTGATGTTTTTCATTTGAAAGCATATTCCACTTTCCTGTACCAAGTCCTGCTTGGCTCTAGAAATAAAACATAAGTATACCTTTTTATACTTACCTAATTGGTCTGGATTCTGTCTCGGAGTGTGTGTAATCAGTTCTTGATTGAGTGAATACAATAAATGCTTAACACGCCCTCCTGATAAGCCTAACAGCTCGACCAAACTAGCACAAAGAGAGCTGTTAGTGATTATCTAATTTAGCCTCTGCTATACCTCTGGGGATCCTCTGGACTCTGTGCACACTATACCTTACTTTGGTATAGTATATACAGAGCCAGCCTCCTACACCGGGCCCGCCACAGGAGCTGCAACCCTTGGTGGAGCCCTCCTGACGTCCTGAGGACCTAGCGCTGGGTTTTGGGGCTGCAGGGCACCTGCTGGATGACTTGACCAGTGGGCTGGTGGCGACAAAGCTCCGGGCTGTTTGTGTCCACCTCCACTGCTGCCATGTCCACGCGCTGAGTTTTATTTCTTCCTCAGATTTTGTCAATTTCTCCATCATCTGTTTTCTTAAATCATTGACTGCCTGTTGGTCACTCTACCCCTCAAGTTCCCTATTAAGCTGATCAATTTCTTTACAAATTTAACCAAGTCCAATTCAGCATTAAGATCTTCACCATGCCCTGACTTTTTTTTTTTTATAAGTTTTATATAGCGCTAGCTAGACCCAGGGGTATCAGAGCGCTTTACATACATAGGTGCATAACATAGCATGACAGAGGGATGCATACAGATATAAGCCAAACATTATAAGTAGTCGTACATTGCATAGCAGGACATAACAGTGCATGAGGATATAAGCAACACATTATAATTTGGCATGCAGTGAAGGATAGAGGGGGAGCTCACGAGGTTGAAAACAGTCCAATCTCCACTTATCCATGATGGACAAATAAGCAGGGAGTCAACTAGGTTATTGGAGTCTTGGTTCTTTGACTTGGACGGTAAGGTATTTCTTGAGGTGAATGAGTTTCAAGTCCCTTTTGACTTAACTTTGTGGTGAAGTCAGCCTATTTCTCAAGTAGCGTTGGATGTGGGGACTCAGGTGGGTACTGTGAAAATCCTTAATCACACTCAGCTATTATTTGAACAAGGACACTTTTGGGAACTGGCTTGATAAAACCAAAACTTTACATGAATGTGGACAATGTAAGGTCTGCAAATATACAGATAATACCAAGGAGTATGTCCTATGCACGTTAGGGAGAGAACCGAAGCTTGCCAGAATATATTGACCAAACTCCTGAAATTCAGGGTAAATGCCAAGGTGGGGCTAGTTAAAAATATGGAAGTAATCATGCTGCACCTGTCACGTTGAAATATCTGCACAGGAGCAAGGACAGACATATTTGTCAAATTAGTAATCCTGAAGCTTGCCCAGTGCTGCAGCAACGCTCCAAGTCCGCGAGTCTGTCAGCTGTTGTGACTATGATCATAATTAATTAGCACGCTGAGGGCAACTGACATCCACGCTGGGGCCTCCCTTACATGTCATGATCCTAGTTCAGTTTGGTTGCAGTCGGGTCCCACGTGGAGAGCCTGGACAGACTCCCGGTAGTGCCCTTCCATTTCTGGTTCTTTGCAGCAGTTTTAAAATCTTCTTAGAGTGTCTTGTTTCTCAAATTGATGTAATTTCTGATATTTAAATGCTGACCTTGTCCTCATTCCTTGATTTTTGCTCGCGAGAAAGTGTTACACTTAATCGTTCATTGTCACTCATAATTACATTGAAATTATGAAAATGTCCCAGATAAGCAATCTGAAACCTTGGCAGCTATGTTCGTTAAGGACGCAACATATCTTTTGAGAAGCAGCACACCAAACGTCTCTATCTCTTTCAGTGTTTATAGCGTAAAATGCATTATTTTAGGATTACCTCGTGACTAATTTTTGAAGTGTTCATTATTTCCCCTGACAGGCTGCATGCAAAGTCTCTAGTTGTAATTGCACTCCATTTAGCTTTGCCACTTCTTTCCGGCCAATGTCCATGTTACAAAAAGAACTACTCGATTTCTCATCCCTTTTGAGACAACTAACTGCCCAGAGGATAGATTTAGGAGCTAGCTTCCGATCTCTCCCTCCCTCCGCACCGCTTGTTCGGCACCTGACTTTTTCCCCCCAACGTAGCAAGGTCCTGCGTGCAGAGTATAAAGGCAGTACTGAGTGGAAATGTAGCCGATTTCTCTTCCATGGGACACAGACTTATGGTCCGTCACGTGTTCTGTGTTCACAGCCAACGTGGAAGATTGAAATATGCGGTCTAGTGTTTAATAAGCTACGTTCTATGGAGGTTGGTTGGCCTTCATGTGACGTCAGCACGTAACGTGACGTGACCAACGCTCGAGCTTTCATTGTGTAAAAGTGTAGTATTCCAGAGTGAGCTCAGTTCGTTTATTGTAGGGTACAGAAACATAACATTTCAATGTCTGCGGCTGGGCCTGTCTGAGTCCTCGTTGGTGCCAGCATGCACCGCCCGTAAGTATCAGGGCATTGGGGAGGACGGTGGTTCTTCTGGGCAGTCCTGGACGGAGAACCGGGTGCGGACAACCGGCCCTAAATCTACTGGCAGTACAATGGGTCCTCAAAGACACTGCCTGTGAATTGATATATACCCCAAATATATAAGGTCAACCCCCGTGGCAGTTAAGTTATTCAACGCAGTTGAAAAACAAAACCCCAAGCAAGAGGGAGGGAAGCAGGGTTTGTAAGATTTAATGTCACTTGAGGGAAGTATAAACGCACCCACATTTACAGATGGTCCTATGTGAGAGATGCACATAAATATCACTGGGTGCCGGATATATATTACGCAAAGGGAAATGTCACACTGACACTTTGAAATGCAGTAATGAGCATGGGCCCATACTGGACGAAAAATAAAACCCTATAAACCACAGCATGATATTATTTAACGCACGGAATAGAAGCGAGCTACGCGAGATCTGTGCAGATAGAAGCACCCTGTCCATTAAAATTATTCGGTGACAATTGTTCTACCTTTATTTCGGACACTGAAAGGTCCCATTGGGCTCAAAGGGCTTCAGCCCCCCCTCCGTCGTGTGTGGCTTCCCGGGCACACACACAGCCACACCCGAGTACTTCACAGTTATTTAAAAGACCATTTGCTTGTTAATGAGGCTTTGTTTTTTCACCCCTTCTTAGAGCACCTGCATCTCCACTCTGCCTATTGTTGGAAGAATTAGCCCCCCCTCCCCCGAAATTTTATCTTAGCCTCCCCCACCCCCGGAAATTTGGCTCTAGATGCGCCTCTGTTGCCGTCTGCTCGTATATGTAGCAGTGGGCCCTTTCAGTGTCCGGAATAAACGTAGAACAATTGTCACCTTATTATTTTAATGGAAATTAAGAGAAAACTTTCAGTACGAAGAATATTTATCAAATAAACAAATGGATCTGGAGTGTGGACGAATAATTCTGTCACAGGAGCTATCATTCATCATTTGCAGACGTGGATGCAAGAGAAGGGAGCGGGAAGGGAAAGAGGAAGATTGTTCACTGCATCTGGATATAAATAGATTTAATTCAAAGGAAGTACTGGATTTGATCATCCCCTCGGCGTGACGGCAGTGAAAAAATCGTTTCATCTGGACATTGGGTCGAAAAATGTCTACACAAAGTAGTGCTAAGGTAAGAAAAATGAAATAATCCCTACCTAGCAACAGCCTGTTCTCCAAATTCCCTCGTTTTTTACATCCACATCATTAAAATCGAGTAATACACTTGCTTTTAGGAAGAACATGCTAGGCAGACTGAGAGGTGCATGAAAATATTCAATTTATCTTGAA
The DNA here is from genome assembly GCA_963921515.1 of Calotriton arnoldi. Classification (NCBI taxonomy): domain Eukaryota; kingdom Metazoa; phylum Chordata; class Amphibia; order Caudata; family Salamandridae; genus Calotriton; species Calotriton arnoldi. The sequence goes on from CAWUFW010010148.1 coordinate 520,763, forward strand.
AACCTATCTACGTACTACAGCGAGAGCCACGTGTGTTGAGAAAAAAACGTCTCCCAGAGACTGTTCACCTTTTCCTCCTGCCATTAATTTTCTGTGGAGGATATCAGGTGTGCATATTTGCACTTTGTCTGTCTTCAAGTAGATGCACACTTGATTTAGTGAACGTGTGATGGAGGAAGTGCGCCAAACTATCAATTTAAATACTTTTTCGTGTAAACCCTTATTCGGCCGCTTAGGCTGATGACACATTCGAGAGACTGCCCGAGCTCTTTGGATCCCTTGCTATAAGAATGTTTTTTTTTAACTTGTTTTGGATCTAGTTTTTCGAGCAGCATTACTATCCCTCGTGACTTCTGACACGTTTGCATGTTGACCTTCTTGTTAAAACGCTAAATGAGTAGAAACGCTTAATAGGTAGTCTGTTGCATGAAACCTTGCGCCATTTGCATAATGTTAAACTAATAATTTTAATCTGATTTCTTTAAAAAAAAAATATATATATTTTCAGTTTATGAAATAAAAAACAACACGTAAACATTGGAAAAGGAGTCATTGGTACATGAAATGCAGTCAAGGTCAAATGCTGAGTTACATAAATGTGCGAAGGGACGTGAAGCAGATCTATCAAGGGGAAAAAGCAGATCACAATAGAAACATCGTTAATTAAGCATTCAGATAGCTCTGTTACAATCACATCGTTCAGGTGTGGACTAGGCATGATTGCTGTTGGTTACCCAATTCCGGCCTATCGCACGGAGGATCAGGACTTCCACCTTCTGTGCCCACCTCCAGTTTGTAATGTTTTATCCAGGGCTTCCATATTTTCCTAAATTTACGTGGACAGCCCCTTGCCTTATAAACCACCCTCTCCGCTCCCATATACAAGTCCATGTTAGTCTTCCATTCCGCTAGCGTGGGAAGTTGCTGGGCCCCCCAGTATTTGGCTATATCTCTCTTGGCCACCACCAATCCTAAACTAGCCAGAAGGAGTCTGTGGTGCGGTAGGTCGACATCTGTGGGGATCCCTAGTAGAAAGAATTTTGCGTCCAGCTCTAGTTGGGATTCTAGTATATTGCTTAGTTCATTCCGGATCATGTGCCATTAAGTGTAAATATGTCTGCATTCCCATAGGGTATGTATGTACGTACCGTGCTCCACATGGCATCTGAGACAATTTGGGTCTTCCGCTTTCCCCATCTTGTATAGGCGTGCCCTGTCAAAGTAGGATCTATGCAGGATCTTGTATTGTATAAGGCGCAGCCGTAGCCTAATCGCTGCTTCGCGCGGGTGCATGAGGGCCGCCTCCCAGTCTATATCTTCTAAGGGACCCGTGGTGAGTTCCCACTTAGCGCGCAGCGTTCCGAGGTTGTCTGGAAAATTATTCAATTGTGTTTTGTATGTTAGGGATATCGTCTGGGTCGGGATCTCTTCTTGCAAGAGCCTGCCTTCTAGTGGGGCATATTCTGGCAGCGTCGCGTCAACCAGCCCTTGAGCGTGCCAGGCATGTTTAAGTCGAAGATATGCGTAAGCTTGGGAGTCATGAAGCTGGTATCTAGCCTGTAGGACTGCGAAGGAGGCTAGGGAGCCCCCCTCCAGTAGGTCCCCTATTTTGGAGATACCTATGAGGTCCCAATTTCCAAATCCTCTCAGTTTCCGGAGCTCGGTCAGTCTGGCGCCTTCCCACAAGGGGGTCTCTCGCGTAGCTTTTCCCTCCCATTTCATCTGTTTTTCTGCACCCTTCCACGCCGCTATTACCCGTTGGGTTGCTGGGAGGAGGCGTGTGGCCCCGGAACCCCCGTAAATGTAGTGTATGTGAGTACGTATTTGGAATTGGAGCCTTTCCAGTCTGTATGTGGGATGGTCAGCGGGCGCATGATTCCATTCGTTGAGCACAATGAGGTGTGCCGCTCTGTCATAGGCTTTAACATCTGGTAGGGACAGTCCACCATTGTACTGATTGCGCTGTAGAGTTCGCAAAGCTATGCGTGGGTGGGCCCCATCCCATAGCAAGAGACGCAACTCACTGTCTATGGCGGCGAAGATACCCTCTGGGATTTTGTGATATGTGTTTTGCAACACATAGAGGAATTGGGGCAGGGTTACCATTTTATACATGGCGGCTCTACCCATGATGGTTAAAGGAAGCGTCCTCCACCTTTTCACATCTGCCTGGAAATTTACCAGTACTCGCCTAATATTACGATCCAAGCGAACCGCCGTAGATATCCTCAGACAACTCGGATATAACTGGGGATCCACCTCGCCACTCACCGGATAAAGGATGGATTTAGTCCAGTTAATCTTGTACCCCGCATAAGAGCCGTATTCTTCGAACACTTGTAGTATGTGGGGGAGTGTCTCATCGGGTTGTGTGATGTATAGCAATAAGTCGTCCGCATAAAGAGATATGCGTTCTACATCTGAAAGGCATGAGTCATCGCGGAAACCCCCCAACCCCGGTCGGGTTCGAACCACGCAAGCCAGCGGTTCCAGAATGAGGGCGAACAAGAGTGGAGCTAGGGGACAGCCTTGTCGTGTACCACGTTGTATTGGCCAGCTATCTGAGAGAGTGCCATTGACCCAGACCCTTGCCTCCGGAGCCTTATATAGCAACGCCAGCCAGGCTCGGAAGATGGGGCCAAAGTCCATCGCCTCCAAGGTACACCACATAAAGAGCCAGTGTATTGTGTCAAATGCTTTCTCCGCGTCGAGCGAGAGAAGCAAGTGGGGGCTATCCCGGCCCTGAACCGTGCCAATCCAGTTGGCGAGACGCCTCAAGTTAAACCGGGTGGCGCGCTTTGGCATGAATCCCGACTGGTCCATATGGACCAGTGAAAGGACAACTTTTAGTAGCCGTTGCGCCAAAATGGTTGCCAAGATCTTCGTTTCAATATTAAGAAGGGATATGGGGCGGTAGGACCCACAGTCCTCTGGGGGCTTCCCCGCCTTGTGAATGACCACAACCGTGGCGAGTCGAAGATCTCGAGGCAGGATCCCCTGGTCCTTGGCTTCTCGGAACATTTTAAGGAGATGGGGCGCCAGCAGCGCACTATTTAGTTTAAAAATTTCCCCCGGAAGGCCGTTAGGCCCTGGAGTTTCACCCGGTTTCTGTCGGCCAATAGCTTCAGTCACTTCCGCTAATGTCAGGTCACCCTCTAGGCTTTCTGCTTCGTCCCGCGTTAAAGAGGGCAGCTCGATGCCCTCAAGGTATCGGCGTATCTGTGATTCGTCAGCCTGGGTGTGGGCTATATATAGTGTTGTGTAGTACCGTGCAAAGGCTCCAGCTATGGTCTCAGGGGTGGTGTGGGTGACCTCATGCTCCTTGATGGACCGTACCCAGCGTGATTCTATTTCCTTCCGTCCCAGCCACGCCAGCAGTTTTCCCGCCCCTATCCCCTGTTTCGTAAAGTTTATGTTGAATTGCCAATTGATGTGTTCTGACTTCATTGGTCGCAAGGGCCAGGTACTCCCGCCTAGTTATTTCTAGTTGGCGCTGGGCGTGTTCAGTCAGTGCAGTTGGATCAGTACTCTCCAGGTCTAGGAGCTTACGTTCCAGTATTTCAATCTCTTCGATCTCCTTTTTCTTCTTATGGGCAATACTATTTTGTGCTCTGTCGCGTAGGACCGCCTTGTAGGCTTCCCATAGTGTCACCGCAGACTCAACTGAACCCTCATTCTCTCTAAAGTAGAGCTCGGAGTCTATCCGAAGTTCCTCAGCAATTGTCTCGTCTCGCAGTGCCCAAGCGTTCAGCCTCCAGTGTGTTGTACGGTGGGACGCCCTCCCACCCACCTTCATTAACAGAGGAGAGTGGTCAGATATGCCCCTAGCCAGGTACTCAATGGTGTCAAAAAGATAGTCAAGGCGTGAGAATACTCTGTGGGCCCCGGAGAAATAGGAATATGCCCTCCGGTGTGGGTGCTGTCTCCGCCATAGGTCAGATAATCCCAGGGTATCTAGGAATCGGGCCAGGGGTGTGGTCCCGGGGCCTCCCGCTCGGGTTCGTGTGCGATCCAACACAGGATCAATTACGTCATTGAAATCCCCTCCCAGTATATGTGTTGCAGGGCCAGATTGTAGAAGGAGCGCGTTTATGCCTTCTAGTGTTCGTTGCTGCAAGCGAGGGGTTGCATAGACGCTCACAAGAAGGAACGTTCTATTCCTCCAGACCCCTCTCACAGCCACATATGTCCCTTCGGTGTCCACCCATTGTTGTGTGAAGTGAAAGGGGGGGGATTTTTTGATGAGGATGGCTACCCCCCATGAAACCCTGGTGAACCCCGCATGGGCTAAAGTGGTGTACTGGCCCCGTCCTAAAAAGGAGCAGCCCGCTCCCAGTAAATGTGTTTCTTGTAGAAATACGACGTCAGGTTTGTGCCTTTTAAGAAATCGAGACACTAGACCTCGCTTAACTTTGTCGCCTAATCCATTGACATTCCATGTCATTGTGGTATAACTATCATCAGCCATCGTGATTTATCCCATGGGTCAGTCCCAGTCCGACCCCGTAGTGGTGTTCTGCCCAACCCCCCCCCCATCCTCCCGCAACGCAGCATGCAAAACATGACCTTGGGTTAAAGGATCTCCATTGAACATTCCCAAAATAATACGCAATTCTTTAATTTGTCCACCCCCAACCCTACGCTCTTGAGACACGCTCTTGAGACACCCCCACCGCTCCCCAACTCGTCAACGTGACAACTGTGGTACGGGTGATCTATTAAGAGGTCTGTCACCCCCCCTCCCACACAATTTAACTAAACAATAGTATTACAATGAGCTCACTCGGAGCACTTTCCCCGTTCAATTTTTCAGTCACTAAGCGTGTGGTGAACCTCGGGAAAGTCTTACTGTTTGTTGGGGGGCCAGCCGGCCTCGGTTCTCAGTCCCCATCGCCGGAGGATTGGAGGTTCGGCATATCTGGAACCGGAGGGTCTTGATCTGTTTTTTCCAATCGCAGGATACTTTGCAGCAGTGGGTGATCAGTCGGCCCCTCCTCAGAGTCCTCGCCCTCGGAGTTTTCAGTGTGGCCGGCAGCGTCGGACCTGACCACAGAGTGCAGGGAACGTGAACGAGCAGTATCATCTCCCGACTCTGATTGGGGTAGTTCTGTGTCCCTGGATCGCAATACTCGTCCCGGAGTGCCCCCCGCCGAGCTACGTGTCCTCGTCGCCAGCGCTTTTCCTTGAATCCATTCTGGGACGGGATCCCTCGCTTCGCAGGAGCCGGAGTGGAGTCTTTCTGTGTCCCCCGCTGGAGTTGCGGACGCTCCTCAATCCAGGACCATGCTTCGTCAGGTGTTTGGAAAAACATGGAGGATCCTTGAAACAGAACCTTCAGCTTGGCTGGCAAGAGCAGCATGTATTGAAGCCCCATCGCACGTAATTTCACCTTGACTTGGTCAAAGGTCCGCCTCTGTTTCTGCACGTCCCGGGAGTAATCTGGGAAGACCATCACCCGGGCGTTCTCATATCGGACTTCACTCATTTTCCGGATTTCGCGCAGTATTAAGTCCCTATCATGGAAGTTCAGAAAGCGTGCTATGAGGGGGCGAGGTGGGGCTCCCGGTGGTGGTGCAAAATTCGGCATCCTATGCGCTTGTTCTATTACAAAGCAAGTCGAGAATGGTGCCTGCGGTAGGGTATTTTTCAGAAAGGTCAGTAGAAATTGCCCGGGATCGGGTCCCTCCACTTTTTCCGGAAATCCAACAAATCTAAGATTGTTCCTTCTGGCCCTATTTTCCGCATCGTCGACTCTCCATGCCATCTCCGCCATAGATGTTAAGAGCCCTGACACATCTTTCCGTGTGGTATGGGAGGCATCTTCGAGCTCCGAAATACGATGTTCGGTTTCGGTCACTCGGTCTGAGAGTTTATGGAGATCATGGCGCAGTAACGTGACCTCCGATCGCACCTCTGCCACTTTCCCCTCCAGACTCTCCCTGGACTCACGAATGGCTTGCAGGATAGCGGTGGTGTCTGAGGGAGGAACAGGTCCACCCTCTGCTCCCAACGGGCCCGGGATCACTTTAGCGTAGCGGTCCATCTTACCCTGCCGAGATTGCTTGGGGTCCTTTTCTTTGGCCATCATAAGCTCCTAATCAGGGGTGCACCCTCCTGGGAGCGGGCTCCCGATCGTAACCACCAGCAAGATCCGACTTGTTGCCTCCCCTGTCGATTGTCCACTGCTCCAGTGGCGGTCCCGGTGACTCCCAGGTTATGGGTTAGTAGGACCAAGGTCGTCTCTCCAGTGCCCCGAGAGAGCAAGGGTAGCCCCACCGCGTCCCAGGCGGCAGGAGACGTAGTACAGGATTGGCCCACTTCTGCTCCCGGTAGGAGTCCGGCAGGAAAGGCAGGAGATTGCAGGTGTCAAGCGGGGGGAACTGCCGGACTCCGGCAGCGGCTGTCCTCACCCGCGTCAACCGGGCCCACGACTGCAGGCGTTCGTCACCGGCTCCGACCCCCCCCAGTTCTCTCCGCTCGGAGGGAAGGACTGCACTCCACGAGAGATTGCGCTTCGATCTTCGCGCCGATGGAATCTCCACCGGGAAGCCAGGGGACTCTGGTGCAGTGAAGGGAAGAGACCCCAACCTCCCGTATCCGATGCACTTCGGGGGCGCCGGTCCGCAGAAGCCCGGAACCGGGTCCCCAGGGAGTGTCACTCGCAGGTGGGCGAGCGCAGCATCAACACTCCGCCGAAGTCGGTGACGGGTATGTCCCAGTACGTATAGTTCCCAGGACGGGGAGCTCCCACAAATCCCTCTTCATAAGGATCAGTCCACATTCAGGGCACCGCACATGGGCCCGGCCACCGGAGCGCCGGTTCGCTATATCCAGCACTCACAGCCAGGACCCTTTGGACGTGCTCGTAGGTGGCAGTTCCCCAGTGGGGGGGAGGGGGGGAAACCCGGCAGTCCCCGATCTCACTCACCCCCAGGCTCTGGTTGCACAGGCGAAGGATGCGGTAGCCGAGTCCCCCGTCTCACTCCCTCGTCTCCCACGGTGCTGGGTGGGCGACGGGCGTTGCCCCGCCGTCTCGGGGGCCGTGTTGTCACCCTTTCCGCCGCCGGGGAGAGATTCACTGGCCGTCAGGCATCCACACCTCCCGCCGCTGCCGACCGCTCCCGGGCTCCGCCCTGGGGGCTCCGCTCGGCGCCACTGCTCTTCCCGGTCCCGGAGATCACCAGCGCGGGTCAGCTGCCATTTTGAGCGTGGGCGCGCGTCGATCCGGACCTCCGGGTAAAATCGAATTCGAGACTCTGAACAGTGCCCTCCGATCTCCCGGGTCTATCGCTTTTCCTCCCGGGGACTTCTGCCGTCGCTGTCTTAGGTTTTAAGCGATGGAGGACCAGGATTTGTTACAGGATCGTCTCCGAGGCCAGCGGAGCTCTCGGTTTCCCCAGCTACTCCGCCATGACGCTGGCCACGCCCCCTTTAATCTGATTTCTAAGTAAGCTGGTCAATAAAATGTAAAAGCTTTCGTTCTGTGAACTAACTTACAAATTTAGTGTTTTGTTGCTGATATTAAATAATGTGGTTTATATCCGATATAGCTGACCCTATAGGCTCTGTGGCAGTACACGCTTTAAACTATTCAACCTAGTTCACACGACTTGATAGTGGCCCTTTTATTGCTGACAGTTTATTCCACAGTCCATGACATTATACAACTACCTAATGCTACCTCGAGAATGCTCATGGGTTTCTTGTCCTAAAGCAAAACACATGTTCCCTTTTTCTGCAATGCTGTTTGCACAATTTGTCCATATTTGATCTTTCCTCATTAGATTAACATACTAAATGGATCACTGATGTATCATTACACCTGTACCATTTTACCTCCATACATTGCAAGTGATCTTTACCTTCTTTGAAAAAATAGAAATCAGTGGAACAACTGAGTTGCATGGTACATAATCCCATTTCCTCAACACAATGTTCCAGCACACCCCACCACATACCATATGTTTACAGCAGTGCATTTTCTGCATTTTTTCTACTAAAGAATTGGATTAAATGATGTCCTTTGTAGGCCTTAGTTGCTCAACAACGTTTAGCTGTCTGTAAGTGAAAGCCTCTTGTGGACTATACCTAAACTTGGTGATCTTGGAGCTTGCCCATTGCGTACCATTGGCTGGCTTTATTGCCACTCTCATTTGCTTGGTTCTTACTTGATGACTTGCCTTCATCGTCTTATGTATGTCCCACCATTGGAGCATAGCCTCTTTACCACCCTTTTGATTAGATGCCTTGTATTAACCTGCTGCTCATATTTAGTTTACTTTGTTCTTTAGCATTAAGCAGTCTATGAGAGTACATGTGTTTTTCTGACTCTCCTGTGCTGTGTACCTCCCTTCCCCCAACATGCTCACCCATCCCATTGTGTCCCTTCCACCCGCTCCTCCGTTGCCCATCATGAACCTTAAAATACATGTTTTAATCCCAGTTCACTTTTTAGGTCGAGCATTCGAGACCTCTTGTATATACTTTAGTATATACTTATATGTGTATGTACTTTGTGGGCTCTGGAGATCAGCCCTAGGACTTGTCTGCTCCCGCTTAGGGATTTTTTTTGTCTGTTCAACTGCCTCTATTTAACTGTCTTAATAGAAAACGACCAGCAGAGGTCAGTAAAATACCAGAATTGCTTTCTGCTTAGGGATTTTTATTTTTCTGGCAACTGCCTCTATTTAACTTTCTTGATCGAAAACGACCAGCAGAGGTCAGTAAAATACCAGAATCACTCTAGCATTCTCTAGATTCCAGTCCATAGAAATTGTCTTCCATGAGCCCCCGTAGACAATAATATTTTTTCCAAATCTTGTATTTTCAGTGATATGACCACCAAAGGCCCTGATTTTATATTAAAAACAAAGCTTTGGACTATACCATTTCCAGCTGAAAGGCAATATTTCTCTCCATGTGTTCCCATACCTGGCGTGTCACGCAGTTTGGTGCTTACTTTCCCTCCATGTTAAAGAACAGTAGATGTTTCAGCACCCAGGCTAATGTGCTGCATAGCTAAATACATATAAGGTCCCAAAGGCGAGACCGATTGCATTGCAAATGCTTGTTTTTTGGAGAGTCCGGCAGCTGCTATTTGCTTCGGGACCGCTCCGCATCCTAAAGGATTTTTGAGCCTGCTTTGGTCTCCACACTCTCCCTCGTTACTCTGTTGCACCTAGCAGTCACTTCCGTATTTTTTTACATAAATGTTTTCCAGAACGTCCTACAACTGCCTTTGCTGCCGGGTCGCTCCACTAGCTTAAAAGCACTTTATTGGTAATGCACAGTGCTTCATTTGTAAAAATTGATAATCGACAGGGATCTCATCAGTAGGCCGCGGCAGCTTTTACCACACATTCTCCCTGCCAGCGCTGCCAATGATAGCAACAACACAACTACAAACAATCCCACTCCTACGAGTGTGACAGATCAGACTATTTCTGCCCCCCAAAGCTATAAGAATCGCTTGGGCGGCAGGTAATAGTCGTTTTTAATGTATATTAAATTAATAATTAACTGTTGTGTTCACCTCTAAATTTACCAGACAGTGCCACCTTGTGGCAGACTGTCACAAGCACCATTGTTGACAATGAAGTGCTGGTGCCGAGCACCGGAAACCACAGGCGCAAATTAAGCACTGATAATACAATTGCATTTTTATTTTTCATTCTAAGCGGTGGCTGTCATCTTAAATCATAGGCCTACATAATGACATGACTGGTGCAGTGGCTGCGTCATCCATATTTTTTTCTCCTTTGTTTCCCCTTGTTTTGCCTATGCAGGACAGCTTTGGCTAAATGCATTTTGCAAAAAAAAACATATTGAGCCAATAGGTCAACATGGTGAAACCTGTTGCCTTTACCAGTGCCTGTTAGGTATGGCAACAGAGTTCTTTGGAAGACCGCATGTCCTCAATTCTTTCAAAAAGTATATCAAGAAAAAGTACAGAAAGATAGTGGACATTGGGTCAGCCTTATCAAAGCCATTGGCTTTCATGTGTTTTAATGGAATTCCACTGCTTGAATCGGCTGTCCATTTAGGGCATGGCATTACATGGGCGATTACATTGCCCCATTTGTGTTTCCTTGCGGTTTTGATGATGGGGTGTTAAGTAGACCTATTGTTGCACTGCAGTTGCAACGTGGGAGCCAGTATGTGTTATTTGGTGTGTTTACTTAGGTGGCACAATACTGATTTATGACAATTTTGATTTAAAGATGGTTTCTGTTTGGATGCCCTAACCCGTCCTGTAGACAGTGATATACAGTTATTAATTAATTATCATTGCACATTAATTTGTTTTGCTTTGCTGGCATAATAAGTAGTGGTTATTTATTTCAGGTCTGGCTTTCGTTTTCAGGTATAAGCCATACCTATTGGCTTTGCAAACGATTGTATATTGTTGCAAGAGCATAAATGTTCCCTGATAAGCCACATTGAGCATTGGTGTCGTGTTTCCCGACAGCTCTGTGATAACATTCGAATACATTTGACTAATTGACAGGCATATCATTTTTATACTTAGCCATTGTTAGTCTTAACACCTTATGCACCACTAATTTCTTAACTATCTTGTGTATTTTTATATTCCTTAATTTTGAATCCTATTTGATACTAAACAACACTTTACGTACATCACAGCTGTTGTTGCTGCCAGTCTTATTCTAATATACCTTCTGATGAACGTACTCCCACATGTGGCCCATGGGAATCCCCGCTCCAAGACTTTCTGATTTTTGCTTGCTGATTTTGAATGCAGATTCGACACTAAAGCTCTGCAGTTCTTCGAGTAGTGGGTAGCTGCTGTACAGATGGTGTTCACTAGTCGCTCAGGCTAAAGGGTGAAAAGGAGCGGTAATAGAGGGCAGTCCTTTCTAGTACCTTGTTCTAATTCACTCTCCCTGAGTCTTTCTCATTATCCAGATCTGAGTACATGGACAGCATAGCTCAAAAAGTATATGTTCAGAAAATGGGCTGGTATTGATGGCCAGGAGAGCCTCCATCAGGAAGCTCCAGTCTACCCTGTCAAATTCCTTTCCAGCAACTAATAACAGAAATAGCAAGCACCCTCTTCGTTTGTTCACCATGCCACATTAGGTGTATTATATTTGTGTTGTAGGTATGGCATTTCAAAATGAACCCCATCTGGTCCGGGTGGGCCAAGGGTTGTGAACGATCATTTTGACAAAGGGGTTGTAGGTTCAGCCAGAATTGTTTGTAGAAAGTGTGAGAAGTTGGCCTGGTATATGCTGTTCACTAATTAAAGTGGACACCTTGCACCAGGGCAAATCGACTCTTATGGTAGATAGGTTTAAGACAACCTTTTAAAGAAAGCTATCCTAGTGGTAGCTGTGGAGAGCAGCCTTCAGGCTAAGTCTCGGAGGAATGTAAAGCAGCTTGTTTTACCATATAATCTCTTGAATCACCAAATGAAAAGACACCACACAGGTATATATATCAAATATATATGTATTTATTTCTAAATAACTCTCTACTAATCTCTTTATGAGATTAGAAGACAAACATATGCACAAATCAACGTTTCACAATAAGTTAAGCACAAAATATGGCTGGGGCCCTAGGGGCGTACCAGACCATATACTAAGTAAGAGACTTAGGGACAACGACTTGCAGGGAGACAAGGCCTAGGGCCTTCAGAAGTGATGGGGCCTCACGAAACCACCCAAGGCAGGTAAGTAAAGGACCCACGGGGGACGCGTGCAGTGTAGATACACAGGCGCGGATCGCCGTTGACTTCAATGGGGCAAGTCGCGGTTGGAAATAAAGAGTTTTAGGATACTTCTATAGAACCTACAAGCAAGTCACTTACAGGGTAAGTCGTTCTAGGGCCCACACCCACAGGAGCACCGTAGTGCTGGAGTTACCTCACCCAGGGAAGCCGGGTGCACAGGTGTCCTTTGGTGTCGGGTCGCGGCGTCGTTTTCAATGGCGAACAAAGAAGACTTGCTGCTTGCGGGAGCTGAAGAAGTGTCCGGTGGAATCCAAGCCTGGATTCTGAAGAAGGATGACCTGAAAGCAGAGGGGACAGTGTTCAAAGTCACTTGGCAGTGACTCGGGGCAAGGAAGATGGATGCCCACCGTCGTCGAGTGATTCAGGTCGGTTGCGGGTGCCTTGACTCTTCAGCCACGTGGTCCAGGAGGCGTCGACGACGACCAGGAGCTGGATTCGGTGTGTCCCTCGACGTCTGCAGCTGACTGCGGTGTCGGCAACTCGATCGGAGCCAACAAGCCTTGGCAGCCGCAAGTCTCGGGGAGATGAAGAAAAGTCGATGGTGCAGACCAGCAAGGTCTGTGGAACTCACCCAGCGAGGGTAAGTCAGGGCAGGCCTGGAGCAACCAGGGGAGCCCTTTGGTTTCTTTCAGAAGTCTTCTGGGGACCCACAAGCCAGCGGGCAAGGGATCGCGAAGACACCTCGGGCGGAATCACTCAACAGGGGCCCACGGTCACTCGGGACGGTGTAGGCCTCTGATCTTCGGAGGGATTCCTGCTGGAGGTCGGGACCACACGTGGTCCAAAGCACAGGTTCGTAGAACGTTGTGAAGGGGTTGCACTCGACAATAGTGCACGGTACCCAGGGGTCGCGGTTCCTCGTTACTCGTGGGGTCCACTTGCCTCAGCTTCGCTGGGGACTCACGATGGCCTGGGAGAGGTCAGGAAATCCACTTCCTGGGCTGCAGGAACTTCGGACTCCGGCGGGAGCGGCGTAGTTTGCGACCGTCGTTGTCGTTTTTGGTGCCTGCCAAGCAGGGAGTCACTCCTTGACTCCAAGGGAGATTCTTCTGTCTTCCAAAGGTAGTGGAACGTCGAAGGGCCAGGATTCTTCTGTAGAGTGTCGTCCAGGGGTTATCTGCTTTGCAATGGCAAGGTTCCCCCTCTTATACTAAAAAGAGGGGATGGACTAGCTCTATGACCCCACCTATGGGAGGGTCAAGGGAGGGGTGGCTACACCCACTTCCCTTTGTCCAGTTTCGCGCCAGAGCAGGGGCAGGTAGCCCCTGAGCTGGTTTGAACTGGCATATGCACAGAGGAGCCTTTTGCTCCCCCAGTGCAGGACTTCAAAGCACTCTAAGAGTGCACCCACCCAGCCCCAATACACATTATCCTGTCTGGGGAGGTGGTCACACCTCCCTGCAACAGGAAACCTATTGTCCAGGCCTCCCCTGCCGGAGTTTCGTCCAGCAGCAGGAGGCCAGACTTGTGTCTGTGGCAGCAGCATCCATTTTGTGATGCCAGGGCTTCAGAAAGAAGTTACCGGGTAAGCCAGAGTTAACATGTCTTTCCCTCTAGAAGGGTGGAATGCTACCCCCGCCGCCAGGATTGGCGGGGGGTAGTATTCCAAGATGTTTGACACCAAACACGACATGTTTAGGTGCAGCCATTCCAAAGTTAGCATTTTACCGCGAGGATATAATGCGCTTAAGAGTATATGGTCAGGCTGCACTACAAACAGCATCAGAGATGGTCTCCGAACGCTGCAGAGGGGCCCTGCTCATGCAGGGGCACCCTCTCACATAGGAACCATGCACTCTGCCTTTAGGATTGATAAGGCCTGCCTTAGGAGTGACTTATAGGTTTATATGTGTGTATGTATTTAGTGATATAGGTAACCTATATCACAGTAAGGAGTGCATGCACCACCCTACCCAGGCTGCAGTAGCAGACCTGTGGTGTCAGTTTGGATGGCCTTACAGGGGTGGCATAATACATGCTGCAGCCCCTGGTAGGCCTCTGAGGTACCTATGCCCTTGGTACATAGTATACCATATACTAGGGACTTATAAGGGCACTCCAGATTCCAATCAGAGATGTGCCTAAGGCACATGGAAACCTTTTACAGAGAAAGCAGATAGACTGGGGCCCTGAATAGCAGGATCCCAGTCCAACTAAGTCATAAACCAGCAAAACACCATAAAAAAAGTGGGGGCAACCATATAGTCAGATTCCACCTTCCTACATAACCCCCCAAACGAAAGGAGATAAGGCTAACCTTGGCCAGTTGAGCCTTCATTGACTAAGTGGTCATATAAGGAAGCACCTGCACTAGCATGGTTGCCCCCTGTCTTATGGTCCACTAAGCAATCCCTCACCCTAAGGGTATGAGAGGGTCTCCACCATGGGGAATCACTACCTGTGGTGTGCTTAGGTAAAGTACAAGGCTGGTGAGGTGTCTGAGTAGGGAAGTGAGGCCCTAGGAATGTTGGCCTCAGCTTCCTCAGATCACTGGTCACCATGTATGCCTGTCTTTCCATGACTGAGTTGCACTTTGCTCTAAGGGTCAACCTTTGGCTGCCTACAGCTGTGGGTTGGGTCCCTTTGGATGGACTACTGGAGGGACATGGCAGGTTTGGAACCTTCTGGTCCCAGGTTTGCCCTTGCCTACCAGAGTCCGTCTGGGGGAGGTCCCTACATAAAGGTATGGGGGATCCCTCAGTGTGTAGAGGAATTTTCACCTGGCTAGGGCTACTAGACTGGGTGCCCCTAATCTGCTGATGGGGGCTTCCTCTGGACAGGGGGCCCTGGGGGTCCACTGACCTCCCTGACCTCTGCAGCCCTGGGCTGACTGAGGCAGGGTAGAGAGGGGCAGGTTACCTGCTCCAGACGGGGTACCACCTTGGAAGGGTCCTCTGCCATCAGGGGTGTGGCCAGGCCAGGCCTGACTACCTCTGTGGCAGTTCCTTCACTAGGGGTAGGGTCAGTTCCCTGAGGAGGCTGACCCTTACCTACTGTCTGGGGGGAAGAAGACTTTTCTTCAACCCTTGTGCTCTCTTTTGGGGGAGAGTGGGCCATTCTTTCAGGCTCCATCTCTCCAAATTCTTGGGCTGGGGCTGTGGCCATCACAGCCCCACTAACCTTTACAGGGACGCCCAACATCCTAAGATGGGTTTGGTGTTCCACTTCAGCCCAGGCTGAAATTTCCAGATCATTGCCCATCAGGCAATCTACAGGTAGGGTTGGGGACACTGCCACTCTTTTGGGCCTGTGACCCCCTCCCAGCTGAGATTGACTATGGCCATGGGGTGATCTGTTCTGACACCATCAATGTTGGTCACCTGGTATTTAAACTCAGGTAAAAGCTGGTGAGGGGGACTAGTTTCCCTGCCACCATGGTGACACTAGCCCCTGTGTCCCTAAATGCCACAGCTTTCTGACCATTAATTATTGGCTCCAATCTGTACCTGCCCAATGCTATGGGACCCATGGTAAAGGTGGCAAATCCTATACCACCATCAGAGTCAGAGGAGTCTGTTGAGGGGTCCCTATCTAAACTAGGGCCCACCTCTGTTCCTCTTGCAAAAGCACCTAACTTTTTGGGTGCACTACTCCCAACTGGAGGATTACTACTGGTAGTACCAGGAGGGGTGGTAGTAGTTGTGGGAGGAACATTTTCTTTATTGCCAATCCTGGGGCAACTGGGATCAGTTTTCCAGTGCCCAGGCTTTTTACAGACATGGCAATAGGGTTTCTTTTCAGGAGAGGAAGGAGTTTGGGACCCACCCCCAGAAGAGGAATTTTGGGGCCCTGTAGGGGACTTATCCTTAGATGTATTCCCACCTTTCTCTTGGGACTTAGTAGAATCTTTCTTCTGGTCACCACCCTGATTTCTAGTTTTTACTCTGGTTCTGACCCACTTGTCTGCCTTCTTTCCCAATTCTTGGGGAGAGGTCAGATCAGAGTCCACCAGATACTGGTGCAAAAGCTGGTTTTGACAATTATTAAGGATCTGCTCCCTCATAATCAAATTGTACAATCCTAAAAAGTCCTGCACTTTGTTGCCATGTATCCAACCTTCCAGAGCCTTTGTAGCACAATCTACAAAATCAACCCAGTCTTGAGTCTGAGCTTTTTGGGTGTCTCTGAACTTCAACCTATACTGTTCAGTGGTTAGGCCAAACCCATCTATCAGAGCACTCTTCAAGACTGTGTAATTGTCAGCATCCTCTTCTCTTACAGTGAGGAGCTTGTCTCTACCTTTGTCTGCAAAGGAGAGCCACAAGATTGCTGCCCACTGCCTCTGGGGGACCTTCTGAACTTTACAGGCCCTCTCCAGTGCAGTTATCCATTTGTGGATGTCATCCCCACTCTGGTAGGGAGGGACAATCTTGTTTAGGTTTCTATGGTCATAAGACCTGTCCCTATCTCTAGGGATATTGCTGCCACCATGGGACTCTAGTCCCAACTTTCTTCTCTCCCTGAGGAGATCTAGGGATTCCCTATCTAAAGCCAGTTGCTTTTTTCTGATTTCCAGCTGAGTTTCCTCATACCGGACCAGCCTGGCTCTCCTCTCATGAGAGGATTCCCTCCTGTGAGAGGAGACAGAGCTCCCTATAGAGGTGCCAGAGTGGTTAGACTCCTGAGAAGGAGATCTAGACTTCCTGGGCACACTCTTAATCCTTCCTGGGGGGACAAAGAGGGCATCATTTTGATCATCCTCATCATCATCCACAGGAGGGATTGGGTTTTCCAGGTCAGGGTCATTGTCACCCTCCTGGCCAGTTTCAGAGGGGGGCTGGGGGTATTGGTACCCCTGGCCTCCTCCTCTTCTTCTGCCCCACCCTCAGCTCCTACCCCTTCAGTCCCTACAGGCTTACTAAGGTCATAAGCCACCAACAACTCCTTGAGGTGTTGGGTGGTGGGGCTTTGGCCTGTCCTTATTTTTCTCAAGTTGCATAAAGCTCTCAATTCCAAGAATGGGAGTGTATCATACTTGGAGGGTGGAAGCTCAATGGCTTCCTGCAAGGATTCTTTGGATCCTCCCTTAAAGACATTCTAGTGTTGTGCAGTGTTGTACTACCTACACTAGTTTGTGGCCTACTGATCCTAGCTTGAGCTGTGGAAAGGGTGTGCTATCCCTTGGCACCCAGCTCTAAGTTCAGTAGAACTTATTGATACTAAGCTTGACTTTATATGTACCTTGAGTACCTATAATGGTTTTCAGTTAGTAATTCAAATAGAGATTTTCTGGTAAAACAATGGCAAGCTGGAATCCCACACGCTGCCCACCAATGTGAGAAGTTGGCCTGGTATATGCTGTTCACTAATTAAAGTGGACACCTTGCACCAGGGCAAATCGACTCTTATGGTAGATAGGTTTAAGACAACCTTTTAAAGAAAGCTATCCTAGTGGTAGCTGTGGAGAGCAGCCTTCAGGCTAAGTCTCGGAGGAATGTAAAGCCGCTTGTTTTACCATATAATCTCTTGAATCACCAAATGAAAAGACACCACACAGGTATATATATCAAATATATATGTATTTATTTCTAAATAACTCTCTACTAATCTCTTTATGAGATTAGAAGACAAACATATGCACAAATCAACGTTTCACAATAAGTTAAGCACAAAATATGGCTGGGGCCCTAGGGGCGTACCAGACCATATACTAAGTAAGAGACTTAGGGACAACGACTTGCAGGGAGACAAGGCCTAGGGCCTTCAGAAGTGCTGGGGCCTCACGAAACCACCCAAGGCAGGTAAGTAAAGGACCCACGGGGGACGCGTGCAGTGTAGATACACAGGCGCGGATCGCCGTTGACTTCAATGGGGCAAGTCGCGGTTGGAAATAAAGAGTTTTAGGATACTTCTATAGAACCTACAAGCAAGTCACTTACAGGGTAAGTCGTTCTAGGGCCCACACCCACAGGAGCACCGTAGTGCTGGAGTTACCTCACCCAGGGAAGCCGGGTGCACAGGTGTCCTTTGGTGTCGGGTCGCGGCGTCGTTTTCAATGGCGAACAAAGAAGACTTGCTGCTTGCGGGAGCTGAAGAAGTGTCCGGTGGAATCCAAGCCTGGATTCTGAAGAAGGATGACCTGAAAGCAGAGGGGACAGTGTTCAAAGTCACTTGGCAGTGACTCGGGGCAAGGAAGATGGATGCCCACCGTCGTCGAGTGATTCAGGTCGGTTGCGGGTGCCTTGACTCTTCAGCCACGTGGTCCAGGAGGCGTCGACGACGACCAGGAGCTGGATTCGGTGTGTCCCTCGACGTCTGCAGCTGACTGCGGTGTCGGCAACTCGATCGGAGCCAACAAGCCTTGGCAGCCGCAAGTCTCGGGGAGATGAAGAAAAGTCGATGGTGCAGACCAGCAAGGTCTGTGGAACTCACCCAGCGAGGGTAAGTCAGGGCAGGCCTGGAGCAACCAGGGGAGCCCTTTGGTTTCTTTCAGAAGTCTTCTGGGGACCCACAAGCCAGCGGGCAAGGGATCGCGAAGACACCTCGGGCGGAATCACTCAACAGGGGCCCACGGTCACTCGGGACGGTGTAGGCCTCTGATCTTCGGAGGGATTCCTGCTGGAGGTCGGGACCACACGTGGTCCAAAGCACAGGTTCGTAGAACGTTGTGAAGGGGTTGCACTCGACAATAGTGCACGGTACCCAGGGGTCGCGGTTCCTCGTTACTCGTGGGGTCCACTTGCCTCAGCTTCGCTGGGGACTCACGATGGCCTGGGAGAGGTCAGGAAATCCACTTCCTGGGCTGCAGGGACTTCGGACTCCGGCGGGAGCGGCGTAGTTTGCGACCGTCGTTGTCGTTTTTGGTGCCTGCCAAGCAGGGGAGTCACTCCTTGACTCCAAGGGAGATTCTTCTGTCTTCCAAAGGTAGTGGAACGTCGAAGGGCCAGGATTCTTCTGTAGAGTGTCGTCCAGGGGTTATCTGCTTTGCAATGGCAAGGTTCCCCCTCTTATACTAAAAAGAGGGGATGGACTAGCTCTATGACCCCACCTATGGGAGGGTCAAGGGAGGGTGGCTACACCCACTTCCCTTTGTCCAGTTTCGCGCCAGAGCAGGGGCAGGTAGCCCCTGAGCTGGTTTGAACTGGCATATGCACAGAGGAGCCTTTTGCTCCCCCAGTGCAGGACTTCAAAGCACTCTAAGAGTGCACCCACCCAGCCCCAATACACATTATCCTGTCTGGGGAGGTGGTCACACCTCCCTGCAACAGGAAACCTATTGTCCAGGCCTCCCCTGCCGGAGTTTCGTCCAGCAGCAGGAGGCCAGACTTGTGTCTGTGGCAGCAGCATCCATTTTGTGATGCCAGGGCTTCAGAAAGAAGTTACCGGGTAAGCCAGAGTTAACATGTCTTTCCCTCTAGAAGGGTGGAATGCTACCCCCGCCGCCAGGATTGGCGGGGGGTAGTATTCCAAGATGTTTGACACCAAACACGACATGTTTAGGTGCAGCCATTCCAAAGTTAGCATTTTACCGCGAGGATATAATGCGCTTAAGAGTATATGGTCAGGCTGCACTACAAACAGCATCAGAGATGGTCTCCGAACGCTGCAGAGGGGCCCTGCTCATGCAGGGGCACCCTCTCACATAGGAACCATGCACTCTGCCTTTAGGATTGATAAGGCCTGCCTTAGGAGTGACTTATAGGTTTATATGTGTGTATGTATTTAGTGATATAGGTAACCTATATCACAGTAAGGGGTGCATGCACCACCCTACCCAGGCTGCAGTAGCAGACCTGTGGTGTCAGTTTGGATGGCCTTACAGGGGTGGCATAATACATGCTGCAGCCCCTGGTAGGCCTCTGAGGTACCTATGCCCTTGGTACATAGTATACCATATACTAGGGACTTATAAGGGCACTCCAGATTCCAATCAGAGATGTGCCTAAGGCACATGGAAACCTTTTTACAGAGAAAGCAGATAGACTGGGGCCCTGAATAGCAGGATCCCAGTCCAACTAAGTCATAAACCAGCAAAACACCATAAAAAAAGTGGGGGCAACCATATAGTCAGATTCCACCTTCCTACAGAAAGGGGTACCAAAGCCTTTGGGACCCAGAGCCTTATGAGCTTGTAGGCTTTTAATCCCCTTTATTATCTCATGGGAGGTTGGGGCCTTTAGAAGTTGCCCCTGGGTTGGTCAAGGTCTGTCCTACTAATGTAATTCAGGCTTTCCCCTTCGTCTAGCCTCTCCCTGTTATACATTTTTGGTAATATTGCTTATCCAATTCTCTCTGGTACCTGTGGCCATTTATCCCTTTGACTGTTACTGTGTGTAACTCCACTTGTTTCTGTCTTATCTTGGCAACTGCAAAGTATCACACTTTATTGCCCTTTTCATAATATTTCTGTTTGATGTTTGCAAAGGAGTATTCTACCTAATTCACTTTCAAAATCTGTAGTTACTCACCACCAGTATCCGGCGTCATGCCTTTTCATGACATTGACTGTGTTTGTTTTGTCTCCATTGCTGGGAGCTAGTTGTGAAGTTTCCCTCTTGTGGTCTCTGATTTTTCTTTATTCGGGTCTAATCAGCAAAGCACCCCTCCCCCAAAAGTAATCACCTTAAGAGAGCCCCACTCTATTGCTAGTCCACAGTTACCCATGTCTTTAAAGCAGAGGAATTCTGTGTGGTTGCATAAAGAGACTATTGCAGCCCTGTCTTTCAGGAATCCCTCGTTGGCTTTCCATCTGGGGTCCCTTGATGACCTCCTAACTCCCAAATCAATGATGCAGGATACCGGAACATGTTGATATATGGAGTGCACCTCCTAGTTACTAGTTCATCCATAGCATCAGTGTCCAATCGGACAGTAACATTTCTATCCAGTCATATGACTTTTGTGAGGTGTGGTAGTGTGTATAGTCTGTCTCCTTGATGTCTATCACCATGCATCTACCAGCCCTAGTTCCTCAAGCCAGCCGTGCTTTCCTTCTGAAATAGAATTTTTTCATTCCACCCGGTGTGCTGAGCCATTCCTCAACCCATCCACAAACCGGTTCCAGTCCCCTTCCATTAGTAAGATCCCTTTTGCCTTAGAGATTAGGTTTTGGATCATGTACTTCAGGAGCTCTTCTTGTCCTTGATTCAGGGTTTATACCACTTCCAATTAAATCACTTTCACATGCCCATTCACTAGCAACCATCATTCTCCCTTGTCCAAGCCTGTCTCCTACAACATAAACTCCCCCTTTGGGCTCATCAAAATCACACATTTCTCTTGTTTCACTTTCGCTGAGGCAAATAACTAGTTTGAGTCCAATGGGAGCATAACCCCCTTACTCTGTTTAAGGGCCTGGATAATTATCAGGTGCTTGCTTGGACCATTAAGGCCCCTAACACTAAAGGAGATGCACCTAAAGGACATAGCCATCTTTATTAACATCTATGTGTTTCGCTTTAGAGGCTTCCCCTACTTGCAAGAGCATTCCCAGATCATCACATTTCCTCGATCTCTGCTTCCATCTAGTCCCCTTCTTACCCTCCCCTCCTTTGGGTACCTACGAGATTTTCCCTTCCAAATCCCTATTTTCCAAACACCCTTCTTGGGTGGCTGAGGGGGGGCAGAGGATGTAGAAGGGACCTTGCCCCTTTGAACACCTGTCTTTCTCCACAGTCATCCCTCTTCCTCTCCACGCTGTCCCACCACATACCGCCTCACCACTGTCCATCAAGCATCCTCCTCTCTCAACATGCATATCCTCCTGGGGTCCTACATTACCTATTGATGTGCATTGTTCTCGATCTGGTCTATTATGTTTTTTCTCTCTTGGTTGTTGGTTGATATGTTGGATTTTAGAGACCTTCCTTTCTTTCCTCTATCACCCATCTGTTCCTTCAGGTGTCCTTGGGGTGTGGCCACAGCAATCCTGCCACTTGCTCTGTGCCGTCTCCTTGTGCTTCTGACAATTGCATGATCCTCTGTCACGTGGCTGGTTTAGGCTTGGGGAGAAACACTGCCATTTTACACTTACCATCCCAACGTTTATGTTGTCCGACAAACACACAGTTCCTACTGAGGAATTAGAAGCCGTACGATACCGCTTGGTTTTTTTCCATCGATGTGGTCTTGTGTTGATGACCTGCCAGGTGAAGATCTGGTGGAAAGAATGGCCCTGCCTATTATCCACCTTTTTTGCCCGAAGGAAGTAGAGTACTGGCTAGAACATTCTCCTCTTTGTATGGTGACCATGAAAATGTCTTAATAAAGGCAATCCAGGCGGTCAAAATTGAAATCTTGCTCACGGTTCCTGCATTATTTTTTCCTTTTAGTAGGAAAAGTGGCTTGTGAGAATGTTTGGCATCCTTTTCTTCTTCGAAGAGCCCCAAGCTGTGCCATGCCTTCTATCTAGCAGGATCTCCTCTGAGCTGGGTAAATAAAATAAGGCCTGGAATAGTTTTTGAATATAGTTGTTGCCCCGCGTGGTTTGCCACGTATGTATACCTCATTTCACCTGGAGCGATTCTCTAGGTCTTTAGTTTGACTCTGGATAATAATGTTCCATTCTCTCTGATTTTCAATCTCCTGTTTCATATGTTCTTAAGCTTCCTCTCTTCTGTTGCTCGTTTCCTTCAGTGTAAATACCCTCTTCACCTCGGTCCATGAAATCCTTCTTTACCTCGAGTAGGCCTAGCTTCACTCATATTCAATTTTAGGGGCAGTCACTTGTAGATTCCTCTCAGCGCTCACTACCGAGTTAATCTGGCAGGACCCCGCACTCTGAACCCTTCGACACAGAAGTGTACAGATCTGTATTCCAAACTGTCTGTTCTCTCCTGTTGGGTTGCCTCACAGCCACAAAATCTCAGAAGGTGGTCCTCGGGACTTTTCACCAATGTGCGTCCGCGACACTTTAGCATGTTGTAACGGCTAGCCATGACAGCTCTTTTTTCATTGCTGTGCTGACTCTTCACAGCGCCCTATATATGTGAGTTCTCTTATTTTGGTCTCAGGGTGTTTAAGTACTATGGTTCTGGCTTTGTTTTCCTGATGCTCTGATTCCTGACTTTTTAGACTTGCTCCAGAGAGGTCCTGTGTCACCTTCCTCCAGCAGTCTCACAATCTATCCAGGTCACCAACGCCTCATGTCACTCTCCTTCTTCCACAGCCCCTGCGCCAGAGGCCTTTGCTTTGTCTTTGGTCACATGTGCTGTCTTGATCGGCCGCCGCAGACCCTCCATTTTTGCCTGTTGTCCGAGGCTCATTGTGTAGGTCCTCGATGCCCCCCCCTCCATCCCCACTGTCTGGTTTGGGTGAGGTGCCGCTATCAGCCCAGCCAGTGCACAGAGGTTCCTCAGCCTTGTTGGCTGATGTCGGCATCAGTGCCTCAGCAGCTCAGGATGATCCCTCTGTGCTTACCGTCTTCCTCCAGCCTGTTGAAGTCCATCAGATCTTGGATGACTCGTCTCTGTTGCTACCTTGTGAGGATTTGGTTGGATGTAGCTTTAGGCCAGGACAGAGAGGAGGGAGCACACATCTTACTGCTCTTTCATCTTGGTCATGCTCCATTATTGACATTTTAGACACTGAGCATCTGTAAATCTTCCATATGAATACATGTTTTTATTTACTTTCCTTGTTCTCAATTTGTTGCTGCAGCAGAAGGTATCAAACTCTATCACAGTGTTTTTTTGCGTACAGGGAATACTACACAGCTGTTTAATTGCGGTCTACGGCACCTATCCTAGTGCCATAACTGGGTGGATGGACCCCTTGTATTCTCATTCAACAAAATAATATATGCTCGCTGTTCGGAAATCTGACTGAACATCCATATATGAATGCGCATGTGGACGCTTATATTCTCGCATCATCAGTTTTCTTGGGGGGGTCAATGATTTGCTGACTCTTATCTCAATGTGCTTGGGACCATGAATGACTTTGCTTTGTCGAACCATAATTGACGACATTAACTTTTGAATGTATTCTTACCTGAAGAATTCCATTATTATGGACGAAACGCGTTGTCTGTTTCTGCTGTAAATTGGCGACGAATTTTAGAAGAATTTGAAAATAAAGAGAAGTGAATACACTCTGGACCTTTTTCTTAACCCCTTGCTTGTGTCGGACGGCCGGGAGCCGTCCGACGCTACAGTGCTCGTGTGTGTCGGAATGCTCCCGGCGCACATGGCACTGGAAATTCCTCTGGTGCGGGCACCAGAGGGAGTTCCTTTTCCCCCCCAACAGCCTCGGGAGCTGGGGAAGAGCTTCCCCAGCTCCTGAGGCTGTTCCCTTTGTTTCTCTGAAATGACTATCAGCGTGCTCGTCGCGCTGACGTCATTTCAGAGAAACCAAAACTGAAATGAGCCGATCGGCTCATTTCAGTTTTACTTTCTACGTGCTCGTGGGGCTATCTCAGCCCCCCCAGCACGTAGAAAGACAGGAGAGGTATCATTGGAAAGGGTAGAATCTCCCTTTCCAATGGTACCCCTCCCTAGTGGATCCCTGATTAGGGATCGCCCCAGGAGGGCGAACCCCAAGCAGGGATCCACCCACTAGGCACCAGGGAGGGGTGAGCGGCCTCTTGGGCAAGGGCTTTTGCTACCCCCAAATGTTTTGGCCAAAGATAGTCTTTCTGCCCCTCCTGGGGGGCAGATGGGGGCAATAGTCTCCAATCTGCCCCCCCAGGGGAGCAGAAAGCACACTAGACACCATGGATTTTTTTTATATGCAAATGTAGGGGTGGGGGCTGCCCAAAAAGGGCATGCCCATGCCCCCCCCCTCCCCAAAGAAACTTAAGTCTTTCTTGGCCCCCCTGGGGGGTAGATGGGGGCGATACCCCCAATCAGCCCAGAAACCACACTAGACACCATTATATATGTAATTGTATCGGGGCTGCCCAAAATGGGCATGCCTATGCCCCCACCCTCCCCAAAGAAACTGGACAGTCTTGAAAGCACCCTAGATACCAGGATTTTAAAAATGTTATGTGTATAGGGGTGGGTGTTGCCCGAAATGGGCACGCCAGTGCCCCCACTTCCCCTGTCTTGAAAGCACCCTAGATACCAGGATTTTAAAAATGTTATGTGTATAGGGGTGGGTGCTGCCCGAAATGGGCACGCCAGTGCCCCCACTTCCCCTCCAAAAAATCCAGTCTTTCTGCCCGCCCCCGGAGGCAGATGGGGGCAATAGCCCCCGATCTGCCCCCCGGGTGGCAGAAAGCACACTAGGCACCAGGGATTTTTTAAAATGTAAATGTAGGGGTGGGGGCTGCCTAAAATGGGAATGCCTATGCCTCCACCCGCCAAAAAATATTCCAGTCTTTTTGCCCCCCCAGGAGGCAGATGAGGGCAATAGACCTCAATCTGCTACCCTGGGGGCAGAAAGCCCTCTAGGCACCAGGGATTGTTTTTTGTTTTTATACGTAGGGTTGGGGCTGCCCAAAATAGGCATGCAAATGCCCCTATTCCCACAGCCTTTCTGCCTCCCCCGGGAGGCAGATGGGGGCAATAGCCCCTGATCTGCCCCCAACAAGATACCAGGGATATGTTTATGGCTATGTCGGGGAGAAGCCCCATAGGCAAGGGTCGTTTCCCTTTTTTAGGCACACATTTTGGCTGTTTCAGTGATAGTCTGAGTCTTATCCCCAAGCGGGGGCAGAAAACCTCTAGAAACCAGGGAAACTTTGTTTGTGTGTGAACTGGAGTTTGGCTAACGGTCTGCGTGTACTGACCTTTGGCTGGCATTTTACTAGCGTGTGTGTGGACTTGCACTTGGCTAATGGTGTGGGTGGACTTGTGCTTGATGACGGTGTGTGTAGATTGGCACTTGCCTGGTGGTGTGCGTGGAGTGGCTCTTGGCTGGCGGTGTGCATGGATGGCCCTTGGCTTGCGGTACATGGATGGTGCTTGGCTGGCGATGTGCATGGATGGCGCTTGGCTGGCGGTGTGCGTGGATGGCGCTAGGCTGGCGGTGTGCGTGGATGGCACTTGGCTGGCGGTGTGCGGGATGGCGCTTGGCTGGTGGTGTACGTGGATGGTGGTGTGTGTGGACTGACTCTAGGCTAGTGGTGTGGCTTGCATGGACCCCCAGCGTTTTCTTACCCAGAATCCCCTGCAAACCTCAAATTTACTTACAAAGTCATATTTTCCTCACATTTCTGTGTGGGTAAGTTGTAGGATCACCACGCAGGCACAAATTTCCTACCACCCAGCGTCCCCCTTGGTCTACGAGAATAACGATACCTCACTTGTGTGGGTGCCCAAAGTAGCGTCAGCCTAAAAAAACGTATACACAAACTGCACTTTTGGACCCGCTTTGGGCCCCCCCTCAATCTCTACACGTTTTTTGCCTTTCCATGTCATAGGCACTTGTCCCATCCACACAAGTAAGGTATCACTTTTAGATGGAGACTGAGGGGAACGCTGAGTGGTGGGAAATTTGTGCCGTGCAGTGATCCCACAACTTTCCCACACAGATATCGGAGGACAATGTGGCTTTTTAGCTAAATTTGAGTTTTACAGCGGATTCTGGGAAGGAAAAAGTTGGGGAATCAACACAAGCCACACCTCCCTGGACTCCCACAGGTGTCTAGTTTTCAGAAATGTCTGGGTTTTTTAGGTTTCCTAGATGTCTGCAAGCCTGGGACCAAAAACACAGGTGCTCAACTATTTATCGCAAAACTACCTAGTTATGCGAGGGAATTATACCTGCGTGTTTGGGCCCGACCTCAGCGGCCATCTAGGGAAACCTACCAAACTTAGACATTTCTGAAAACTAGAGAGCCAGGGGAGTCCAGGGAGGTGCAGCTTGCATGGATCTCCCAACATTTTCCTACCCAGAATCCCCTGCAAACCTCAAATTTAGCTAAATAAATTACATTTTTCTCACATTTCTGTGTAGGATCACTGCACCGGCACAAATGTCCTACCACCCTGAGTTACCCTCGGTCCCCCGATAAAATTGATACCTCACTTGTGTGGGTGTCCAATGCAGAGCCAGCCTAAAACGTATATTTAAAAATATATATGGCTTAGAGCTTGCCGTGCTATCCCCTCAATCTCTACGTTTTAAGCCCTTCTCAGTCGCAGGCTCTTAGCCCACCCACACAAGTGAGGTATAATTTTACTCGGGAGACTGAGGGGAACGCTGGGTTGTAGGAAAGTTGTGCCAGCGCGGTTCTTTTTTGGTTTTTATTTTTGTGATGAGTCATCTTTGTAATGCATCATTTTTTATTTACAAATTTTTTTGTCAACATATGCACACCACCTTTAACCATGGTTATATAATTTTTTTTTTATATAGTTTTCACACTCTTTGTTTGTTACTTACTTTTGCAAAAAAAAAAAAGTTAATAAAATTGCAGGTTTGCTGGGGTTGACCCATTGGTTTTGCTAGTGCTTGTTTAACTAATGTGAAGAAAGCTATTGAACAGGTTTTGTCTCACTGGGGCTGATGATTAAGGAAGTTCTTCATAATCCACCATATCTCAAAAGGACTGCTCCATTATGTCTAAAACATGAAGGCCCCAAACCACAATAGTTCTTTATCCTTCATTTGGGTAAGCTTAACTTTTAGGAGGTGACCATGCCAAAGAAATGCATCATTTCACAAGTGAAACTGCCAACTAAATTGTCTGTATTCTTGCAAATCCCAATTAATTTCTCTTCATAGTAATGTCAGAGAAAACATTCTTTAGCCTTGTTGTGAAAAACTAACCACAAGGGCATGTTTATAATTAACCCTATGTTTCTCACCTACATCAGAGGCATTGTTGTGTGCACATTCTAGCTGTGGCACTCAGAATTGTGTACCCAGTGCCATGCGACTCAGTATGCCTTAGTTTCGGCTTTATCATAAAATTGCTTTTTATTTTCTAATGTTGCTGATTTAGGAGTTATCACCAGTCTCAACTTCTCTACCATAATAATTTCTGGAGTGAAGTTCGCTGATAGTTCACAAGCTGAATTCTACACCTCGCATAATGCACTTTTTTTTTTTTTTAAACTGTGTTTAGGATTTGATTTGGCTGCTTCGAAAACATTATGGAATTATGGCATTCCTGTTTCAAATAATCTGTATGATTTTGTTAAATATCTGGAATACAATAGGATCAACATACTGAATAAGCACACACTGTTTTTGCAGGTGCCTCTTACCTTCGAAGATGTTGCTGTTTATTTCTCTGAAGAGGAGTGGGAGTTTCTTGAAGAGTGGCAGAAACAGCTATACAAGACTGTAATGCAAGAAAACCATGAGCTCTTTCTTTCACTAAGTAAGGGCATTGTGTGTGTTTTTTACTTAGCACTACCCGGTTGTTTGACTTTTCTTATCTGCACCAGATGTCTTTTCAGAGGTAATTTGCCTTCCCTGTCCAGTAGTGGCCTTTCTGCAACTGTAGGTAAAGCTCTCCTCATGTATGCCTTCATGTTTGTATTACACTGGTCAGCATTAAGTTTGAATGCAGTGAGATAGGGAAGTCTTCTAAAAAGTTCTTCACAAAACAAGCATTCTGGGCATTGCAGCATCAGAATTCCACAGGCGTGGTCTCATTGGCCACATGTAGGCAGACACTGCCTGAGGTCTGCTACCTTCTCCCCCCCAACCTTGCCCTCTTCCTTTGCTGTGAATAATTACTGCTGGTTTCTGTGAAAATGGAGGTGGTGAGCATCGTACCTTTCACTCCAGTTAGCCTGCCCAGTAGCTGCTGGCTGTGAACCTGTTTAAGTATTTGATATTTGGATACTAAACTGGTGGTTTCTGAACATAGACATAATCCATTTTCTACAAGTCCTCCCATGTGGTTTCTTCAGTAATTGATATAGCCTAGTAGCGAGTGCATCCATATTCTTGACTCTTGTCTCCATTCTGCTTCCTCACACAGTTCTTTGCTTTAATTTATAACCAGTATTGCTGTTGTCTGTGGAAACACAGGACTGGGGTTCAACTAAGAGCTAATGGAATTACCAACAAGTCCTCTTTAGGCTTTGACTTTCGGTGGGTAGCAAGGCAAACAGTCAAGGTGTACCCTTGGAGGGTGGTACCCTTGGAGGGTGGTGTAGGGAAGAAATAGCTACGTCAGTTAGTAGATGCATCTGTCACAATAAATATATCTCCCAAGCAGTGTTATTCTTTTTATCTCTCGCGTATTACTGTGCTCAACTAGGGATAGTGTTGGGTTAAGGTGCACACAGTCAGATATTTTACTATCTTCAATAGATGAAACATTCTTCCGGTGGGCTGCATCGAAAGGAGTCGCACTCCTAGGGCAATTATTTGTGTTGGCTAGGGCTGCGCTTTTCTTTTCATGTGCACTGTATGAAAATCAGCGCAGACAGTCTGAAGAACAAAGTGAAGTGATGGAGATAGAAGCTTTTGAGCAATTATGGCTGGTCTGAGAGACTTGGGTTGGGGAACAGAGATGCTATGATTTAGAGTAGCTTCATATACATCCTCCGGCCAAGGCACTGCCATCTGCAGGTGGGATTCAGGTGAAGGAGACCAGTCAATGGTCTTCATACAGTCGTTGCAGTTGCGGGCATGGCACTTTAGGGGGATCAGCCATTGTGGTGCAGCAACACATGCCCTTTTGCAAAGGATGCGGGTGCTCGCAGAAGTCTCACAAAGGCAGTGGCCAGGTGAGAGGTACCCTGGCCCTCAAGTCACAAGTCTCAGTCATTGGGATACTTTTCAGAGCAGTGACTTGCGTCTGGGTTACAGTTGCTCGTTGTTTAGGATGGGCTGTGATTTCAGGCCTTCAGTCTCAACAAACTGTCTTCTTCCACCATTGCACACGATAGGTTGATTTCCTGCATGTGTAGAAGTCATAGACTCCATTCCTCCACGAGGGACAACCAAAAATTCTGCCTCTGGTTCCCGCATTATCCCTAACAGCTGTACAGCGCTATTTCAAGTAAATGTTGCATACCGAATTAGCCAAACGGGGCAGCTGATGTCCAGTATGCTGATAGTTGGTTTGCAAAAAACTGGTCACTCAGGTGCAGAATTGGCTGCTTTTACTGCACTTTTGCTTTCAGCAGAACAGGACTCAAAATGCGTGTGATGGGCCTATAGCGAATCTTTGTGTAATGTGTGCAACTTTGGCCATATACTTGGCCAGAGTAGTTTTTTAAATTGTGCCTCTCTCAGGTTATAGTTGATGGAACTGGCTTGGTACAAGACACAAAGGATCCTTCCTGCTTCAGGCTAGAGAAGTGCAGAGAGACAGGGGAGAGCAGAGGAGACAGCAGTAACCACTAGACCCTATTAGGCACATACAGCAGGAGACCTTAAACATGTATATCCCAACTCTCATGTGCCCAAGCACTCTCCTGCACACCACATACAAACTAGGACAATTGGTAATGATCAATTTGTGCCAGCAGTTGCAGGCAATGGGCACCATCATTAACTTTTGGGGACTGGGACTTGTTTTTCATCAGACAATGTCCCAGAGTAAGTGAGAGAGAAAGACCGAACAGTGTGAAAGA
Source organism: Calotriton arnoldi (assembly GCA_963921515.1). Lineage (NCBI taxonomy): Eukaryota > Metazoa > Chordata > Amphibia > Caudata > Salamandridae > Calotriton > Calotriton arnoldi. Next base: position 550,946 of record CAWUFW010010148.1, read on the forward strand.
AAGAACAGAACGGTAGAAAAGCAATGACAAGGGTAAAATGCAGTTATGGGGAAAAAAGCCTGCAATAATGAGATGGAGACAGGAAGTGTAGGGTGGAATAAGAAAGAGGTGGGTGGTAGAAACAAGTTTAGGCACCCATGGTATTGTGCTAGCACTGGTGATGGGCTCCCAAGAAAAGCTTTATGCCCCTGCAATTTACTTACACTTTTTTTAAATTTTTTTTTACAAATTAAGCACTGGAATTGGGGGGCAGTCATGACATACTACACAGATTTTCACAGAAAGATCCAATGTTCAGTCTCCCCTCGTTTGCTCTGGCTTTTTATTGTAAAAATATAGGCAAATGTAATTTTAACATAGAACAGGCTACTTTTTCGAAATCCATAACATCTAAGTTCACTTCATGTGCTCTATATTTCTCTGCTTATTTGCAAAGATATATACATTGAAGACCATTAGGAAATCACAAAATTAACATAATTGGTTGGAGAGTCGTTTTAGTCTCAATCCATCTAATAAAGCATGAGACCTATTTTAAGAAAGCTCGGGAGAACTGTTTTAAAAATGTAAACCTTTTAAGGTTTGCCTTTAGCCATTTTCAGAAAAGAATGCATTGTTTCCACAATGTTTAAAATACTCATGGATTTGCTATTTTTAAGGAAAAACACACATCCTAGGTATTGTAAAGAATCAAAATCTTGTTCAAAAATCACATATTGGGCACATATATTGTTGAATAAGAAATGAAGGTTTAAATATGAACATGCCCAGATGTCATAAACTGCCTCTGGTCATTGTATGAAAATGCCTTCGGGATTAAGAGAGATATAATGTACTCTGTATCACCCGCAGAGCCAATCATTGAACCACAACGCAGTTTATTTTAATGGATTATTTAAAGCGGCATCTTACATTTGTGATCTAAAGTCCAAGCTTCTGCATTATTTATAGTACTTTTGTTTGCTCTTTTCTGTCTTTTCAGAGTTTACTCTAATGTAAAACTACATTTTTCATCTAAACAGATGTAAATTTAATTTGTTTACCTGGATTGAAAAACTGCTTTTCGTCTGACTAGAGGCTGTTGTACTTTAAAAGCAGTGTCCAGTACCAGTTGACCAGAATCTTTTTCTTTTAGCAGACGATGGCCCACTGATTAAGAAGGAGCTGGACTGCTTTCCAGAAATGATTGGTGTGCCTCAGTGTTCCAAGGTATGGGTGTCTGTGAAAAATGAGAAGATGTCTGTGACGATGAAGAGTGAGCCTTTGACAAGTAAGCTAAGAAAGAAGCCAGTTCTTGTAACCAGCACCAGCAACTTGAAGCTTCGAGAGCACATTGTACTGCAACGGTCACAGGCTGAAGGAAGACCCCATAAATGTACTAAATGTGAGAAAAGCTTTTATAAAAAGTCCCACCTTACAGCGCATATGAAGACTCATGAAGAAAAGCCTCCAGGAATATTGGAGGAAAAGCCCCCACAAACATGTGAAAAGTGTGGGTTAGTGGGCTGCAGTTGCCATTCCCCCCTTGATATTCCTCCTAAAGTTCTCAGTGGAAAAAAGCGCTACAAGCGCAAGAGATACAAGAAGAGCATTAGCACCTTGCCACGATTTGGATTCCGGAAGAAGCCATATACATGTGAAGAATGTGATAGACGTTTCAGTTTCCAATCAGAACTTCTTGTTCATCAGAGAAGACACACTGGAGAGAGACCATTTAAGTGCACAGAATGTGATAAAAGTTATACAATGAGTGCCCAGCTGACGGAGCACCTAAGAGTTCACACGGGCGAAAGACCTTTTGAGTGTCATGTATGTGGCAACATGTTCATGTATTACTCTGCCTTGAGAAACCACTTAGTAATTCACAGTGAAGAGAAACCGTATCGCTGTACTGAATGTGGAAATAGCTACAGTCGCCGCCGGAGTCTTATGATTCACCAAAGAACACACACTGGGGAGAAACCGTACACTTGTAATGGGTGTGGGAGAAGCTTCAGTCAAAGCTCCAATTTTATTATGCATTTGAGAGTCCACAGAGGGGAGAAACCCTACTCAAAGAAGAAAAAGAGAGCCTTTAAAATAGATGGCAGTGGGTAGTTTTTGCATCTTGAGATGTACATGCTTCAGTAGTCAATAAGGCTAAGTCTTAGGACTCAATAGTGTGTTAGACTAAAGCGAGCACTGTGTGTTGGGATATGGACATAAATGTAATCTGTACTAGTTTTCATAATCTTGTGGACCATTTCATATTTTGGAAATGCTTCACTACAGCCGTAACAAAAATTTGATAAAATTTGTGTGGTCTACAATATTTACTAACACCTCCTTTCTTTCTCTGGCTGTAGGAAGCCATTTCTGCATGCTCAGTGGATGGATAGGTATCAGAGACCTAATGTTTAATTATAGTTTTATTAATTTATCTAATGTAACACATGCACCCCATACAAAATGGCAACTTATGAAAAGTTGTATAAATATATGCAAAGTTATGTCTTTGTAATCAGAAAAATCTACTTTTATTTCTAAGCCAAATTCTTTGCTCCTTCACTAAAAATGTCCTCACCGTCAACCAAGCTATACAGCGACCATACAGCCTTAAGATGCAAAATGCAGCATTAAAAATAATTGCAAAATAAACTAAAACACTAATGTTATTATAAAACTCTGTAAAGAAAGTTGTTTCACATAATGTGTTTGATGAAGTAGTCAGTTGCACAACATTAAACTTTCCTTTACCAGGATGATAAAAGTCTCTGGATAGCAACTGCACGACATCATAGCTGACATAATTTTTGCTGAACATTTCAAATATGCACAGAAGTCTGAAGTTCTGCATGCACAACTGGCAAATGATTCAAAAAGTCAGTTTTTCATGTAAAGGCTTCTCTAGTGCAGACATAAATTCCACTATGCCTTCTCATTCTCTGCAGTTTTAAAGGGCACCTAAAAAAGTAGGAGTGGGTATATCTGGGGGTTATAAATGGAGTGGGGGATGTGTTCAGGAAAATATAAATAACATGTCTCTTCAGATACTTGTGAAGTACTTTTTTTACACACTTCCACTTTTAAACTTACTTCTGAATGATCCATGAGCAACTATGAATGTGTGCCCCGATATTCCCAATTTCTAGCTATATACTTTTCTGTGCTATTACTATTCGTAACAAAAACTCCAATGATGCAGTCTCCTGAATTCTATGGCAGGACCCGGAGGCAAGGATTAGGCTTTTCTCTCTTCACTTTAATGTATTTAATTTACTCCAGCAGCCATTTTAACTTGTGAAACATAACAGAAAAAACTACATCTCCCATGGACATCCGGGAGCGACATCATCACATTCCAGCCAATCAGGATACAGTCCATCCAATAATATCCCGTGGAGACCATCTATATCCCTCTTTCTTCGCTGCTCCTGCAGCAATCAGATAAGTGCTCTGTGTTATTCTCACTTGATATTCAATACTGTCTTGCTTGTTATTGAGCGCTGTGGGACGTCGCGCTTCATGATTGTTCCCGATACTGTTGTACTATGATTGTGTAATTGCAGGCACCGCGGGAGCCCTGACTCCTACACGGTCGGGTTGAAGAGGCTCGCGCGCGGTGCGGTCTTCCGACCGGCAGGGGGCCCGCGCTTTGTTTACGCTTGCAGCGCGTCTCTCTCCCCCGCGGCGGCCGGAACACGTCAGCTTTGAAGCTGAGGCAGTGTTCCGGCGGTATTTGAACTTCGCGAGAGGGCTGAGAGAGAGAGAGAGCGCGCGCGCGTCTGCAGAATTGAAAGTGACACACGCGAGGTGTAATCGACTAGGAATTCTTCTGTCAATTACATTCGCGTGTCTCTGCATTGTCGAGGCAGTGCCTGAAGGGATTAACACCCTGCGGGGTAAGCCTAACATATTTCCATCTTGACAAGGGACACCCCAGGCACTCTACCCCACGATATATTAAGGGGGCAGTCCCTGTTATAAGTGCACTACGTGCATCAGCTGTCCTTGTGACTATAAATCCCTCAGTTTTTCAGTGGGAATATTTCCCTTATATCAATATTACCCTCATGGAGTATGAGGAGGTTGGGGACTATACAGAGGAGGAAGAGGTAACTTACCTTCCTATTGATGACCAGTTTTGTGAGGTCATGGACGCATCCATCCTACGGGCGGTGACGCAGGTGGTGGCCCCATTGGAGAAGAGATTGGCGGCACTCCAAGCGCAGTGTTAGCAACCCCTCAAACCGAGGGAAGACCCTCACGGGCCCCTGGCCCCCCTACCTCCTACACCGGCGGTTAACCCACCTTGCGTCGCCCCTCAGAGTGTGGAAAAGCGTAAGCGCGCAGACGATCCTGGGGTTGATTTGGACGCCTTTGCACGCCTTAAAAAGGCTTTTCTTGATGTCCAACCCATTATAGACCTTCAGACACCAGGCCCCTCAAACACAAACCCACCTTCTCCGCCTCAGACGGATTTAGGGGATGGAGATAATTCTCCCAACAATTCTGACAGGGAAGGGGATGGTTCTAGACCGTGGCGCCCGACGCCTAGCTCCCTGGGAGGGTCAGACCTCCCGACGGACACCGATCTACCCACCCACGAGGATTTACTGAATCCTGATGACATCCTAGATCGCCGCGGAATGGTGTCCGGCCCGTAAGGTCGCAGCCTACATGGCCAGCCGGCTTTGGAAACCTTTGGATAAAGAGGTGAGAGGCTGCCTTAAGGCAGAATGTCCTCGTCCTGCCCTGGACGGGAAGGTGTCCACGACCCTAGAGATAGATCCCAAAATGGCCACCTTTCTCTCGAAATTTGTACGCGATCCTAAAAAAGGGATTGATCGTTCTTGGCGCTCATGCCAGGATAAACTCCTGGATGTCGCCAGGCCACTAGCCAAAATAATGGATATGGCGGAGAACGCCAAAGCCTCTGGCTCCCTCATATCCCCGGAGGCTCTTTCCAATTGGGCCCAACGGGCAATAATATTTCTGGGGAACGCAAATTGCGCGATTTCCACAGAAAGACGCTGGTCACTCTTTATCAAAATTGACCCCAAACTGGGGGAACTCTCCACATCGGAGGCAGGGACAATAGCCCAAGGGAATTTGTTTGGGGACACCTTCATAAAGGAACTGGGCAAGTTTGACAATACTTTTAATTCCCTAGACAAGGCGCAATCCTCAATTAAGAGAATTTTTACTCCCTGTGTTTTTGCGTCAGCTGGACGAGGTAGGGGGCGCTCGTCCGGCCGCCCGTTCCAAACAGCCTCCAAAGGTGGAGACTCCAGACGCGGCCAGTGGCAAGATCCCGGGAAGTTCGGAAACTTCTATCAGACGAAGTCCTACCCTGTCGTTGTGGCGGCAGAGGCGGCCAGAGAGGCAACTTCAATAATACCCAAGGTGAGAGTCCAGGATTCTATGGGGATTTCAATCGGGGGCGGTTGGCCCTTTTTCAATCGAATTGGAGGAATCTCTCCTCAGTTGCATGGGTGATTCAGACGGTGGGAGGTTTCCACATCGAGTTTTATGGGACACCGTTCCAAACCCGCCCACCTACCCCGTTGGTTTTTTCTCCCGAACAGAGAGCGCTGGTGACCCAGGAAGTGAACGACCTTTTACAAAAAGGGGCAATAACTCGTTCAGTACTCCATCCACGCGGTTTCGTCAGCAACATTTTCCTAGTGGAAAAGAGAGACGGCGGACAAAAAACGGTCATCAATCTTAAAGAGTTCAATTCTTGGTTAGTCTATCGACATTTCAAGATGGAGGGTATACACCTCTTACGGGACTTGCTCCAAATTTCAGATTGGATGGTTCGCCTAGATCTGAAGGACGCCTCTTTAGCTGTACCCATCTTTCCCCCGCACAGGCGTTTCCTACAGTTTTATTGGGAGTCCCAAATTTTCGAATTCACAGCCCTTCCGTTCGGCCTCTCCTCAGCTCCTTGGTGCTTCACCAAGCTGATGAAGCCGGTATTCGAACACCTTCGGGCCCAGGGGATGAGGCTTATTGTCTATCTCGACGAAATCCTCCTTATGGATCAATGTCCGATCCGACTGTCCAAACATTTACAGACGGCAGTAGACCTACTGGAGTCCTTAGGCTTCGTGATAAACGAGAGCAAATCAGCTCTCGTCCCATCCCAGTCAATGGAGTTCCTGGGCTTTGTCGTGAACGCGACAGAAGCAACTCTCAGCCTACCGGCGAGGAAGTTATCCAAAATTTGTTACGAAGAACGATGGCCAAGTCTCACGTCTCACTTCGACAGTTAGCAAGGGTAGTGGGACTTCTATCGTCCTCTATCCAGGCGATCTTTCCGGGTCCTCTCCATTACAGGACCTTGCAACGCCTAAAAATCGAACATCTTCGGAAAGGTCTATCCTACTCACAGATGGTGCCCCTATTACCCGAGGCCAAAGAGGAGATGATTTGGTGGTTAAACCACATGGAAGCCTGGAATGGCAGAGCAATCTTCGGCTCTCAACCCGATCTCATAATCGAGTCAGACGCCAGCGGTTCCAGATGGGGCGCGCGGTGTGGGGAGTTCTCCACAGGCGGAAAATGGTCCTTCGAGCGGTCTTTGCACATCAATTGCTTGGAGTTGTTGGCAGGATCCTTCACGATTCGCTGCTGGATCAAACAGAAGGTGAAATGTTATGTTCTCCTGAAGATGGACAACGTGGCTGCGGTCCGCTACGTCAACCATCTGGGAGGGACAAAGTCACAGACATTATCGCATCTGGCCCGAACCCTTTGGGAGTACTGCCTGGCCAACCAGATATCCTTATCGGCAGAGCACCTCCCAGGGAGCTCCAATCAGGTGGCCGATTGGCACTTTCGCCATTGGAGAGATGTCAACCTGTGGAAACTGAATCCACAGATCTTTCGGCAAATTCAGGACAGATGGGGTCCTTTCTCCATGGATCTCTTTGCGTCTCGGCTGGACTTCCAACTCACACGCTACTGCAGTTGGAGACTGGATCCACAGGCAACAGCCTTGGATGCCTTCCTACAGGATTGGAGCACGGAACAACAGTATGCCTTTCCCCCCTTCGCTATGATAACCAGGTTGACGGTGCAGGTGCGCAGACAGAAGGCGGAGGTGGTGGTGATAACACCAATCTGGAGATCTCAAGTTTGGTTTCCAGTGATGATGGAACTTTCCTGGGATTCTCCAATCCCTCTACCCCATGTTCCAGATCTCCTCCGGGATCCTCAAGACAATCCTCACCCGCTGGTCCTAGCCGGGTCTCTTCGTCTCATGGCCTGAAGGGTTACAGGCGACGTTGGCAAGTCCCAGGCCTTTCGTCAGAAGCTTCCTCATTACTTGCCAAAGCCTGGGCGGATAATACAAGTAGGCGATACAACTTCGCTTGGTCGCGATGGTTATGTTGGTGTAATCAACACCAAACTGATCCCTTGGGGGCAGACGTTGTCCATGTTGTAAACTTCCTTGCAGATCTGGCTTCCCAAGGCTTCGCCTACGATCAATCAATACTTACAGGTCGGCCATTTCCGCAGGACATTTGCATGTGGATGGCCATCCAGTCGGGGAACACCTGTTGGTCAGAAAACTGTTGAGAGGGATTAGACTCTCGGTTCCTCCTGAACCCAAATACACATCCCTTTGGGAGGTGAACAAAGTTTTATCCTTGTTTCAATCTTGGCCTCAGAATAAGTATCTGACCAGGAAACAACTGTCGGCAAAATTGGCAATGCTTTTGTGTGTATTATCATGTCGCAGAGTTTCGGATGTCCGGGCATTGGATATAAAAGGTAGGGTGTTCACCCCAGAAGGGGTTTTGTTTCACATTTCACGCAGAACGAAAACTAAGTCTAGATCTGTTCCTTACCCAGCATTGAGAGCAAATTCTAAGTTGTGTGGTTCGCGCTATTAAAGCTTATGAGGTTATGACTGACGAACTCCATCCTCATGGGGAGAAACAATTGCTAATCGCATTAACCAAACCCCACAATCTGTTTCATCTCCTACGATTGCCAGATGGGTCAGGTGGATCATGCAAGAAGCAGGGATTGATACGTCCCGTTTCGGAGCCCACTCAGTCAGGGGGGCCATGGCTTCAAAAGCATTCTGTCTAGGAGCTCGCCTTGAGGATATCCTTAATGCAGCAGACTGGTCAAATGACTCCACCTTCAAGACCTTTTATTTTAGACCGGTTCCCTCTCTGGCAAGCGTGGTAGTGGATAAACTTTGAACTAGCCTAATCTTCGCCTCCGGGTCCTGCCATAGAATGAAAAATTTCCTAGCTAACGTAACGGAAAGTTTCAATTCTATTAAGGACACGGAGGCAAGGATTAGCCCACCCTAGGAATTCTTGGGACAAATAATTCACCCTTGCCCTCTGATGGAGAAATGTTAATGTTATGGACTTATTACTGAAACGAGAACCTATGTTGTTCGATGTTGTAATTCTGGATTTAATCTTATTGCACTATGCTGTTAAAAGATTTTTCATTACCATGGCAAGTAATGGATATCCCTTTGTTACAGGGGCTGATTCCAATAAACAGGAGCAGTGAACATGGCGATTGTCGTCTGTCTCAGGAAGAAAGAGGGATATAGACGGTCTCCACAGGATGTTATTGGCTGGACTGTATCCTGATTGGCTGGAATGTGATGTCGCTCCCGGATGTTCATGGGAGATGTAGTTTTTTATGTTATGTTTCACAAGTTAAAATGGCTGCTGGAGTAAATTAAATACATTAAAGTGAAGAGAGAAAAGCCTAATCCTCGCCTCCGTGTACTTAATAGAATTGAAACTTTCCGTTACTTTATCTAGGAAATTTTTCATTACATTTTAAATGCACAGATTTTCATTTGAGAAAATAGTTTTGTAAAAGGAATATGCCCTTAAGAGGCGAGGCAACATTCTTTCTTTACTCTTAATGGCAATTGAAACAAACCAGACACTATTTCAAGTACATTTGAATGAAATCACCACTCTGGAGTTACACTTTTAAAAGAAAAAAACAAGCGAAAGAATAGTGCACCAGTGCCTAGACTTTCACATGGATTAGCTTTTTTTTTTTTGTATTTTATTCAGTGGATGCTCACCAAAAGGCATCTTAACACTTCAGTGCTGTGAAGAAAACATATTAAGGAGGCTGTAGGCATGTCTGTTATGCATATCATAGCTTGAAGAGATATCAAATGTGTGATTTAAGAGCAGTTTGTCCAGATTATTGACTCTCTATATGGAAGAAGAACATGTACCTTGATCTGTTCACTTAACCACAGTGACCATGATCTATATAATTTCCAGTTGCAAATAGGCATATGTTTTCTGAAACCTGAGACCAGAAATAACAAGCAGCACTGATGTAAGAACAAAACGGACTGATTTTTGCACAATCCAATCAGAGGCTTGTGACCAGTGCAGCAAAGCAGTAAACAAGCCTTGGCATTCTGAATATGTAATCCAGGTGAGAGAAAGATTCTCAACACCGTTCATTGTAGCCTAGAAAGAAGCAGATAGTGCTCAACAGTGTTGAAGGTGGCAAATGAATCTAATAATTCGAAAGCTGAAACAGTCCCACTGTCAGCCTGCCTGTGCAGTCATTTGGAGCCACCCCTACCTTGACTCATAGCCTTACCTAGGCAGACCTCAACCTGATACAGGTGTAGTTATTCTCGATCTAGTTCTGCAGTTGCACCATCACCATTTCTAGGATATCTTATGTTAAGGACAACTGGCAAATGAGCCAGAAGTTAGAAATGGGGGTGAGTGGCCACTAATAAATGCTTTTTTCCAAATCTTTGGGGGCTAAAACCAGGAGGTCCCAAGGCCCCATATTGCATGCTCTCGAGTCAGACTGTAGTGCCTAGCAGTAGTAACCTGTGTGCAGATTCTTGACTGACATCCAGCAGTTGAGATCTGGCCTGCATGGAAGCGTCCTGTGGTGGTTTGAACAGGTTATAGCTAAACAAAGAGAGAGAAAGGGAACTTCTTTGTCTCCACTCTTATTCCCCAGGAATATATAATAAACAACCAAAGAGTGAGGCCAAGGTATCAAGGGCTATAAACAGGGATCACTCATGTTTTTATAAAGGGTCCTCACTCACCCACCTAGTTGGTGACATGCTTCATCATAGGACTCCCCACCAGAGAGGCCGAATGCCTCTCCAGTGTGCTTCAACGCCTGATTACAGCGGAGCAGGATTTTTGAGTGTTGAGTGCAAGTGATGGTGCAAAAGTGATGTTAAAATAATCTTTACTACTCCTAAAAAAAAAATTTAATAGTAGGGTAGTAAGACTAGGTTAAAAGTGTGTAATGGACGCTATGACTGAATAAATTGATCAGCCATATCCAAAATTAAAACATTAGGTCGACATGTTTCAGCCTCTGTGCGCCAATTGCGAGGCTTTCCTCAGGACCAGGGACCATGGCGGTATGCACTCTCTAAGGTGCACCCTAACCTATGGCCACGTAGAGAACCGGATTACTCACGGTTCAGAAAAACAAACACGCCTCCAACTCTTCTGAATGCGTAATTAAATCTGTGAAAAAAGGACATTGAAAAGCACATACACAGGACATGACAAATACACATATTTTGCCCGGTGCTTAGTCCCAGAATTCAAGCGATCCTCTGTAATCGCCTGCCCTTCAAAAGTGACTACTTAAATTGCTCCCGTCACATGAAATTAAAATCAACAGTGGCGAATGCGTCTACAAAGTGATTCTTGTTAAACTATCCATTCGGATAGCTAGGTGCAATTACGCAATACCAGCAGTAGATAAAATATATGAAGTATACCAGTTCACTACTTCTGATTCTATGCGAAAAACTGCTTTACCGTCACAAAGTATAAATTATATGTCCGGTTTTCTATATGACTAATTGCCAACTCCGCAATGCCTTAGAAAGATGCCTAAGAAAACATGGTGGAACTACCTTGTTAAGTAAGAAAAGGCTATGTGTTCAAATCTTCTCTAGATGCAACAACTGAGAATGACAGTCACGGAGATGTAAAGCTTACGTTTCGATATGAAGTTATATTACAGCATGGGTCCTGGCAGGGGGCGGTGACAAGCCGTCACTTGCTGGCAGGTGAGAAACAAAAGACGAGGGTCATTACGATTTTATATTAGGGAGAAAAACCCAGTGTTGACCGAATCGTCCTGTGTCACTTACTGCCTCAAAGTCAGCCGCCCGCGTTGCTCAGGTCGTGCCCGCCTCACAGGACCCGAAAACTGCAAATAATCCTCCATGAAGAAAATATAACAGGAAGTACCGCCGCTGTCTCTAGGGCGGTGCTCAACTCGCGGAATGACGTCAACGTGCACGCGCGTCATTCACGTCAAGTGAGTAGACCGCTGACCCAGTTACAAGCGTACTGGCTTCCCGGTGAGGATTTGCGCATGCGTACAAGCAGTAATGTCGAGAAAGAATGAATACTGTCTAAACTTACTTGTTGCATGACACCGGGTGCCCAACATAATGTTTATATGGCACCATGATAAAATGTATGTACCCTATGGATGATAGATCACGGTCTCCAGATTATAAAAGAACAGCATAGAAAGCCTGCTTCCGTGATTGAAATTAAACTCAACTACAGAAGTTAATGAAAACTGGGGATAAGCAACGTCCATGTAGGCCATACCACAATGAAGAGAGCAATGTCTCCTAATTCAAGAGCACAAAAAAGGGGGCGGTTACAGCATTTAAAAAGTCTACCTAACAAGAAGCCTAATTTTATTCAGTAATAGCTGGCTGCATTAGCTAGAAAACATAGGGGGACAACTAATGACAGCCACTATAAGTTTATATGTTGTTACACATTTGGTAATTATCTTTTAAAACCGAACCCCATGGGATATTATCATTCATTCCCTGCTTGTGGGTGGCCAGACGGTATATCCAGCGTTGCTCTTTCTCGAAAAGGGAGCTCTGTATATTTTTGCCTGGTTTCAATTGCTCAATTACTGTCCAATGTATGTCGTTGGTAGTATGGTTAGCCTGCATAAAGTGTTCGGTCAGTTTGGTTGTATTCTTCTTACACCGGATATTACTCCGGTGTTCGCTGATACGTAACTTGATTTTTCTGGTCGTCATACCCAAGTAACGTAAGTTACAGGGACATGTGATAAGATATATCACGTTACTTGAATTGCAATTTGTATGGGCTTTTTGAGTCCAGATTCTGTTGGGTTCAAGATCAAGTGTTTTAGAAGCAGTGGTCAGATGACAAATACTGCAATTCCCACACGGGAAGTGCCCAACTATATCGGGTAAGCCCCAAGCATTGAGGACTGATCGATTACTAATAGGCACAGATTTTGAAGGTCGGGTGTGTACCAGGCAGTCCTGTATGTGTATGACTTCGAGCAAAAATACATTCTGGCCACAGCTAACCCTTTCGCACCTTATATCACATGCTGGAAAAGATACATAGATGATGTCTTTGTCATCTGGCAAGGACCAGAGGGAGTTCTGTTGGATTTTTTCAATTGGGTTAATACCTGTGATGCTAATCTGCGGTTCACCCACACCCATGATAAGAAAGAGATGGTGTTTCTGGATGTGACCATTACAAAAGCAGAAGGAAGGCTTGCCACTAAAACATATTACAAACCAACATCAAAAAACAACCTTCTAGCCTTTACCAGTTTCCATCCAAGAGCCCTGCGGGAAAATCTCCCGTATGGACAATATCTTAGGATCCGGCGGAATTGCAGCAATATCAATGACTATCGTTCCCAAGCCATAGAACTATCAGGTAAACTACGGAGCCGTGGCTACCCTGAACACATCCTCAAGAAAAGTTACAAACGAGCAAGGAATCAGCATCGTGATACATTGCTGGAAGATAACCTCAGGAACAAAGAGGAAATCCCACTGACATGTGTGACGACGTACAGCACAGCCTCAAATGCAGTCACGAAAGCCATTAATAAACATTGGAAGATTCTAGAAACTGGAAATAGGAAATGGAACAAACCCCTTTTCTCTTTCAGAAAGGCGAGGAGCCTTAAGGACTGCCTGGTACACACCCGACCTTCAAAATCTGTGCCTATTAGTAATCGATCAGTCCTCAATGCTTGGGGCTTACCCGATATAGTTGGGCACTTCCCGTGTGGGAATTGCAGTATTTGTCATCTGACCACTGCTTCTAAAACACTTGATCTTGAACTCCAACAGAATCTGGACTCAAAAAGCCCATACAAATTGCAATTCAAGTAACGTGATATATCTTATCACATGTCCCTGTAGCTTACGTTACTTGGGTATGACGACCAGAAAAATCAAGTTACGTATCAGCGAACACCGGAGTAATATCCGGTGTAAGAAGAATACAACCAAACTGACCGAACACTTTATGCAGGCTAACCATACTACCAACGACATACATTGGACAGTAATTGAGCAATTGAAACCAGGCAAAAATATACAGAGCTCCCTTTTCGAGAAAGAGCAACGCTGGATATACCGTCTGGCCACCCACAAGCAGGGAATGAATGATAATATCCCATGGGGTTCGGTTTTAAAAAGATAATTACCAAATGTGTAACAACATATAAACTTATAGTGGCTGTCATTAGTTGTCCCCCTATGTTTTCTAGCTAATGCAGCCAGCTATTACTGAATAAAATTAGGCTTCTTGTTAGGTAGACTTTTTAAATGCTGTAACCGCCCCTTTTTTGTGCTCTTGAATTAGGAGACATTGCTCTCTTCATTGTGGTATGGCCTACATGGACGTTGCTTATCCCCCAGTTTTCATTAACTTCTGTAGTTGAGTTTAATTTCAATCACGGAAGCAGGCTTTCTATGCTGTTCTTTTATAATCTGGAGACCGTGATCTATCATCCATAGGGTACATACATTTTATCATGGTGCCATATAAACATTATGTTGGGCACCCGGTGTCATGCAACAAGTAAGTTTAGACAGTATTCATTCTTTCTCGACATTACTGCTTGTACGCATGCGCAAATCCTCACCGGGAAGCCAGTACGCTTGTAACTGGGTCAGCGGTCTACTCACTTGACGTGAATGACGCGCGTGCACGTTGACGTCATTCCGCGAGTTGAGCACCGCCCTAGAGACAGCGGCGGTACTTCCTGTTATATTTTCTTCATGGAGGATTATTTGCAGTTTTCGGGTCCTGTAGACGGGCACGACCTAGGCAACGCGGGCGGCTGACTTTGAGGCAGTAAGTGACACAGGACGATTCGGTCAACACTGGGTTTTTCTCCCTAATATAAAATCGTAATGACCCTCGTCTTTTTGTTTCTCACCTGCCAGCAAGTGACGGCTTGTCACCGCCCCTGCCAGGACCCATGCTGTAATATAACTTCATATCGAAACGTAAGCTTTACATCTCCGTGACTGTCATTCTCAGTTGTTGCATCTAGAGAAGATTTGAACACATAGCCTTTTCTTACTTAACAAGGTAGTTCCACCATGTTTTCTTAGGCATCTTTCTAAGGCATTGCGGAGTTGGCAATTAGTCATATAGAAAACCGGACATATAATTTATACTTTGTGACGGTAAAGCAGTTTTTCGCATAGAATCAGAAGTAGTGAACTGGTATACTTCATATATTTTATCTACTGCTGGTATTGCGTAATTGCACCTAGCTATCCGAATGGATAGTTTAACAAGAATCACTTTGTAGACGCATTCGCCACTGTTGATTTTAATTTCATGTGACGGGAGCAATTTAAGTAGTCACTTTTGAAGGGCAGGCGATTACAGAGGATCGCTTGAATTCTGGGACTAAGCACCGGGCAAAATATGTGTATTTGTCATGTCCTGTGTATGTGCTTTTCAATGTCCTTTTTTTCACAGATTTAATTACGCATTCAGAAGAGTTGGAGGCGTGTTTGTTTTTTCTGAACCGTGAGTAATCCGGTTCTCTACGTGGCCATAGGTTAGGTGCACCTTAGAGAGTGCATACCGCCATGGTCCCTGGTCCTGAGGAAAGCCTCGCAATTGGCGCACAGAGGCTGAAACATGTCGACCTAATGTTTTAATTTTGGATATGGCTGATCAATTTATTCAGTCATAGCGTCCATTACACACTTTTTAACCTAGTCTTACTACCCTACTATTAAATTTTTTTTTTTAGGAGTAGTAAAGATTATTTTAACATCACTTTTTGCACCATCACTTGCACTCAACACTCAAAAATCCTGCTCCGCTGTAATCAGGCGTTGAAGCACACTGGAGAGGCATTCGGCCTCTCTGGTGGGGGTCCTATGATGAAGCATGTCACCAACTAGGTGGGTGAGTGAGGACCCTTTATAAAAACATGAGTGATCCCTGTTTATAGCCCTTGATACCTTGGCCTCACTCTTTGTTTGAACAGGTTGACATAGATAAAACCATCTGGTGTGTCAGCAGTCATATATTTGAAAGCTAAAATTTAAGCTCACCATTCCTTGTTCTCGTTTGTCTTTAAAGAGTGTAAATTGGAGTGGCAGTTTTAGCCAAAGACACTTGAATAAAGACAGGTTTGATTTAATTGAGTTATATTAAAAAAGGTAGACAATACAGCATTGCCTCCTGTTGGTATGTTTTCTTTACAAACTTTATTTCTGAAACGAAAATGTTAATATTTGAAATGTTTTCTGGTATCCCATGCATTTGCTCAGATATTCTGCTGTTTGAGGTGAGAGAGAATATTGACGATGAACTAGTATTGCATGTAGATATCAATTCTTTTCACAGTGAGTGCCTGGGAAGAAATTTCTTCATAAAAAATTATTTTCTGTGAAAGGAAAAGATAAACGCTTTAAAAACAATTGGTAATTGAGCCTAATTAGAGTCTGCACGCTTTGCGCTGGGAAAACAGGCCTTTGCTTGAAATGTATGTGAATATCATGCATTATACTTCTACATTTTAAACCCTTTAGGAAACTAACGCATATGCCTAGATACTTCGTGAGTAGCAACACTGTTGTACATTTCTGCACTGCATAGGCACACACCAACGCATCTGGAGATTTACCGCTTTTGTGAATTGGGCCCACGTTTGCATCTACGTCTGTATTGTTAAATCCACTTTAATGGAGACCAGCAATGGAATTATTTGTATGATTGCGGGCACACAGTCAAACTAGGATAATAAACCGCTCCTGCTTTGGAAGTCAATCTACATACAAACTCGTTTACTCTCTATCTAATACTACTGTATGTTTGTGTAAAAAAGGAAACCGATGCCAGTATGATAGTAACTTCATAGATTTTAACTTATGCTTGTACTTCGGAAGGAGAAGAAAAGAATGTACCCCCTTTCCAGGTTTGCTCAATGTCCTAGAAATCTGAGACCATTTTGTTTTTGAATAAAGAAAATGACCTATCATGTCTCCAAATATAGCAATACTGTTTTGTGATTCTCAGATTGTAGTCCGATAGTGATACCTGCTGCACGGGTGAGCTAATTACTGATTTTAAATATCAAAGTCATTCGTTTAAAAACATATATATAGTAATGGTTTGTTCACCTCAGGCCAAAGATTGTGTTGCTGGATTTTTGTAATGTAGTCTTCTCCATCGAGTAGCTCACAAGCTACTGGTAGCTTGCCTGCTACCTACAAGCAACTCTCCTTTGTGCAGACGGTTTACTAAATTAGAATATCTTTTATTTAAATTTAATTAAGTTTAGGGTTGGAGAAAAATTGTTGCAATTTTAAAATATATTTAAGGTTGATATTTGAGAGAGAAATCATGCAATGTTGAGGAGGATTATTACTAATGTAACCTTGGTGCCAGGGACATTGCAACTAAGGCTGTTCTATATTAGCCACGGAGAGCCATTTCACCTTGACAGAGCCTTTTTTACATTACTGCTGGCAAAGAGCCTGATGAACTGAGATTATCACTGCTGGTAATCTTGCATATTGGTGGCTACTAATATAATCTTGTTTGACAGAGGTGTGGAATTCCTATAGCCTCCAGGACATATTGTTTGTGGTCAATGACAACATGTTTTCATGTTTATTTTGTCCTTGGGACAAGTAGGCCCAACTCTCTGCAGCAAAAACCCTTTGGCTGCCAGATTACAGTACCACATTATGGACAAGGGAAGGGCATTGACTGCTCTTAAGGTAATATTTGTGTCTATATGTTAATGCCGTTCGAACTTGCCTTTATTATCAGGGTGAGCACTATAAGGAAATGTTGTAAGTTCAAATTGCACTACTGACAGTGGTTCCAATATAAAAACGTGTCTGCATGTTTGCAAAGTTTAACATAGTTATAGTGCTTCCAGGATGCTCTCTGATTAGATGGAAATATATGCAGACGCTTGAAAGCAAGATTGATGATTCTTTGCTTTCAAAATAAAATGTTCATAAAAAAATGTAAATAGTAACAAAACGTTTTGGTAAACTACTGTGAAATTTTAGGTACCATTTTTTTGAAGCATCATTTAGTAAAATGTGTTGAAGCATGCTAGTATTTCCCCAAAAATATTCATAATGCAAAATCAATGTAACCAGTTTCAACAAAATTATAGGAAACATGACCGTAAACAAGCACTGGCAAAGCCAATAGGTAGGACATTGATGGTCAGCCTTTTGGTTTTGTCAATGCGTGTCTTGTTTTGGCATGGTTTTTGTACAACTTGATTTTTTTGGGAGCTGCTGGGCCCTCATCATTATCAAAAACTTTGGCAAAAGGAAAAATATTTTAAGTCTCAGAATCACACATTGCCACTGTAGTCCCTAGCACTGAACAAAACTACTTTGCATGCCGATTTTCTCCTTGTGAAAGTAGAGAGAGACAGAATTTTAATAAAAACAGCCGGTAAACACAATATGGTAAATTTGATGTTTATTGAATATGTGATTGTTTATTGTTATCAATTAAAAGAGTGAAAAAAAAACAGTCTTGGTTAACGCCAGACCTAAATAGGGGCCCAATTCTTAAAGAAAGTCTCAAAAGTGCAGCCCTGGTTTATGTCCTTGCATTACTGCAGATATACGGCTTTCATGAATTCACAGGAATTTACAGGAGTAGGCCAGGAAATCGTACTCCTAGAAAATATTTGTTAACTGCATTTTAGCACGAGCAAATATGCATGTGTAGATTTACTCATGTGAAAATCTGTTGAGCAGTAACAAGTTCACTTTCCCACAAACCACTTTTTTCCCCTATCCTGGAAGAATGTTTACTTCTGCCCTTGTCGGGAGTAAATTTCCAGCCTTTCTCTGTATGGTAAAATTAATATTAATTTATTAATATTAATTAACAAGCTGATGAAAAACCATAAAACATGCTAGGAGGTTTGCACAGACTCAAAGGGGCATTCCAATCATGGGGAACTATTGCTTACCGCTAACTCAAGCCCCAGTATGTAGATCTGCGGAAAGTTTGCAAATTAAGTGAATTGCTAGTATTCAAACCCTACTATGGTGTGAGCTCTGGCATAGTCATAGAGGCTATTATCAGAGCTCTTCTATAAGGAGATTGTTGCCATAATTTTCCACTGCACTACATGGCACCAAAAGGACTAGTGAATTTTGTTATTGGACAAGGAGAATTATGAAGCAGCCTGTCCTATGGACAAGTAGATATTTTTTTTAATTCCACACCCCTGTGTTTGATGCGGTCACTATTGCAACACTAATAATATTTGTATGTCTGGATGGTTATCATCAAACATAAGTAGCTTTTTCTACAGAAAAGGGTGGGGACCCTTGTTGTAATGGATTCTCATTGCATTGCCTAGAAGCTCATGTGCACAGGAGAGAAGAGACCTCTCCCCTTCTTAGGGGCCGATTCCGATCTCGGCCGGTAGTGCTCCGAATCGGATTCGGTTTTACCGGATCCGATCCGGAGCCCTATTTTCCGACCGAGTCGTACGCGCGTCCGGGCGAGCGAGTACGATGCGTATTCGCCGACCGACTCGTCCGGGCGACCCGATCGCTCCGACCGACTCGTTCCCGGATCGTACCGCTCCGACCGACTCGCTCGGACCCGATTCCGCACCGCGCAATGGAGACGTTTTCCGGCCGGGTAAGTACGATGCGCACCTCGACCGCTCCGACCGACTCGCGCCGTCCGACTCGAACTCGCTGTCGGAGCCGTACTTTGGGGGTCCGTGTCGGACCCCCCTGTACGCGTACCCGTGCGAGGCGCACACAGGGGGACCCATGGGTCCCCCTCACCTGTGCGTGTACGCCGCGGGCGCTCGCGGCGTACTCGCTGTAGGGGGCGCCCTTGTCCGCCTCGCACCCATTGAGGCAATGGGAGCCCGCGTACGCGTTGTACGACCGGCTCCCATTGAGTTCAATGGGAGTCCGACCGACTCGTGTCCGGTGGCATACGAATGCATCGGACTCGTTCGGTCGGACTGCACGGGTCCGATTCGGTCGGAAATCTCTCCGAGGCCGGCTCGGTCGGAGAAATTACCGACACGAATCGGAATCGGCCCCTTAGTGTTATTGCTTGAAATAAAATTCAAAGGTATATTTTACATAAGGGACAGTTTTGAACTTAAAAATCATCCCGTGGGCTGCCCAATTAGTGATCTTGGTCTTTCCTGAGGCAACATTCCAGTTTCATTTGATTATGGTTGATTTGACTATCAGTATGATTTGGTTCGCAGCACCCATTGTTTACACTAAAACATATGTTCAAAAGTTTTTTTTTTTAAATCTTTTTTTCTTCTTTCTTAAAAGGTGTTTATCATTGAGTAGTTCTGAACTGGCTGTAGAAAAAGAGACATGTATAGGCTATATCGCTTTACTGAGTCACCTGCTTATGCCATAACAGATTCTCAATTTTCAGTTCAGTAGCTGTTTCACGTACAGTATTCTTTTAAAAAAAATTTTTTTTTACCTTTTTATTTTATATTTAAAACGAAATACGAAGAAAATAGCATTTGCAAAACAGAGATGATTTGAGACACAGAAGTGACAAACACAATGAACATTTTTATATTGCTTAACCCGGAGGGCCTATAAACAGCCAGTACACACCCCACTTTCGACTTAGGTACAAGGATTAACTGATAGAGGACGCACTCTGAAAATGTTCCCACCATTACCCCCATATCTTTGCATGTTTTCTCTGTAATCCTCTGTTTCTGTACACTGACTCCTCTGCCAGAGCACATCAGTCCGTCCCCCAAAGCCAACCAGTAATATCCCTTTAGGCCACAAGTAGGTCTGTTGTCATAAGATTTTTATCTGCCCGTGATCTGTAAGTACAGTAGTTCTTGAGAAAGGTTTTAGGATGAATTACATTTGAAGCCAGTGCGCCTCAACCAAGCAGCTATAGGTGGGGGTGTATAATTGAACCCTTTTACAAACACAATAAGGGTATAAAATAATGGTTTGAAACTATTACGCTTCAAAAACATTGAGCAGCGGACCTCTATATATAACAAATTTGATGTAAAAAGTAAGGTTTAGCTAAAAAATAAAGCCTTATAACATTGACTAGCTTACTTAAATATCAAGGATTCATTATTGGCACCAGGGAATATAGGGTTGCTTATTGAAGTATTTCACAACTGCTCTTCTGACTTCGAACATTTCGCAACAGTTGAAGTGCCTCACAGCAATAACAGTGGTGTATGCTGGTCTAGGTAGACATTTCCCTAGATGGTGAGAAAGGCTATATCTGTGGTGTGAGTTTAACTGATTTGACTACAGTCCAATATTTTGTGGTCAGTCTAGATCCTAGAAAGGGACTTATCATGGTGCATGGAAACCACTACAGATGTTTATATGCACAGGAGAGGCAGTGGAAAAGTGTATTTGAATGAGAGAACTGGAGGGCAGGAGGACCGCATCATGGAGAGAAAGTGGTCTGTAAATTCCTTTGGGGAAAAAATGTAGCTCAGACCATACATCACAAAAGCAGAAAGGAAACTGATCAAGCACTAAGTGGTTAGAAATCATTAATGTTGAAGTACTAGATATCCTTCTTATCCATTTAGTGTTATTCACTTTCAATGATGTCTTCTCCATATTTCAGGCACACAAAGGAAAATGGTGATTTGTTCTAATGTTTTAGGTCTGACTTGACAGTGCATTTGTCTTTAAGATGTATTGTTAATAATTCTTTAAACTATAAATTAGTGTGCTTTGGGGCCACCCAAATGAATAATCCTCATTCACCTTATGCTGTTGGCTATTTTGTGTATTATTCAGCCTTACTGGAAGTACTTCCAGTGTAATGCAGGAGTGATTATTTTACATTTTAAAGTGCAGTCAATTACACTGTCACTTCCGTTCTTTATTTTCTGTATGCATTCTGTACAGAAAGCAATTCTTCTTACCACTTTTTTCCTCACATTGGCAGACAGGAGGCTTTGGTGTCATAAAAAGCATTTGTGCATGTGTCTTATACAAACAGCATTTGTGAATGCTTTTGTTTACGTGCTTTAGCACAGTTCAAGCCAGACCTTATTGGCTTTGCCAATGCTTGTTTGAATTAAAACAGATACAGTACACTTAAAGATTGATTTTCGGATACAAAGGAAAACAAATAAAGGCTAATTATTACTTTTTCTTGGACATCATTGGCCATGTAAGGATTAGTTAATGAATGGTGTGTAGGAGTGGGATTTTTCAGGATTTGCTTTTGCCTAAATGCTACAGGTGATGGTTGTTTAATCTCTAGTTTGTATATGATTATTAGAACTAATCTTCTCTAAATGGGTCTATCCCTGCTCCCGAATGACTAAACTGTGAAAAGAAAACTATGGCAAACCAAAGAAACAAAGTTTTTAGGGTTTTGGAGAACTACAAATCAGTAGTCCAAAACTGATTGTGGATCATTGAGGCTGTGCTGGAGCAGAATCCTAACCGAGGTAGTTTTATTATGGTTATCTTGAGGAAACCATAGAATGGTTCAGATTGCTTCGTGTTCCAACATTCACTCTTAAAATAGGTTTACATCCCACTTCACTAAGTGTTCTGAAGCCTAACCTTTAAAACAATTTACTTTTTTCTCAGTTTTTGATTATTGACTTGCCACAAATGTGACTTCTCCAGGGGCCTTGATAACATCTTTCATTACTTGTTAGTCTAAGAGTGCTGAGCAGGTTGAATTAAAAAACACAATCCGGTATCCAGTTCACCATAAAACCATACTGTCTGAAGAACTTAAAAGTTGTTGGTTGAGTCCATTAACAACTTTAAAACTTGAAAAAAGAAGCTACATTTCAGTTGACAAATATCACTAATATTATGATGAAGCAGCTTGTTATGCAGACTCACGATTATTACTAGTTTTATCCAAGTGGGTTTGTAGGTAAAATTCAGAGTCTATAAATATCCCTAAGACTGTTTAGATACATTAAAATAGATTTATGTGAACCGAAAAATGCATCCAATTCAAAGTGAAAGAATGCGTTTAAAAGAAAATATAAGCCCACCACTTCCAACAGTTATATGAGAGGAGCAATAATTCGTCCTTTTCAGATCGCGGCCCAAGAAGATGGAGTGAGCAAGTCTAGGAAGAACCTGCTTTTATTGATCAACATCATCCTACATTTCTGCATTGTGGATTCGTACGTATCAGCATCATCTGCAAAGTTCTTGAAGAAGCCAAACTATATCTATGATGGACAAGAAATGTCCTGGACGGACATCAAGACAGGTATATTCTTTCCGTTTTGTTTAGGAGTATGATATGTGCCCTCGAACAGTGATGTATTAGTGGTTGACCGATTTGGTTAGAATCAGTGGACCTTTTTTGTTTATTGCACATCCCATTATGTCATAGTAAAGCTAATTTTGTATATCCTACGAATATTGTGAAAGCAAATTGCTGAATAGAAGAGCTTGAATGCCTGTGCATCATTGTGTTTTTGATACACAATTTTCAGCTTCAGATTTTGGAAATGTTGATCTCATTATTGCTTCTCTGATGTAATTCTTTTCAGTATCGCAAACATTGTGCCTTTGCTGGCTGTCATGAAATTACACCACCAAGAAAGTATTGCTTAGTCCCTACAAAAAAAGAAGCCATTCATGCTGGGCTTAAAAACAAAGTTTGAATTACATTCTAGCTGTTTTTTCAGACTTGCACTAATGTATTCAGCTTTGGCGTGTGAAAGATTTTACTTTGTTGGAGAAGCCAGTAAGTCAATTCATTATGTTTAATCAATCAGTTAGCTTGAGCCTTTGAATAGCACAATGGACGAACTGAACCTCTTATCAAAGGTGACTTTGCAACTCAAATAATGGTTTGAACTTCAAAAATGTTTAGACTTTGTTCTCTCTGACAGCTTATCTTCTTACAATCTTTCGGTTGTAGCAGTTTTTGTGGAGTGCTCCTCCAGCAAAGATATACATTGAGTGTTGGGCCTCGTGATGGACAACTGTTGTGATATTGAAAGATGGGTTTGGAATGGCCATTTAAATGTATTCACCACATCTTTGAATTCCTAGGGTTAACACTGAAAATGCACACTGTGATTTTACAATTGCTGAGCTTAATTGTTGTTCGTTTCAACTTTCTTTATAACGCAAGTACACAGATCTATTCGGCATCTTCATCCAACTTTAATTTTGCACCTGTAAGTGCAGTGGAAAGGAAATCACAGACAACATACTTTTAGTCGGTGCTCTTTTTTCCTTTTTTGGCTTTGTCTGTATAAATTATATATAGGGTCAAGCCTTTCAAAGCAGCTCTGTACACCTTGCACTACCACTACTATAGCCATGTTAGAACATTCGCACAAAGAAAGAAACTTCCGGTTTTAAATTGGGCAGAGTCCATCCTTTAAGTGTATTATCTGCAGGAGAGGTGGTAAAGTGGCATGATGAGGGATGTCCTCCTCCTTCGTAAAAAGAAAAAATTGACTGACAGTCCCGTTTAGGTCAGTAGTATGTGCTTTTGGTATCATTTGTCCTAATAATTTGCCATTTGTAGAGAGAGAAATTGCACCACTACTTTTCCGGTCACACTAGACAACTTGAATGTTAAGTTTTGCAGTATCGCTGCCTACTTTATTCCAATAACTCTCAATAAAGCATGAAAAATCACTGAAGCTGATATTTTAAAGAAAATAGGCTAAAATCCAATATAATTATTGTATTGTTTCTTTCCAGACAGTTTTACTACCTGTTTAATTCGAACATGGTCTTAATATGTTGCAGTAAGGATTGAATGTCTAGCTGATTGAATTGTAAGTGCCGCTAGCAGCATACGCTCCCCAGTCTTTGGAGTAGTGGTACATGTAGTTTGTATACAGCTTGTATACAAGTTTACAACGGGAGGCTGGAAGTTTGTGAAAACAAAATTCTCCCGAGTGTTTAATTTAGTGCTCCTCACTCTTACTTTGGTCATTTGCCATTGGTCTTCCCACGTTTTATGTTTTTTGTGTATATAGTTTAGAAGGTTTACATGAAGCGTTGACATGATTTTCCTAGGTAATATTATAAGGTGTATGTGATCTTTTTATATTTACTGGACCCCTGAAAAAGGTTTCCAGGCAGAAAACAAGCCACATAGTCCATATCTAGGGTTTAGAATCAAACATTTGGTGGTACTTTTTGTTTTTTATTTGACCAAGTCACATCAGTAAGGCCTGTTTTCCAGTCAATTAGAAGGTGGTGTCTAAAGTAAGACACGCCTTTACATGTAGTAAGGACAAAATCTATCATTTCGGCATAACATCCATTTTATGTAGGTATCTTTTGCCAATTTGGTATGTGTGTCTTTTTGAAGAAGGCAAATAGATGTAATTCTACTATTTGGTTTGCATGCTGTAATGCAGCCAAATGACTAACTGTAATTTAGTTACTCACAAGCGAGGTCTAATTATAAAATTAATTTGTGGCTTCTGGAAGAGAGTAGATGTGCCCTTTTTCCACCAATACTGCTAAAATATGTTTTAAAATAAAGTACTAAAACCACAACCTCTTGTCACTTGAAAGTATGAGTGTTTGCTTTGTGTGACTTCTGTGTTTCTTCTCAGCTGAACATAAGGCATTAGCCATTTGGTATGCTTTACACTTATTGTTGCCTATTTTGCAAGGCATTTAGTGTGTGTGCTTGTATTTCAGGGAACACTCACTTTTGAAGACGTTGCAGTCTATTTCTCTGAAGAAGAGTGGGCAATTTTAGAAGAGTGGCAGAAGGAGCTGTACAAGAATGTAATGCAGGAGAATTATGAGACGTTGATATCATTAGGTACTGAAGCTTTCATGTGTGTTTTTTATTCAGATCATTAATTGTCACACTTCTTTAATAACGTTAACCTTTTAGCAGTAGAGTAAACAGTAACATTTCAGTTATGAATTAGGATGCCTGTTTTAGAATCTGCAGTCACTAGTGTTGTGTCTTCAAATATTGACATGTGCGTGCCTAGTTGCACGATTTTCTTTTTTTTAAAACACATTTTATTCAAGTTTATGCATGGTACAGCATTGGCCAAAAGGCCCATACATCAACAGGATTTGATCCGAGTTTTACAGTGTACCAGTTTAGAGTAGAGCAAAAACAATAAACCAATGTAAAACCTTACCCCAGTTACACAATTTTTAAGCAATGCTTGTGATCCCTTAGCCTCTGACTGTCTATTTCATTAAAACGGAGCACACTGTATACTATCTGTTTCTGTATAGTCCTGAGAGACAGGCCATTTATGCTGCTGCTATATCTGCAGTATAAAAATTATGAGGCTGTCCAACTTGACGACAAAGCTAGAGAATAGTTTTGTTATTTAATTGAAGAATACCACTAGCAGTCCCTGTGGGATCCTATATGCCTTGTACTAAATGTGAAAACCCCTTACCCAACCACACCTCTTTCTATTGGTAAAAAAGTAAGTACACCAATAATTTACTCCTTTGATGTTCTGGGTGTCTCCTGCTGCTGACATACCTATCCTTTTTAATTATCCCTTGTGGTGATAATGTTCAGATTTTACTTGTGTTCTCTTGAGTATTTCAACAGTTTAGGGGATCTATTTTCACCAGTTTGATTTGGAAAATAGGCTTGGGTCAGCCATTTATCATGGGAGGGATTTGTCATGCAGAATGAATAAGCCCTTGCAATTTATATTTTAAATATTGGGATTGACATTTATTTGACAGCATAGTTTGTGGTTTGTTTAAAGCAAGACGGGGTAAGGAGTGGCCGGATGTTTGGGAGATTTTATGAGATGCTTAATTTCACATGTCGGAGGATCCAGATGGAATTTGGCTGTTGAGATGGTCTTGTGTGAAGAAACATTTCTTAAACATTCTGATTGACTGTTCTGTTTTGAACAAATGCCAATTTTTCAATAGAGAACATTTGCAGGTCATGGTGATTCTGCACTATCGGTTACTCAAAATTAATCGGGGACATTAAGAGTGACAATTTTATGGGGTTTCCCATTTCTTTCTGTATGTTTTGATATTTGTTTCATGTTTTGTTCCATCATTAATAGATTTATTATATCTCAATTTAAGTTTGTGATTTATGTTGCTTGCTCAGCAGTGAATATTTTATTTAGTTATGGTTTACCTTTCACAGACTTATCTTGGATGATTTTGTTTTCTGTTGCTTTCGGTGCCCTGCTCATTTATATATTTTATTCAGATTTTCGGTTAAATTACCTGCAGAGGGGCATCTGTAGCTTCATGACTTAATCTCTGTGCCTGAGTTCCGGAAGTTGTTTTTGGAAGGAACTATAGTCCCAGTTTTTCTGTAGATCAGAAAGCGTCCCTTTTATTCGTCATTTCTGTTACAATCACCAGACATCATAGACATTACGGACTTTTTAAGTGTGACCAACCAGTTATTTTACAGAACAGGTAGAACAATATTCTATAAAATCTGAGATCGTTCATCAAACAGCGTTTCTGTTATACAAAAATATGTTGGCATTCATAGTTTAAACAAAAAACCTGCACTTGTGCTCTTTTGGAGGTTAGCTTTTCTCCATTTCTGTATGTATGCTGTATTTGATCTTGGCTCGGAATGATGTTTTGCACAGTTGTGCTTAATAATTCTGGTTATTTATTAGACTATGGTACGTACTAGCCATGGTTTTTGGAGTTAGACCGACTGGTGAATTGATAGGGTTTTAAAAAAGTATTTTTTCTTATTGTATAATGTAGCTCAGAAGTTAAACTACCAACTTTTCCTTTCAATTTTTTTGTGAGACAGTTAGAATATTACTCGTCACAGTAATCTAAATACACTTTATTGCACACTCTATCCTATTCTTTAAGTCTTTTTGGTGGTTTTGCTAGTATGGGGAACAGAAGGTACTATGGGCCTAATCGATTGTTTGGCGGACAGAGTACAGACCGTCAGGGTGGCAAAGGATGTTATCTGCACCACTCTGATGGACCACCATCTGTCAGATTTAGAGATTATTGCTGGCTCGTTGTGATCTCTGTACTTTGACAGAAATTTTACTAAAGTTTTGGTTTTTCTGAAACAAAACTCGCAAAGTGAGTGTTTTTTTTTTTTTATTGAAAAACAAAAAACTAATGAACCCACACCCAGGTTTTTCCCTGGGTGTGGTGGAGGTGGCATAATTTGGGTTTTTTCTTTCTGTCTCTCCTTGCCAGCTTTTACCTGATGCATAGAAAAAAGGACCTTCCACTGCCCACCCTAAATAGGATAGATGGTAAGATGCCCTTCCTCCAACGGCCTGCCTCGATCGGGCAGTCGAGGGACGCTTTTCATTGATGGAGCCAAGGAGGGCTCCGTCGACGAAAACCTGTCCACCAAACTCTAAATCGCGCCATATGTTCCTTAATGCAGATCTTTTGCTTTGGACCAGGTTACTGATTTACCTTCCTGTGTCTAAATTGACAATTATGTTTGTGTTTAAACAAGGATTATGAATACTTAAATGGCTAGTTTGCAAAAAAGCAGTGATTGATTGGTCCCACGATAATCAACAGATGCTAAGGCACTGCAGGAAACCTTTGACTCACTTTCTAATGGTTCTTGACAGTTTGGCAGCTAGCTATGGCATTTCCTTATATACACAAGTGAACTTAAAATGGCTACTTAAGTCTGTTGTGGAGAAGGTTGAGTAAACTGATTGGATTATTCTTAAAATATAATGGTGACCGGGTGCAAAATGACTGCTAGTCTCTTTGCTCCAGGAACAGTGGATCTATAGGTATCGTGTTAGATGGCTGTCGAAGGTGCATGCAGATACCCTATGATGCAGTACCCATTAGCAGAGGACACTGGGCAGGTGGGTCAGGAAAAGGAATGTGAGCTTCTGAATGAGAGATGCTTAGCTTGACAGAGCACTCTATAAAGAAAGGCAGCGTCCCTTGCCTGAGGGCCTGAAGCCTATGCTGGTATCATTTTTGTGTTTCATGGAGCACATTGTTTCTGCCTAGTTGCAGTGAGTGATATGGGTGATGGTAGCAGCAACAGGCCTTCTTCAGCTATGTTGAGCATCATCCCTCTCTTCTAGAATAACAGGACAAGCATTGTGTCCAGTGACTGTTAGCTCTGCACTTATGCAACATCTGAGATTCTTCATTCGTTTGAAAACTGTCATGCATAGTTGAGCAACAAAAGCCTATTAAAACAAAGAAAACGCTTTTCTTCAAATCTAATGAGCCTCTAGCGCAAAGATTCTCTTTGTTTTGCCTTCAGTGGAGAAACATTTTTTCAGCTTCAAGTAACTCTTTAATTAAACCCTCATAGAGGAACTATGTAGAGTAGGATGCCTGATTTGTATAGAAAATGACATGCTTAGTCTCTCTTGACATGAAGTCATTTGATTTGAACGTCAGGGTCCAGATTGCAAAGGCAAGAAAGCAGCATAGAAATAATTTGCATTGAAGAGGGACAGGAATCAGATTTTTGGAAGGACACACTCAAAAATCACTTCAATGTTTGATGTTGCAAATGCTCTACACAGCTTAGCTTCACTCTTTTATTACATGCATGGTATAGTTTAACACTGTTACAGATCCCAAATCACTGCAGTCAGTTTGAATAGCACTAGGATTCACATCAAAAAGAGGTTCCCAATTTCACCCCTTACCCACAAAAGATCAAGGCAAGCATTGGTCCAACAAAAGAGGCAATAAATGCAAGCATGTGGGATCTAAAGGACATGCCCACTAACACAGCCAGTAGCAGATCAATTGAATACTGTTTACGTAGGCCCAGATGAAGCAGTGGGAGACAAAAGTAAAAGACATTGCTGGGCTTCGAGGATCGTATATTTACTAAGGCTGTTCTTTCTTCCACTCAATAAAGGGTGACCCATCACTTTAGGACCAACGGATGAACAAGTGTTACAGACGCACACTTTTAGCATCTGTAGAAGGCGTTATACTACAAAGACTAAAGCCATGAGTGCCTGTTTTGAGGATGTCTGGCAAGGATTACAGGATGTAGGTATTAGGAATGTATGGATCCTTAATAATTAAAGTGGGGGGGTGTGTCACAAGTGAGGAAAAGGTTATACCGTACATAACTGACACACTTGATTGTGTGTGGTTGGAAAACCTAAATGGTTTTACTGGCAGCACATTGTTCTTTCAAGCTTTGCATGTGACATTAGATAATCATCATGCAGTGTTTCACATGAATGTGGTGGCATCCTGCTGGTTTGGGACTGTTTACTGAGATAGTGCACTTGAATTTTGCATGTCACCGAGTTTTTATTGATATTTATGAGAACTCAGTAGCTATGTGTGAGATCTCATGGCAAACTCCACCTGTGTGTGGGAATCTCAAAACATTTTTTCAACAAAGACTAAACATTCACTTTAGAATAACATTATTTGCCCATCTACCTTTTTTAAAATCGACAATTAAAAAAAACGAGAAAGCACAGACCAAGAGAAAAACGAAATATAGGAAACATTGGCAGGTAGCCCTATATTAAGCACAATGACACTGCTAAATTAGGTCAGACAGGCATTACCTGCAGCCCATTGGCAGTTAACACCTTTGTTCATTTTTCTCGACTCCTGCCTCTGCGTGACACGATATGCAAAACCAAAGAAGTACTGAATCTTATCTCCTGTTGTTGCATCTAGATACCCTCCAGATTTCTTGACCATCGCTGTGCTCAGGAAAATAAATTGTTAGACTTGTTTCTCTTCTTCAGATAACAAACATTGGCACATAGATACCTTATGGAGGAACGTGTGCAGTACTTCTTGAACCACTCTTACAGCTTCCTGTACCTCAGGTTTTTGTGTAGGGGCCTTTGAGTGTGACTAAAATTTGTGTGGATGGAACCTTTCCATTCATCCTGAGCAGCAGAAAGAAATTATAAGACACATTTGGGTGCTCAGTGTTGTTCACAATAGTTGCACTATCAGATTCAAGTGCTCCCATCCAGGCACTCCCTCTCAGAAAAACTACAGCCCACATTAACTAAACTGAATGGTTCAGAAAGTTGATGTGCTATGTGCGACAAAGAGCAAGTACCAAGATCCCAAACCAGCAAAAGGACCTGTTCTTGATACTGCGTCTTATTAAATCAGTGCCCAAAAGAAAAATACAGGCGCACTATGACATGAAAAGTGCAATCAGCAGGGTCAAAAAGAAGAAACTTATAATGCTCGTGCTTCATTAAATTTTTATGCCTCTTAAAGGAGAATATATGTTTTCAGTTGGCCATCTGGATATTTGCTTCCACATTTCATTGAGTCATTCAAACTCCACTCTCCGAAGAATTGCCTGCCAACCACACCACTAAACGATTGCATCGAATGGCTTTCTCAAGCACAGTGAGAGAGCTGGAATCACCGCCTTATAATATGAAAGCCATACTGTACCTTGTAAATGCAGTTTCTCCTATTTTCTACTGGCATACGCGACCATCTAAAATAATTCCCTTCTGGTATAAATGCAGTTGGTTGCACAATATGTTCTCATTTATGCCCTGGGGTCAGTATTAGATGAACGTGAGTCTGTGAGTTAGCCTTGCCATGCACTTGCATAAAGATGACATGCAGGGCTGCTCTGCACTCTCAAACCATCATGAAAAATGATCAATCTGCTGAACATCTCTGGAATCTTTATGGTGGTGCTGATGCCTACCTGATAAAGCCCATCATGTTGGCACCTTGTCTCTTCTGTTAACGGGCATCAGACACTTCTTTTTGCTCATCCCACAAGTTTTTTTTTGTGTTGTGTGCAGTGGCAACATGTTTCTGGTACCGGTCTTTCCTTCACTTTGCTTTGAAACAAGTCACTACCACAGATTCCTCAATGTTGACAGTGTTCCATCCTTTCTTCATGGGACTCCTATTCGTGGACCTCTTTATCTCAAGGGATTTCCTCGACCTTCCTGTTTTCAGCCTGTCATGCCAGTGTTTTAATGCTTATATTCCATGTGAGAGGTAGTGCAGACAATTCACATTCATCAACATTCTCCTTCTGGCTTACTCATGAATTTCTAGCAGTAAGACATGCACAGTGAAAAAAAGCATTCTAAATCTGTGAGGAAGCCGGTCTTACTCCTGGAAATTCATAATCCACACCAAGGACAAGACGCAACTACTCATAGAAAATTGTAGGACTGGAGTCTGTAAGTAGGGCTTTGCTATAGTACTTTTCCACTTGATAGACTACACGTTAATGTTTATCTAGGTGTCTAACATTCCTGTTCTCCTGTTTCTGCTCAAGCGTAAAAAGTAATAGTATACGTGCATACATCAACAAGATGTGCCTAGCCTACGAACATAGATTCTTAGAATTTTACTGACAATACCTGATAGGTCAATTTCAGCTTTACCTGTGGCAATCACTAGGGGGCCAGACTGGCCATTCTGGATACTGAGCAACTCCCAGAGGGCCAGACACACACAGCCTGTATTTATTAGGTCCCACTCAATTATCACCCAGGGCTCGTTTCAAGCAGAAGAGCCACAGGTATGCTGCACTCTCTAGCAGTGTCCTGAATCTGACAGTAAGTAACGACCCATGGATGGATGGCCTGGGTGCTGAGCGTTGGTTGGTGCTGGCGAGGTCATGCTGGCCCAGCAGCTACCAGTGGTGCAGCAGCACTTTAATATAATGTATTTGAATTAGGCTCCCTGACATGTACCTATAATTTTAAAGTGGCAGTGCCCAGGGGATTGCTTTTGTGTGGGTGTTGGCGCAGCACCTGTGTTGGTGGTTTGCTGCTGCGCTGTCTGCCGACTTAAACAAGACTTAGACCGAGTCACGGACAGTGGTACACATGAGGACGACATACCTCTGGTGTCGCAAAGCTTCAGTCCAGCACCTGCATTCTCTTCCTCGAGAGCCGAGAGCCAACCTCTACTCCCGCTGTGCATGCATAATCGAGTGGAGCGATGGAGAATGGGAGGTACCTGCTGTATATTCTGTGGTAAAATTGGTAGCTTAGCAACATAAAATGGGCCAACTTGTTTCTGTCGTGAATAAAGGCCTTGTATATGTTGCTCCAGCCTACCAGTCCCGGCCTCAGCAGAAGCCACAACAGAACTCACCACATGTTCACTCATTTTATTCTTTACATGAAAGGGCTCAATTTTCACCTTACAACTTTATCTGCTTGTCTAGTAACCCCTGTCGTCATATCACAAGGACTGTGAAAGGCACGAATTGCTCCTAGGAGCCTATTTGCTCTTCTCCAGCTGTAAGGCACCTTTTCAGCAGGGAACCCTCTTGGTGCCTGTCTCTCTGTCCCTTTCGCGTTGATGAGGCATGAGTCTTGTAGAACACGTCAGGTATCTTTTGAATTAAAAAAAAAAAAAATTCTAGACATAGTTAAACTGAGATTGAGTGGATGCAGAGCAGATTACCACAGAAAGATGAGAATGAAAGACAACAGTAGGGTGCCAAAGTGACTCATGTCTTCTATGTGGGTAGCACTCTTGTGTCATATACTCAAGGGGAACTTCCATGATCCATGGCTTTTCTCTAAAACCCACTCCCAAGATGGTCAGGAGTTGCAAGTAATAGCCGCAGTTTCAGTTATGATGCAGGGTCTGAGTTAGCTAGGCCATGTGACTTCCCCCTTGCTTCATAATACGAGCTCTGGCACCTTGTGTGTTTTACTTCTGAAGAGCGGGGGGTCGCATTTCGCCACCACTGAAGTCCCAGTAAACTAAACTGCCGCAGAGCAGCGGGGGAGCGGCAAGGCACTGCCTCGGTCTCTGTCAAATAGTGTACTTCTAGGGTTCCGACTGTCCCTGACTTAAAAAAACAAGCATTTTCAATGCAATAGGTCTCGCTTTTGCGAGCGTTTAAGCTATTGGCATTGTAAATGACAATGCCCTTCATTTATGTGTTTTAAACCCAACACATACATAAAAGGCATTGTTATTTTTAATGCCAATAGCTCAGACTCGCAAATGCTAGAGCACTTAATGTTGGCAGTGCCCCTTTGTTTAGACGATGCTCGCCGTGTTCAGGTTACAGTGAGCAACGTCTAAACAAAGGGGCACTGCCAACATTAAAGTGAAAGCGCATATGGTGCGCTTTCTCACAAAGCAAAAACAAATTAATTTAGAAACATTCTGCAGCACGGCCGCTGAACTGAAAGCGGCACGCGTTCTTAATTAATAAAATAAATCAGCATGGCCGCTAATGTGAAAGCGTCCGCCTGTAAAATAAATAAATAAGCGCGGCCGCTAAACTGAAAGCGGACCACGACGCAAATTTAATAATTGAATGAGCACGGCCGCTATAGTTAAAGCAGACCGTGTAGTAATTTAAATAAATACAGTAGTCAAAGCGTGCGGCGATCTCGTGGGTGGAATAGAGGAAGAGCATTAAAGAAAATAGTGCTCAACAACTTATTTAGCTTAAAGTCCCTGTGTATTGCCTTTAAGGCGTTGCTGGCTTTGGACCTGAATTCTTTAAACATTGATTTGTTTGGTATGTCCCCAACCTACATCTGCGATCTTCATCAGCATTTAATCATGTGATTCCCAAAGCCAAAACAGTCACCTGGGGTGGCAGAAGTTTTGTAGCTGGCACAGCCAGGCTTTGGAATTCCATGCTGCCAGAAAAAGTCAGAGCTTCTCTCTTTCCGTATAACCCTAAAAACTTGGCTTTTTAATAAGTAATGTTTCCAGATCTTAGCTCTTTTTCCATTCTCAGCTTTTTCCTTTCCTTCTTCCCTCCCCATTAGAGCACTAGCGCTTAGACACCTTCGGGTAGTAGTGCGCGCTACAAATTAAAATTTAATTTCATTTAATTTCATATGAGAGTGGTCAACCATGACAAAATGCTGGCCGTGACATACGAGAGGTAATTTTTGCCTTAAGGCTCTCCCATGGTATACCGACGGCACTAATGGCAAAATTCGGGAACTGGCATATTGTATGTAATTTTTGGCCGTAGGGTGCACCCATGAGAAAACACTGGCACACTGGAATTAATTTTTAATATAGGAGTTCAACCATAGCATATTTTGAAAATAAGTGGGTCAACTACTGTGGAGCTTCAGGAATCATTGGCTTGGCACACCATGAAAGGACTTTAAAACATTAACAAGTGCCCTTACAAGTCCTATGGCAAATGTATGTGAATACTGCGCTTTAAAATGCACAATGTGGCCCCACTGTTTTCACAATTTTCCTTGGGTGGGGACACCCCTCCTCCCTAGAAGAGATCAGGTTCGCTTGTTTTGCTAACTAGTTACAATTCAGGTCAAGTATCATGCCCCACAGCTTTCAAAGATATCAGCTACCACTGCAAGAAGAGAAGGTAAACATGCCTCTGATAAGCACAGGTTACTTTTTGCAGCTTCCACGGGGCCCAGCCATTATGCTCTAGGTTTTGTAAAATAACTTCTGCAGTGCAATACACACTCTTCTGATTAAATTGTTTTTAAAAAAAGAACTGAAAAGCAAACCGACTTTTTAACAAGTTGTTGCCAAGTTTCAGTATTAGGTGTCTGTGAAAAATGATGTGTTTAAATAAAAACCATGTTTTTTATTACAGTATACAATAGGGCAACTATTAAATTATGACTGTGTGGTGTAAATAATTTAGGTCCCTAGTGCTGTTCTGTGGTTTGTGTCACTATATCCTCTTCAGACGAAAATATAGTTTTTCATGTAATAGAAAGAAACGAGTAATGTTCCACTTACATATGTTAGCACTCTTAACACAGGTGAAATCTAACAAGCATTTGTTTCGGTTGTCATATTAATCATGTATTTATTATGGAACTGTAGCAGTATCAATTATTGTGATGTCATCGGGGTTAAGATCATGTGATTTCACTTCCAGGGAAGAGTCAGGGTCAAAGGGCTTATGATGTCATGGAGTATTTTGGCGAATGGATAACGAGGATTCGGAAACGCAGAGCCTTCCACTCCGTACCCCTGCAAAAATTCTAGTGCTGAAGCACTCAAACTCTGCCAGAGTAACTCAGTCCTGTAGTATTTCGATACTAGAGAAATTGGACCCGCCCAGCCATGCTAATGCACCTTACTTTGGACCAGTAGCAGTCGCTGCTATTCGAGTAGTGGGCTGATTCATGGCCCTGCGATTGCTCCTAATTTCATCAGTTGTCGGAGAAAGAAAGAAAAACAAGCATTAGCAAAGCCAATAGGCCTGGCTGCCAACTTTTTGCTTAGATAATGTTTGTGATGTTTTTTGGTTTTTTTTATTGTTCAGAGGGACTTTATGTGTGTAAGTGTACATTATGCAACTCTAGACTCACAAAGAGATTAGCCAATGGCTGAACTGAGCGGACCCTCTGTCCCATGTTGTGGTGGGAGGAACAAAAATGTAAATAACACTCTGACAGACCAAGAGAAGAGAGTGAAAGACCCCATAAGTAATTAGACATTCAATTTTATTAAAATCGAATGGTCTTGGCTAACCACTGGCCTAAAAACGCTTTTGAGCATGAAAATGTGAATGAAAGCCTTCTTGGCCCCATCACTGTGTCCCGGACTGCCCGATCCATTTCTGCTGGAACACGTACGGTGAAACCACGGGAGACCCAGAACTGAAATTCCGTCCATTATGTGTGTATCTGCTTTCCAAATGTGGCACTAGTCCCTGGAAGCGAATTTCCTTCGGAATATGCGGTTGAGCTCCTCCCCTCCCTTTCCTCCCGCAAGCAGCTTCCGGGTTGTCCTCAACCTGCGGGAGCCGCGAGTAAGCCGGATCGCGGATCTTCTATGGCGTCCTGAATGGAATTGTCTGCACCGCGGCTGCGCGAGGGTAGCAGTACGAGTCACAATTCACCAATGCCAATACGCCATCAGAACGGAGGTTTGCACCGCTGAGGGTGAAGGTCCGCCAGGACAGGGAATCCTGTGGCGCTCTACGGACTCCTGGAGAAGGGGGAAAGGCATGGCAGGTACAATACACAACGCATTGGAGGCAGTGAAGTAGCCTGGTGCTGGCGCCGTTTGGTAGGCGTGTGGTAGCCGTGTGGTAGCCTCCTAAGACAGCCTGGTGCGCACATTTTGGCTCATGATAGTTTTTCTCTTATTTGCATTCATTGTCATTCGACATTCAACATTTTTGTTTAGCAGCGAGTGATAAGAGAAAGGCTTTTTTTTTTTTGGGCTTTCTCCCTCCTTATGATAGCCAAGAGGCACGTGGTTCAGGGTGTGTGCCAGGCGTGCGCTAGCAGCAGCAGCAGCAGTTCGCTGCAAAGTGGATTTGGACAAAATTAAGTACCCTGCAGCCCAGAGCGATTTACTCTGGAGCCCGGGACATATAGTATTCACCAGATGGTTCGAAGAGGGTTAAGAGCAAGAGCTATAGCCGAGGCTCCTATCCCCCCAGCACGGACATCTCCTGGGGTTTTTAACCCGTAATCACTGCTGCTGCCACCATCTACCTCTGCTTGTTGGACTTTGGGCTGCTGCTCACGCCCCTGCTGCCCTCGAGGCCACAGACGCCATACCCTGGTGGGACTCGCTGTCCCAGGGTACACTACATCACAACGCCCGCATTGGATGCAGCTGCCGCTGGGGGAGGCGTGGTGATCGCGCTATAAAGCGCTGCCTCGACCCCCGCGGGACGCGCGTGGATCGCGCACGGGCGAAGCCAAGGGCGGGCCCGTTTGTGCCCGTCAGGGGCCGGAAGAGGCTGGGCTGGGCCCTTCCTCTTAGTAATCCGTCTGCAGTAGCAGGGGAACATTGAAACCTTGGTCTGGGATTGTGCCCTTTTATTTTTTCTTTTACATTTTTGGTGGACTGCTTTGAGAAGCGTGTAGGTGTAGCACCATATTACGGGTGAAGTATTATTCAAACGGGACCTCTCTTGCTCCCTCGCTGTTGCACGGAAAAGGCTTGTGATGGTTTGTTAGGCGGATATTGTTTCTTACAATTTAATTAGGGTATTAGGTGCTGTGTTGTTATCTTTGCTTAAGACTTGGGGGGATATATTGTTACTGTGTTATGGGGAGGCGGAGGATTCAAGAGAGTCAAGAAGGGACAAAAGCTGTAACCAGGGCTAATGTTACAACCATGGATGCTTTTTTATTGAGAGCTACTTCAGTTATTGACAAGGAGATCGAAATGGTGAATAGGCGTCTCTCTAGATCTCCCTCTAATGGCTTATCCTCTCTCCTGG
Source organism: Calotriton arnoldi (assembly GCA_963921515.1). NCBI lineage: Eukaryota > Metazoa > Chordata > Amphibia > Caudata > Salamandridae > Calotriton > Calotriton arnoldi. The sequence goes on from CAWUFW010010148.1 coordinate 588,382, forward strand.
CTGGTCCTATTAACCCCATAAGGGAAGGTGTTATGGAAACACCGAGTACACCTTTGCCCCCCTTGCTGGGTACCAACCTACAGTCCAATGTAGCTTCATCTCCTTTGCAAGAAATCCCTTGTGAGGTACCACATAGGCCACTTTCTCCCGCTGTAATTATTGAGAATAACAAGGATGGTGTTTCTACGCTAACGATAGGGACTGGCCGTATTAATAATTATAGGTCACTAGAAACACACTGTAATGTTGGCCCCTCACAACAACCAAGAGTGGCTCAAAGGTCATGTGGGAGCATAAAAAGAAATTTGAAGTCCATTGGGAGTCAAGCCAAAAAAACGAAACCAAATGTATCCACCAAGTTAGTCCCTAAAATCTCGGTACCCGTATCACCAGTAGTAAATACAGTTCACCCGGCTATAATGGAAGCCTTTAAATCAACCATGAGTTGTATGCTGGATGCTAAGTTGAGCCCCATTTTGGATAAATTAAACCTTATAGAGAAAATTTTAGCAGAACAAAATAGGTTTGTTCTACCCGCCCAATCTATTCAATATATGGCCCCGAACTTGTCTAGGGACAACACAACCCCAGGTATTATACCTATGCCTGGGTCAGCTTCAGTCCCTTGGCCTGCTAGTGGAACCCAGCCTCATGGTATAAATATGGCTCCCAAAGACCTAGGGGGGTTGGCAAATGTCTCAAGTGAAAGACAGGCTCCTAATATTCATCCCCAGGGTTCGATTTCTCAAAGATCAGGAACACCAACGGAGGAGGCACAGGGTCATCAGATAAATGCCACACAGAATTTAACAGTCATCAATCTCCCACCCCAATCAACACCCCTCGTAATAGTTTTGGGAAATGTCCCTCCACTTTTGCCAGGGTCCAATGAGGATTTTACTCAACTTAAAAACAAGGTTACTCATTGGCTGTCGAATAACACCTCTGTAGGTCCAATGGTGGAACGCAATATTATTATGGTGCGTCGTGTGGGTTGGTTAGGGAGCATGAGGAAACCCGGAGGGGGGGATTGTATTGTTGTGAATTTCAATAGATCTCTCCTTGTGGATAGAATTTTACAGGATGCTTATTTTGACCGTACACATTGCGATTCTGGTATCCAGGTTCTTCCGTTGGGTTTCTTCTATGAGGCTGATTATACAAGGCGCCCAAACACAAACATTTCTTGTGATAGGTGGTTTCATAGACCTCGTGAGGTTAGAGGTGAAGATATCCACAACCCCAAGGGGCTCAATCTCGATCGACTGTGTACCAGCCTGTTACTCGGCTAGCGCTATCCAACAGATTTTCAGTTTTATCAAGGCTGGATGAGCAAGACTGACTGAATAAGAACTTAGAGCCCGCTGGAGAGTTATCGCACCAACAGGGGTCCCCACGCATCTCTGTGCGAAATGTTGTGTCCTGCGCTGTGGAGTCGTCTGGGATGACTAGCCCCCAGCAGCGGGTGCTTTCATCGATTGCACACCAAGGGATGATCGCAAGTGCAGACACTTATAATGTCCTGTCATGGAACATTGCAGGGTTGTTGGGAAAATTTCAGGATCCCTTATGGATGCAGTTCATCAGACAATTCTCTGTGATTTGTTTTCAGGAGACTTGGCTTGTGAACTGTAACCTGTTTTTGGAGGGATATAAAGCCTTCTTTGTCCCTGTGTCCCCGTCTCCTTGTGGCAGAGCTAGGGGTGGTTTGGTGACTTGCATATCGTTGGCTGTGACCTGTAGGATCCAGCAACTTCCTACTGCTAATAAGGATTTTCAAGTTATTGTTTTAAGGAGAGGAAATGACTGTATGGGCATTATTAATTTTTATAACGCACCAAGCGCGCTGCTGGAGTGCAAGATTGCCCAGCTAGGCTGCCTCATAAGACAGTCCTGTGGTTCTGTTGCACATAATCTTATGGTGGCGGGGGATTTTAATATTCACCCCTGTGGAGACCCCAAAATCAGATGTATGGCTGAGCTGGGATGTGCCAGGATGCGGGGATTCCATTTTGAGCATTCCGTTCAGGGGGATGCATTGAATGGTTTGCTTAATGAATTTGACTTGTTATCATCAATGTCCTTAGCTGACCCCCTTAGCATACAGTCCGTCCCTTCTTTTAAAGGATGTAGTGATGGTTCGTTTATAGATTACATCTTGATCTCCACCGGCCTCCAGTTTAATTTTGGTGGGTTTACCATCATGGATAGCGTTTTTAGCGATCATAATCCTATCTGTGTCCACCTTGGAGGTAGGCTGTTGTTAACACAAGCTAGGGTGACATTCCCAGGCATGTTGAGACCTGTGGACGGTAGACGCCGCCTAAAATGGTCACAGATATCTCCAGACTCATTTTATGGCAAGGTACAAGTGTCTTGTGCAACCGAATTAGCTTCCTGTGTGTCATCTGGTTTCCACCCGGGGGGTGTCCTCAAGGCTTTTGATGTCATTATTACCAAGATAGGGGCACTTCTAAGTGCCCCTTCTCATAGGACGGTGCTATCTGACCCTAGATGGTTCGACCCACATTGTTCTAAGGCAGCGAGACATTTAAAAGATGCTTTAAAAGCTATCCCGAGAAATCAATCTTTGATATGTGCCTGCCGTCGTGAGTATAAACGGGCATTGGCCATCCGTAAGGGCGAACTGAAGGAGGAAATGTGGAGGGACCTATTGGAGGCAAGCACTTTGGGGAATAGCGCAAGGTTTTGGGGCATTATTAACCGACCTTTATTTGAAAAGGCTAGGGATGGAGAAGTAGGCACTAACATATCCGAGGATGAATGGGTGTCTCATTTTAAATCTATTTTCAGATGCCCCATGGATCCTCATCAATCCCAAGGTAGGGTTAACATCAATACTCCAGTAATGTTTGAGCAGAAAGAGGTGGAGAAGGCCATTTTAGGGCTGACGTGCAATAAGGCCCGGATGGCATCCCTCCAGACCTTTTTAAATCAAACCCATTTCTTTGGGCCCCGGTACTGATGGCTGTCCTTAACGCGGCGGCCAGGATTGGTTGCCCGGACTCCTGGGGCATCTCAACCATTGTGCTGGTATTCAAGAAGGGCGATCGTAATAGCACCCTGTGTTATAGACCGATCTCCCTTCTTGACTCCGTGGTTAAGGTTGTGGGTGGGGTGTTACTGGGAAGATTATCCTTCTGGGCGGCAGAGAATGAGATCATCTCTGATATACAATACGGGTTTTGCCCAGGGCGTTCCACCTTGGCCCAATGCCTTAATTTATATATGATCCTGGGAAAGTATACAATCGCCCGCCAAGGTACAATCTACAGGGCCTTCATGGATCTTTCCTCTGCCTTTGATTGTGTCAATCGGGGGAAACTGTGGCAATCCATGAGGGCCACGGGGGTGGAGGATAACTTGGTTGACATCCTGGAGGATTTGCACAGGGATACAAAGGCTAACATCAGATATGCCCGGGATCTCCGTGTATCTAGGGATTTTAAAATAGAGAGGGGGGTTCGGCAGGGGTGTATTTTGGCCCCCTTTTTATTTAATTTATACATTAATGACCTGGAAAAAACTTTGATAAAAACAGGGGTCGATTTCCCATATGTGGGGCGTAGAGGTCTGCCCGTCCTGCTATATGTGGATGATGCGGTCCTCGTTGCTAGGACGGCAAGGGGACTTCAGACACTGCTCGACACCTTTCGGAGCTTTATGGAAGCCCGTGATTTGGCAATTAATAATTCTAAATCCTATATCCTGCAGGTCGGGATTCGCCCGAAGAAATCGTTCCCTTTTAAAGTGGGTAATGAGAAAGTACCAACGACTTCGATATTCTCTTACCTGGGTGTTTTAATAGATGATCGTTTGAATTGGGGGGCCCTGATTCAGAGGAAAAAAGGGGAGGTTACAAGGGCGAATGCTGCAATCTTCAACTTTGCCGCAAAGATGGGTAAGCGCCCAATTGCGGCAATGGTGAAAATATTTCAGGCCAAAAGTGTTGCTATAGCTAGCTATGGGAGCGAAATTTGGGGCTATGCAGCAACTGATGCTCTGCAGGTGGCGGAGAACACTTTCTTAAAACGTCTCCTAGGAGTGCCCACCGGAACATCAAACCTGGTGGTACATGAAGAACTGGGGTTGCCATTTTTATGTGATACTTTGGCCATGCGCCCCTTGCTGTTTTGGCTCAATTGTTGGTTAAATAAAGATCTAGCTCTCAATCATCAGATCTTAAGAGAAACTATGAGCCTTGTTTATATGTCACGCATTCCATGGTTAAAATATATTAAGGGTTGTTTTGAAGAGCTGGGGCGGCCGGACCTTTTTAAAGCCTGACTCTATTACCTTGAAGGATGTGGAATTTGTAAAGAAAACCTTTACTACTCTAAAAAAGCATGGTAGAGACGATCTAGAAATTGGGAAATCTAGCGTCCGTAAATATGTGATGCTTAAAACAATCCCATCCATTGAGCCATATCTTTTGTGGCCATTGACGCCCCATGAGCGGTTTTTATTGATCAGGTTCCGATTGGATTATTTTCATTTGCTACTTGCTGTCCCAAAAGGGAGCTGCAGAGGTCAGGTGTTAGCATCCTGTGGCTGCGACGGAGTGTCTCCTCAGGATTTGCTACACTTTATGTTTTTTGTAAATTTTATGAAGTACCTCGCAGATATTTTTTAACACCTCTTTTAAAGAAGCTGAACTTTACCCAGGTCCGCCCAGCTCTTTTTACTTACAACTGTTGAAACTAGACTGTGTGACTTTTATAGTAGGCTTTCTGAAATCCTCTCTGAGATCTAGGATCTGTATGGAGAGCTAGTAAACTTTCAACGTTGGTAGGCACCCCCATTACTACCCACATAGATGAAGTTTTGGCCTCTGGCGTTGTGGTTTCTCCCTATATTATTCCTTGTATTAGATGTATATACCTTTGTATTTTAGGGGACCATTTGCCTTAATATTATTGTTACGAATTGTATGTTTTAATTGTTATATGGAGCTGTGTAACTTTTATGGTTTTTATCTTAAAGCCGAATAAAGTATTTTTGAATTGAATTGAACTCAGTCCTGTAGTATTTCGATACTAGAGAAATGGGACCCGCCCAGCCATGCTAATGCACCTTACTTTGGACCAGTAGCAGTCGCTGCTATTCGAGTAGTGGGCTGATTCATGGCCCTGCGATTGCTCCTAATTTCATCAGTTGTCGGAGAAAGAAAGAAAAACAAGCATTAGCAAAGCCAATAGGCCTGGCTGCCAACTTTTTGCTTAGATAATGTTTGTGATGTTTTTTTTTTTTTTTATTGTTCAGAGGGACTTTATGTGTGTAAGTGTACATTATGCAACTCTAGACTCACAAAGAGATTAGCCAATGGCTGAACTGAGCGGACCCTCTGTCCCATGTTGTGGTGGGAGGAACAAAAATGTAAATAACACTCTGACAGACCAAGAGAAGAGAGTGAAAGACCCCATAAGTAATTAGACATTCAATTTTATTAAAATCGAATTGTCTTGGCTAACCACTGGCCTAAAAACGCTTTTGAGCATGAAAATGTGAATGAAAGCCTTCTTGGCCCCATCACTGTGTCCCGGACTGCCCGATCCATTTCTGCTGGAACACGTACGGTGAAACCACGGGAGACCCAGAACTGAAATTCCGTCCATTATGTGTGTATCTGCTTTCCAAATGTGGCACTAGTCCCTGGAAGCGAATTTCCTTCGGTATCTGCCACATTTAGTAGGAACAATTGGGCACTGCACCTAATCTCTGCGCTGGCCTGCTGAGCCCTTCGCCGGAAGGGGGAGAAACCTGCCACCCCGCCTACTTTCTGCACTGGGGTAGCATCACACCACGGGTATGGCACTCTGTTCTCACAGACAGTGACACCAGCAGTCGGAAGGCTTGTTACAGAGGGTATCAGTAGATTACACTTTCCTGGGAATTCCTTCAACACTAGTGAGTCTCCAGCTGTGCCCAATCTGATCAAAGCACCTAAAACCAGCGTGTGTAGTTTTTCAAGCGCTAGACTTTTGTAGGGAGGAACATTAGGCACTTGAATATACCATGAGAAAGAAATATTACGGAGTGTGTTTAGTTGAGGGAAGTCAGGAACGAATGCTCAGATCCTCGCCAGCCTCTGAGTAAAACAGTGTCACACACAGCTTGTAAAGCGGAATGTGGACAAGACAAAACAAGCGCGACCCAGGCGGCCCGCGCTCACAATGCGCAATGTGATGGGACGGAGCGAGCAGGAGATGACGCGTGCACATCTCCTGTCCTCCGTACGCGCAGACAGGGAGGGAGAGAGGGAGTGAGCAGGAGTTGTGCTAACGCCGCGAGCGTGCACATCTCCTGTCCTCCGTAAGCGCACATTTGCTGTCCCTTGTGCTAAAGCTGCCAGTTGTGCGCGTGCACATGTCCTGTCCCCCTTCGCCCACCAAACCGACAACAATAGGTCTCGCCAAGGCGGGCAGCGCATGCGCTGCGTCGCTAGGCGAGACCTAAAAAATACGAGCAACTGGACAAAGGTGACATGTTTATTTCAAGAGGAGATAGCTGCAGCTGCACCGAATGCTTTGTACACATTGCTATGTTATTATATACATCCTGCTTTTAGGTAAAATAACTATACATATGTTGTTTATAAATGAACAACACATTAATATCAGTCTACTTGTTTGTCTGTCACAGGACCATCACTTGCTATCAGGTTCACAGCGAGATCATCATTGCCCTTCCTTTAAAACTTATGACACTTTAATATATGTTGAAAATGTGATGTGAAATGAACCATTTACCCTATGTTTCAAAACAAATTATTGAGGGAAAACACCCCACCAACTCCTATAAAGTGATCAAGCTTTCTTGCGGTGCACATTTATTGCTAAATATAGCGTGCCTCTTACTCCAGAGTATGTAATTTTGTTTTACATTGAAGAAAGAATGTGAGATTGGAGTCCCTGAAATGCGATGAAACATGTAAAACAAAAAGGGGATTCATAAATTCTTATTAGGTACCTGCTGCTTGCAGAATAGAGCAGTGATGACTGAATGAGTTAGACCGCTGAGAGTTATAGAGGGTAAAGTAAACTGAGGTAAAGGGGAGGAAGTGGAAGTACTTCTTTCCTCATGGGATTTTTTTGCCCCTCCACATGGTTTGAATTACAGCATGAAAATCTGTTTCAGATAAGTTTAATTCTTTTAAAGATGGAGACGGTTGAGTTAAGAAATTCGATAAATTTATTAGGATGATTAACTACCCATGGCGAGAAATAATCGCAGCCTATGTCATGGTGAACCATTAAAATCACTAAATTTAACTAAGCTCAACCTTCTGCTAGCTACGGCACATAGCAGACAGGCTTAACCTAGGGCAATGTGTAAAGTATTTATGTAGTAGCAAAACAGTAATAAAGTCAAAATGCAAACAAAATACATTTTCCAAACCGAGTTAGACAAATAGAGTACAATTTAAAAAACAAAGTGACAAATAAGGGGAACAAGAGATATGATTTTTCAAGTTTTAAGTAGGACTAGTGCCAGGAAGCATACAAAGCCAATGATAGTCAATGATCGCTGTAGCCCAGGACCTAGGTGCAATTTGACGCTGACCTTCGAAGCAAAACGGATCAGAAAAACCAATCGGGTTCATACTGGTCAAAGATTTTATCTTCTAACTTTTGTCCTTAAGGTCCCAACCCACCATTAGCGTACACTTCGGAAGCTCCTCAGGAGAAGGCACTTAGAGACTCACAGGGTGTCAGGCTGAGGTCAAACAGCAAGGTCCAGTCCAGGTCTAGTTGCCACTGGTCAGCTGGGCAGTTGCAGGAAAGGCCTCTTGTAGCTTGTTGTACCCCTGTCAATGGACAGGAAGACAGCCTTATGACCCTCTGGAGTCCATTTCTTTGTCCTAGGTAGAAGAGAGCAGTTTAGTCCTTCAGGGCTCTTCTCAGGTTGGAGACTCCGGTTCAGTACTCTTTTGACCTTCCTCAGGTCAGGAGTGGGTGACTGGAAATGCCACATATATGCCTGGCACGAGCTAGTGTGTGCTAATGACTCCTGGTTATGCCCTTACCAATGGGATACAAGTTCCTTTGGCAACCCTACCCATTTTGGCCATTTTCAAGATGGCAAAAGTCTTTGAGCACACTAAACTTTGGCCCTGAGGGCTGGGGAGTGTACTTTGTGAATACCTAATGTCCTCCCACATACAATACTAAAATTCAGTTTGAAGCAACCACGGTACCCCCAATAAACCCAGAAACAGAAGTCTGATACAAATTAGCAGGGTTTTCCAGCAGCAAGACAGTAGATACACAATAATTGCTTGGCATATTGTTTTCTTCATTTCCAACCCAAGTGTCATATATAATCCCAGCAGACCTGTCAAGCAGGATTTGGCACGTCAGCAGGATCTGACACTGTTATGTCAAAAAGGATGCTCATAGCCCCCAACACGCTGCTGAACTCAAAGGAGCCATCTTTACCCATTTAGGCTGACCTGTCAACCATATTGACCTATTGTGCAGCTCCTGAGAGGCATTTCACACAAATTAAAATGCTAATTCCTGGCTGGGAGAAGTTGGAGAGCAAATGTAAATTAGCCTCCAGGGCTTCAGGCTGGAAAGCGGTAACTGTCTGAAAATTCCTTTTCCTTATATTTATTAAGAATCCGACTTGACCGTTGAATTGGTATTTTATTAAGCATTAAAAATAGATGTTTAATTGTTTTTGTAGCTAGTCCAATTGCTGAGATACAGTATTAAGATTTTTAATCTGTACTCTGGTTTTCTACATAGGACAGCTATGCCTGCCACAGTGAAAGATGGCTTTTGGGTGCTAGTCATTTTAAGGACATGTTAACATTAAATTTCTACACGTCGTACTTCTAGATACCATGCACCCTGCCTTGTCGACTCCAAGGCCTACATGGAAGTAATTTATTAATATGTAAAAGGGAGGTTTTAACCTGTAAAAAGGGTTATTTTGCCAGGCTGAATTGTAGTTTTTACACTGCTAAGTCTGACTACACAGGGTAGGCCTGAAGTAATGTTTGCCATTCCACTGATGTAGATGGCATAATAGGTGTCGCAGTCCATTGGTGGAATTTAACTTCCAGGCCATGGGCACATTATGTACCATATAGTAGGGACTTACAGGTAAGTTAAATATACCAGTTAGGAATATGCCAATGTTTAAAGGGGCGCGCAGGCACTTTACTACTGGTTAGCATGGGTAAAGGGCACAAGATTCTAAAACCAGCAAAAATATAAGGTCCAGCAAGAGCTGAAAAATCCGGGGTGATCACACATAAAAGGCATATTTAGTACTGTTGATCTGGGTACATTTATTGTGTGCTGTTACATATTTCCTAAGGTCCAGGAGAAAGAGATCAGGGGCCGGCAGGCTTAACCACCACCTTCTTTGACCTTACATTGAGCCCATTGCTTTTACTTGTGGCTCCCTCTGGAATGTATTGGCGGCCCTTGCACATCTCGCACTGGCTGCAGGGTCACAATAGTTTTTGCCACTGTGTGCATGTTGTATGTGAAGTTGTTATAGTCGGTACTTACTGGCTGCTGGGGGATTTACCGGAAGTGTGTGCATTCAGTCTGTGGTGCTCTTTTTTTGACACATTTCCCTGCGTTTGAGGCTCAAAGTAGGCATGGAAATTCCCCGCTGCCTCAGGTTTTGTGGCTTGTGTGCTCTTCCACTTTGTTGGGCAACAATGTTCAGGCCTCATTCTCTTGGCAGCAGTCTGGGATTTCCCACTGAGCCTCTTGTGCATCACAGTACTATGCTGTAATTTGGAGCTATTGCAGCGCTTATTCACGTTAACGAACCAAGAACCTTTTTCTGTTTTCAGTCTTTCCTCTTATCTTCCATCTTGGGAATTAATACTTGAATCTTCCTACTCCTTGTTTTGTTCAGTTCAGGAAGGGCATTTTCTTACCTTTCTATTCTCTTTCTTATCCTGCAATTATATGGTGGACAGTAACTTCATTTTCTCTTTTGTTTCCTTTCAGGTTATTGGATATATAGGTGTCATTTGGTCTTGTCGCATTTCTGCTTCACTTTGTAGCTTTGTTGCTTGCTCCATATGTAGGCTGCTACAGCCTTTCTGCCTGTGATTCTCCAGTTACTACCTTTCTCACTCTAAAATTTAGGAGGTACCTTCAAACAATAATATCTCCTATCTGGAGGTGTCTTCCTCCTGGTTTCCAGAGATTTCCTCGGGAAAACTTGATAAATGTAGTCCTTGTTTTATCCTTCATGTTCCTGTGAAGTGCTTCAGGATTTTGAGGTGGTGTAAGGAAACATAAGGCCATATGTTCACAAAAAGAATACTTGGGTCACCTACCTGAGACCACAGCTTGACATGCTTTCTGTGTGTTTTTATGGAGAGGTTTGTATGTATCCACAAAAAAAAGATTTGACTTATTAGGCCAGGTTAGGAGAAAGGCTGTCCATTTTTAGTTCCTCGGTCCAGTCTGTCTTCAGTTTTATTTGGCATACTCTGGTTAACAAGTATGAGTGCAGTCTTTTCTGGATTTAATTTGAGGAAGTTTGACAAAATAATTTTTGTATGTGTATTAGATATGTTTTTAGAGTCATGATGTCTCCTTGGGTGCTGGTGTGATCAAATTTGCCAGGCCTGCCTTTGGTTCCCCGATCTTTTTCTGTATTCACTTCTGATAAGTGGAAGATCAAAGCGTGAGAATGCACGAGCCTGATAGTTTGCAGGAATTGGTTGACTGCAGATCACTACTGCCATGCCTTTCAAATAATTGGAATTTGAGTTTTTGGATTGTCTTTTCAATGGCACTTTAAAGCAGTGTCTTTCCTATTCTTCATTGTACACGTTGGAAATGTATGCTTCTCTGCAGTATATTTAATGCCACACTATCGCTTGTGGGAAGGTCTTAGTCTGATGAAGGATTTTTCTTTTCAGGCTATAGGCTAACCCAGATTCCATATCAGTTGGGACCATTACTCTAGCACTAGTTCTGAATGCAGTCAGAGTCTAAAACCTAGGTCTGAGGGGGGACTGTGGAGGTCTGTGTATGCTCCTGGTCTTATGTGCGTCATTGCCAATCAGCAATCTTGACCGCGACCAGCCGGTTCTTGAGATGCAAAAAAAATAAATACATAAATGATGGGTACTTCAGTGGCATCTTTTGGGGGATTTGAATCCACTTACTTTAGCCATTGCACAAAGAAAGTGTGAGTCACATTTTGGACCAAGCCAGAGGAGTATTTCTGCCTCACAGCTAGATATTGGGTGTATTAGTCTGCCTCCCTAATTGTTTCCCATTGTAATGCACGGATGGTGAAGTGAAACATCCACGTAATGCACTTAAGGTCAAATTATGCTCCTGAAAGTGTTTCCACATTCCAGTTCATGCTGCACCGTTACTGACTTCACACCGAAATGGGTTTTTCCTTCTAAGTGTGATTGTGTTCCTAGACGTTTTCCAAACTCAAGCTGATGTTGCAACAAGGGTGAATGTGTACTTCTGTATGCCTTCAATCAAATGTGAGGTCATTCTGATGCACACCCTACACTTAATGTGATTTCATACAACCTAATTTTCTCATTGTACCAAGAGATTTTGCACCCAAATGTGATATCACAATCCTGGCACCTTGGCGGGCAGTTCTGGCGCCATGCATCACTATAAGTTTCAGAAATAAACCGTAGGGAATAGATATAGGAGGCAGAGACTTATGTTAAGTGTTCTTGTAAAGCTCATCTAACCGAGGAGGGTATCCTGGTGCTGTTGAGAAGAGGGAGGGGGGTTGTTAGCTACCCTGTCTAGTTCCTATGTGAAGTGCCAAGTTTTCAGATTCGATCTGAATTTTGGGACTGTCCTGACTGCCCCAGGGTGAAAGGGGAGTGTGCTTCGGGTTTTAGGAGCCAGGTATATGTAGACATGGCTGTGGCTCTTGCTCTTTGGATGCAGGGACAGTGGCAAACAGAAGCTTAGCTTAGGACTCTGGGGGGGTGGGGGTGAAAGCTGATGCGGTTCTTCATGTAGGTGGGCAACAGTGGTGGCTCGCAGAGGGAGTTTATTTTTTTTTATTTTGAAAGTTTTATATAGCGCTGGCTAGACCCAGAGGTATCAGAGCGCTTTACATGAGAAGATAATATAACGCAAACATGACATACGAATAGATAAAAAGATAAAGAAACAACGTGTGAAATATACAAAAACAAAATAAATATACAGGAGCAAGAGCTATACACTTCAAGTAACTAGGTATATGATGTTCGGGGGAAGGACAGATAATACTGGACAAAATGTAACATGGTGATTGGAGATCAGGTGCAGGTCACAGGTTAGGACCCCCAATGATAATTGGGCCAAACATGGCGTATAAGTAGATAAAAGATAATGACAACAACATGTGAGATATACAAATCAAGTAAAAAAAAAAAAATTAAAAAAATCAAACAGTTAGATAAACGAATCAAATAGATAAACAGGGGCAGGAGCTATACATGAAATGGACAAATATTACTGGATTAATATAACATGGTGAGATTGGAGGTAGAGTGCAGGTCGCAGGTTAGGATCCCCAATAATAATTGAGGAGGTGGATTTTGAGGTCTTTTTTTAAGCTGAAATAGGAGGGGTTGCAGCGCAGGTTTTTTGGGAGGGCATTCCAGATGATAGGGGCATTCCCAGAGAAGGAGCGTGATTGTGTGGCTTTCTTTTTATGCAGTGGTGGTATAAGGAGGAGGGAGTTAGTGCTTCTCAGGGGACGTGTGGTGCCAGCAATGAGGAGTTTCTTGGAGAGGTACTGTGGAGTGTTTTGGTGGAGGACTTTATGAGTGATGCAGGCAGTTTTGTATGCAGATCTGCCTTCAATAGGGAGCCATTTAAGAGATTTGAGAGCCGGGGATATGTGATCGAAGCGTTTGCAGTCTGTAATGAGCCTGGTGGCCAGGTTGAGCACAGCTTTGATTGGAGCAAGGTGGACCTTGGGGATTCCGTTGAGGATAGCGTTACCATAATCAATACGTGAAAGAACAAGTGACTGAACTACAAGTTTAAAATCATCGTTGGGTATAAAGGGTTTGATTTTCTTGAGGTGACGGAGAGTGAGGAGGGCTCCTTTAGCAGAGTTTTTGATGTGGACGTTAAGGGTTAGGGTGTTGTCGATAGAAATACCAAGAGATTTGACGGAGTTGGACAAGGTGAATGAGCAGTTGAGTGCGTTAAGGTCAGAGATCCATGATTGAACGGGGAGCGGGTTGTTTTTAGGGGAGAAGAGAATGATTTCAGTTTTATTAGGGTTAAGTTTGAGATGATTGCAGTGGAACCAGGTTTGGATTTTGGTGAGGGTGTTGTTCAGGTGTAAGATGTCGGCATGACTGTGGGGTGGTGGTGGGGCGGGCGGGGTGGGGGAGGGGCAGGGTGGGGGTTAGTGGACTCCGACATACGGCGGAACGGAGTAAAGTAAATAAATAAATAAAACAATGTACCTTGCGCGCTGCATCGCCGTGTTGGCGATGCAGCGCGCGCAAGGTAAATTGTTTTATTTATTTACTTACTTTACTCCGTTCCGCCGTATGTTGGAGTCCACTACCCCCCCCATCTTACCCCTCCCCCGCCCCGCCCCACAGCCCCGCAACACTCCCTCTGCGAGCCGCCACTGGTGGGCAAAGTTGTTTAGTGCTTTCTAGCTCCTAGCGGTCTGTGAGTAATTTGAACTGAACAGTTTTGTGTTCCCGGGAGCCAGAGGAGGTCTCTGAGAAGTGAGGAGATGTGGATGTGTGGGGGGTGGTTGAGTGCGAGTCCAACTGCTGTATTCTGAATGGTCTGGAGCCGGTTGGTGAGATTGTTCTAGGAGATGATTTTCGTCCAGATGGCTAGCTAGTCACCTGTTGATCAGTTTCTCCAAGACATCCTGTGGGTTAGCTGGTGAGGATGGATCTGCAGTGGGTTTCTTCAGTAGTGGCAGAATAGTGATGGGTTTATAGAGGTCCGGGAAAGTATCTATGGTTAGAGAGTTGAGGACTAGGGTGAGGAGATGGGCTCGAGTTATCATGCGAAGGTAAAATGTGGGCACGGGTCAGGTGGGGCTCCTCAATCGGTGGATTGCATGATAGTGGCAGTTTCCATGTGGGTAAGGGTGAGCCAACAGTTCAGGGTGGTTCCTGGGAAGCGGTTGTAGTCTCCGGGGAGGACTGCAAGGGTGAAAGGGTTTGGTTGGGGTACGAAGTTGTTGTAGATATTGCTTATCTTATGGCTAAAGAAAACGCAAGCTGGGAGCAGAACTCCTGAAAGGGGGCGATAGAGGAGATGCTAGCGGCAGGTGTGGTGAATTCCTTTTAATGGAGAAAAGTTCCTTTGCGCTGTTGATTCTGTTATCGATCTGTTCTGTTAGCAGAGACGTTTTAAGGCATGGGCAAAGTGGGCTCTGGCCCAGGGCCCCATCCATTCTGGGGGGGCCCCAGATATAGCCAGCTCTGTTCTGCAGAAAGTCTTGACTTCATGACCTTGAATAATTCTTGAACAGATTGTTTTAAATGCTGTTTTCTTCTAATTTACTTTCAATGTGGGTGATCTGTGACAGTGTATTATAGACATTTTGCAGATCAAAACAGGACCTCTCATATGAGAGATGGGAGGGTGTCACAGAGATAAATTTCCAGTAATATTAGGGAGCTGCTGCTGTGTTACAATATTGAAAACACACATCCCTATCCCAGAATATTAGATGTAAACACATTTAGAATATGGAGGAGTCTTTCTGTGCGCTGTGAGTGACCAGCCCAAAGAGGGCATGGAAGAGCTGAAATTGGATTATAAATTCAAAATCTTCACGAACAGGGGCCCCCAAAATATGTTTGGCCCAGGGCCCCCAAAATCATTAAGATGTCACTGTCTGTTAGGGCTGCGTACTTGGTTGCTTTCAATTGTTGGTGGTATTGTCAGAGGGCTGATTTGTAGCTTTGTTTGTCGTCGAGTGGCCATCGATATTCAAGCTAGTTGCAGTGGTGCTTTCTGCATCGACGTTCGTCATTGTACCAGATAACTTGTGGTCTGGTGCTAGCGGTAGTCTTGGTTTTGAGAGGTGCTAGGGCGCCTGTGCAGATGGAGATCCAGAGATGGACGTTTTCATTCATTAGAGCGGGTGAAGACGTCTTGGTGCATGGGTGGTGGTTTTGCAGTTCTTTGGACACAGTGTTCCAGTTGCGGCAGGTGGTCTTGTGAGTGATGCTGGTTGAAGTGGAGGTTGAAGTGGACAAGCGAATGGTCAGTCCAGGTGAGAGGGGTGAGTTACCCTCCTAGATGCTGTCCAATTTGGTAAAGATGGGGTCTAGCAGGTGGCCTGCGATGTGGGTGGGGTTTTCACATGTTGAGTCTGGAAATGTTCAGGCTGTCCAGGTGGTTGGTGGTGTTCAGATCGGTGCTGTCTTCTGGGTGGGAATTGAGATCGTCGAACAGGATGAAGGAACTGGAGTGGAGTATGAGGAGGGCAATGATGTGTGCAATTAATTTTCCTGAATTCGGTTCTTGGCCCTGCTGGGACGGGAGAGCAGGGCTTCTCCCAGGGTGGTGGTGTTGGAGATGCTGAGTTTGAACGACAGATATTCCTGCTTGTTGCACAATAGTTTTTGTACCTATATGATTAATAACACATAATATGCTAAATGCATACAAGCACACATACTAACTCAAACCCTTTGGCTTTCCCATTGCTTGTTTTATGTTTTTCTCTGCTTCACATGTCCATAAAACTGCTAGTTGCGTTTAGTACGATCTTCAGGGAAATCCCTCTTTTCATTTGTTTCGTAGCAACCCATTACAATTATTGTTTACTCGAAACGCTCAACCAGGCGATTGTTGTCCACCTAAATATCTATAAATGTTTTCATCCACCGTTTGTTGTGTACTGTGCATCTGTTAGAAGAGCTGCCAGTTCGACAATAAATACACATGCATTTTACTTCAGCGAAAGGGCGGGTTCTTTGGAGTCCTGTATTGTATCACGTGCATCGACAGTCCATGTTTACCTGTGTTGTAAGGTGGGAGAATCTTCCTCTGGTCCTCTGTTTATGTTTTTGCTCTTTGATTATGTTATAAAATTACATTCTGTAAATATACGTCATTCCATGTTTTGGGCCCTGAATAACAGCTTCTTAGAACAATGAAGTAAAATGAATCCCAGGCCTCGCCAATAGATGGCAGGATATGCTTACATAAAACAGGTCAGTCATATCCCAACCTCGTAGACAAACCTGATATGTCCCTTTTCTAGCCAATATTATCATCGTTACAGTGTCCCAGTTACAAAGGTAACTACAAAACATCAGTCACCTGTACATATTGGACGGCTGGCAAAATAGGCTTTGAAAATATAGACTGTATTGTGACAGTAAGTATTTTCTTTTTCGGTAAGTTTGATAGCGGCCATTTAATTTTCTTACAATGTCAGAATTGAAAAACTCTTCCAGTTCTGAATTTTTGATTTCTTTTTAAGTTATTTCACTATTAATGTCAACAAAAGTTGTATTTATAAAGCATCTATCGAACAAAGCACAGTACAGCCGTACGAAGTACAAACAGCAGTGATAATTATCACAATACAAGACTCACTTTTTTAACCATACAATTAGACGGCGCGGAGAGATTGATTTCATGGCCAGTAGTTAGAAGATTAACTTGGTAGGCTTTCTATAAGCCTATTTTAAAGCAGGTCCTTTTTAGTTTTTCGAAATTGGCTTCTATGGGAAGATCATTCCTGAAATGGGCTGCAGACATGTTTGTGGTCTGGTTTGTGTACCTTCCCCTTTGATCAAGTTGCACCATGGCGGATATGTCACTTGACCTATAAAGTTAAAGGTAAAAAATAAATAAAGAAACCGAGCGCGGTGTCCTTGAAGCGGTGCCGCGCTCAGTTTTAAAGTAAAAAAAAAAAAAAGAGCGCGGTGTCCCTGAAGCGGGCACTGCGCTCACTATGAAAGTAAAAAAATATATATATATATTTAAACAGAGCGCGAGTGTCCCAGAAGTGGACGCCGCGCTCAACATGAAAAATTAATAAAATTGATAATGATTGCGGTGTCCCTAAAGCGGGCGCCGCAATCATTATGCAAATTCCCCAAAAAGCAGCCTGCATTGTCCCCATCAGTGCCAATAACAAAAATAGTGCTCACCCCCTAGATAAAGCAGGCCGTGTAACCAGCCAAGTAAAAGGTCCAGTCGTTATGGGCCGTAACAAATGGAGACAAGGCGGTACCAAGGCGGGACTAAAAAGCCCATTTACGAATCAGAAGCCACCATTTAAGAAGGACAATGACACAAAGCCAATGACAAATATGGGCGGAGAGTGGGAGATGCTTCAACAACATACCTAATACAACATGCCTCGCAGAGCGAGCAACGCATGCGCGCTGCCGCCAGGCTCAACCTAAAAACAGTAGATGGCGCATATGCTCTATTTTAGATGAACTATTTACCAAAATAGGGTCATCAGGTGAAACGTATACATAAAATAAGTCACATTACCCAATCCTGCATTCCCAGTTAACCATAAAAAAATTCTGAACATCTGCATGCTTCATTGTGTTGGGCTGTCTCTACGGCCTATTGTCATATTGTTCATTACATTGAAACCGTAGAAGATGATGATGCTGGGCTCGGTCAAAGGTGGTAAAAATCTGTGTGTACCTCGTTGCGATTGCTGTGTCACGATTTCGCTGTAAAATAACAAATGTAAGAAACTTGGCCCAAGCGCAACTAGGAGTATAACTGCATCCTTTGTGGGACACCATTGCTCATGAAACTGCTTGATCAATCAACCTTTTTACTTTATATTTCTCTGCGTATATTTATTAAAATTATTTCACATTATTTTGCTGTTAGAATATTGAAAACCGTTTTAAAATTATTGGTCATTACGTCCCAAATATTTAGGTGAGACCCTCACGGTTGATTTGCAGCGCTTTATAAATCCTGATTGATTGATTGAAACACATAAATATATATATACGAAATGAGCAAATGCATTTCCCATAGTAAGCAAAATACTATTTAAAAAAAACAAAAAACAAGTAAACGCAATCATAAGGCGTTTACTTTAATCCTTTAATGTGTTAATCATTTTTATTATTTAATGTACTGACATTGTGTAGGCACTCCCATTGCTGAGAACGGTTGGCTATGTCAATGCTTGTTTATTCTATTTGCTTTTGTGGCACATGCTTGCAATAAACAATGTAAAAAAATAGCCATCGGACCTGCATGCCAAGGACAGACCTGTTGTTTTGCCAGTGCTTGTCATCTTATTGTGCCCGCCCCCTTTGCAGTTTTTCTGACTTGAATCTTTGGCGAGGGTTATGTTTATAGTGTTCGATATGTCATATACAGTAGTATGTTGTATAAAAAGCCTCTTTGGCAGTCAGTTCTACAGTCTGAGAAGGTTACACTTTGAAACAGTTGCAGTGGAGATGTCTGATCATACGCCACTGCACCTTTCATGAATAATAAGTAGACATTTTCTGGCTTGTCAATGAAAAAGCTACTTGTTTTGTTCTCGGACAGCTCTTTTGACATAGCAGCGTGAAAAATAATTGTACGTCTTACCACAGGCTCTGCCTGGAGTGAACGAAAATCCAAAATCGTGACCACCAGACTGACAAACCTAGGACGGTAATTACTTTTTCAAGAAAATGGAAAGGGTTCGCTCGTGTGGGGGTCAGAAAAATGTAATCGCGAAGAGTAGCAGCTCAGTGCCATGCTTGAAAAACAAACAATGTCCCAAAAGAAAATAGGTAAGTTAAGAAACACAAAAATAGAACACAAGAGAATTTTGGGGTATGTGGGTACAAGGATAAACACTGGGGTAAGGGGCAGAAAGAAACAGATGAAAAGGCACACTTAAAAATGAGAGGAGAAACTTATTGATGAGAACAGGGTGAAAAGGATAGGAGGGAAATTAGGGGAAGTCCCCGCCAAAACATTAACACCCACCACCTGCCCCATCCCAGCCGTCACTCCCCCGAGCTATACCCCCAGCCCGCCCACACATCTGCAAATGAAATCGGGCAAAAACCAACATACCAGACGGTGATTTTCACCAAGAAGGCCATTCACCACATTGGGTTTGTCAACCTGTTAAAATCTGTTCCTGGTCTAAAATACAAGGAAACCTGATGGAAAGGGGGTTTCGGAGGTGGTGCCATCAGGTTTTCACACAGCTCTCTGCAATGGACCATTAATCTCCCCCACCTTGTAATTTACAGTCTTGTGTTACTGCCATTCTACAGTTATCCAGCACATTTCTGTATAGTTGTGTTTAATTTCTTTCTTTCCAGGCATACACAGGCAGAAAGGCATTGTCATTGAGCTGGACTTAGCATGATCTTCAGCACAATAAAATTCTCTGCCTGTAGCAGCTGTTGGAGGGTTGTTTCTAACTCCGAAAATCAAAGGTTTATGTGTCAAACAATGGAATTGGGTGGCCAGATGGATTTCGAGTGCATGCACCAGTCTCACAAACTTGTGACAGCAAAAGGCTGAATTGCTCTTGATGCTCCCTGTAGAAAGTCTGTGAAACCATTGTTTGCATATTCAAACAATTCTCAAAATGTACAAATGATAAAAAATGAACCGTTCTTGTTTACTTTTATGACTGTTGTGAGCAGCATGCAGATATGTAAATGTGTTTCTTTTTAATTGTAGATTGTCGGCTTCTCAAACCTGAAATTCTGAAGTTGATTAACGAAGGAGAAGAGCCATATTTAAGAAGTGAAAACTCCTCAGTCAGTGAGTACAAAATATACCATGCTGTTTCATCTCTTAGTACACATCGGACTATGTTACAAAGTTGAGGGAGTCTAGGTTATTGTGATTGGCACTTTCTAGTAAAATAAGGCTTGTGAAATTCTGGAAACTGCTGGAGTTCACAACTTCTTACCTCGAATTGTGATAAATGCTCTTTTTGTGCGTATCTGGATGGTTGGGTTCGCAGGTGCCCCATGGGAGTCCTATGAGCACGCAAATTCCTATATCAGAGCAATCTAATTGGCGAGGGGGCTTTTTACCCGTCGACTGCCTAGCTCCAGTAGGAGTAAGATGCTTTTGCAAGTCACTTGGGAGCTTGCGCTCTGATTGGCTGGCTGCAACATGAAGAGAAATGTTATGGCTGTTATTACAGGACATGGGGACTTGGTTCCCTTGTCCTGAATATTAAAAAACAAAGAAAAAAATTAGGTTTAAGGGGGCAGAGGAGTAGGTACTCTGCCTGACCCCCTGGACCTTGTTGGCGGGGGAAGGGAAACAAATATAGGATTTTTTATTTTTTTCTGGTTGTTGCGATCCAGCGTGCGCGACTCACTTAAACTTATGAAAGTCCTGCAGGAGCATAGAGATCCAAAATGGCTCCCGAGATATTCCCACAAAATTGTAAAACCATTAATTTTCTTAAAAAAACAAAAGGCGGCGTATGAGTGTTTGTGGTGGGTTGCTTGCTAATGGGTGGTTGGCCTTTGGCTAACCTGTGGAGAGTGGTCGCTCACCAAAGGCCATACGTGGCTGGGTATTAGCATAGTTCGTTTTGGTAATAAAATATTACTTTACGTTAAAAAACCCTAGAAATTCTCTGAAAAATACAAAGGTTAGTGACGTTCTAGTTAGGTGAAAATGTCAGTTTAAACATAACATGTTAAACAAAGAAAAAACACTGAAATGTTATAGTTAACTGAAGTAACTAACTCAGGCCCTCGCCATGCACAGCGATGTCCTCAATTATGTAATTTCAGATGACATCAGTGATGTTATCAATAATGCCATAGAACATGTCATGAGTGATATAATATGTGAGATTGTAAGCAGTGTGTTTTTTTCAGTAAATATAGATATGTATGTATACATGTAGTATATATTCACAAAAAACACAAAAGTTAAACCTTAGTTATAGTTAGGCAAACTTTATTTGTTTACTATACAAACCCAACTTTAACTACCCAAACATTAGAAATTGTACAGTTAAAGTTATACCTTAAATATATAATTTAAGCAGCACTTTCACACAAATATGTCATAACTCACATTTCAACTTGCGCAGCACCTTAAAATTCACATAACTCGCACACCTTTGTACACAGTCTTCTCACGTCACTCTCCACACTATATTAACTATAACTCGCCCCTTCTCCATCCGTTACCTATACCCTTGCATGATAAAGAAGTTGGAGCATGAGAAATCACTGCACTAATAACACTTATGACATGTCAAATTGTATGTCAAATTAGATGATTTGCCTGAGTACACTGCATGGTACAGTGGCGAGTTCTAGTGCGCAAGTTGAAACATCAGTTATAAGTATGACCTATATCAGTGTGAAAGTGGTGCTTAAATGATATATTTAATATATAATTTTAACTGTACAATTTCTAATGTTTGTGTAGTTTAAGTTGGGTTTGTATTTTAAACACAAATAAAGTTTGCTTAACTATAACTTATGTTTAACCTTTGTTTTTGTTTTTTTGGGTGAGTTCCAATGGTTTTTGTAATGTTAGTAACAAATGTGTATTATTGGTACAATTTACTGTTCTGGAGTGGAGTATTATAATGTGGAGTGTGGTACAATATAGTGGTGGATAGTGTTGCAAAGTCTACTATTAGTTTAGTATATTTTGGCATACTGGATGGAATAAAGTGGAATGTGGTTGATTGGAGTGGCGTACCCTAGAATGGCATACAGCGGAGTGGCGTAGAGTGGAGTCGCCTACAGTGCAGTGGCGTACGCTGAAGTCGGATACTGTAGAGTGCCGTATATTGCAGTGGCATAAAGCTTAATACCGTATAGTGTAGTGGTATACAGTGGGATAGCATAAAGTGGAGTGTGGTAAAGTGGAGTTCTGTAAATTTGTAGAGTGTATTCGCAGACGTAGTGTCGTACCGTTGAGTAGTATAGAGTGGAATGATGTATACTGTAGCAGCATATATCGGAATATTGTATACTAAAATTGTGAACAGTCGAGTGGCGTACAGTGGAGTGTGGTAGAGTGAAGTGGTTAAACAGGAATAGCGTACTCTGGAGTGGGGTACATTGGAGTGCGTTATAGTGGAGAGGCGTACAGTTCAGTTGTTTACAGTGGGCTTCCGTAAAATCGACTGTGGTACAGTTTAGTGTTGTAAATTAAAATTGTCTAAAGTGTAGTGGCGTATATTGCAGGGCCGTACAGTGTAGTAGTGCAGAGTGGAATAGTGTAAATTACAGTGGGGTACTGTGTAATGGGGTGCAGCGCAATGGCGTATAGTGGAGTTCTATATAGTGTAATGCCGCACAGTGGAGTAGCTTACAATTAAGTAGTGTTTACTGTAATAACCTTGAGTTTACTAGTGTTCAGTCTTGAGACCAACATTGCAGTGGCATATAGTGGAGTAGCGTACAGTAGAGGGTCTTAGAATTAAATAGGGTTAATTGTAGAAGCATAGAGTCTAGTAACGACGACTGAAGTGCTTTTGACTGGAGTGTCGCAGAATGTAGTTTTTTTTTTTTTTTTAAACTGAAATAGCATACAGTATATTGTGGTACACAGCAGTGGCGAATACTGCATTGTAGTAGAATTGATTAGTGTAGAGTCAAAAAGCATACACTGGAATAGCGTACACTCCAGTAGTGTACCATAAAGTGGGGCATACTATAGTAGCATATAGTGAAATAGCGTAAAGTGATGTTGCATACAGTGAAACTGTACGCAGTTGGGAGCTGTATAGTGTAGGGGCATTGAGTAAAGTGGCATACACAAAAGTGTAATAGAATACAGTAGTGAACAGTATAATAGGGTAGAGTATAGTGGTGTACACTGGAGTGGCGTACAGTGTAGTTGGGTGGAGTACAGTGGAGTAACGTACAGTGGTTTAGTTTAGAATTTAGTGGCGTACAGTGGAATGTCGTAAAGAAGCCTGGCATACTGTAAATAGCGTAGAGTGCAGTCGGGTAAAGTCAACTCTTATGGACTGGAGTGGTGTAAAGCTGAGTGTGTAAATTAAGTAATAGGTACTGTAAAATTGTATGGAAACATCGCAATGTTATGTCTCCAAAATATCAATTATAATATGAAACACAAACAATTGAAACAATGGCAGACTGTTGAGAAAGCACCTCGTTCACAAAATGTACAAAGAGAGTATAGTTCCGTGCACTACTCATCCGGTACCTGCCGTTGTTTGGTACCACTGTCCAGCAGTTTAGAGAGATGACAGCAAGTGGAGAGGTGCACTGTCAAAAGTCCGATAAGAAATCCAATATGTGTAATTAAAGACCAAATGTTTATTTTTCTTCTTAAATACAAATACAAAACAACATCCAGCCAACGTGTTCCGTTCCAATTACATTTAGAACTTCATCAGGGCTTGATAGTGTAGAGCGATAATCAGTCAGGTTATGTATAAAATAGAGTATGTATAGTTCCATCCAAATTACACGGTATGTATATAAAATGTGAACTGAGTCATCATTCTCCTGATGTTGTTATATATTTGGATTTAAGAAGAAAAAGAAAAAATTAACATTTGGACTTTCATTACACATATTGGATTTACTTTGTAAAGGCAGTCACTAGCCAATCAGCTAATGTCTTGTCATCAGGAGTACCGACACGCCACACTATTTCACTGTATGGTACTCCAATGCATGCTTCTCCACTCTATGCCACTTTACTGTACGCCATTCCATTTTACTCTATTCCCTTGGACGGCACTCTACTATACGTCGCTCAACTATATGCAGTTCCATTCTACCCCTCTCCACTGTACGCACTGCAGTATTCACCACTCCACTGTGGAGAGGTGTGGTGCAGCGGCCAGGGCAGCTGACTTCGGAGCACAGGATTCACGGTTCGATCCCCGGCTCCGGCGGCAGCTCAGCTCAGCACCATGTGACTCTGGGCAATAGCTCACTTAATTTCCACTACGGCCCCCAGCGCCTTGAGACCCGTAAGGGTGAGTATCTGAAAGAGACACGTTAGTGACAGATTCCTTACCTTAGAATATCCCCAGGCGTCAGGCTGGATCCGGAAAGTTTTTGCGTAGCAGTACCCTTGCGCGTCGGTAGGCGGCGTCGTGCGGCTCCGCGTCCGTCGTCGGCGTCGTGATCGCCGGGATGGCGTCGCGGGCAGTACTTAGACGCCGCCCCTGCGCGCTGACGTCAGTTCTTCTTTTTCCGCGCCAGCAAGCGCAGATCCGGGAAGAGCAGTGCCCTGGTCATTTTTGACCATACTTTTGGTGAATTTTTTCACTGTTTTTTCATCTTTCAAGGTTTCGTAGGGATGCCCGGCTTCAAGCGATGCGGCGCCTGTGCGCGGATGATGTCCGTCACCGACCCGCACTGGGAGTGTCTCTTCTGCCTCGGCCGAGGCCACGACACGGAGTCTTGTACCGACTGCCAGGCCCTCCACCCGAAAGCTTTGCGAGAGCGGTCTCGAAAGCTCCTCGAGGCCCGGCATTCGGCTCCGCGGAAGCCCCGGTCGTGTGAGAGGTCCAGGGGTCGATCGCGGAGTCCACACCGGTCGTCGGCGTCGAAGTCTTCTTCGTCCGGTAAGTCGAAACACAAAAAGTCCAAAAGCATCATCGCTCTAGGACTTCGCCTCGCCGGTCTCGCGACTCGGCTGAGGCCCCTCCCGGCACCGTCCCCGCGGCCCCGGACATGCCTGTGGAGTCGCCCCCGCCATACCCGCCCTTCCCGGGTTCGGGGCGGATCCGGCCAAAGTGCAGGAATTCCTGTCGGCCATGGCCCGCCTCTTCGGGCCTTCAGGCCCCTCCGGTGCGCCTTCGGGCCCCGCGGGCCCTGATGGGGTTGCTCCGGCGTCGCCGGCGGCTCCGGCCCCGGCGTCGCCCGTGCCTCCAGCCTCGATCCCGGCTCCGGCTTCGGCCCCGGCCTCGATCCCGGCTCCACAACCCCCATCGACGCCGGTCGACCTGACGACACCTCCGCCGGCGCCGATGTCTCCGGTGCCGTTCTCGGCGCCGCCCTGGGCTCCGGGCGGCGTCGTCCCCTGTTCCTTCCGGCTCCGGACATGGATCCGGACCGACGCTCGCTCGACGCCGGCTCCGGCGCCCGATGGGACCTTGGGTCCCAACTGTCCCTCCTCCTCCTTATTTTGAACCAGAGGAGGACCAGTTGGACTGGGAGGGGTCTGATGACCCTCTGACACGACACTGTCAGTACGATCAGGACTGGACAGAGAGTCTAGGGGAGGCCAGTGGTCTAGATACTTCCCCTGACACTGGCATGCTGTCTCCTCCCGTGGCTACGGAGGAGGGAGCCAATTTTGGTACGGTGTTGCGTAGGGCAGCTGGGGCCTTACGTCTCCAACTTCCTACTTTGACGGTCAAGCCTAACATCTTGACAGAGGTGCTTCAGCCGGCAGCCTCCTCTGCGGAGACTGTGCTGCCGTTTAACGACGCCCTCACTGACGTTCTTTTGGGCGCCTGGTCCAAGCCCAACACAGGGGCTCCTGTGGATCGGAACGTGTCACGACGCCATCGCCCAGCTCCGGTCGACCCCCTGTTTCTCTCTGTCCACCCCACTCCTGAGAGCTTGGTTGTCCAAGCCTCCGCTTCCCAAACCGCCTTCCCTACCGCTCCTCCGGATAGGGAATCCAAACGCCTGGATCAGTTTGGGAAGAAGGGTTTTTCTTCCTCCAGTGCTGGCTTGCGGTCCGTTAACACCGCTTGTCTTTTGGGCTGATATACCCACTCCCTGTGGGATTCGGTGGCGGATGTTTTGCCCCAGTGTCCTGAGGAGGTCCAGACACTGTTTTCCCGCGCCATTGCGGAAGGAAGGGATGCGGCTAAATACACAATACGTTGTGGCCTTGACACTGCCGACTCGCTGGGCAGGTCTATTGCAACGACGGTGGCGCTCAGACGCCACGCCTGGCTGAGAACCACTGGTTTTTCAGGGGATGTCCAGAATACTCTCATGGACATGCCCTTTGATGGAGTCGGTCTTTTTGGGTCCAAAGCAGACCATGCGTTGGAGCGCTTTAAGGACACACGGGCTACTGCCAAGTCCCTGGGCCTTTCTGCTACACGCCCTCCGCTGACTTCTGCTTTTCGCCCCTATCGTGGCCACGGTAGGGGCGCCCCTTCACGTCAGCAGCCCAGCCACCGGCCCGCGCAGCAGGCGTCTTCGCGTGGCCGAGGACGTGGATTCCGCCGTGGCGGATCGGGCAACCAGCGTGCGGGTCAGGCCACCACCTCCAACCCGTCCGCGGCCTCCAAGCCCTCCTAGTCCCTCCTTTCAGGTGCACAGCACGCCAGTAGGGGCAGGGTCCGCCATCACCTTCCCCACTGGCGTACCATCACCTCGGACAGGTGGGTCTTGGACATTGTCCGAAGGGGCTACTCCTCCCCTTCGAGACCACCCCCCAGCCATGCCACCTCAATTCCACCGCATGTCCGGGGATCACTTGGTGCTTCTACAGAAGGAAGTCGCGGCCCTCTTGACCAAGAGGGCCATCGAGCGTGTTCCGACCCCAGAAGTAGGGCGTGGTTGCTACTCCCACTACTTTCTGGTGCCCAAAAGGACAAGGAGGACATGCGTCCTATCTTGGACCTCCGGAACGTCAATCGCTTCCTCCGGAAGGAGAAGTTCAAGATGCTCACCCTAGCTCAGGTCTTGACTGCCCTCGACCCTGGAGACTGGTTGGTAGCGTTGGACTTGCAGGACGCATATTTCCACATCCCCGTCCTGCCGGCCCACCGGCGTTACCTTCGGTTCACGGTAGGCGCCGAGCATTTTCAGTTCACCGTGCTCCCCTTTGGCCTTACCAGTGCCCCTCGGGTGTTCACGAAAGTGATGGCGGTGGTCGCAGCTCATCTGCGCCGGGCAGGGGTTTCAGTCTTCCCCTACCTCGACGACTGGCTGCTGAAGGCGGGCTCGTCCCAGGCAGTCGTCTCCCACCTCCAGACTACGGCCGAACTCCTGCACTCGCTGGGGTTCTCCATCAATGTGCCGAAGTCGCATCTGATTCCTTCTCCACAGCTCCTTTTCATCGGAGCGGTTCTGGACACGACGCAGTTTCGGGCCTATCCTCCCGAACGGCGAGTCCGGGATATTCAGGCTATGATTCCGATCTTTCAGCCTTTATCCTGGGTTTCGGTACGGATGACCCTGAGGCTGCTGGGCCTCATGGCCTCCTGCATCCTGCTGGTCAATCATGCCAGATGGCATATGCGGGCTCTGCAGTGGGACCTGAAGTTCCAGTGGGCGCAGCACCAGGGCAACCTGTCCGATCACGTCCAGATCTCGGAGGGGACTGCAAGACAGTTGCAGTGGTGGCTCTCGAACCGGCAATGGGTCATGGGCAGATCCCTCTCCCTTCCCCAGCCAGAGCACACAGTTGTGACGGACGCGTCCCTTCTGGGATGGGGCGGTCACATGGGAGAGGCGGAGATCAGAGGCCTCTGGTCTCCGGCGGAGTCCCGGCTCCATATCAACCTTCTGGAGCTCCGGGCGATCCGACTTGCACTCAAGGCATTCCTTCCCTCTGTCAAAGGGAAGGTAGTGCAGGTGTTCACAGACAACACCACCGCCATGTGGTACTGCAACAAACAGGGCGGGGTGGGGTCTTGGACCCTTTGTCAGGAGGCTCTGCGCCTCTGGACATGGCTGGAACATCAGGGCATGTTCCTGATGGTTCAACACCTGGCTGGTTCCCTGAACGCCAGGGCGGACAAACTCAGCCGCAGGTGCATGATGGATCACGAATGGCGTCTTCACTCGGAAGTGGCGCAAGGACTCTTTCTACAATGGGGAGAGCCTTGGTTAGATCTATTCGCCACCGAAGAGAACGCGCAATGTCATCAGTTCTGCGCGTTGGAATTTCCAAGGCGGCACTCGCTCGGAGACGCTTTTCGTCACGAGTGGAGTTGCGGTCTGTTGTACGCCTTTCCGCCTATACCACTTCTACCCAGAGTGTTGAAGAAGATTCGGCACGACCGGGCCCAAGTCATTCTTGTGGCTCCGGACTGGGCTCGAAGAGTTTGGTATCCCGAGCTACTCAATATGAGCGTAGATCCCCCGATCCGTCTGCCTCTTCGGGAGGATCTTCTGTCGCAGCAGCAGGGGACGGTCCTCCACCCGAACCTGTCCAGTCTACACCTGCTTGCGTGGAGATTGAGCGGCGGCAGTTGATTCCTTTCGACTTGCCTCCCGAAGTTTGTGATGTGATTCTGGCAGCCAGGCGTCCCTCCACTAAGGTGGTATACGCCTGCAGGTGGAACAAATTTGTGGCATGGTGCACAGCAAAGGCTGTGAATCCCCTTTCTGCCCCTCTTTCTGAGGTCCTTCTGTTCCTTCTCTCTCTGGCCCAACAGGGTTCTGCCCTGGGTACCATCAAGGGTTATCTTTGTGCTATCTCGGCCTTCCTCAGGCTCCCTGATCAGCCCTCCCTTTTCAAGTCCCGTGTTGTTCACAGGTTCTTAAAAGGCATTACTCACCTCTTTCCTCCTGTTCCGTTTGTGATGCCTCAGTGGGACTTGAACTTGGTTCTTACCTTTTAATGTGCGCTCCCTTTGAGCCTCTACATAACTGTCCTCTTCGTCTTCTGACTCTGAAGACAGCCTTTCTGGTGGCCATCACCTCCGCTCGGCGGGTGAGTGAGCTCCAGGCTCTATCTTGCAAACCTCCCTTTCTGTCTGTTCATCCAGACAAGGTTGTTCTTCGGACGCGTCCGTCCTTCTTGCCAAAGGTGGTTACTGCTTTCCATATTGGGCAGACCATCACTTTGCCCACCTTCTTTCCGCCTCCGCATCCTTCCAGAGAGGAAGAGAGGCTCCACCGTCTGGACCCAAAACGTGCGCTCTCCTTCTATATTGACCGCACAAAACACTTCCGGGTGGATGACCAGCTCTTTGTTGGCTACGTGGGCGCCAAAAAGGTCGGGCGGTGCACAAGAGGACCATCTCCCGCTGGGTTACCTTGTGCATCAAGACCTGCTATTCTTTGGCGAAGAAGGAGCCTCCTGTTGGGCTGCGTGCCCATTCCACATGGGCAACGGCTGCTACCACGGCCTTGGGCCGCGGTGTTCCGCTGCCGGTTATTTGTCAGGCAGCTACGTGGGCCTCGCTGCACACGTTTACAAAGCATTACTGCCTTGACAGTCAGGTCCGGAGGGACGGCTTCTTTGGCCGTTCTGTCCTCCAGGACTTCCTTGTCTGATCTTTGTTCGCAGACCCACCACCGGGGTTGGTATTGCTGGGGTATCTATTCTAAGGTAAGGAATCTGTCACTAACGTGTCTCTTTCAGATGCACAAGTTACTAACTTGTGTAACGATATATCTGTAAGAGACAGTAGTTAGTGACAGATTCCTGCCGCCCCACCCATCCTCCCCGTTCTGCGAACTGATTTCTAGGGTTAAGGACATCCCTTTCAGGGCCCTAGTATTTTTCAGACACCTATGTCAGCTTCTTGCATGGCTCTGCGTTCCTGGCGCGGAAAGTCGTGTACAGAACTGACGTCAGCGCGCAGGGGCGGCGTCTAAGTACTGCCCGCGACGTCATCCCGGCGATCACGACGCCGACGACGGACGCGGAGCCGCACGACGCCGCCTACCGGCCAGCGCAAGGGTACTGCTACGCAAAACTTTCCGGATCCAGCCTGACGCCTGGGGATATTCTAAGGCAAGGAATCTGTCACTAACTACTGTCTCTTACAGATATATCGTTACACAAGTTAGTAACTTGTGCAGCTGCGCTATATAAAAACGGACTTACTTACTGTATGCACTGCACTGAACGCCAATCCAGTCTACGAAACTCCACTGTACACTACTCTACTATATGCTATTTCACTGTATGCCAATCCATTGTTCACTACTCCATTGTATGCCACACCACTCAACTCTATTCCACTCAAATCTACTCCAAACCACTCTACAACACTCCATTCTACGCTATTCCATGAAACACTACTCCACTGTGCGGTATTCCAGTTTATGATGCACTGTACACCACTGCACTGTATGGCACTACACTGTGCGCTATTCCACTGAATGGTACTCCTCTGTATGGTACGCCATTTCACCCCACTACAGTGTATGTCGCTGCACTGTATGCGGCTCTACTGTACAACACTCTCCTCCACTCTCTAGAACTGCAATCTATAAAGTTATACTGCACATTATGGGATTGTATGAGACTTTACTTCACTCTGTCCACGTACGTGCCTCTGTCTAACTCGACAGCCCAGTTTGTGCCTGTACACTCCATTGTACAACAGCTATTCCACTAAACAACATTATTCAGTACTCTACGATACAGCACTTCACTCCACTGTACGAGACGCCACTCCAATTAATAAGAGTTTGCTCGACTAAATGCTACGCAAAAACACTATAATTAAGGCTCCCTTTTTTCCATTTTTACTGACTTTTACAGATAAATACAGACAGAAAACCATTTATTTTCCTGTCTGTAAT
Source organism: Calotriton arnoldi (assembly GCA_963921515.1). NCBI lineage: Eukaryota > Metazoa > Chordata > Amphibia > Caudata > Salamandridae > Calotriton > Calotriton arnoldi. The sequence goes on from CAWUFW010010148.1 coordinate 618,806, forward strand.
TATTTTCAAATGTGGCTGAAAACGGAAATTGGATTCTTTTTGAGAAATTCTAACTGCTCTCAGTCGTGACTGCCAGGCCAATAGCTGTGCGGATTGACAGATAAGGGTTTAAACAAGTATTGGCAAAGCCAATAGATCTTGCCTTTAGGATCTATTCTTTTTGCCAATTATTTTATTCATGCTGTACAGCATCACCAATGCTGTGCAGCATGGCTAAAGGTAATAAATGTAAAATCATAAGTCACTATCGCAGAGTTTGTAATGGTTCACCTGCTAATTTTATATGTCGCTTTTAGTTCAGATAATTTCATGAGCACCACTTTCTCTCAATATATTCCAACGTCAGTGAAAGTTCCAGTCCTCCCTGCCAGAGGTTTGCAAACCTTTGTGTTCCATTCCAGTTTGACGACTGGTGCCACAGACCATCTCCCTCTGGAAAACACCCTATGACGAGCTCACTGAAACTCCAGTTTCAGGGAAGAATGCACTGAGGGGGCTTCTCTCAGGGGTTCCCACCAACCCTGCTCAATAGATACACCATCTCCCTGTGGAAAGAGTGCCACCTAATCCGTATTCAGTATTACCCTGGCAGAGACTGGTAAAGCCCTCTACTTAAAGCACCGTAATCCACTTCAGTAAAGAACACTAACCTCTTTTAGATAGTGTTTATATAGTACTCTACTACCATTTCCAAGCACTGTAACCTATAACTATTACCAAATGCAATTCTAGTCATGTTACTGACCCCTTAGGGATGAGGTGGTGAGCTGGCCCTGCAATGATTCAAACAGCAGATTTCAGCGGTGAGCATTCACTAATCAAGCCCTCGTTCTAACTAGAATATCAGATGTTCATGCAAGTCTTTATTGGAGGTACAGCGCACGGTCAGTGAACTCGAACACACAACTGCCTCAGCTCTGGAAAACAAATATACGCGGAACACCTGCGAGCGGCAATCCAGACTCTGGAAGATTACAAGTCCTATGAAACTCATCTATCTTATGCCGCACGGCGAGTTCCATGAACAACATCCAGGATGCCTCAAACTCCTTAGCCCATCTCCCACACCTGGCCTGCCAGCTGCAGCTCCACTCACCATAGCGTGCAGCTCGCTGTCGTTGGTATCACACGCGCAAGAATCACAAGCGGAAATGACGATCTCCAAACAGGAAATGTAATCTCTGCCTGAAATTGTAAAACAGGTAACGTGGCTGGAGGGGTGAGAGACAGGGATGGGATCACCAGGTACAAGAGGAAGTGTGAGGGGCTGGAATGCCTGATACGCTCCACTGGAACCTGTTAGAACAGCAAAATAAAAAATAAAAAAACACAACTCGGGGGTAGGTGGAGGCTGGTATGCAGTGATATGGGAGGAGGTGGGAGGGAGGAATGCTGCATTAAAATGCAAGCAGCTACAGGCACAAAGTTGAACGCAAGCAAACAGTAATTCGAGCAGGCAACAAATAAAAAAATAGTCCCCCAAACAATAGATAAATGATCAAAACGTAAAGATACAATACTTGGTTCCTGCTCCATGGGAGGAAACAAAAGACAACAAGGAGGGAATAAGAAGAAAGAATACCCAATAGCAAGCAAGGCTTTTTTAATGATAGCACAAGTAACAAATTAAAAGCTAATGGGCGGGCTGTAAGCCCAGAAAGTGAATACAGCGTGTCTCAAAGAGGCAGCGCATGTGCTGCCTAGACTTGACCTAAAAACAAATGTAATTTTAGTAAAGAGGCTTAACTAGCAGTAGCTATGCACTACTTTGATACTAAAATATTAATGTTTTCATATAAGTGTATTGATTAATCATCTGTGGGTGTTCCTATTATCGGAACCTATGGGGCGTTTCAGCATGAATGCACATTTATCGGTTACATAAATGTGGAAATATACTAGTTTGTACTCATTCATTCACAAAACCCAAAATAAATATGGATAAATACAGATAACGTTAGCAAAAAATAAATATGGAAAAATACAGACGGGAATGTCCCAAAAATAAATACCATAAAACCGGGAGCGCTAACTATAATCTACTCCACGCCACTCTATGGCACACTAATACACTGTATTATGCTTTAATCCACACTACGTTGCGCAACTCCGCTGAACTCTACTCCGCTGTATGAGACTTTACCTTGCTGTACGCCACTGTCCAACCATCTACTTTACGCCGCTCCACTGTACTACACACTACTATACTCTATGCAACTCCATTCTACAACCCTGTACTACACTGTTTCCCCCTCTTACTTACTTATGCCTACTAGCCATCCTGGAGTATAGGCCATCAACTAAGACTCTCTGGCCACCTCTGTCCAGAGCTTTTCTTTCAGTCTGACTTTAGGTGTAACACATCTTGCTGTCAGCCTCTTGGACGTAGAGACCCTTTGGAAACTCCCCTGCCACTACAGTGTGCCAGATAAACTCGTAAGAATCATCAGGAACTCTTATGAGAGAATGACATGCAAGATAGTCTACGGCCGATAACTCAGAAGCCTTCCGAGTGAGGACCAGAGTCCGCAAGGGTTGTTTCCTCTCGCCTTTTCTCTTCCTGCTAGCCATAGACTAGATCATGAAGACATCCACAGCAAGAAAAAGAATTGGGATCCAGTGGACACCTTGGATGCAGCATGATGACCTGGACTTTGCAGGCGACCTGGCCCTACTCTCCCATACCCATCTGCGTGTGCAAAAGAAGAACGACAAGGTGTCAGCCACTTCAACACAACTTGGTCTCAATATTCACATCGGAAAAACCAAGACCCTGAAGGCTAGCACTACCAGCAGAACTGCAGTTCTTCTTGCAGGTGAAGCACTGGAAGAAGTTGAGGCCTTTACCTACCTGGGTTGTGTCATAGACAAGCGGGGCAGCACAGACGCAATGTCAAGGCAAGAATTGGCAAAGCAAAGGCTATCTTCATTCATCTAAAGAAGATCTGGAACTCCAAAGACCTAACGTCTCAAACCAAAATCAGGCTTTTTAACACCAATGTAAAATCGGTTTCCCACTCTACCTTACATTCAACTACACTGCACTCAATTCCACTATACAATACCCCTCTCTACCAACACTCAACTGTATGACACTCTGCTTCATTTTACTGTACAACAATACAATTGACAAGACCGAAATAAATAACACTCTAGTACTATGATTTGAAACACATTTTCATTAAACACATAAAAACATTTAAATTCCATGAAAAAACCAAAGGTTAGGTCTAAGTTAGAACTAGTAAAACTTGTTCTTTTTTTCCATACAAACCATTCTTTTGAAAAATATATATATTTTTATTGGATTTTTCTGTGGAACAACACATGATACATAACATCACGTTTATCAACCGTGCTACATGAGATTCAACTTACAGTTTTATAGCAGTACAATTGTGCATTACAGAAACAGCATGTCCCCCATAGTTAAGCCCTTATAGGTCGGCGGCTCCTCTTCCTGTATCAGTATTTAGTCAGAGATATCACATTGAGGAGTGCCGATCTCCATCTCCCCGTGTCTACATCATAATACCTGAGCCAGGGACCCCATACTTCACTGAACTTCTTGGAGCATCCTCTTGCCTTGTATGTCACCCTCTCAGCCACCATATAAGGGTCCATCCCTACTTTCCAATCCCTGAGGGTGGGTGGCTTGTGGGCTCCCCAATGCCGGGCGACATCTTGTTTTGTGACCGCAAGGCCCACATTGCTAAAAAGGATTTCACTCTGGCTAGATCTACTCCCGTGGGTATTCCTAGTAGGACAAATTTGGGGTCTATTAGCAGGCTCACACCCAATATTCTGTTAAGTTCCTCAACCACAGTAGACCAGTATGAGCTTATCACAGAGCAGTGCATAATGACCCATTTTTGGTCACCACATCTTGACAGTTAGGTGTCTCTCCTCTACTGAATCTATGTAAACGGGCCCTGTCATAGCATACCCTATGTAGGACCGTAAATTGGATTAGTTGTAGGCGGGACTTAATCGGCACGTCCCTTGGGTGCAATAGAGCCGCCTCCCAGTCTGTGTTGTCTAGTTCGCCCACCTCACCCTCCCATTTCGTTTGAAGTTTCATCAGGGTATCTAGGACGTTGTTAAGAATCGTTTTATACATCCAGGAGACCGCTCTCCCAGCTATCTCACGTTGAAGGAGCCATCCTTCCAGTGGTGCATATTCCGGGAGGTCATCTACCTCTGCCTGCCAGGCGTGCTGTACTTGTAAATACTTAAAATATTGGGTTTTGTGTAGTTGGTATTCCTGTTGCAGGGAACTAAAGGAAATCAATGCACCCTCCTTTATGAGATCAACCAGCTTAGAGATTCTGATTGTGTAGCATTGCCCAAAACCTTTCAACGTCCTAAATTCCTGCAAACATTTCCCCACCCATAGAGGTGTCTCCCGTGTCAACCTCTTGTCCCACTTCGTCATCCTCTCCACCCCTTACCAGGCGTCGATGGACATCTGGGTTGCTGTCAGTAGGTTCTTCGACCCTTTCCTCCGTATAGGTAATGTAAATGTAAATCCGTATTTGTAAAGCGCGAACTACTCACCCTTACGGGTCTCAAGGCGCTGGGGGCCATCGTGGAAATTAAGTGAGCTATTGCCCAGAGTCACAAGGTGCTGAGCTGCCGCCGGAGCCGGGGATCGAACCGTGAGCCCTGTGCTCCGAAGTCAGCTGCCCTGGCCGCTGCACCACACCTCTCCACTTAGATATGAAGGTGTCTGGAACTGGGTCCTCTCCAGCGCAATGTTGGGTGGTCTCTGCACATATACCCCCGGTCATTAACCCCTATTAAGTGTGCTTCCCAATTGTATGCCCATACACTGGGGAGGAAAATGCCCCCATTATATTGATTCCTCTGCACTGTCCCCAGTGCCAGTCTTGGGTTACCCTCATTCCATAACAGTGTTCAGACTTCGTCATCTGTTCTGGCAAACACGTCTTCTGGGATGTTATGGTAGTGTGTATAGGAGTTTCGGGAGTGTAAACATTTTATACATGGCCACCCACCCTAACAGCGTCCAAGGCGACGTTCTCCACCTTTTTAACATCTCCGTGGAAATCTGTAATTACCCTCTGTATATTATGGTCTAGGCTAACTTCTTTATTCGCAGTCACGTAAACACCCAGATATTTGAACCCTTGCTTGTCCAGTCACAATAGCCCGGGACAGTCTCATTCAGTAAAGGGGCCTCCCACCGGGTATAGACTAGTCTTGTCCCAATTGATGTGGTAAACCGCATGAGCCTCTTTTTTTCAAATATCTGTAAGATAACAGGTAACGTCTCATTTGGCTTGGTGACGTATTGAAGGATATCATCTGCGTACAATGATATCCGTTTATCACTCTTTTCCCCCTCCCATGTTTGAAATCCACATAGTTCCAGGTAAGTTCTATTTAATCAGGCTAGGAATTCCAGCACAAGAGCAAATAAAAGGGGCAATAAGGGCACCCCTGCTTCTTGCTCCTTTATATGGGGAAGGTAGTGGATAACTCACCCCCTTCACCCTGACTCTTGCAAATGGGTTTTTATAAAGATCGATCCAAGCAATAAATTTGGGACCAAACCCGAACTTTGCAAAAAAACTGTTTTAGAAAAGGCCAATGGAAGGCATCAAATGCCTTTTCAGCATCTAATGACAGGAATATGTGGGATTCTTTCCCATTTTGAACCACCTCCAGCCATTTATAAAGTCAGCAGAGGTTGAGCCTGGTCAATCTTTGTTATTCAGCCCGATTGGTCCAGGTGTATTAAGTTACTGATCATCGGTTTGTGTCTGGTGACTAATATGGTAGCCAGGATTTTTGTTTCAATGTTTAGGAGGGAGATCGGACAGAATGAACTGTATTGTGTTGCCGCCTTGCCTGGCTTATGAACCACTGCGATAGTGGCGCTGCGAAGGTCTAGCGTGAGTGCATCTGTCTCTTTAGCTTCACTGAACATCTTGAGCAAATCTGGACCAAGGAGTCTGGCGTTCCTTTTAAAAAGTTCAGCCGATATGCCATTCGGGCCTGGGGTTTTCCCTGTCTTTAAGTTGCCAATGGCTGCCAACACTTCTGATAGGCCCACATCCTCTTCTATGACCAGTCGGTTTTTCCCCCCGACAGGGTTGGGATTGATACCGCTCCCTGGCAGTTGTCTATTTGGGTGGTGTCAGCCAAGGGCTAGGCCTTGTAAAAGGCATGACACAGGAAACCCTGTCTTCTCCTATAATCTGAGTCACCCACCTGGCCTCTGCCGCTTTCCTACCCAGCCAGCTAACAGTCACCTCGCTTTATCCCTGGTGTCATATTAGCGATGTTGCATGGATGAGATCATAGCTCTGGCTTCTTGATGTGCCAGTGTCTTGTATTCTCTGTGGGTTATAGCTATCTTGCGCAATATGGCAGGATCTGAGTGTGCCCCTGGTCCGCCCTCCAACTCTATAAGTATCTGTTCCAGTTTCTCCACATCCTGTACTTCCTTTTTAGGTCGAGCCTAGAGTCAGCGCGCATGCGCTGCTCTGCGACACATGCTGTATTGGAGTATGTACTTGAAGCCCCACCCACTCTCCGCCCATATTGGTCTTTGGCTTATGTCATTGTCCTTCATAAATGCTAGCTTTTTAATGGTTAATGGGCTTGTTAGTCCCTCCTTAGTACCACCTTGCCTTCATTTGTAACCTCCCATGAGGACTGGCCCTTTTACTTCTGATGTTACATGGTACATCTTCTTTAGTCTGGAAGCACTATTTTCTTTAATGCCTTTCTCCTGCTGCAGGCACAACATGCTTTCCTTCAACATTCAGCGCCATGCACGCTTTCACTTTTACAGCAGCCCGGGATAATCGCGGACGCTTCTTTTCAATGAAATAGGTCTCGTTAAAAATGTTAGAGGCTTTACCTATGTGTTATCGACATCTCCGTTTCAGTCTTTCCTTAGGTGAAGATGGGCATGCATCGCTCAGAGGGTGGTGAAAGGATTTAAACAAAACTGGTCTAGCCATAACCTGAAACTCCTGGCCCACTTAACAAAGCCTTGAAGTGAAATTACGAATTACATAATTAGGAGTTGACGGTTGGGAATATCTTTGTTAGCAAGTGCGCAATTCTATTGCCTCGACCCCTCTTTGTTTGTACGTGAGGTTGGGTTAATTTGTTTTGTTTAGGTTGAGCATTCCTTCCTTTACTACCTAGCTACAGAAGGTGAAACAAACAAAAATGAGGGCTATACATACCTACCTCCCTGTAGCAGTGAGACGCTTTACACGTGACCTTTTTAATGTAGCAGCAGCAACTTCTCAAAACTGCTCACTACGGACCTCTAGGAGCAGCTTGCGGTACTGCACCTAGAAATACAGTGCTGGTGCCTTGCTCACTAGGGACCTCTAGGAGCAGCTTGCGGTACTGCACCGATAAATACAATGCTGGTTCCTGGCTCACTATGCAAGCATTTGCAATGCACTAGGTCTTGCATTACTGAAAGTATGAGCTATTGGCATTGCATTATTATTTGCAACGCCAATACCTCAAACTATCAGTAATGCGAGACCTATTGCATTATAAATGCTTGTTCTTTCTGTGGGCTATGATATTCTGTGCCCTGTCCCCGAGTACTACTTTAGATGCCTCCCAGGGGACCAGAGTGACGCCACCGAGTCTTTGTCTTCATTAAAATACAGTTCCATATCTACTCCGATTTCCCTAGTCATCTGTTGTTCTCGTAGTTACAAGGTGTTCAACCTCCAGGCCTGTCTTATCCTACGTGTCCAGGCCCCGACCGTCAATCAGAGCGGGGAGTGGTCAGAAAGTCCCCATGTCAAGTATTTGGCTCTTTCAAACCCTCACCTCGCCAGCCGGTGCAAAGATATAGTCCAGTCTGGAGAACACCCTGTGTGCTCCTGAGTAGGAGGAGTACATACGGTCAGTGGGGTTATGTAGGCGCCAAAGGTCTGAAAGCCCTACAGTGTCTGCAAAGCTCACCAGGGCTGTCTCCTTCTGAGGCCCCCATATTGGGCTAGTGCGGTCTAAGGTAGGATCTATAACGTTGTTAAAGTTGCCCCCAATAAAGTGAACGGAGGAGCAGGCCGCCAGCAGCAACCCTGCATCTAGGGTTGTCTTTTAGAATCTTGGGGGAGCATACACAGACCAGGGTAATGTCTCTCCTTCCCCCGAGTCCCTTCACTGCCACGTAAGTCCCATTTGAGTCAGCCTATGTTTTCTCTATATGAAAGGGGCGTGCTTTCCTGACTTGGATGGCCACACCGCGGGATCCTGTGGTGAAACCTGCATGTGCTAATATTATGTATGCTCCCCTTCCCAAGAAACTGCAGTGAAAGCCTTGTAGATGTGCCTCCTGTAGGAGGACCACATCAGGTTTGTGTGTCCTAATGTACCTAGCCACCAACCCCCTCTTGACCTTGTTACCAAGCCCATTGACATTCCACAACCGTATTGAGTACCTCCCGTCACTTTGCTCACCTGGACCTGGCATTTACATTATATGATAGAATCTGGCCTCCACCGTCTGCACCTGCACATGTCATGAACGTGTCCCACTTGTAGCAACAACTTACTTATCCTGTCTAGTTTCCTACCCCTCACCAAATCCTCCCCCGCCTTCCACTCTCCCCCGCCTCCCACACATTTTCCCAGACTCACCAACCTTGGGAACCATCAGGGGTCAAGCCAGAGAGGTCTGTAGCCCTCCCCTCCCTAGTTTAAACCTCCCTCTACACTTCAACTGGTCCCTAAACCGATAGTCTGAGACCTGCAGGGAAAAAAACAAACTGAGAATTAAAAACATCAACAAGTGAAAGAACAATACAGTCCCCTTCTCGGGTATAGTCGGGGATTTCTAAGCGGGGGGCCCTATTGCGTGCCGATCGTTCCCCTCCGGCTCCTCCAGTCAGCTCGATCCACCCATCTGGGATCTCTCTTGTCGCATGTTGCGTCTGTTGAAGGGTCTGGAGAGGCTCCAGTTGTGGCCTCTGTCTCCAGATTAGTTATTGCTTCCATTAGCTGGTGGTTATCATCAGAGTCAGTCGAGCATTCATGATCCGATTGGTCTGACGTGGCATCTTTTTGTTGCTTAACCTGTTTGGTTTTTTTGGGTCGCCTCTGGGCCTGCTCCCCTTCTGTATCACTCGAGAGCCTGGATCTCGAGGTTCACCTTTTTTGTGGGAGAGGGGTCTTTATTCGTCGTTTATTCCCAGCACCCCGCTGTGGCCTCTCCAACCTTTGAGTCTAGCCCCTTCTCAGGTTAACCTCAACTGTGTCCCTTGAGTGTCCCTATCTCTGCGCCAGATTGGATGCTGCTTCAGCCAGGCCCATGTCTCTTGTGGAATTTGAAAGAAGATTGGCTTTCCCTCAAAGATGACCTTGAGTTTAGCTGAGAACAGCAACATATACTGTATGTTCAGAGCTCTCAGTTTCTGCTCAGCGGAATCAAAGGTTTGCCTTTGTTTTTGCACTTTCCTAGAGTAGTCTGGGAACACCATGATTTTGGACTGGGCATGGCAGACTTCTCCAAGTTTTTGCACCTCTCTCAGGATCATGTCTCGATCTTGATAGTTCAGTAATCGGGCAATGGTGGGTCTCGATGTTGCTACCACGGGGGGTTTTTCTATCAAGGCTCTGTGGGCTCTTTCAATAAGCACGAGGAGAATTGAGCCTGCAGGGGGGAGTCTCTTAGCCATTGGTCCAGGAAGGCTCCCATATTCGGGCCCTCCACTCCCTCCGGAAAGCCCACAAAGCACAGATTGTTTCGGCTTGCTCTATTCTCTGCAATGTCAACCCTCTAGGCCACATCCCTGAGGGTGGTTCAAAGTACTGTGGCTTCTTGTGTGAGATCTTTGGATGGGTCTTCCATTTCTGAGATTCTACTTTCTGCATGTGTTACCCGCTCTAAGAGATTGCTAAGATCCTGAAGTAAGAGAGAGGCCTCTGACCGGACTCTATTTTCCCTTCCAGGGTATCCCTTGAATGGTTAATTGCCTGGAGAAGAACAGCGTTTTCTGGCATGCCCCTCGTCATGCCCCATCGGAGGGACCATCACCTTCATGAATCTGTCCATTTTGCCTTGCCTCTTCGGTTTGGGATCTTTGTCTTTAGCCAGGGTGGCCTGGCGGTCGGTGTCTAGCAGGCCTCTATATCTGAGCAGCAGAGCAAACCTTCCCCAATGTCCGGAGAAGTGCAAGTTCGGCCACCAGGCCCAGTTTCTCTGTGGGTGAATCTGGTTGTGTGTCCCGCCCCAGTCTCTCACCGGGGCGTTAGCCCTGAGGCCTCAGCCACAGATCGAGGGCTCACTTCACTGCATTTTTATCCCTCTCTAATAGGGTTATATGGTCACAGGTGTTGCAGGGGTACTAGATGATATTTCTTTCCCCCATGCGAAGGGGGGTGGGAGGAGAAATGGGGGGGGCCCCCATTGATCGTCACCGCCCTCCAACTTCTTGGGGTATCGCCACAGGCCACACCTCAGGCCCCGGATTCCGCTGGACCACCTCACTCAAGGACCAAGGAGCCGTTCAAGCTTTGTTGTTCGTCTCTAGGGCAGGCATGTGTCGGGCGTGTCATAGTGGTCCAGGGGCGTGGCACCCTCCCAAGGCAATGTGCAGCCCGAAGACCCCGAACCCGACTCCTTCCATGGCTTTATCCGTGTGGTTCTAGGTCACTTCACGCAGAGAGGGGACTCACCGCGTCTCCCAGCTCATTCACCACCTCCACAGTGGTCTGGGCAGGCCCCTACGCTGCCGGGCACAGGTATCAGCCGGTTGCTATCTCACTCGGCTCTTCTCACAAGCGGGCATGTCGCCCCTACTCTATTGCTCCTCAGTCCCAGTAAAACTGGGACTCCGCCACTGGATGTCGCAGCGCCAGGCCTCAGGGCCGCTCACCGGTTTTCCAGGCTGCACCTCGCCTGGCTCCACCTTGGCCCAGTGTCTTTCTTCAATCAAGTTGCGTCCTCTCGAGCCCAAGCCGGGATGTCACTGCTGTTGCTCTGTCAGGACTGGCATCATCGGCGCCAACCGCCCGATGTCATCCGCAGCATCTGGTCCCAGGGGCCTTCACTTTCCACCTCGAGACTCACTGCGCCCGTCAGCAGGGGCTGCCAGTGGAAGGTGTTCAGCACGGCCAAGCCCGGTTACCCCGGTCTGCTCCCCAGTTCACTGTGGGCCTCTCCCCCGGCTCAGGAAAGGTATGGCTCTGTACTCTGGGCAGCCAGCAAGGGTGGGGTTTGTGGGGGGGAGGGGAGTCTACCAATACTCTGGACTCAACACCAAAGGCACCACGTTTCTCACGTCACCAGCACACCACGTCTCTCCGGTCCCAGCCCACAGCCACGGGCGGCTCCTCGGTTACCTCACGGGTGTTGTCACGGGCCCAGCTGGCGGATCAGGGTATGACGTCAATGGTAGGGCCTGGTTGTCATCGGAGGTTCTCCGATGATTGTGCTCACGCTCACATTCGCCATGCTCTGGAGACAGGATAGGCCATCGGATGGTGCGACATGGCCAGATAATAGCAGGATTTCTGCACGAGCCAGCAGAGCTGGCAAGGAAAGCTGTTAGCCGGCCATCTTGTTGGCCACACCTCCCCCATACAACCCATACCCAAACTATAATTTCTATTGTTTGTGTAAAGTTATAATTTCAATTTAAAATTTACACACCACCTTCAGATCACTTCAAATTTGTGAAATATAGTGCATTACATTGATTTTCCAATGTTTTTCCATATATATATATTTTTTCTTTCTACGTACCGCAGTACTACCTAGGTAGTACTACCTCTGTCCTTCATTATATATTTTTTAAATATATAGGAACTTATAATTACATTTCCCTTCTATTATCACTTAAATTAAGTGGTCATAGGTAGGGAAAACATATAAAACCTAATACTTACCAATCTGAAAGGTACTAAGCCAAAAAACTGGCAAAGTGGCCTTAAAACAACATGGCTGTCTTGAATTTGTGTACATTCAGTCGTGATCTAATCAGATAATGACTTGCCACCGCTATGTAGGTTGGTACTACCTCGAATCTACCATGACAACAGATACCACTAACTCTAGAATGCTAATAACTTTAAAAATACTTACCCATTTTTTATGCCACTACAAAAAAGATAATCTGCACACCATAACCTTCAATCCTGCCAAGTTTCATCAAAATCCGACTGACCCTTTTTGCGCTGCGTCCAATACAAAAAGTCTGTGAAAAACATTCAGGTCCAAATCTGTTTTGGGAACAGTCTTATTTTTTTTTTTTTGCACGCCGTTGACCAAAGGCTGCAAAACTTTCCATCCTCTGCCAATGTAACGGGGGCAATAGGTCTACAAAGTTTTACTGAGATTTGTCAAATGGGTGCAAAGTTAGTAAGGGACAAAGATCCGAGGAAATCTTATCTCAGGCTAGCCCTAACTATATCTACAGAGTGGCTATGGCCACTCTGCAAAATATAGATATGGAAAGAGAGAGCGATATATCTATAGATATATGGATAACTTTTATATATATATATATATATATATATATATACCACAGATCCACAATAAAGCGCGCTCTCAGATGCAGGTGGAAAGCAGTGTTGATTTATTCCTCAGAATGTTACGCGTTTCGAAAGTTACACTTTCTTGATCACACACTGAGCGTTGTGACGAGGTGCTATACATACATGCTAAAGGTACTAGGCATAGAGAGGGGACTTACAGTCACAGTCACCCTAATTGCACTATACTTCGGCGGCCATATTGGAACATGTTTTTTATATACATTTGACGGCATTGTTAATGTCACTTCTGCCTGCACATACATGAGTTCAAACTACAATGCATGGAAATTCATTGGCTACACGCATTTTTAAATAAACAGGAAAGAAAAGAAAGAAAAGGAAAATAAACCAATTCTTAATCATGCATCATATTGATATCTTGATGATATAACCGTTCCTAAACCTTGTAAGGACAGGACTTAACAGTTAATCTTCAAACACGCTATAGTTGCACAATACTAGCGCCAAGTGGCAATGCGTGCTTCAGATATGTCCCTAATAAGTGATTATCCCCATATAGCAGGTATAAAATCGTTAGTTTGAGAATGGGACATAATTCCCGAAGTGCGGATATACAGCTGGATGTTAAAAGCTCAAAACCGAGCTTCTCAAATAATACAGTCTTTCGAAACTTTAACTCCACACGAGTTGTAGGCCACCTCCGTAACAGGTGTATATATAGATATACTGGCGCCAAGTGGCATCAATCGAACCTCTATAAAATACATAAGTACCACATGTAAAAGTGATTAACAAAGTGAAAGATGATAATATGTGAAAAATTCTTATCTATTCATCCACTGGTGCTCTCCCTGTAGAGGGGAAGAAAAGGGTAGGCGGCCCGTGAAATGCCCGTGAAGATGCGTGGGGCCCCTTCCTTTCCTCCTGTGAAAAGGAAAGAACAAGAAAAAATGGATTAAAATAGAGCACAAATATACCCTAATTAAAAGAAAAACAGGTTTACATAATTAAAAAGCATTACATGACATCATGGAGAGGAACACTTAAATCAGAATACTACTATCAACTGCCAATTACTCCTCAATTAAATGTGTTGCTAATTCTTCGTCCTGATTATGTCCCTTAGGGTACTTAGTTTCGAGATCGAGAATCCATTTTGATTCCCGCTTCCTGAGGTTGAGTTCCCTATTATCTCCTCTCGGACCCATGTGTATTTGTTCAATGGCAAAGTAGCGTAGTAAGCCACTGTTGGACAGGTGGAAGTTAGCAAAATGCCGTGCTACTGGGTAGTGGGGATCTTTGTTGGTAATTGCTCTAAGATGTTCAAGAACTCTTTTTTTGGCCATCAGAGTTGTGCTTCCCACATATCTTTTGTTGCACGGACATTCCAATACATAGATGACATACGTGGAGCTACACATGAGAAACTGTGTTATAGTTCTTTTACTGTTGTTGTTTGGTAAACTGAATTCTTGTACCATCTTGCTATTCTTACATGCCTTACAGTGGCCACACGGATAAAATCCTTTGAGATTGTGTTGGCCCCTGTCTGCACGTTCTGTAATGTCACCATGCACTAATATATCTCTGAGACTCCTACTCTTACGGTACGTGATACTGGGTCTGTCGCTGACAGACGGACCTATGATAGAATCGCTTTTCAGGATATTCCAATTGTCATTAAGAATTTTCTGTATTTTATGGGAATCCCTGTTGAAAGTAAGGATCACCCTGGTTCCTGAAGAGTCAGTAGCCTTTTCTTGGGTTTTAGGTTCTAGAGTTTTCTCTCTAGCGATGTCTTTCATTTTTGATACTGCCCTATTCAGAACCCAATTTGGATAACCTCGTTCCTTGAATCTAGTTAACATGATTTTTTCTTCTGCTTGGTAACTCTCCATGTCACTACAGCTTCTTCTCGCCCTCAGCAGCTCACCATTTGGGATACTTCACTTAAGGGTGTCTGGGTGACTGCTGAGGGCGTGGAGAAGACTGTTGCCTGCTGTGTCTTTTCTGAATAGTCTTGTTTGTAGGGTGCTTTCAGTGGCTCTTACTTTAACATCTAGGAATTCTATTTCCTCCTCATTCATTGTGTGTGTAAGGCCAATGTTGTAGCTGTTCTCATTAAGTAAATCTATGAACCTTCTTGCTTCTTGATCACTACCTTTCCATATTATAAAAAGGTCGTCAATATAACGTAACCATATTGCCACCTTCTCAAAATCTTCAGCATATTTGTCATCTTTTTGTATTTCCTCCTCCCATAGGCCTAGGAACAAATTCGCAAAGCTAGGCGCAAAGCATGTTCCCATCGATGTTCCCAGGGTTTGTTTAAATAGATCCCCATTAAACATAAAGATGTTGTTCTGGAGGCACATGTCCATCATCTCAGTTAACATGTTCGTATGTTCTAAATACATTATATGCTTCTCACTTAAATAGTGTAAGCAGGCTCTAATTCCTTGGTTATGGTCAATTATAGTGTATAAAGAACACACATCCAGTGTTAAAAACATATAACCTTTTTCCCATACAATGTTTTCAATTTTGCACAGGAAGTCTTTTGTATCCTTAACATGACACGGAAGCTGTGACACATAATCCTGTAAAAATGGTCTACATATTTAGAAATATTTTCAAAAACACTTCCTATGGATGATACAATTGGTCTGCCTGGGGGTACCAGTGGGTTCTTGTGTATTTTAGGGAGAAAGTATATTATCGGGAGTTTCGGATAATCTTTTTTAAGAAATAGATATTCTTCCCAACTTATAACTCCTTGTTGTTGCCACTTAGAAAGTTTCCCCCAGGTATTCATGATGCTGTCATTGTATGTTTTAGTGTTGCATCTGCAGTAAAATCTGTCATTCTCCAATTGTCTATATGCCTCCTTAACATACATTTCTTTACTCTGTACCACAACATTGCCCCCTTTATCTGCTGGGCGAGTATTATGTTTTTGTCATTGGCAAGAGAAGCAATTATGTTTTTTTGCTTGATTGTTAGATTGAAAGGTTTACAGCTTTTTTTGGCTTGTTGGTGTTTACATTCCAGCAATGACTTTGTAACCACATCATGGAACGTGTCTATATTATCATGCGGTAGAATTGGATAAAAAATAGATTTAGGCTTAAAAGCGGTATTAGCTGCTCTATCAGTGGTGATATCTGCAATCTCTGTTGTACCGATGTCGGTCTCACTATAAGTACCTTCATTGTTCGAAGCCAAGTCCTGCATTGTTCTAAGAATATTAGCATCACCCACTGTTAAATTTGGTTGACTAGTGGTATTACTGTTCATGGTACTATGTCTTATATTACTGCCTTTCAATGTGTGCCATTTTGTCAATTTCAGTTTCCTGATAAACTTGAATATGTCGATACAAGTATCAGAATAATTAAACAGTTCTGTGGGGCAAAAAGAGAGACCTAGGCTGAGGGTTTTCTTTTCCAAATATGATAGCTGGCGATTGCTAAGGTTAATGATGGTTTTATTTACCATGGTATTATCCATCGTTGTTGTTTCTTCCTGTAGCCACCACGCCTGGTTCCCATGGGCTCTGTTTCCTTTTCTCTTTTTGATCCTCTGTTTGCGTCTTGATCTTCTTTGTTGGCTCCGCCCCTGCCTCTTCCTCGGCCTCTTCCTCTCCCCCGTTGTCCTCTTCCTCTCTGTTGTGGTGGCGGTGGAGGGGTTGTTCTTCCCGATTGCCGCCCCTTCTTCAGCAACCGGAACTCGTCTAAAAAAGTGGCAGGTCTTGTGATGACCTCCACTTCCGAAGATGTGCTTGTCGTTTTCACAAAGATGTCTGTGTCTGAATCACTGGCCATTGCAGACGCTATGGCCGTCCTTCCTGTGTTCTCTGCTTGACTTATTTCTGTTTCTGGCAGTTGGATATTGTACAAATGATCATACTTCCTGCTATATGTGAGTATGCGGCCACTCATAATCCGCGCAGTCACGGTGAAGTTTTCTTTGTTTCCTTAATTTAATATCGTCTTCGTACTGGAGTAATCTCGTTTTTAGCTCCTCCTTGAATTTTTTGATTGCTGTTTGATCATTATGTATTTTTAGTTCTTCCTCGATTTCTGTTATTTCCTTCATGATAGTCTCCCTATCCTCCCACGCGTATTTAACAAGTATGCACAGCATGGTTCTTGAACTGTTGGAGGAATTTTCTAACCATTCTTCCAGCATACGTGGGTTTGGTGACTCGTAGGAAGGTGTGGTGTATATTCGGAGCCCCCTCGGCACCATGTTCTTGTCTACGTAGTCCTGGAGGGAGATTGCCTCCCACCATTTCGACGTTTCGGATTTCTTTAACTTTTCATATCTTCTGAGTTTTGTGGTCAGTGTAGTATCTGTAAGTACCCTAAGGGACATAATCAGGACGAAGAATTAGCAACACATTTAATTGAGGAGTAATTGGCAGTTGATAGTAGTATTCTGATTTAAGTGTTCCTCTCCATGATGTCATGTAATGCTTTTTAATTATGTAAACCTGTTTTTCTTTTAAATAGGGTATATTTGTGCTCTATTTTAATCCATTTTTTCTTGTTCTTTCCTTTTCACAGGAGGAAAGGAAGGGGCCCCACGCATCTTCACGGGCATTTCACGGGCCGCCTACCCTTTTCTTCCCCTCTACAGGGAGTGCACCAGTGGATGAATAGATAAGAATTTTTCACATATTATCATCTTTCACTTTGTTATTCACTTTTACATGTGGTACTTATGTATTTTATAGAGGTTCGATTGATGCCACTTGGCGCCAGTATATCTATATATACACCTGTTACGTAGGTGGCCTACAACTCGTGTGGAGTTAAAGTTCGAAAGACTGTATTATTTGAGAAGCTCGGTTTTGAGCTTTTAACATCCAGCTGTATATCCGCACTTCGGGAATTATGTCCCATTCTCAAACTAACGATTTTATACCTGCTATATGGGGATAATCACTTATTAGGGACATATCTGAAGCACGCATTGCCACTTGGCGCTAGTATTGTGCAACTATAGCGTGTTTGAAGATTAACTGTTAAGTCCTGTCCTTACAAGGTTTAGGAACGGTTATATCATCAAGATATCAATATGATGCATGATTAAGAATTGGTTTATTTTCCTTTTCTTTCTTTTCTTTCCTGTTTATTTAAAAATGCGTGTAGCCAATGAATTTCCATGCATTGTAGTTTGAACTCATGTATGTGCAGGCAGAAGTGACATTAACAATGCCGTCAAATGTATATAAAAAACATGTTCCAACATGGCCGCCGAAGTATAGTGCAATTAGGGTGACTGTGACCGTAAGTCCCCTCTCTATGCCTAGTACCTTTAGCATGTATGTATAGCACCTCGTCACAACGCTCAGTGTGTGATCAAGAAAGTGTAACTTTCGAAACGAGTAACATTCTGAGGAATAAATCAACACTGCTTTCCACCTGCATCTAAGAGCGCGCTTTATTGTGGATCTGTGGTTTATGTTTATGCCGGCTGTAGCTCTACCGGCTCAACGCGCCACCAAACAGCGGGCGGATTTCCCGGGAAGAGCTGCTTTGTATCAGGATATATATATATATATATATATATATATATATATATATATATATATAATATATATATATATATATATATATATATAGAGAGAGAGATATATATAGAGAGATATCTATAGATATATGGATATTGATATCTATGGATATTGATATCTATAGATATATGGCTATTGATATATCTGAGTCAGCAACTCTGTAATATGGTCAGTTCTGAGTTTCTGTTGAAAAGGCAATTTTTGTTTTGCCTGACTATGGTACGCTGACATGAACAAGCTAGTCTCAGCAGAAAAAATTCTATTTTGAACACCATTGCAGAATGCGGAGTGCCGTCACCATATAATGGGTAAAAATGAAATGCCATATAAGGAGGCACAGTAAGCAGACCCTAATTCCTAGTCCTATATTTTGGGGTAGGGGAGGAGTCAGAGGGGCCCAATTTTGATTACAATTTTAAAAGCCAAATTCAGTATGACGTTCATGGACCCCATGACCTAATCCACTGACCTGGCTATGGGGTTCACAGTCGCTGGTGGGTTGGGCACAGGGCCAGGCCGAATGCCAGGCTCTATGGCCAACCTGTGCAGCGAATGCACAGTGTGAGTTAGCCATCTGTGGGGGGTTGGCCAAAGCCAAGGTCCAAGACCGTGCAGGTGCGAGAGTTGGTTGCCTGTGGGGCTTGAGAGAAGCACTTGGCTAGGCCTCGTGACCTACCATCACAGTGCATGGTATGGCCAAAGGTCTTGCTCAGAAGGCTTTGGCCACTTGAAAGAGGGGATTGGAGGAAGGGCGCTCCAATACAGTTATGGTTGAGTCGAATAAAAAAAGTTTTTTTTCAATTCTGGTTAGTTTCACAAACCATAAAACGCACATGTGCCATAGAAACCATACCTCGCACGCGTCTCAGCATGCCTGAACCATGGCCAGCGCTGTCGTATCTTGAGGCTGAGGGGCAGCAATCCACTGGCTTACCCCACCCCTCTCCATATCTCATACAAAAGCTCCTGGGCTAGATGCCTGCTTTGTGGATTTAGTTTACAGAAGTGTCTTCACATCTATATTACCAGCTTACGGTAGTTCATTGAAGGCATGTGAATGGCTGAATGATTCAGCACTGAAGCAGAAAAGGTTATTTTACGTAAATTAACGTGGGAACTGGCCTCTTTCTCCAGTGAGGAATTTAGTTATAAAATTTACTTTTTGTACTGCTAGAATCAAATATTTCTGCCAGAGATGAAACATAAAACTGTCCACTCAATGGCTGCTCTTGAAAAGGACGAAACATTGAGAGTGATAGGCTGTTTTGAAATTGTTCTAAAAACTGCAGTGCACATAAATGCAGTGGGGCTTAATAGCCTGGCAAGTCAGAGTATCTAAGCATATGCAACTCAGAAAGATACAACTTTTTCACTTGTTATTAATGTGGATAGCGTTCAAAGTTGTATATAGTCGAGTTGCCAAACTTTTTTTCCTTTTGTGAATATTGCCTTATTGAGGGCAGTGTGTGCAAACAATACTCTTAGATTTTATTGAATTAGTGCAATTATTATTTATATGTTTAATTGTGTTTAGAAAATGTGGTGCTAGTTTAAAATTGTGTATTCTGTTACGCACTGTAACACTGTTTTTCTTTTAATCCAACAGAGGCTTGTCATATGGCTAAAAGAGGGATGCATACAGAGCTAAGTCCAGCCACATTCAATATTCACAGTTCATCCATAGACTTCTTTAGTGTGGCTCATTGTTCAAATGTTGCTACAACTTTGAAAAGCGAGGGTGTAGCAAAGAGTTCTACATCTTTGGATAGGAAGCCTTTAGAACGGAACCTCAGAAAGCTGCCTGTTATTGAAAAGAAAGTCAGTAACTTCAGGCTAAGAGAGCAAATTGTACAACTGAGGACCCAAACTGAAGGACGACCGCACAAATGTACCGAATGTGAAAAAAGCTTTTATAAAAAGTCTCATCTTACAGCTCACAAAAAAACACATGAAAAAAAGCCCCTGCGAATTTGTATCAAATGTGAGCAAGGAGTGTGTATTTGTAGTGCTGAAGATGATGTCCCAACGAAAGGTCGCAAAGGAAAACGGCGCTACATACGTAAAAGATTAAAGAAAAGCATTAGCACTCTTCCGCGGTTTGGATTTCGAAAGAAACCCTATAAATGTGATGAATGTGAGAGGTGTTTCAGTTTCCTGTCGGAACTCCATGTTCATTCACGATGTCACACAGGGGAGAGACCATTTAAGTGCACGTACTGCAGTAGGAGCTACAGCCGGAGTGCGCAGTTGACAGAACATATGAGAGTTCACACAGGTGAAAGGCCTTTTGAGTGCCATGTATGTGGCAGTACGTTCATGTACTACTCTGCCTTGAGAAATCACTTGATAATACACAGTGAACTCAAACCATATCGCTGTGCTGAATGTGGGAACTGCTACAGCCGCAGTAGAAGCCTCATGATCCATCAGAGAACACATACAGGGGAAAAGCCATACACCTGCACTGAATGCGAGAGAAGCTTCAGCCACAGCTCAAACTTTCTTATGCACCAGAGAGTTCACAGAGGAGAGAAGCCATATTCAAAAAAGAAAAAACAAGAGGCTGCAGAATAAATCTCTGTGCATACTAAATTGAAGCATCAGTTGGCGTCTGGCATAAAAAATCTGCAAAAGCGAATGAGTTGTCAAAATAAAAAGAAAAGACTATAGCAGTTGAAAAAAATTGTGGATAGGCAGACAAACACAGTAGTTGAAGCACTTCTTCTCTGCCCTGTGATCTGCTGTAGACAAATCAAAGTGGAGCATAGTAGTGCACAAGCTGGGTGCTTTTTCTCACCTCCATGTTTTCTTTATATACGTTCATAGTGATTCAAATTATTTTTTTAATTGAAGATGTTTCATATGTTGATTGAAAGACAATACTTTCTTTTGCAGTTCTGGTTCAGTGAATATGGAAAACACTTAGTTCACCTGTTTAATGGTCAATTAGATTCTCTTGTGACATTTGAAATCTTAATAATGCAAAGACAATTTGAGAGCTAATAGCATTCTGCTGAACGCGTGCTCTCTAACCTTATCCTACTGCATTAAAACTTTTTAGCCAACAGTGTAGTCATCCGCTAGGGTCAGAGGTGGAAAGTAGGGGAACCCCTGGATCATGATTCTGGCAGCTATTTCTATGCTGAATCCCTGGGAAACTTGCTGAATTTGTCATGGTGTCATTTTCAGACTCAGGGACATAACTCAGCAGTGCCTGCATTGCGTTTGGAGCAGCAACCTGCAGGCAGCGAGGGGACCTTCTTATTGTTGGACCTAAAACAAAGGCCTAATTTAAAGGGTCATCAGACTTTTTTTCAACTGTAATAATGGCTGTGAGCCATCTGGAGCCGAACACCTAGATGCCAAGGAAACAAAGGCACACAGCTTATCATTTTTCAAGTATTTTAGAGAAATTATTACTTTGAGGCTGTTTTTTGACTTTCTTCAACCCACCATGTAAGAGGGGTGTATGCACCGTAAGAATGCAAGATTTATCTGTGTGTATGAGTAATTACACACACAATTATTTAAAAAGCACCTACTTTTTAAAAATTCTTTCATAGCACTACTCATCTTAATACAGAGTGTCAGAGCTCTTTAAATCACACACAGAGGCACAGTACATCATAGAAGTGTGTAATTCAATGTCCAGGATATGTAACATTAGATAACGAGGTTTATAAGTTCTAGGAATCGCATATCGTCCGTACCTGTAGACCTTATATGATAAGAATGGTCATGAGAAACACAAAGGATATAAAATGTAACGCAGTGATTGTGGTTGCCTGTACTAAAATGGCTTTAATTCTTCACAAAAGTAACCCTTCTTTGCAATCTTAGAATAACAACAGATTGAGAAAGAAAACAGTAAGGATCTAAACCGATGACCGGCAGTTTGCATGCAGCTCTTTGATGTTGGTAAATAGATTACTGTGCTGTATTAGAAGGATTGCAATTTATGAACTGGAAGTAGCAAAATAATCTGTGTCAAAAGCAGTGGCCCACTTACCTATCTACATAAAATAAAAATCTGTGATCTGCATGTTACACAATGTACTTTGCAGCCCTCTAAGCTACTTTGGCAGTCACCTCTGTGACTGGACAAAACACTGAACTCTCCATGAACTGTGATAACCGCGAGAGTTCTGTTACCACTCTTATAACCCCACACACAATTGCTGGGCACACAAAGATCTCTGCAGCAGGTGTCTTAACCCTGTGGGATATTTAAAAATGTAGCCTCTTTGTGACCAGTAAGCTAGAATAGATTTACTGCCACCTGTCCTTATTGCCAATTTCTTTGCAGCAAATGGTTTTAAATAAATGTATAATTTGACTGACTCTGCTTTTCCAGCTTCCCCCCTCGTGACTCCACCTCCTTTCCTCTGCCAGACCTTGACCCCCAACTTATGGGTTCCTGGGGTAATTGTTTTCCAATTCCAGAACTTTCCATGGTGTAGAGACCTTTTAATGCAATATTCTGGTAACTTCAGTTTTAAGCACAAATGTGAACGTTTCTAAACTTTGGCCTTGTAGAATGCGAAGTAGGTGTGCGGGGCACAGTGATATGGATTGTAGTACCTTCTGTTTGCAGAACACATACTTCAGTTATCGGTTTCCATGTTCAGTAACAGCCATATTATGCACGTATTGCAGGGGCAGCAATAACAGGTTGGGTTTGCTTTTCAGACCAGTTTAACCAGCCTGATGTGTATCAGAAGTCGACCCCTGTAACTACTGTCTGAAAAACATTTAGTATTAGTGGAAGGCCACAAACATTTCTGAATCTACACAACATGAGTGTTGACTGTTAAAAAGTTACATTGACTTGACCCCTAAGCAGTATAAAATAATCTGCAGATTACGTATAGCAAACCTACTGTTAATAGAAATGTGTCAATTTCTTTGAGCTGTATATAGAAATATCTAGGGCATAAGAGATTTGGCAACCCTTTATTGCATCATTTAAAGTGAGGTATCACATATTAGAGTGACTTTGGTGCTGTAGGAGCAGTTCCTAAAGAACACACTTTGATTTGTTTTAAAACACTAAACTTTCACTGATACTTTGGGTTGTTCATTCCTCATTCCTGGAAGAGCTCTTACCCACATGGTTAATAATTGTATTGCTACATTTGTTCTGCCTCTTGATACTGCCAGGTTTTATATTTCTGTTGATGAAATCCAATTTAAGCCATTGTCTGGCTGAAGCCTTGCGCATAAACAGATTAGGTCATTTTATCCGTGGTCAGGGCAGATATCCTGTCATGTAGTATCATGGTTGCTGACTAATAAAGGCAGTTTAATATAACGCATTTGAACTTTCACTTATTTCTCCAATTTGAATCCATGTTTCACAATAAGCCACTTGTAGTGGATTTGCTACCCACATATAGCTGGTTCCATCACTTGTTTGCTGAAATCAAAATGTGTACAAGCTTGTAGGTCAGTGGTTTCAATTTTGGCAGAGTTGACCTAGTCTTTCATCCTTCTTAGATAATAATAATTGCATATATATTCTCTATAATGTATAATGCTTTGGATGAGAACATCAACTACAAAGTTGCTCATGATCTAAATCTTTTGCATAATTTAATCCTTCCGAAGCTTATTATATGTTGCCTTTTATCCACCAATTCACTTAACACTTTTCTGTTTTACTAGGACAAGGAAGGCCAGCAGATTCATTGGACAAATTCAGCTCTTGATATATCCATCTAGTGGTGTGAAAGCAGAATTTCTTGACCGGACACACATCTTTTAACATAGATAAACGTCATTGGTGCTTCCTTTACTGTGTTTCTGTGAATTCTGGATTAAAAGGTTTATTCTTTTTTCAAAAGAGGAACAACATTAGTTATAATCCACTTGAATAGGAAGTGTTCCAAAATATTTAATCTGGTTCTACATCCTTTCAATTCAAAACTTGTTAAGTGCAGCAATGCTATGCTAGACAAGAGTAAAAGTAATTGTTCACCACACGTGCAACATTAGTTTGAAACGTGAAGTGGACCACAATCTGCCTGCAGCACATATATGTATCAAAGGATATCCTCTCAGTCCAACATCTGGATGACATGCAGCTTAGTGTCCGGACCAAAAACTGCTTTTTACATCTTTCAATGCATAGAGGTTAGTGAAGTTGATGCTGTGCACGGGTTCTGACACAGATGCAGCCACCGCCCCCCTCCCGTGCCAGTGCATGTGCCCTAGTACTTTTTTCTCTTGATTTGTTTGGACTGTAAACTGATTCTGTCATGCTCAGCATTTCCATACTGCATTCCTTTTTGTCCTACCTTTCTCCTGTATTACTTGCTTTGTTCTTACCAAGTCTCCTGAAATTTGGACAGACTTTGCCATAGTGCTTAAGGATCGAGCTGTGTGTGAAGTGCCACAATCAGTTTTCAGTAATAGATTGGCGTTTGTTTCTGCATGCCTTACCTGCAGAACAACCATCTGATGTTTATCTCCATCCTGTGTGAAACTTTGAGGACGAGGTCTTAAAGGCCCATCAGGTGTGTCTGCAGACTAAGGGAATGTTTGATTCCAATTTTTAGTTTGAAGCCTACTAGACGGTGCCGCTGTCTGGTTTGCTAAAGACATCTTGGGGACATTCGGAAAGCTTCCTTTGGAATGCTTTCTGCCCGTTGCTGCCCATTGGCTTTGTGGTTTGTAGATCACATTTTCTGGCTTTATCTGTTTTAGACTGTCCGGGTTCAGTTTGTCCCTCCCAATGAGCAAAGCCTTTTCACACTACCTCTTTGTATTCTTCCATGAATGCTCCTTTCTGTAAACAGACATTTAAATCTTGTTCTTATCTTGTCACATTTGCTGTGTAATCAAAGACCAAGATCAAGTTTCTTCGTGCTTTTCTTTGTCTGACTTGAAAGTGAGAGGATTATATGACAAAGCTTGCTGGACATGGGGAGGGTTAGAGGAAAAGTTTTTTTTCTAGCACTACAACATTTAAATGAACTGTGCAAGAATTTCAGAATATATCTACGTCACTGCACTCTACCCAACTGCACTGTACAACACTCTACTCTGCAACATTGCACTCTACGCCACTCTACTCTGCCCTACTGCATTCTGTGCCAATACACTTTATGCCACTGCACTCTATGCCACTCTATTCTGCGTCACTCCACTCTACGCCACTGCATCCTGCAGCACTCCATTCTACGCTGCTGCACTTTATTCCAATGCACTCTATGGTACTATACTCTACACTGTTGTATTCCGCTTTAGGGGTCCGTATATAGGTTTTCCTGAATCATGTCCTTATATAGGCACAATTCGCATTGCCCTTATATAGGCATAGAATCCCTGTCCTTATTTAGGCATTAACCGTGCACTCCAAATACAGGCATGGTCACCGACATCCGTCCACCCTAACGTCATAACGAGTTCTTAGAAACTAGACCCTTAAGCTTCGGGAGTTTTCCTAGCACAGGACTATTGATTTCTCCAAGAACTCATCTATTATGTATGAACCGTTATACCTTAAGGGTTCGATCCTGACATCTTCCTCTCTCCGACTTCACGTCAATGCTAACATTCCAAGACACCTACCAGGTATAAATATACCTTCCCTTGCCCAAGCAAGTTAGAGGAGACCTCGACTTCAGAGGAGCCCGTATCCCGGCCTGACGCACTGAGAAGACGCTGTCATTCCTGCACGCAGACGAATCCAGCTTCCAGTGTTCGGACTCCCTTCGCGGGGTGTTAGTTCCAGATCCGGCAAGAGATTCCCACCTCTCTCATTCTCAAGGTATGGAGCTGACTAGAACCTAGAGGGACTCTTGGCATACCATACTTGGCATACCATACTTGGCATACCATACTTAACATACTCTTAGTATACCAGACTAGAGAATACTCCACCTACTTCTACCTTTCCCTACACCTAGACTAGGTTAGGTACACTGGGGTAGAACTAGCATAGAGACCCATCGTATGAGTACTCGCATTTTTAGCTCATGTTATTTATGTACGTGAATATATGCTAAAAGATAATGCTAGCGCAGTATTATTTATTTCTACTGCTTACGCTGTACATTATTTATCTTGCATACTGTCTTGTGATCATAACAGCACATATCTCTTACACGAGAAACAAGACTGTTCAATAAAACCCTTTTATTGAAACGCCCATCTTTCTTTTCTGTGTAACTCTGTAGAAACTAAGCATGCACGATTGACTGAGTGAAACTTATCTATTGTTTCCACGATTCTGAGACGTGTTCCGATTCTAAAGGGAAACAAAAGTTGTCATGTTTTTCGGTTGCCAGAAACTACTCCCTTCTTGTTCTCAAGGAGTTTCTAGTGGCCTCTGAGCTAGCTGGCACAAGTAATTAAGTTTAATATACTCGATAGGGACATACCGACCTTAGTCCTATGTCAAGCCTATAGGTTATATTATTCCAATGCGCAGAGCCTATTAGGGAAATAGGAACTACACTACATGGCGCCCAAACGTTTGGTAAGGCAGTAATTTAACGCTAGATACTGAGTAACTCAGTCGTGCTTTTCTCAGAGACCCCTACTCACATTCTCCATAAGACGTCTGGAGTGGGTAGGGTTAAAATATCCGCCATAACTAAATAGGGAAGCACCCTATATATTAGTAGTTTGGTTTGTTCAACGTTGAAGGATACAGTGTTCCAAAATATTGTGCACCTTATCTTTTTTGTTTCCTTGAAACTTGTTCTACATTTTTCAAAAAACAAAATGTCCAACCGGGAAAATGCCATTGACACCGGTGGAGCTGCGGCTGACCCAGCCATAGCAGTTTTTAACTTTACAGGTTTAAATGAACCTGAGGAGGGTGTTATAGACATCAATCCAAACTTAATAAGAGCCATCACTCTAAAACTTATAAAACATGGCCTACCACCAAGAGGCGGTAGAGCAGCTTTCGTGATAGAGGCACACGAATCCTTTCAGACAGAGGTATTCTATTCATGGGTAATATTTCCTGAATCAAATTCAGTAACAAGACTGTTTCACTTCTACAAAGAAGATGAACCACCAGAGGAATATATTCCTTTCGAGGATATTGAAATTCCACTAACATACCAGGAGCATCAGCTCTGGTTTAAAGGCGCCCTAAAACATCACAGAAACATTACCAGGCTCGGTCCACTAGGTAGACCAGGAGCAACATGGCTGATTCTAGCCGGCTACACTCCTCATCCTGACCTCGATATAATGTCAGACGAGGAACTACTTGCTCAACTACAAGAGTTAATAAAAATCTACAGACAATTAGTCCAATATGTCATGAGGACTTTCACAGTCCAACCACCATTAACACTTCCAAATCAAACCCCTCAACAGGGGAATGCACTAAAAATTACACCACAGACTTTATACGCAGTCATGGGTAAAATGCCCACAAAA
Organism: Calotriton arnoldi; assembly: GCA_963921515.1. Classification (NCBI taxonomy): domain Eukaryota; kingdom Metazoa; phylum Chordata; class Amphibia; order Caudata; family Salamandridae; genus Calotriton; species Calotriton arnoldi. Next base: position 646,293 of record CAWUFW010010148.1, read on the forward strand.
CGTGAGCAAATTCCATTCCGGATAGCTCAAAAAATTACTCAAATTGAAGCAGTATTTCCAAATACTAGCCCTTATGAGAAACACAGAATACTAACCATCTGTTTACCAATGGGGATCACACCACAACTGGAAGACTACACCACTTGGGGCTCAGTCTTTGCTGCCATCTATACTAAAACACATGGTGTTCCGTCAATTGCAGTAATACCTGATGTCCTGAAACAAATTCAAAACGAATACTGGGCAGAGCCTGCTCTGAATTTAGGTATGAAATTACTGAAAAATTTCGACCAGGTCTCAACAATAATATTATCTAATATTAAACGGGAGGCAGCAGCAGTGGCGATCCGCCAACGATTAAGGGAATTCGATGTTACAGAACATCAAACAGAACTACCCAGAATAATAGAACAATCTTATGCAGAATTAGGAAGAGATAGTTTGGGTGGAAGACCATTGAAGCCAAAACTATCTGAAAGTCCTGAGAAGGACTCTATTAAACAAACTCCTACATCTTCTAAAAAAGAAGTGGGAAACTAATAAACATAATTCAAATGAGAAACGTTCTCAATCCCGAGGGAGGTCTCCTCAAAAGGAGCCCTCTGAAAGGAGGTATAACCTCAGGAATAGGGATAATTTGAAAAAGCCTGACAGGTATCAAGATACTGATACACGTTCCTCTCGTACCTTTCAGATCTCGTCACAGACATCGGAAAGAAGAGTACGGTCAGAACATAGAGAAGAACGCGTGAAATCGAAAGACGACAAACATGTTCCGAAAAATAAATCCAAACCTCAATTCTCGAAGAAGAAGGTAGCAGGTCTGAAAGTCAGACATGCCGAGGATACTGAGAACACAACTCAAGAACGGAGAATGGGCTCAGACAATGCTAGACAGTGCAGCAGAAGTCACAATAGCTCGCCAGAACCTGAAGGAACTTCTGGAGATAGTGGACTTGAATGAGTACATCACAGTTGAGACTGTAGACACCAGGGTTAGTACTCCACAAAAGTTATATGAAATAACACTCCGGATGGAGGGAGACATACCTAGACAGGTGAAAGCACTTTTTTGGGAAAAACTTTCAAGGGGCTATGACATACTTCTAGCAGAAAAAGACTGGCCACCCAATTTGTCAGGGAGTGCCCACATGGCGAGGACATTATTATGCCTGCCTTCTCTAACCATATTCCAATTCACCTAAAATATACTTATGCCAGGAAATGGACAGTTGCCCAGGCCCCAGCATTATACAAAAATCATGTAGGATGGGTTGAGGACTCACCTCACCATAAAATACATCTAAAAAAATGAACCTACTGCACAATGGCAGTACCCAATAAAGCAAGAAGCTAAAAAACAGGTCAGAGAGATCTTAGATCAACTTGAATATCAAGGGGTGATTGAAACATGCACCTCTTCAATGAACAATCCTTTGTTTCCTGTCTCCAAACCAGACAATACATATCGTCTAGTTTTGGATTACAGACACTTAAACACTTGTTCAAAAACTTTTGCAGTACAAAATGCACATAGTACAGCATTAATGAATAACATTGTGCGTAAAAAATATAAAACCACATTGGATATCTCAAATGGTTTCTTTTGTCAAAACATAGCACCTGGAAGCAGGTACTTAACAGCTTTCTCAATAATGGGGACCCAGCGTCAATTTTGTCGACTCCCACTAAACGGTTCAAGAACAGCCCGGGGTTATTCTCAGCGAGAGTAACGGAGTTGCTACAAATTTATGATAATGAGGCACTGTCATATGTTGATGACATCTATCTGACAGACGATGACCTGGATAGGCACTTGAACAGGGTGAGCACCATTATACTGGGCTTCGGCTCTGAGGGCTATAAGTTCAACTTTAAAAAATCCAGAATTGCTCATCTCAATGTCCTTTTCCTAGGATATGAGCTTTCAAGTGAAGGCAAGAGCTTGGCAGCCAACTTTTTAGAAAGGTGTGCGCTGCTCCAACCTCCTAAAACGCTGAAAAATTTACAATCCATCCTGGGTTTCCTAAATTTTGGAAGAACTTACATTCTAAATTACGCAGAAAGGGTTAAACCTCTCTACGCGTTAATCAAACCTGATTTTTCAATCAAAAACTGGACACAGGAACACACAGAAATCTTGCGTTCACTCCAAGCTAACATGTTAGCAACAAATCACTTACAAACACGCGTAAGTAAACGCAATTTAGTCATCCGAATAATTTCGGGTCAATGCGGATTCACCTACTTAACATTTAACGAGGGTGAAAAAGTACCAATTGCATACAAATCGCATTTGTATACACAAGCAGAAATGTGCTTCACTTCAACGGAAAAAATTCTGACAGCATTTCAAACCGCTGTAGCAAAAGAAAGAGCTCTAGCCCAAGGGAAACGCATTATTGTCGTAACCCCAGTTCCGGCCTTAGAGGCGGTAACTAAGGTGAGCATTCCAAATGCTAAAGCATTACATCCGAGATGGATACAATGGGTTAATTCTCTTGCTGCAACAGATGTTGAATATGCTTTTGATCCTGATTTAAAAACACAAGCGTTCCTGCAATATGAACATGAATGTCCTCTGCCCACTGAGATTCTGCCTCTCGATCAGTATGAATTCATAATTTACACTGATGGATCAGCACAACCCGCAACAGGGAGTAAGCAAGCTTACAGTGCAGCGTGCACAATCGTTAAAGGTCGCATGCGCGATGGCAACTTCAGACCTATGGTCACAAAAACCCAATCTCTAGGAGATTGCACAGCTCAGCGAGCTGAACTACAAGCATTCAAACTGGCACTTGAAAGTACAGATCGAGAATTCCCCACGCTCATAGTGTGCGATTCTTTCTACTGTGTGCAGTCGTATAATGAATATATACAAACTTGGCTTGAAAATGGGATCAAAGATGCAAAAGGTGGCACAATAAAGCATAAAACGCTTTGGGAACAAGTAGTTCAGTTAAAAAGCGAACTACCAAAGGCTCACGTGATCCATACACTGAGTCATCAACGTGATGGCGTTCACGTTGCAGGGAATTCATTGGCTGACGAAGCCGCAAAGGGGGCTGTTCAGACGGCTTCCGTAGCTGCGATCACTCGTTCAAGAACGAGAATAGACAGTGAGATAATGTTGGCTGTCAATGCTACGAGCAAAGGCAGTGGTGCAGCGTTACCAAAAAGTTTCCACTCAAGTACTCTTATGTAATTGATGCGAACAACGTTCCTTTTGCTCGAATCCCTGGAGTGGGGGATAGGGTAATTCCAAACAAGGAACGTAGATTAGGACTAATCCTAGCAGCACACGAAGGGATAGCCTCTGCCCATGCAAGCATTTCTGCAACAGTATCTTTACTGAAACAAAGATATTGGTGGCCTGGCATTAGGAAGCAGACCAAGAACTATGTTCTGGAATGTGAAATATGCCAACAGTTGAAAGTCTCCACAGTGAAACGTCCTGCGCAGACGCCACTGTTAATTTCTGACAAACCATTAGCTTGTGTTTACCTGGACCACTGCGGTCCCTTGCAAAGGGACGGTAACTATAAATATATCATGGTCGCAGTGAATTCTTGCTCTAGGTTCCTATGGATATGGCTTCAGCGCTCGGCTGGCGCTCGAACTGTTATAAAAGATTTGCGAGTCTTTATCGGCACATACGCAATAGGCACGCTACATTCTGACCAGGGCCATGCGTTTAGCTCTCGAGCTTACAAAGAAGCCATGGCCAGTCTGGGCGTTGCATTGCGGTACTCCTCTCCGTTTCATCCTGAGGGAAATTCTGTTGTGGAAAGGAAAAACCGGGACATAAAGCAGTCTATAACAGCTAGGGTATTAGGTTCGGGTGATGGGTGGGTCAAACATCTTTATGGGGTCCAACGCTCATTAAACAATTTGCCAAGAAGTAATTTAGGGGGGGTCACTCCATATGAGGTCCTATTTGGGACAAGAATGTGGGTGCCAGATCTAGAATGTAGAGGCACAGTGGTGGAAAATAAACCCTTTGATATCAAAGATCGTTTGGCTGTTTTGCAGGATCTAAATGAACTAAGATTGAAACAAAGCAACGTATTCCTGCAGCCAACCACCACTGGTGGAAAAACCGGCGGTCCCAGCAAGGCCTGTCTGGATTCCAAAAGTTGGGGATCTAGTCAGAGAAAAAATTGCGGACAAGAAGGAATTTGGACCTTTTTACAGACAACCAGTACCTGTCCTGGCCATACACAGAACAAGAACAGTACTTTTGCCGCCCCTTGCTGGAAAAAAGGAGAAAAGATTTGTGTCCATCGACCTCATCAAACCACAGTATGTGGCCAATACTAAATAGTAGGCCTCGTGGACTCCGACCTAGTAGCAGACACACTCCTCTCGCTACTATCCAAGAGGTTCAGACTGAAAGACTGATAACCATCGAGAATTCAGCAGTAACAGATGAAGGACTGAGCAACAATGCTATGGAACTCATCCCTCTTGAAACTCAAGTAACAGTTCGTCCAAATACACCTGTCTACACCAATGTAACAAGTGATCAACTGGTTCCAGCGATTTCTTCAAATCCTGATGCAATTCCAACAATTGACAGAACTGCTTCTGGCTATTTCATTAACTTTGATACGTTTTCTGAGGATCCGAGTGAGCCCGAGACGTCGCCAGCATCAAAAACTTTTAAACGGCAAGTACAAGACTTTTTAAATTTTTTGAAAAAGACTTATCTGGTTTCACCATGGATTGAACTTTGGGTTATTTCTGGAATATTTTTCTTCCTGCTTTGGCTAGCTTTGGTTATGACTAAGAGCGTGCTTATAAATGGCAGATACATCCATTTGGACACTGAAAGAAAAGAAGTGAACTTACTTTTGAAACCTCACAAATCATCCCATCGTGAAACAAGAGACTTGTCTGCAGTGAACATCACAGCCGTTCCGATACAGGATGGTATAGTGTGGGACAAAACAGATTTCGATATTTTTGGCCTGACGGAACATTTGAACATTCCACATTTATTTAAGATCTCACTAAGTGATTTTGTTTCATCCAGTACCTATTCTGATGATTGGGACTTTGAAACTGTAAACAACATGATGTTTGACCTAGAAAAATCTGCTGCATTTTCTAATAATGAATATTTAGAGGGTTCATCAGACTATGAACAGCTGTATTGCTATAACCACTAAGGTCATCATTTTTTGCATAAATCTGCAACACCTAGAAATGTGTTTATGTTTAACCAATGGGAGCATTGTCCTACACCACCAAAAGGTAGTTCAAAAACATTTACTAAAAAGTTTCCATATTTTTCAGGATACAATACATCTGATCCAGAAACATTTTACTATAGAAATGTAAACAAAACAGGACTGAAAATTATGTTAACAAATACAAAACAAATTTACTCTGCAGCATTTATTGCCCAACTGTCTAGACAGGGTTGCGACTTATGGAAAGACACAATAGACACAAAATCTGTCTGGGGTACTAAAGATTGGCAAGTGCAGGGGATAGAAGCTTTGTTTAGAGCCTGTATCGTCCCTCAGAAAATAATGTTTTTGAATGACACTGTCCAACAAATCGTCTTGCCTTGCTTTAGCCAAGATCAAAGACATGAAAGCACCTTCTGTACCAACACCTGCAAGTGATAACAATACACAGGCAGCGGTTACAGTTGACACCATACTACAACTCAACAGAACAAATCCTAATTGGAGAAAATGGTTGATCTGGCCCACAGACACAAACAACTGTCAAGAGAGATTCCTGAATAAAACACAGGGGTTTACTATTCATAGGCCAGACCCACGATACGTCCAAAGACAGCATCCGGGGTAGTAACAACATACAGTGTAGGAAAATTATGCCTCGATTGGCTGCAAAAATCTACACTTAAGGATGTGAAACAACACTTATCTTTACTTAAAGAAGACGCAGACCTTAGGGAATTCTTGCTTGGACCAAGAAAACCGCGTCAAAAACGTTTCATATATGCCAGCATTTATGCTGCTTATAATGAAGCATGGAAGGTGTCACAGATGGAGGCCGCAGAACGAATACATGAACTTGATCGTATTAATTTAGAGAAAACTCTCTCTGTGGTCGACAATGGGTTAACAACTTTGTCCTCCAGAATTTATTCATTGGACAGTATTGTATCCTCTGCTATCGACATACTGGAACATGATTTAGCCATGTTACAGCAAGGCCAGTCTCAGTTACGTTCTATTATGTTATTAAGCTGGACGCTGCAATCTTTGCTTGCGGGCTATGTGCCTTGGCGTTTTATCAACACGACGGCTCTGTTTGCAGAATACAATCTAACTGATAAACAGATCGAACTGGCACAAAGGGGAGCAAAGTATACAGTACTGAGCATTGAAAAACTTGAAAAATTACCATTCACAGTGGCAGAAAAACCAGCTACAGAATGGCTTATTCATGGCAAAATTAGTCTACCTGTGACTACTTTTCAGTTTCAGTGTTGCCTTAAACAGATGCAAGCAGGCAGATATGAAAGGTTGGGTAAAGAATACATTAAGACATCCTGGAATTTACCTTTCACATATAGATGTTGGAGTGGGGATCGTGAAGTGTTTCTGAGCGGTACACACTGAAAGTGCACTAAGCGGTTCACTGATTTGTCAGGACATATCTTTACACGGGGCTTGTAATGGTTCTGTGGCAAATTTGTCCTGCCACCAGCAAGGTACACCAGCTGCTGTGATTAATCCAACGTTTGGCCAACTTTCTAATGGGAGTTACCTCATGTTGAATGATCGGAGTTGCTGTGGCATGTTGCCAGGCATCCCATATCTAGTAACGGTCAACTCCAGGGTCACTTGCTGTATGCAAGTATTGTTTGCCCCAATAGACACAGTCAGGGAGTCGCCTTTGTGGCCTTCGTTGAATGTCTCTTTTATACGATTTGATACTTTAAGCAGAATGAAAGCCATGCTTATACAACAATCAGTGCCTTTGACCTCGGCCAAAGAAACCTATGATCTACAAGTTGCAAGGACTTCGGCAGAGATACAGGCTTTAATTCGTACAAACTGCCCTATGCATTTCGTAGAAATGATAGGACGTATCTTTAACATGTCTGATACAAGCGGAATTGTACATGTATTTAAGACCATCTGTTCCGGACTATTAGCACCTTTCCAGGCTGTCCTCGGAATCATCCCAAACTTCGCACATTCGGTGTTTGGTGGTGTGCCGTTAATTCTAGCACTTGTTGCAGGAATTCTGTTTCTATTCCTCCTACTACGCTATGGCAAGCCTCCTCGCCAACATCACTCCGAGCGATGTGGAGAAAGCCCTCCTTGAACGGAAATGCCGTGAGCGAATAGTACAGCTTTTGGGCATGCCTCATCTACGGGAACTTAATACAACGTGGTTCCTGTCATTCAGACCAATCTGGCAAGATTGCATCTTACCTGTTCTACGCTGCCTGCTTTGCGTGAAGAATGCGTGCTAGACACCTCTCTAACACTTCCATCAGTCATGCCAACGGATATCGATGCTCTGCTGGACCCGATAACGGCCCATGCTGTGTGTTGTCCCCAGAGGCTTCCAATCCTGATGGCGGCATTCATTGAGATCTCACAGACGCTTCCGGCTGCTGCTGAGGTACGAGATGGATCAACAGGCACACAGGTAACAACGGACGCGAACATTGCTTCTTCTGCTGAAGGCGATGTTTCTCATCTCTGTGCAATTAACCTTCTGAACGAGGTGTTCCAAATGTCACCAACTTCGGTGGACGATATTTTGGCTACGGAAATAGATGATCTATTGTTTACGCCAGACCCATACACTGACTTTGATTTGGCTCACAGTGTACCAGGGCAACAATGAAATTTGGCCTTCATATTTTCAAAACTTGGAACTATTCCCAGAAATTGAACTTTTTTCTTTTTAAAATTCTTTTCTTTTTCGATAGAAATGACATGGCAACTGAACAATCTGCTTACAGTAGAACTAGTCTTATAAAACGGACTTCTTTGAATACTTCCAGGGACACATTGTCACCTTACTTGTCTAACATTTCATTTAATTCTATGATATGCAATGGCTTTGATTTTGAGAACTTATCGACCATTTCGTCATATGTATATATTTCTGTTTCATTCATGTTGCATTTTACTTCCGTTATATGCTTAGAATGGAAACGATGCTTTAAATGTACAGTACCTATTGCATTTCAACAGTTTTAAAAATGCTTTTAGAAATGTTTTTAGCAACATGTGGTACTCAATTTTATGTTTAGCATTTAAATGTTTAGCATTTAGTATTATCGTTCAATCGAAAGTGGAGTGGGTGTTGTATTCCGCTTTAGGGGTCCGTATATAGGTTTTCCTGAATCATGTCCTTATATAGGCACAATTCGCATTGCCCTTATATAGGCATAGAATCCCTGTCCTTATTTAGGCATTAACCGTGCACTCAATACAGGCATGGTCACCGACATCCGTCCACCCTAACGTCACAACGAGTTCTTAGAAACCAGACCCTTAAGCTTCGGGAGTTTCCCTAGCACAGGACTATTGATTTCTCCAAGAACTCATCTATTATGTATGAACCGTTATACCTTAAGGGTTCATTCCTGACGTCTTCCTCTGTCCGACTTCACGTCAATGCTAACATTCCAAGACACCTACCAGGTATAAATATACCTTCCCTTGCCCAAGCAAGTTAGAGGAGACCTCGACTTCAGAGGAGCCCGTATCCCGGCCTGACGCACTGAGAAGACGCTGTCATTCCTGCACGCAGACGAATCCAGCTTCCAGTGTTCTGACTCCCTTCGCAGGGTGTTAGAGTTCCAGATCCGGCAAGAGATTCCCACCTCTCTCATTCTCAAGGTATGGAGCTGACTAGAACCTAGAGGGACTCTTGGCATACCATACTTAACATACTCTTAGTATACCAGACTAGAAAATACTCCACCTACTTCTACCTTTCCCTACACCTAGACTAGGTTAGGTACACTGGGGTAGAACTAGCATAGAGACGCATCGTATGAGTACTCGCATTTTTAGCTCATGTTATTTATGTACGTGAATATATGCTAAAAGATAATGCTAGCGCAGTATTATTTATTTCTACTGCTTACGCTGTACATTATTTATCTTGCATACTGTCTTGTGATCATAACAGCACATATCTCTTACACGAGAAACAAGAATGTTCAATAAAACCCTTTTATTGAAACGCCCGTCTTTCCTTTCTGTGTAACTCTGTAGAAACTAAGCATGCACGATTGACTGAGTGAAACTGTTATCTATTGTTTCCACGATTCTGAGACGTGTTCCAATTCTAAAGGGAAACAAAAGTTGTCATGTTTTTCGGTTGCCAGAAACTACTCCCTTCTTGTTCTCAAGGAGTTTCTAGTGGCCTCTGAGCTAGCTGGCACAAGTTAATTAAGTTTAATATACTCCATAGGGACATACCGACCGTAGTCCTATGTCAAGCCTATAGGTTATATTATTCCAATGCGCAGAGCCTATTAGGGAAATAGGAACTACACTACAACACCACTCTACTCTGCACCCCTCTACACTACAGCACTCTACGCCACTACTCTACTCTGCACCACTCCACACCACTGCACTCTACTATGGGAAACTCTATGCCGGTGCATTCTATGTCACTATACTCTACAACACTCTTCGTAACTGCACATTACACCAGTTCATTCTGCGCCACTCCACAGTATGCCACTGTATGCGACTCCACTCTGCCACTCCAATACACAACACTCTATGACACTGTACGCCACTCTATTCCACTCTACGCCACTCTATTCCACTCTTCATCATTTCACTCTATGACTCTCCACGCCACTCTCCTCTTCACCACTAACTTTCACCCACACTGAACAGCAGCCACGCTGGTGTACAACATGGCTAAAACACATTGACACAGCCAATAGCTCTTGAAAAGGTGAGATCTATTGGTTTTGCCAATATTTGTTAAAAGATGGGATCTGGGGCAAGTGCAGAGGCTTGAAATAGAGCATGTTACTGAACGTGTCTTCAGTCAGTGATGAAGCAATGCCCTTTATTCAACGATCCTTCTCATCCAACAAGGAGATTGTCCGCACTGGTCAAACACTGTACAAGCAACCCCCAGAAGAGGAATGCACTAGTTTGCACAACCGTCTTTTCCACAGTACCCAAAACTTGTCTTTAGCTTATCCCTTTCTCAGGGTTTGTAAAAGGACCTTTCAAGCCCAGGGGCTGAAGGCTTAAAAGAGGTAAAAACTACACTTGCTCCAAATACACTATTAGTTATCTGGTTGAACTTGGCATCTTCTGTGTCCATAGAGATTCTTGGAGGCCATTGAATAATGTGATCAAGACAGTCTTCTGGCTACAGAGCCACTGATATGCTGCACTGAAAGGATGAGTGCACTTCCCTTCATGAAAATGTTTCCGCAGACCATGTGTAGCCCAAATTTGATGATTCAGTGGACGAGAGTTGTATTAGAAAGCTAGCGTGCTCTGAGCAATCAGTGGACCTCATTGGGTCGGTCATGCTCCATACTCCTTGCTAGTAGCCTTAACATATTCCAACCATGTGCCAAAAATAGTTGGGAGGAAGAAAACAGTCACACTGTTGAGCAAGGGGTTTTCTAGAATGAAGTAACATGAATCACTTCCAAGATTAAAATGCCATCTCAAAATGTAGCTATTTGTAGGCACTGTAGAAAGAAGTGTAAGAGATGCAAGGTGCGCTCATCAGCTAAACTCACCCCTCTGAACTGTCATGTTTGTCAATCCAGTTGGCAGGCAATACCTGTCAGAGGTCCACACTGACCAATGGAGGAGTTTGTGACCCTCCATCATCTCATCCTGGAGGATGGGGATAGTGCAGTTTGTGTACCTCATACCCCTGGGCAGTAGATTTCCTGCAGTCCATTAGTGTCTGCGGCCGAACTTTGCCAGAACCCCTTCAGTGCCAGGGTGTCCTTTGCCTCAACTGGACTAAGAAGGTCTGTTATATGATAGTTGTTTCAGGGTGTTATGAGTGCAAAGACCCAGGCCATACTACAGTGAGCTGGTCCACAATCTAGTTCAGCCAAGGAATAGGGTCACCAGAATGATGTTATCCATGCTTGTGTCTGCATATTTTATGGACATCTTGAACACTCAGGAGATTTGGCCTGAGGACTCCTGGTACCGCTCAGTGTCATCTCTGCACTTTTGCAATCACTTCCTGAACTTTAGGTGGTGACCATCCAGCAGGAGATTAGGGCACCTACACTCTAGTGGCTGTCTCTGCATTCTCACCAAAGCCTTTGCTCCTTCTAGGAGCCCTGGTTCATTAAGTAGGTCGGTAAAGAAATCTGATTAGGTAAAGCTATCTTAAAATTTCTGGACAATAAATTCAGAACCTCAAAGGACAATGGTGTCTTTCTTCTGGGAATCACTGAGCTCTGTCTGGTGTTGGTGAAGACAACCTCTCTTGAAGGAAAAACTGTGGATAAGGAGAACAAACGTGTTGATGTACAGGAAGAAAATTTGCTAGTCGAATGATTTCTCACTCAGGCTAAAATCAATGCAGTCATGGGGACCTACAGTTCTCCAGCACTGAATCTTTTATAGAATCACATTCTGTTTGTAATTTTCTGCATGTTAAACTAGAGATCGTCTGGTGTAACAAAGAAAAAAATTGAACATTTAAGTCTTTTAAGAAAAAAGCTCTCAAAAGCACTCAGTTGAATTCACTTTTACCTATATCTTCATGTCCTGTAGTGATCTCTTAATCTAGCAACTCCATTGTTTAGATTTTTCCACTCGCTAGTGCATAGGAGCCCTCCCAAGAGCTTTGTTTTTTCCCCCCATCTATTTACTTGGATTAAGTGGCTCTCTTGGCTTCAGGTTTGTGTCCGCTTATTCTCCTGAGCTAGGTAGGTTGTACTTTTCTTTGTGTGAACCTAAAAGAAGAAAGGTTTTATTCATAGGTTGTCCGAGATGTGGCCAGAGGAGCATCTTTGAAGATGACCCACACCGGGAATCTGTGTGTGCTGCCTGTATCCTGACCCTGATGTTGGATAATATAAACCATGCTTTCTGTCTCTTTGGATTTTGAACAGGAACAGTGACTAAAAATCATGTGATTCTAATGGATAATTCTTACCGCAGATTCCTGACGTTTAGAGTATCTACAGGCACCAGACTGGATCCAGAGAATTCTTCACCAATACTCACGCATACTGTGTGGCTCCGGAGTAACTCTGTACCACCACAGGAGTGCCATCCCTGCACACTGACGTCAGTACCTTTCTTCCTGTGGCCTGTGGCGTGGTTCCAGAGTTCTGCTCCAACTTTCAGTCTTCTAAATTTCTTCTTCTATATGCAAGGGAAAATATCTCCCCCAAAGATAACAAAATTCAAGCTGTCCTAAAACTGCAGGAAGCAGATGTCGATCATGGAGCTGCACTACATATGTCTCTGGTGTTTGTGCTCCAGTCACAACTCAGAGTTGTGTTATAAATGTGCTGTCATTCACTCAAAGGCAATCTGGGAGCGGGAGGCAAAATTCTACTGTTGCCGAACAGATGAGGTCACATTCAAAACATAAGTCCTGCTCCCACTCGAAGTTGTGGGGCCACCCGCAATTTTGTTGGAAGAGGTCAGTCCCTTGCAAATTCCTGTTTTCCCTCAAAGTCTTTTGTTAAGTTGAAAATGGGCATAGTGCAAAAAAGCTGAGAAGTACTCAACCACATCTCAACATTCAAAATTAGGCAATAAGAGGCAAGGGTGTCAATTGAAAGATCTCACCTCACGAGCATCTTATGACTGATCCGGTTCTGCAATTGATCCAGACCATTGCTGATGCCCCAGCTTCATTAGCAGCATTCAAGGAGGCTGTGCCGCAACTCTCAAATGCTCCGTAGTCCCCCTGGCTTGCCTTCAGGTCCCACAGGGGCCTGCAGTTGGAGTTATGCTGGGTGCCCTCCCCTGATGCAGCTGACCCTTGGTGTCTGTTCCCGGACCCTACCAGCGCCAGTTCAGAGTTTCACCCCAGCTCCTGGGTCCACACCAATTTCTTCCATACTGGTGCCAATGTTGACTCTGCCAGGGCCAGCCCTGGACCCAACACTGACGCTGATCTCCGAACCGACAAAGGCCTGCACAAGGTCTATGGCTCACTACAAGGTTACTGAAGTGCATCCTGTCATTTAGCAACAGGTAATTCTCAGCCTCTGCCTTAAGGCCAGTACTATTAGAGTCTAGAGGCCTTATTCAGATTTGGCTCTGGCGCAGTTCAGGGTATACAAAATGTTCCCTACGACACTGATGATAAGGATGCAGACAACCTGCTTCCCCCTCACTATACTGATGAAAAGCTATATCTGGTTTTACAGAATGCCAGTGTGCTGGATACATCTCCAGAGACTGAGCTGGACTTGCCATCTCTTCCGCAGCAGTAGTGTGAAGGGAAGCAGAAGTGCTAGACTTGCAGCTGCCTACTGTTGAAACCAAGGCAATTTTTTTTTTAACTGCGGTTCTTCCAACTGGTCCAACCTCATCCTACCCACTACTGCTATTCAACAAGCCTCTCACAGACGCTCCCATGGCCTCTTGGTCTGAAGCATGATCGGGTACTCTGGTCAGTTAATCCTAATAAAACTACCCGTATATTCCTGGTAACCCTCCAACCTGTGACTTCTTGGAGCTTTTGCAGTATTTCCGACCAGAATGGAGTCACAAGGGGGCATGTCCATACTATGTGCAGCAAGTCAGCTTCCATTTCTCCACAGTGGGCGCAAGTATTGGACCTATCTGGGTAAATTTTACTCCACACCTTGGGGTGAGGTAGGCCTGATGTACGAAATTGTATTGGACTAGTTTAAATTGAGTGTTGGAGCTCACCAGATTGACCCCTTCGTGTATCCTGACCCCTTCCTGTGCCGTTATAGGTTCACCTACCGCTTCGTCCCACCTCATTTGTATGGGAAGTATTTTCCTTGGGAAGTCATCTCGTATTACCCGGTATATGTGAGTGATCAGGTGTCGACCCTGGGCCATATATAACAGTACTTGCAACGTTTTTGTTATGGGGGGCTCCTCCGGGAAGGATGGGCAGAGCTCACTCGCCACTCGAGATATCTTTGCATATTGCAAAAATTGTCCTCTTCCTAAATCAAAGGAAGCTTCTGCGCATTCCCTTGTTATAAATTGTCCATTATTGTATAAATCCCCCAGCGTCAGGCAACCCCCATCCCTCCATGTTCGTATTGACATGGAGTCAGCGATCTTGGCGAATGGGGGAATCACCTATAGAGGCATGTCTGGCGCGTACGGTGCATGTTTTATCACTTTTCTCCCATATCTCTGCAACCTGTCGGATGATGTAAGGGCACTCTCTAGGGACATTCTTGCCACGCATTAATAATTCCGGTAGGGAAATTCCATTGTGCGTCCCCGCCACTAGTCTCTCTTCCCAGTTGTCCTGATCATCGAACCAGTGAATGGCATGTTGTATTGGTGCAGCCATATAATAGCATTCAATATATGGGACTTCTACTCCACCTTGCTGCCAGTGTCTCTGTAGTGTTGATAGGCCTATGCGCTTACGTCTAGGGCCCCATAAAAGGTCCGTCATTAAGCTATCCAGAGTTTTGAAGTAACTGACCGGGATTCTATATAATGAATTTTGTAAGGTAAAGAGGCATTGTGGCAGGATGATCATCTTAGTAATTGCGATTCTGCCCATCAGAGACAGGGGCAGGTCCCTCCAGAAGCGTACAGAGCCCCGGATCCCTTCCACAACCCTCCCTATATTAAGTTCCAGGAAACTTTCTGGCGTATGAGCCAACTTAATCCCCAAATATCTTGGAGCTGAGGACGTCCACTGTAGCCCCACCCTGGGAAGCAGATCGATTGGTTGGGTTGCTAATCTGCCGAGCGGGAGCAGCTTAGACTTCTCGCTATTAATTCGTAGATCCGAGACCGCGCTAAAGTCCCTTAAAACTTCCAGAAGAGCGGGTACCGATCGCTCTGGCTGCCGGATATACACCAGCATATCGTCGGCATAGAGGGAAACCACATGATTAGTTTTGCCCACCGGTATCCCCCAAGCACTTCACCGATCTCGGAGTGCCGCCACCAATGGCTCCATTACCATTGCACATAAAAGGGGCAACAGGGGGCATCTCTGTCTGGTACCCTGTTCCAGCGGGAACACTTCCGATATTCTTCCTCCTACTCTGACCCTGTCCCGGGGATCCCTGTACAGTAGTTGAGCCCACCTAAGAAAGGCCTGTCCCACTCCCGATCGCTGCAATACCGCCCATGCATAAGGCCAGGCCACCGAGTCAAAAGCCTGCTCTATGTCCAGGAGGGCCAAGGCACAGTCCTCCTCCACAAGGCAGGAAGTGTGCCAAACATGCGTCCGTCGCCTTAGATTATGCATAGTGCTACGTTGTGGTATAAAACCGGCTTGATCTACGTGGATCAAATGAGTCATATGAGGGAGGAGCCTTCCTGCCAGAATGCCACTCAACAGTTTTACATCTAAATTTAGAAGTGAGATGGGTCATTAGGAGTTCGGTAGTTTGGGGTCTTCTTCTTGCTTTGGGATCATTATTACCACCTCCTCCCTCATGGAGGCCGGTAAGATCTGCGCCTGTAATGCTTCATTATAGACCTCCACAAGTCGATGAACCAGTATAGGTGCGAAATGTTGGTAAAATTCCGCCGGTAAGCCGTCACTTCCCGGGGATTTGCCGTTTTTTAATCGTTTGATAGCCTCCGTTATCTCCTCTTTTGTAATCGGAGCCCCAAGCATTTCCTCCGCATCCTGTTCCAGATGGGGTAGCTCAATTGCGGACAGAAACTTGTCCATGGCCTCCCGTGAAGGCACGGTGCGTCCCCCAAATACCTTGTCCAAGTGTTTAGCAAGTATGTCAAGGATCACTCCTTGTGTTAGTTCTAGTTTCCCGTCGCTATCTTGCAGTTGCAAGATCGGTAATGTAGTCGATTCTCTTTTGAATAATCTGGCTAACATGGCCCCCGTTTTGTCCCCCTCACGATGGAGGCGTTGTCTATAGACAGTATAATCATATTTTTCTAGACGATTCCATGAATCCAACAGCTCAGCGCGAGCTTCGCACCATGCTGTCCTTTTCTGCGGGGAGACCTGCATCTCCGCCTCGAGCTTGGCCAGGCTGCGCTCCTGAGTGTCTATATCCTGTTCCAACTGTTGCCGCACCCTGTATGTCGTGTGCATACAGATCCCCCTCAGAACCACTTTCATGGCGTCCCATTCATATGCCCTATTGGAGGCCGATCCCCAATTTTCCTCGCAGTATCTACCCAGTGCAGTCGACACCACCGCCGCGAAAGGGGGATCTGATAGCGCCTCCTCCCTGAGGCGCCACATCGGATTTGCCGATTTAGGTCTGTGGCCCTCGAAGCTGAGCAGGGCCGGTGAGTGATCCGAGATATACCTCACTTGGTATGTTATCCCTTTGACCCATAGTATCAGTTCATGTGAGATGAAACAGTAGTCCAGCCGGCTAAACGTGTTAGTTGCTGGGGTGTAGCATGAGAATGTTCTTAGTCCCGGGTTGCGGGCTCGCTAAATGTCTGTAAGTTGCATGCCCTGCAAAGCATCTATCAGTGTGCCAGTCATGTGTGGTTTTGTGTGTAACTGGGGGGGTTCGCGATCTAGCGCCCCATCCATGACACAGTTAATATCTCCCATCAACAACATTGCCGCCCCGCATACAGTGACGCTGCTGCCATGACGAGAGGGAAGTAATTAGGACAATCGACATTAGGAGCATACACATTTATAATGCATATTTCCCTCCCTTCCAGCGTCCCATGTAGGATCACATACCTTCCTTCCGTGTCTATCATGTGATGTAAATGTTGGAAAGGTACCCCCGATGCCACCCATATGAGCGCTCCTCGAGCGAACCCTGAATAGGAAGTAGCATACATCTTCCCCCTCCACCTGCGCCTAATACATGGCAGTGAGTACCCCCACACATGAGTTTCCTGTAAGCATGCGATTGAGACCTTATAACGCTTCAGGTAGGCACATACTCGCCTACGTTTCTCGAATGCTGCCAGACCCCGGACATTCCACGTGAGTATTTTCAGGGAATTAGAGGTTAACTCTGCCATATCCTTTCTTGTGTTTTCCCCCTCCCATTGTCAGTCACCCCTCCCAGACTCTTCTTAGCGAGTTGTATTATTTTTGCGTAGATGTCATACAGACCAGACACCTTTAAGACGGAAATCCACCATTCCCCAACTTGTTGAGCAAACTGAACATCCCAAACCCTCCACCCCCTGGGCAGCACTGCCGGTCCTGTAACCCCCAACCGTAGAGATTCAGGGCTTGCCGATGCTGCCCCATACCCCCCCCCACTTGAACAACTTACAAAATGTCAACAACTAGTGCACCAATGTTCAAGTTACCCTGTTAATATATTGGTCACAAGCTTAGTGCCTCTTTTTTTTGGGGAGGGGGGGAGGTCCATACTCCACCAGTCTTAACTTCTAAGCAACCGAGCAAACGGCAGGGTGCAAGGCCGAGCCTCTAGCTCCCAGCACGTGCTTCGGACCCTGGAGGGCGAGGATAGGTCCCCCCGCCGGTGGCAACAAGTCACTAAAATAACTTCTTATCCTGGTTTGTGTTTCATTCCTTTTTGTGAGACTAGCACTCTATTACATCCCTTATAGGTTATGCTCTTCACTTCTCAGCACGCGTCGTCCTTTGATAGGACTGAGTCCGGAATAATATTCTGCGATCCGTCCTCAGAGTCGGGAACCGATTCCATCATTTCCAGGGTGCCGTCCTTGTGTACTCTGATTCTACTTGGACTGCTGTCTTGCTTCCCCTGGGTATTTTGACCAGGTCGGGATTTACTCCCAGCCAGGTCCGTCCGTCGCCTGGACCTGCCAGATCCCGACTGTATCATCAAAGAGGAGTCCGGATGTCCAGACTCATCCAGCCATTCTGCCACTTCCGTTGCCGATTGAAAGAAAAGGACTTTACCCTTGTGCTCCACCCGCAGTTTGGCTGGGTAGAGAAGACTGTACTTCAACCTGGCGTCTCGAAGATGGCGTTTCACCGCTAGAAAGGTTCTCCGTTGTTCCTGAACTTTTTGTGTGTAGTCAGGGTATATAGCAATAGGGGGGCCTTGATATGCTTGTGGCCCCTTAGACCTGATGACCTGTAGAATGATGTCTCTGTCCCTGAAGTTAAAAAAACGGGCAATGATAGCTCTTGGTGGAGCCCCACGGTGAGGCTGTGGAGCAAGCGTTCTGTGGGCTCTTTCTATATTAAAAAATGTTGAGAGTCTCTTGGGGGCCTGCTCATTTATGATCCAGTTCTCCAGGAATAATTCAGCCGATGGATCCTCAGCCTTCTCGGGAAAACCAATAAATCTTAGATTATTCCTTCTGGATCTTCCTTCTGCATCCTCTGCGAGGTCATCCAAGTGAACCACCTTTTTCTGCAGCAGCGCGACTGTATCCCTGAGGGAGCGAACCTCCTGCTGCATGGCCTTTACATCTTTTTCGTTTGAGGAGACGCTGTCCGACACTTTATGGAGATCGCATCTCAGCAAGTTAACGTCTAATGCCACTGCATCGATCCTGTAGACCATACCTTCTCTAGAGGAGTGGATTGCTGCCATGATGTCTGCAAGAGAGGGATTTGGGTCCCGAGTGCGCTTCGGATCTTCCCCTGGCCCCTCCTGGCCTAGATCTGGGCCGCCCGTGACCTGAGGGCACGGCTGCGCATAGTTTGAGATTTTGTGTGCACTTTGTTAGTTTTATCCTTCTCCACTTTGGGTCTATATCAGCCTGGGACCCCTGTCGGATATCGCTGTCATGTGTGCTCTCCAGAGTTTCCTGCGCCAAGTGCCTCCCAGGGACCTCTTGACAGCTGCTCAACTCTCAAGGTTTGCTGCTGACCAACCTGGGCAAGCACTCCTATAATTCACCTTATTTCCCTATGAGCAGCCGTGGCCCAGGGGGTGCCAACCCGCCTCCAGCAACTTCAGTCTCAGGAGCACCCCTCCTCCTGTTCAGTGTACACCCGGATTCAGACACTGTTACCCGCCGGTACACACCCGCGAGCATATACCTCCTGGTCACCCTCTTCTTGCTCCTTTCTTTTCAGCCTGGGATCGCCGGGGCACAAGCAGGCGGGATCCAGTCAGGACGCTGGGGATCCCCCCCCCCCCGGGGCTCCCGATTTGAATGGGGCACGTTACAGAGCGAGCGGCCACTGTATCACCATGGATCACCGACCAGGCCCACCCGTGTGCCGGGTAGCCTCCAGGCCTCATCCGCAGTCACCCCCTCTTGGAACCGTCCTCCAGCCACAGATCCCGCTCCAGCAGGGGGTCCTCAGCGCCCATGGGACGCCACCAAGCTCAGCATTCTCTCACGGGGCCTCCAGTCTGTGGGGCCCGAGCCATCAGCCAGTTCTCTATTGTACGTTGTGGGCGCACAATCTCCCATACACCTTTCCCTGTCTTCGGGGGCCCAGGTGGGCCTCCACCGCCGATGTGCACACCAGCCGTGCCGGGTCTTCCCCCGGATGAAAGCCTGTTCCCCCGGGATTCTACACTTCAGGCCAGAGCAGGCTGGGGCTGTAAAAACCCCGCAGGTTCGCCACCCGGCCCCGCCCTGCATACTGCTGCGTTTGTTACCTCACTGTCCGTCCAGATTGCGCCGCGGCCTCCCGACTCACAGGCCTCAGGGGAGATCCCCCGCTCCAAGCACGGCCCTTTCTGGCGTCTGATCGGGCTCTCGATTGCTTCCCTTCGGGTTCCGGCCTCTCACCGCTGTTTATTGCTCCTTTCGGCTGTACAGGTCGGCCGACCGTCTCTCCGCGTGGGCTTGATAGCTCCTAGCACTCCGTCCGGCCGTCCACCAAGATGGCGTCTCGTGGCCTCGCTCGACCGTGTCTCACCCGGGTCTGTTCAGCGAGAACCACTGGATATTCATCACCTTTTCTGGGTCTCACGTCTCCCGCCCGCTTTCCCAGCAGGCTGTTGGGAAAGCGGCCAAGTATTACTGCAGGATATTACAGGATTTGTGCACCACTGGCGGGAGTTCCGGCAAGCGCATCTAGTCTGCCATTCGTCCAAACCACGCCCCTACTCTGGTCAGTTGCTCTATGACTAGGGAACATAAACTGTCCCCGAGGACAAAGTATCCTATGCCTGTTAGACTAGTAGTACAGGTGACAACAAGTTAAGTTGCTCCTAATTCCTTTTCTGACTAACCCTTCAGATAGTCAAAATGTACTGATACTTGAATGCAGCGTGCCTTTTGGGTAGGTGCATCCATGCTTTATGGGACATGGCCGACAAGATCTTACCAGGCATCCCGGAAGAACTCCGAGACCCACTGGCTAAAGCAAACAAGCTAGACTAGACACGTGTGCATGCTGGCTTAGAGTCCACAGAGCTATTGGCACAGTGTCATGCATATAAGGCATTCCTAGAGGATATCAACCATGCTTTCTGGAGATGTCCAAGCTTGGACATGCCCTTTGGCTCCAGATTGTTTGGAAAGAAGACTGCTTCAGCACTGAATGAGCCACATCACAATCCTTGGGACTCTTGTGTCCCACTAAGCAGTTCCAACAGCAGTATTTAACATTTATGGGCTATTTCAGGGGGCTTGCATATAGACAGCACCAGTTCTCCAGATCTGTGCAGCAGATCCACTCCTTTCAAAGCAAAAGGCATGGCGGGGGATGGGGCCATTCACACCAGCAAAGACAGCTGTCCTCTAATTTTTCCTCCCCTGCTGCAGCAGCTGCGAAGGTGCTTTAATTTGCCCTGGAAGGCTCGCAACCAACTGTTTGGAGGAAGAATATGACATTTCTTCCCCAGTTGGAGATCCATCACGTTAGACAGATGGATCTTGGAAATCATTCAAAGGGGCTACACCCTGCCCCTTCATTTCCTCCCCGCTTCATTTTCCCCACACATCAGAGTGACTCTCAGCAGACTATTTTGTAAACTTGTTGCAAGAAATCAACCTTCTGCTAGCCAAGGATGCCATCTATCAGGTGCTGGATTCGAAGAGCGGAGAAGCGTATTACTCGTGCTACTTCCTCAGAACAAGGATGGAGGCCTTGGGCCTATGATGAACCTCTGTCTACTGAATTCTTTTCTTAGGAAAAACTCAAAATGCTCACCCAGATTCGATATGCTCCCGGTCAAGGAAACTGGATGGTGTCACTGGACTTTCACGGCACATATTTTCATATACCTGTCCTGTAGTCCCACCGGTGTTACCTGCAAATCCTGTAGGGATTGGAAAACTTCCAATTTGGTGTGCTCCCCTTTGATCTTACCTCAGCCCCTTGGGTGTTCATGTAAGTGATGTCAGTCATCGCTTCTCACCTTCGGAGGTCAGAGATACATTTGTTCCCATGCCTTGACAACTGGCTGTTCAAGACTGACTCGTCAATTGAAGGCCACCTCTGGATGACAGCCAAACTCATGACATCTTTGATATTTTCCGTCAATGAGTCAAAGTGACTCTGTCCCCCCACACAGAAGATTCCCTTAATTGGTGCTGTTCTAGACATGGTGCCATTCAAGGCATTTCCACCACCACTGCGAGTCCGGGACATTCAGGATATGATCCTGAATTTTTGGGCCCAATCTTTGTTCTCAGTGAGGATGGCTATGAAACTTATTGAACTTCGAGCCTCATGCAGCCTCATTCTGAACAGCAAATGGCATACGTGGGCCTTGCAGTGGAACTTCAGGTTCCAGTGGGCTCAGCATTAGGATTGCCTTTCCAACTCCATTCATATCTCACAAGAGACGATGCAGGATCTTTAGTGTTGGATGGCAAGCGCCAACTTGACCTTCAGCAGACCACTCCTGCTCCCTCTGAGACTCCACACTTGTGAAGTGCATGTAGATGGTGGGTTGGGTTGGTTCACCTGAGACAGCCACATATTGGAGGCTTCTTGTCACCAGTGGAAGGAAAGCTTCACATAAATCATCTGGAGCAATCTGCCTAACTCTGAAAGCCTTCCTCCTGTCTATCAAGGTGAGGCTGGTGTAGGTCTTCATGGACAACATGACCTCCAAGTGGTACTGCAACAATCTTGGATCCTGTGCCCGGAATCCCAACACCTCTTGAGGTGGCTTGACCAGAAGAACATCTTCCTGGTTTCCAACCATCTGGCAGGATCCCTGAACACCAGAGCAGACTAGCTGAGCAGACATCAACTAGTGGACTAGGAGTGGCACCATCATCCTGATTTAGTACAGGCATCTTTGATCAGTTGGGTATGCACTGGCTACATCTGTTTGCTACCATTGAGCACATGCAGTGTCAGTACTTTGGCATGCTGTCAGTTTCCCCAGGCTGCTCTCGGGCAGATGCATTCCATCTGCGGTGGGACACAGGGCGTCTATACATGTTTCCACTACTACATCTCCTGCCTGAAGTTCTAAGGAAAATCAGGACTGACTAGGCCCAAATTATCTAATTGCCCTGTACTGGTCCAGGAGAGCATGACCAGAAGCCTGAGCAGCTAAGCATGCTCTCTCATCCGGTTCCACTTCGGGAGAAGCTCCTTTCTCAGCAACAGGGGATGTCCTGCACCCAGGTCTCTGCGACCTACACCTCCATTCATGGAAATTGAGCGAATGTAGTTAGAAGCATTCAATTCTGGGTGAAGTAGTTGCTGTCATCATAGCACCCTGAAGCCCTTTGAAAACTTCTATGCATGCTGGGATAAATTCTTTGCATGGTGTGGTCCTTGTTATACTGACCCCCCTGTGGCCAAACTTTCTGACTTATTATTGTTTGCTCTATTGTCGGCCCAGCTAAGCCTTGCAATGGGCACAGTGGGTTATCTGTTGGACTTTTCAGCCTTTTTGTGTTTACCTGATAAACCCTCCCTATTTAAATTACTTGTTGGGATAAGTTTTTATCAATGGTCTTACATCTTTCCCCTGAAGCCATTAATCATACCACAATGGGACTTTAACTTAGTTTTGACATTTTTTATGTGCAGGACTATTGAGCTAATGCCCCCTCCACCCTTCAAAAAAGGAAGAGAGGCTCCATTGGCTCAACTCCTAAAGGCCTTTGGGTTTCTACATTGACCGCTCAAAAGACCATTGTGTGAATTATCGGCTCATTGTGGCATGCTGTGGAGTAAAGAAAGGGTAAGCGGTGCAGAAAAGTATAGAAAAATACTGGATTAATTTATTCTACACTAGTTTCTACCTCTTCAGATGTTTGAGCTACTGGCTGGCACAGGCACTAACAGAAGTTCTGAACAACTGTTTATGCTCTGTAGACCTACACAATGCAAACCTGCAAGTGCCTGCCCTTTAGACTCACAGGAAGGACAGTTCACATGGAGACAAGCATTACTAGTTCAAAATTCTGTTCTTCAGCCTCAATGCAGCTTTGGAAGCATTTAAAAAAAAAAATCTAGCTTCTTTAGCAGCATTTTGTGTTATACAAAAGGTCTTTTGATACCACTGCATAGATGACTGCCTCATGAGCATCTCCCAAAGGGCTGGCTGCATTTAATCTGCCCTACTTTACTGGACATTCTTTGATATTGATTTCTCTATAAGCTCTCCATTTCCTTGTCTGATGCCATCAAGACACAAAGTTCCATTCTGAATGTGGGTCTGGTAAGGACCTTCCCTCCCCAAAATATTGAGATTGATCAAGAAGGTCTTAGTCCTGTTCTTTGGCACTTTGGTGATTCCAGAGGTTTCTGAGAGTGCAGACCTTGTTTTTCGTGCTTTTTACCACAGATTCCATAATTTCAGTTTCTTCTCTTCCTTCCTCGTCCCACTTCAGAAACGGCTGACATGCTGTGCCCCAGTGCACACCTACTTGCAGGTTGGTTGTTTTTGCACTGCTTTTGAGATGTGCTGCAGAGCACTGGGTAAGGCCACCTGTCCTCTATTATACAGCCTCTTAGAAGAAGAAGGCAATGTGTGATGCCTTCCACTGTGGATTAGGAACAGTGCGGCCGGGTTGGGACAGAATTGAGGTGAGTGAGTGTGAGGGAGATTTCAGACTTGGGAGACTTATCTCCTGCTTAGGACTAGCCCACACCCTTCAAGACCTGCTTCATTAGACTCCTGCAGCTTCTCCTCCTGAAGCTTCCCCTCCTGCAGTCCTTGGCTCAGGTGCTGGACCATTAGTCTAAGTCGTTCTGGTCCACCAGTCTTTGCTTCCATCTGTGAGGTGATGTAACCATGCTTCAGACCTATTGGCAGGATGTGCTTCTCCATATTATGCATGCAGCTCTTTGCCATGAATGATCCCTCAGAGAGTGAAGGTTAGTGGGTGGCAGAATGCCATTGCAGGGACTTTTTCATAATCATTTTGTGCTGTGTAGGTTGGGTCAGATATATCATTCTATATAAAGCAGTTGGAGATGACGTCGGTCTTCGTGGCCTTTAAGGCTTTTGTTACAGTGGTGAGGCCAATGGTGGTCGTGTTACACAGTAGCTGCACCATGGCTATCTTCTACCTCTGAAAATGGCGACCGAGACCAGAAGTCAAACAGCGTCAGCAAGGGTCTACCTTAACTCCCCATCTCTATCTTTCAGGCTTGGGCCAATCAGACATAGATGCTTTGGCAACGCTTTTGAACGCAAACTGCAGCGACGTTGCCTCTTAAATGAGGAGTGGCTTAAGGACCAGCCTTCTGCCAGACTAGTGAGGTAGATTTCAGTATGTCTTTCGACAGACTCAGCTGGTTTCGAGTATCCTTCAGAACTTGAAGAACAACCCCTGGTTCTCGATCATCCTAATTTCACAAACCTGGCCTTGCCGGGTATGGTTCACATACATCCTTTTCCAGAGGAAGGTCATCTACCTTAATCTGAGGCAAGACCAATTCATGAACATCAGCAGAATCATCCATCCATTTGTACAACCACTCAACTTGAGCACCTGTTTGCCAAAGATCTTTGGCCTGTTGGCTTCTCTTTTTATGACCTAGATGGCATGGCGGATTCCAGGCAGTCCACCACCATGTTTCATCATTTTAGCAAGCAGTGTAACTTTTTTTCCACAGGGTTATGCCTAAAAACATCAATCCCCTAACAAAATTCATGAATAACACCCTGTTAGGTAAAGTTGAGCTTTCCAGATAACAAGCTGTCTAGTTGCAAAACACTGATTGCCATCTTACCAAGAACTTACAGTAGGCTTAAAGCCCATTATTACTTACCATTAGTTGGTTTCATTTGTCATTCTCATTTGATTCTTCTTATTCAAAGGCTTGCCTTGTCCATTTTGTGTTTGCCCCTCCCCTGTAACATATTTACTTGTATCCTTTCATTGCTCGCTTTTAGGGAACTATTTTTTTCTATTTGCTTAAAATTGTATGCATTTTCCAGTTGTTGCCCTCGTGTGCTTCTCTTTCCACACGTTGCTCTCTCTTGCCTGTAATCGTCTCTCCCCCTTCATACTCTGTTGCGCTCTCTCACCGGTGTGGTTCCCCCCATGCATTCAGTGTAGCTGTCTCCCTTGTGTGCTTCTCCCACTACCCTCTGTGTTGCTCTATCCCTTATACCCCCTGCCCACCCTCCATTGCTTTCTCCCACCCCACTTCCCCACCCACTTCCATGGTGCCCCGTCCCCAACCACATTTTTTTTTTGCAGGGCCGGACAGCTAGATGCTGTAGGCCTTCCAGAAAAATATGTTTTTGCTGTTAGTTTATTTTTTTTATTGACCGATATACTTGGCGCCCACGATGAGACATCAGTCAATGAAAACTAAAAGAAAGTTGTGCCTGTATCACTCTGTAGGCATTCGTATGCATGATGATGCATGCAAGCACCTACAGAATGATTTGCCAACCTGCAGCATCATTGCGCCATTTTTATTTAGTTATGTTTTTTTGCTGATACCAAACAGCGCTGGTAAAAATTATTCCTTTTTACTAATGCTGTTGAGCATTGCAATTCTACTGGCAAAGACAGTAGGTCCCAAAGTCGAGACCATTTGGCTTTCCCATGCTTGTTCAGACAGCAGACAGTCTTTCATACATGGGGAGTAAATTTTCCCTCCAAGAGGCATCAAACCTCATCTTACTACTCTCCTACATTTGTTCCCTTCAGTAGCTCTGGGTGGGATATCTGGAGCATTACATTTTGTTAAAGCAGTTTGCAGCTTCCTGTGACTATCGGTTTAAAGCTTTGTGGAGAGTGGTGGGCACTTGCAGCATGGACTTTCTGTGCAGGGTGTTGTCAGGTTAGCTGGGTGTCTAGATGTGTGCAGCAGTAAGGCCAGGGTGAAAGGCTGGACCAATGGGCGGACTTTGCTTGGGATGGACGGACCTGAGGCTGACAGCATGAGGCCAGATGGTGGCTTCTGGGAGATGACTCCCTTTTGTTATGGCCAGCCCCTACACACCCGCAGGAACACTTCCTGAAATGGCCCTGATGTCCCACCATGTTTTTTATAATTTTAAATTCAGCAACTTAAAGAAAAATAAAAAAGCATCATGTTTCTGGTTATCAGACTAACCAGCTGCACATACCCCTAAGCCGCCAATTACTTGGTCTCTTAGTGCTTTGGTCTAAAGCTTGTCTGAATTGTGGGTTTGCCCATAAAGCAGGGAGTTCAATGGGTGGATGCTTGTCGACATGCCCTGCCCCAGTCAGTAAATGTGGTGTGGGAGGGGTATAGGGTTGTTCCTGTGGATGAAATCCATGAGGTTAGGTTCTTATGACCTTCAGTCCAAACCTGTGGGAGGTTGGTATAAGTTTGTATTGTCTCTATGGGACATATTGCAAGGGGGTTTGGGTCTTGTGATCCTTTCCCTAAACTGAGTCAACTATAGAATTGGACCCATCGCTTGTGGTCTCACCGACCCTGTTCTGCCTCTGTGTTGGTAGGTGACTGTTAGACCTGACAGCCTTTGGTGTGGTTTTTCCGCAAACATTTTGCCTTCTCCCCTCCTGTTCTCTGATATACTTTTTTGTTGGCATTAGAACTCTGTGCACTTTATTACTGCTAACCAGTGCTAAAGTGCTTGTGCTCTCTCCTTTAAGTGTGGTAAATTGGCTTACACCAAATTAGCACATTTAATTTATGTATATGTCCCTTATAAAGTCATACTACATATACCCAGGGCCTGTAAATTAAATCCTAGTAGTGGGCCTCCAGCACTTATTGTGCCACCCATACATGTAGCACTTTAAAACATGTCTCGGGCCTGCCATTGCAGCCTGTGTGCAATTTTAAACTGACTATTCGACCTGGCAAAATAAACCTTTTGCCAGGTCTAAACCTCCCTTTTTAATACATATGTCACCCCTATGGTAGGCCCTAAGCCCCCAGGACAGGGTGCATTGCTTTAAAAGTGTAGGGAGTGGTGTGTTATGTTTTACATGTCCTGGCAGTGAAAAACTCCCAAATTTGTTTTTCACTACTATGCGGCCTACCTTAAGATGCAAGTGGGTTAGACACCTCACTGGCAGTCAATACCATTTGACAAGTATGATTACAGATAGTCCAAAGGAGCTACTCCATCCCCTTTCTGGATACCACTCCACCCATGCCACTCACTTACATCCAGCTGATGGAGGACCAACTCTCCTTGCACTGTCAGGAAGTGTTGGCACTCTTGGCCAAGGGAGCCACAGAGAAAGGGCCGGCATCATAAGTAGGTCATGGTTGCTATTCCCACTACTTTCTGTTGCCCAAGAAGGATGGAGGCCCTCGTCCTATCCTAGACCTGCACCTTCTCAACTTCGTCCTGAAAAAGGAGAAGTTCAAAATGCTCATATTGGCTCAAGTCCTGTCTGCCCTGGAGACTGGATGGTAGCGTTGGAGTTGCAGGATGTATACTTCCACATTCCCCACCCGCCTGCCCCCAGGCGTTACCTGCAGTTCACAGTAGGCCAAGAGCCCTTTCAGTTTTGGGCTTACCAGCACCCCTCGGGTATTCACCAAGGTGATGGTGGTGGTAGCAGCACATCTGTGAAGATCAGGGTTCCAGTCTTCCCCCACCTCACCTCGATGATTGGCAGTTGAAGGCGGGCTCACCCCAGGCAGTCCTCTCCCATCTCCAGACTATGTCCTCCTGCACTCGCTGGGGTTCCCTATCAATGTGCTGAAGTCATAACTGGCTCTGTCTCAGACGCTTCCTTTCATTGGAGCTGTTCTGAGCCCAGTGCAGTTTCAGGCCTTTCCTCCTGAGCAGCGAGTCCAGGATATTCAGGCTATGATACCAATATTTCAGCCTCTAGCCTGGATTTTGGTGAAACTGACTCTTACGCTGTTGGGCCTCATGGCCACCTGCACCCTGCTAGTGACACATGCCTGTTGGCATGTGCAGGCTGTGCAATGGGACTTGAAGTTCCAGTGGGAACAGCATCAGGGAAATCTCTCTGACATGGTGCTGATGGCTGAGGGGACTACAAAAAACGTGCAGTGGTAGCTGACGAACTGCAAATGGTTCAGTAGTAGACCCTTCTTCCTTCCCCAGCCAGAGTTGACTGTAGTGACAGATGCGTCACTTCTGGGCTGGGGCAGCCATCTGGAAGAGGTTGGAATCAGATGACTCTGGTCTCTGGTGGAGTCTGAGCTCCACATTAACCTGTTGGAGCTTCGGGCGACCCGGTTGGCATTTCAGGTCTGTCTTCCTTCGATCAGGGGAAGGCTGGTGCAGGTGTTCATGACCAACACCATTGTCATGTAGTACTGCAACAAACAAGGCGGATGGGGTCGTGTACCCTTTGTCAAGAGGCCGTGTGTCTCCGGACATGGCTGGAATGTCAGGGCATTTCCTGGTGGTTTAACACCTGGCAGGCTCTCTGAATGTCAGGGCTGATGAACTCAGCCGTCGATGTCTAGCAGATCACGACTAGCGTCTCCATCCGAAGGTGGTGCAAGGTCTCTTTCAAGATTGGGGAGAGCCTTGGTTAGATCTGTTCGTCACTGCTGTGAACGTGCCAGCAGTTCTGTGCTGACGTTTCCAAGACGGCTCTTGCTCAGTAATGCTTTCCATCTTGAGTGGAGCTCCAGCCTCCTGTATGCCTTTCCACTGATATCACTCTTGCCAAGAATTCTCAAGAAGATCAGAAAAGACCGGGACCAAGTCATTCTTGTGACTCCAGATTGGGCACCGAGAGTCTGGTATCCCGAGCTTTTGAGCATGAGCATCGGTCCTCTGGTCAAGCTGCCTCTTCGGGAAGATCTTCTGGTGCAGCAACAGCCTCAGCCTTCTTACGTGGAGAATGAGCAGTGACAGTTGACAGCTCGTGACATTCCTTCCAAAGTCTGTGATGCTATGTTGGCAGGCGCTCCTCCACCAAGAAGGTATGTGCCTGCCGCTGGGACAAATTTGTGGCATGGTATGAATCCAGGGACATAAACTCTCTCTCTTCTCAGGTTGTACTATTTATTCTGTCTTTAGCACAGCATGGCTTTGCTCTGGGCACAGCTAAGGGCTATTTATCAGCCATTTCGTCATTTTTGCGGTTGCCGGACCAACCTTCTTTGGGCAAGTCACCTGTTGTGACCAAGGTCCTCAAAGGTCTCCAATATATGTTTCCTCCCATGCCATTTATCATTCCCCAGTGGGACTTAAACCTGGTTCTGAATTTTCTAATGTGCCAACCCTTTGGGCTGCTGCACAACAACCCACTCTGATTGCTAACCATCAAGACAGCTTTCCTAGTGGCCAGGAGGGTCAGCGAACTGCAGGCACTCTGTGTGCAACCTCCTTATACCACCTTTAACCCAGAGTAGCTGGTTCTTGGCACATGTGCCTCCTTCCTTCCAAAGGTAGTGACATCCTTTCATGTAGGCCAAAATATCACTTTGCCTACCTTCTTTGCTCTGTCTCACCCTTCTAAAAAAGAGGAAAGATTCTACTGCCTAGACCCCAAAAGAGCGTTGTCACTACCTTGATCGCGCAACAGAGTAGACGATCCACTCCTCATAGAGTACGCTGGGGCAAAGAAAGGGAAGGCCGTCGAGAAATGGACCGCCCCACGATGGTTAGTGCTCTGCATAAAGATCTGCTACGCATTCGCCAAAAAGCAGCCCCCTAAGGGCTTGTGTGCTCATTCCACCAGAGCCAAGGCTTTGACCACTGCATTAGCTCGCAGAGCCCCTGTCCTGGACATTTGTCAGGCAGCTACATGGGCATCTATGCGCGTGTTTACCAAGTACTACTCTCTGAACAGTCAGGTCTGTTGTGATGGGCACATTGCCCATTTGGTACTGCAGGACTTTTTGGTCTAAATCCGTTTTGCGGACCCTCCTCAAGGGAGCATTGCTTGGGTGTAGGAATCTGCGGCTAGAAGTCTCTATCAGATGAACAAAGTACTTCTTCTGTAAGTCCTTATCTGGTGGAGACTCTATCTAGCTGCAGATTCCTTACCCGTCCTCCCTGCTAGGTGATGTGATTGCAGTGTAAGGGCCACCCTTCTAATGGCCTTAGACACACACGCCAGTCTGTCAGTGTCCCTTGTGGCTCTGCTTTTCTGGCTTGTAAAGTGGCAAAAAGAAACTGACAGTGCGCTGGACTGACACCTATATAGGCACCGCACACATAACTACCGGCACTGACGCCGCCGATGCGGAGCTGAACAAAGCCACCCACTGGCGCGTAGGGGTACTGCTCTAAAATTTGCAGATCCTGTCTAACACCTGGGGAATATTCTAAAGTAAGGAATCTGTGGCTAGATAGAGACTCTCCCAGATAAGGCGTTACCGAAGGTAAGTAACTCCGTCATCAACGCCTGGACTATTGGTTCCCTTTTATCCCCACAGGAGATTAGCTGGTCCCCTGCCAGTATTTAGAAAGTGAATCCATGGTTTTTTCCTTTATTGGCAAGTTGGAATTTAGACCCAAGTGTAATTTGTTAAGGTTATATTCACAGTGGCTTTGGTTAAGAGCTTAAACCTACACAACACCTCACCAGGGGCAGTAAGGGCTATATAAATACAATTTCAATTGATGCCTGACTGAGAGCCAGGGTTTTCAAATGTTTACTGCTAATGTACAAACTATGAGGTATTTTACTAATGTTTGTACTGCACTGCTCAGAGCAACGCAATTTTGCACTGTGCTCACCGGCCTTTTTAATGTATAGTAAATAGACTATATTTAGCATTGCTTTGCACCACTCGAGTACCCGTGCAAAACTATAGGCGATATATCCCCAGAGGTTCATCCTGCCTCACATCATGCATTGCCTATCACATGTAATAAAGGAGTTATTTCGTTTCATTGTAAGCTTCAAAATATTGTATAAAGCGAAAATAGACCTTTAAACCTATTTTCAATAATCATGTCATTAAATGAATCATTTTTAGTTCTTATTTTTCAAAGTTTAGCAATTGACAAGGTTTGAATGGCTTCAGATATTCACATAATACTCTGCCCTCTGCAGAAATTAAAAGTTTTTCTGTCAAAATTAAAGGTAACATACTACACAGGGCCCTATTTACGAGCTGCATTTTGTAGCATGTAAAGTAAGTAAATTAGTATTACTAACTTAATACAAAATGCAATCCACAGACCTATTGGGGACAATCTCCACCTTCACCTCTTCCATATTTTCTATGCAAAGATCTCAACACACGGAAGTTTACAACTTATTAGTAAATGTGGGGGGACTGGCTAAAAAATGTGGACTACTTACTACAAAATAGGATGGGTTCAGAGAGGAACAAGGAGGAGTTTTGGGAGTAACATGCCAACACAAACACTCTCCCACAAAAGAGTAAGACTATTGCTTTTCACAAACTACACTTCTAAAGTTACTACAGCCCAAAAGGCTACAATGCAGTCATATATGTACTTCATCTAAGCCTTGGAGTGCATCTAGCACCACACATGGCCACTCACGGGTACTGCAACACACTCAAATAGAAAGCAATTGAGGCAGGTACTTAAAAATAAATTCCCTTAGTAAAGAATGTTAAAATATTTGAGATTATTTTGACTTAATTAAAAAAATATATATATACATTTAGGTATTTTATAATTTTATTTAAAAAATGTAAAACAATTTTAAATAAATTATAAACATAATTTTTACTTAAATGTAGTCAATTTTAATAAAATATTTAAATGCTTTTGAATATGGGATCTTTTAAATATTTTAATTAATATATTTTATTTATTTAATTATTTAGCAATCATTTAATTTGATTGGTTAATGGGCGGAAAATAAATTCTTATTAGTAAGCCTTCATTGGGTGTGAATCTAAACTCAGAAATGGTGAATGGCAAAAAAGTGTAGATTTACAATTGGATGCAAGAGTAAATTTAAACATGTAAATTTATCTTTGTGAATAGGGCCCTTGGATGACAGTGACAAGTATGGTGTTATAAAAACAAATTATGGTCATGCACACACTCCTGAAGTAAAGCTAGATGCAATAATATTGTTAATGAAAACTACTTTCTATGCCTTTCTTGTTTTTTTTTACTTTCACATTTAGTTTATTTCAGATAGAAAGCTATGTAACCAGAATTACATCAATATTGATATGAATTCAGTTTTTTTTTTAATGATACACCCACAACTGATGAGTGATGCCTTAAGTCTGAGGTGACAATTAGGAGCTATATAAAGCTGTGGCAACATAAGTAAAACATTCTGATATGTTCTTACATTTTTTATTGATAAGACATACAAATGTGTGGCCAAACCATGCCAGAAATAAAGGTACACATTACATCCATCTGCTGTCACTCTTTGTAGGCCCTGATTGATTATGAGTTAGGCATATTGGTAATTACCGCTTGCAGGGGTAAATGACACATTAATTTAACAAATCATCTGATCACAATTTAAAAACCTCATTTGTTATTTATCACATGTGCAAAATAGTGCATGTCTGTAGTCCACATGCGCTATTTAATGCATGCGCCTTTTACTGCATGGGATATTTACTACATGTGAAAAATGATGCATGTGGTAGATAACACCCAATTACAAGTATGAGAGGTCATTGAAAACCAGTGGAAAATGCCACCTTACAATATCTCTGCTCAGAAGCAAGGAATAAAGATTCCTGAAAGTGTAGGGAATGAAAGAAGAGCTGTACACCAACACAAAAAATCAAGACCAACAGAATAATCCAAAAAATACATTACATGCACTGTTGGAGCTGAAAAAAATAAAATGTTACGCTCTTGAACATAGACTCAGATCTACTTAAACAACTGTGTCAGGTTGTGCTCCCATAGGTTGATTACAGTAGCTCTTACTTCAATTCTGCAGTACACCACCATGGATACAGCACTACTATGCCACTATAATCATGCTATGGCAAATCCATGTTCTGCTAGAACAAATCATGCAGCATGAGTATGGAAAGCAGGCCACCAATCAATGACCTCAAATGGTGCAGCAACGCAGGATAAGAGCCAGGATTGAAGGTGTAAGCATGAGACCCAGAGGATATACTGGCTCGATATGGGCACCGTACCAAACATATTTCATCACTACGGACACCCTTGAGCCCAACATAGGGATTCGCTGCCATCCCCCAATCCTGAAAATGTTAACAGTGCTAGAATTCTTTGCAATAGGCACCACACAGCAGACAGTAGGATTGGTGCATGGCATTCCTTAGTCAACGTTTAGAGAAAAAACTCTGCTAAGGGATGGATGCTATGGTTTGCAGAGAGTGAATGAGCATCATATACATTTCCCCTTAGACACCCACACAGCTAATGTCAGCAAACCAAGCATCTATGCTACAGCATGATTTCCTGACATCCTAGAGCCAAATGACTTCACTCAGGTACACCTGGTGGCCTGACATAGACAACAACTGAAACTGTGAAGTGAAGCACACTATTTATGTGCAAATGCTGTGTGATGTGGATTGGTGTATACTGAACTGCTCTGTTAGGTGCTCTGGAGGAAGCCACATTGTATTCATCCTGACAGGAAGCAAAATTAGCTATACTGTGGTGACACATCACCCTTGAGCTACAATGGTGATGTGCCCTTGAGCTACAAGGATGATGTGTCACAATGTGGCAGACAAATCAAACCTTCATCATCAAGATTACAATGCATTTATAGGTCTAATCTCAATAAATGTCAGCAGTACCATTAGAGAGTTGTTACCCCCATGACATCACGTACATGAATCAATGTGAATATGTGCAACAAATTATATCCGTCATTCTTCACAATGATGATGATTCTCAAGCAAATCCATATTTTTAACAGCCATGTGTAATTCCAATTCCACTCTGATGTCGCGTACCTTTTATTCCTATGACATCAAGACCTTCTTTCATGTTTTCCACTCCAGACAAGTTGAGGGTGGTCATAATTTTTCTTCCCACAGCTTGAGGTGGAAAACTACCCCCAATTGCCATCTTTTAGTGCTTGTGCTTGGCAGCTCACTTAAGTACCTAGAATTTCAAGGTTAAGAACCTGTTTTTAATGTTCTTAACATCATATGTTGGTTCAGTATTGATTTTGTCCATTATCTCCCACAGGCATGCATTTGATTATGTTTGGTGGCATTTTCAGCATGAGATCTCACGTTATGGGATCTTACCACCTCCTTGGCCAGGACCTCCAACTCAGGATCCATAAACCTTTACTTCCTTTCCCTGCCTAGGTTCATGATGAAAGAGTCTGGCAGGGTTCTGCTTGTGATGACTGAGTGACATCAGATGATGGCAATAGATTCTGTTTGTCTTGTGTCAAGGTGCTATCGCCACACAAAATAAATCCCTGTGCTCTTACACAAATTGGAGGAATTATTGGTGTACTGTAGGAGTGTCCTAAGGTCCTTTTATGTGTTGCTCTGTCTGTTTCTGTTCTCTAGGGATTACTTTCCTCACCCCTGGAACTTCCAATGGCTGCAATCGGCAGTTCCTGAAGGTTTGTGTATATATATTCTGTTTATAGGGTGCGGTCTTTACCACTTGCACTAAATAACACAAATTTGGTATTTAACACATGCACTAAATACAAATTCCGCTGTATACAGTAAAAAACTCATAATCTGTGTTATTCAACATGTTATTTAGCGACCCCTGTGGAATTGGTATTTACCTTACCTGTATGTTTGGTGGTATTTACCACCAAACTCATAAAAGAAGCTTGCAGTGTCTCATGCATTGTTCTCTTACCGCCTCAATCTCCTATTCTGATCTCCGAGTAGGAGTCCCTTTGTATTGCACTTGCATAGTGTCTCTTGCCACTTGGAAGTTGGGTATTGTGCCACTCTGTTCGTTGAGCTTGTTTGGTAGAGTGTGGGTTTCCAGTGTGACCTATGTGGGAAGAGTTATGGTGTCAGGCGTGAGGAGGGATGTTTCTATCATAATATGGTTATCATATTGTGTAGGTGTGCTTAAACATGGACTGAAGTGAAGGGGAGTGAGGGATGAAGTTGCACTTGGTGGTGCGTTTTGTTGCTGCGCTAATCTGTCAGGGTGTGACCTATGTGGGAGGAATTATGATGTGTATGAGAACCAGATGAATGCTCCTCTCATGTTGCCATTAACTTGCAGCCACGCTTAAGTATAAGTGAAGAGAAGTAAGGGACAAATTTGCATATGTTTGTACATTTTTTGCTGCGATTAGCTGGCAGGACATGACCTATGTACGACTTATGGTAATGTGTGTGGAATGGAGGCATGCTCCTACCGTGTTGTGAGAAACTTGAAGCTGCGCTTTAGCCCGGACTAAAGAGTGAGAGATACAGCCCTATATGCACAGACATGACATCTTTATGCGCGTGACTAATTCTTCCTTGGTGGTGGTTGTCAGTGTCTAGCGCTGGTTTGGAGGTTTTTACTGTAGGGTGTTCTCTGTTTGGAACAACTAGGTGTTTACTACCTTTAATCCAGGTAATCATAGCTATATAGTCTTTGTTGGCCGCGTGTACCTCCTTACGCACAATCCCCTAGTCTTCTTATGTGCACCAAGTTAAAGCTTAATTTGTTCATTTATATACCCACTTCTGGCAGACTTTTCATGCCTAAAATTTGTGAACAATTGTAATATGTGTGGATGGGCATGGGACTGTAAAGGCATATTAAGAAATGGGAAAATGCATGGTCTGCGACACACACCATGTGACCACCAGAGCAGCTGCTGAATATAACATGTGAGCAGGAAACAACATGCAGGACCTGGAATATCTTCCACTGTATTCATTGTCTACAAATGTGGTTTACTCATCTGTTAATATTAGGGGCCAGATGTACGACCATAGCATTTTGAGACTCGCAAATTGAGCGTCGCAAATTGTGAGTCGCAAAATGCTATGTACAACAGTGTCTGAGACACTGTTTGCGATTCCTAATGGAGTCGCAAATTGCAAGCCTCATGAATATTAATGAGGCTGTCGTAATTTGCGACCCCATTGGGAATGGCGAGCACTCCCGGAATGGTGGTCTGCTGGGGTCAGCAGACCACCATATCTGGGACTGTTTTAAATAAAGCCGTTTTTTAAAAAAAATGCAGCCCGTTTTCCTTAAAGAAAAACGGGATGCATTTAAAAAATAAAAATGAAAATTTTCAGTTTCATTTTTTAAGGGCAGGCAGTGGTCCCTGGGACCACTGCCTGCCCTTAAAAAATGTTTACGCATGCATTCCCAAAGGGGAAGGGGTTCCCTGGGGACCCCTTCCCGTTTGCGAGTGCTTTACCACCCTTCTGAGAAGGGTGGTAAACTGCGAGTGTTTTGCGACCGCAATTTCTGTCGCAAAAGATTCATACCTAGGTTTTGGAGTCGCTATTAGGAAGGGACGCCCTTGGAAAGCCCCTTCCTAAAAGCGAGTCGCTAAACCTATTTTGCGAGTCGCAAATTGTTTGCAACTCGCAAAATAGGGTTGGTACATGGGCCACACGTTTTTTGCGGTCGCAAACGGGCCTAAAACCCATTTGCGACCGCACAAAACGGTCGTACATCTGGCCCTTAGTGCTTTACATTTCATTGTGACTCCGGAGTGTGAGGACCAAAATGGGGCCTAGCCCTAAACCTTCTATGGAATCACCATGACTGTATGCTCAGGTGTGGTGGGAGGCTATATTTGGACCCAACCTTTGCGATTCAGCCATGGCTTTACTGAGTAATGCAGTCAGTATGGATGGAGACAAGTAGAAGGACTTAAAGTCAGAGTGGCTTGTTAGATAGACTATCAAGCCCAGTGTTAAATGAAGGCTGGTTCTATGCCAGAACCACAATGTAGGACATCCGGAAGTCAGGTTTAACAGTACAACAGAGCTAGACTGCAGGGACGCATGGAGTAACTGAATTATTCAGGACCAGTAACATGAAGGACGTTGGGGATTTAAGATGTTGACGAGACTAAGCAAGATTTGCACGTATCACTCAATCAATCAACCAGGATTTATAAAGCGCGGCTAATCCCCCGATAGGGTATCCAGGCACTTGCAGGTACCGGAGGCTTATTTGAACGGCCAGGTCTTGAAGACCATTTGGAATTTCGGAAGTGAGGTGATGGTCCTTCCTACGACCGCCTGTGGACCATTGATGATTTAGTTGAGACTGTCATTCATTTAATTACTCCGGTTGTAACTGCTCAAATGTTTTGCCGTTTTGTGGCTCATAGCAGTTCTCACTGACACCTTGGGATTTTCTGGCCTTTGCCCAAATAATAATTGTAGCCCATACGAGGCCTGGGGCCTGAGAGACCTCTTTACCCTGGAGTGGGCCCCTCACCCACCTATAAAGTGAGCAGGATAAACATCGGCTGCTGCCTGGTTGCAGCCTTCTGTGTAGCATGTTCTAGCACCACTAGGCCAATGGGAAATTCCCAGAAGAAGCTTCAAAAACAAAAGGTATGGCAAAGCTTGGTATACATATCCCTTTCAGCCCCACTCATCTTCATGTGTAAGATGTTCTGGAACTGTGCAGTCATCCCCGAATTATAATTGTCTAGAAATCGTTCTCCAACACACTCTCTACAAAGAGGTTGTATCGTCTTAGATATGTAAAGTCATAGTCAGGCAGTGTTGTTCAGTGGTAGCTAATTGTAAGTGTGTATTACAAGGCTTTGGGAGGTGTACTGACCTCTTTAAACCCAAGGTTTTTCCTTTAATATTGTATGACTGTGGGATCTGTGGACGTTGATATTTCATTGGAAACTTTATAAAATAAAAATAACTTTAAGATCGATTTTAGGCCTGGTTGAAGGTGTTCTTGTATCCGCATTAGGACTCTAGGAGTAAGAACAGGCCTATCTGCTCTTGAGCATGTTAACCTATTCCATAATGAATTGTATGTGTCTGTAGTGTATGCTTTGGAATATGCTGATCCGAACAGGACTCAGTGAGTTTCTGGTAGAAGAGGCCACTTGGAAAAGATCTGACGGAACAAAGCATACCGTCGCAGCCGGCTTTAGGGTGGTGCGACCCGTGCGGCCGCACTGGGTGCTAAGCTGGAGGGGGGCACTGACCTCAGGTTGGGGGGCGTTATATTTAGCAATAATTTACAATTTAAAGGCGCCTGCTGCAGAGTTCCTTGTACCCCCAGCTTTGAGGCAGCAATAAAAATGTCAAGATAACTTGTGATTAATGTTCCTGCTAGAGAGAGAGAGATCAGAGTTTTGTCTAGTGGCAGTCTTGGCTCGCCATA
The DNA here is from genome assembly GCA_963921515.1 of Calotriton arnoldi. Classification (NCBI taxonomy): domain Eukaryota; kingdom Metazoa; phylum Chordata; class Amphibia; order Caudata; family Salamandridae; genus Calotriton; species Calotriton arnoldi. The sequence continues at coordinate 684,892 of CAWUFW010010148.1, forward strand.
AAGTAGCACAGAGGGTTAATATGCCTGCTGCAAAGAACAGATCAATATTTTATGTGAATAGCTGAGTGGATCAGTAAAGCCCGCCTTTGCCAGTGCTTTAAAACAGATGAAATGTATGTGAGGGAGGGGCTATGGAGAGATGAGGCCCTTTTGCCTTGTGGTAGTAAGGAAATCCGAGGAGGAGGTCATGGTATTGGGGGGGTGTCAAAAAAGATTGTCGCACCGGGCGCCACCAGCGCTAAAGCAGTCCCTGCATACACTCCTTTGCTCCTGACAGGTGATTTGTGGGGTTTCTTCCTTTTTTGTTCCTATAGTTACTTCGGCCCCCTCTAGAGACTGAAACCCACCCTAAGAGAAAGAGGCGCACTTGTACTAAGTCTGGCTTTGGAATCTTTCCTGTACCAGATGTTATCTAGTTAGACAACATTTTCAGAGTTCAGTGGTAAGGCAAGAGTTAGCCTCTGGTGTAGGAGCTTGGTCTATGAGAGAAGAGATGGCCATTGAGATCATTCGGATCCTTGGCCCAGTGTGTGGTACCAGCCCCTAACAGATGCTCTCCATTATAGTCTAGGGCCTGAGGCTAGGAATCTGGATTTACAACTTTAAAGCTGAACCAACATCTTTACATATTATAATAACTGTTTTTTTTATCAGTGTTTCATAAATTATTTTTGTAACTTTCTTTTCATGCAGCTCTAGCTTATTGTCTTTAGTAGCACATAATATTGTCAAATTGTTTTGATAAATTTATTAGTTTGAAATAAAACTAACGTAAATTTATGTAAATTCTGTTGCGGTGCCAGTTCTGGAATGATTCTTCAACACATGTGCAATAAGTAGACTTTGCTGATTACATCATTCATGTTGTGGGAAGCAATGGCTACCAACCTGGAGGACACAAGAATAAATTGTGTGCCACGCACTCCCTGCTTTTCCTCACAAACTTGCGTCACCAATATTTCTCTTGGTGACAGAGACATGAAGGTAATGACCTCTGCCAAACAAGACTTTTGTTGCATGTTTCCTCTTCTCTGGCGTGTTACTCATCGCATATTGCTGTACTGGAGTGCAGCCTACCAAGAGATACAATGGTGAAAGAGGAATACCAAGGAAAAGAGTCATCATCAAAAATAACTTTATTTCGGTTCAAAGAATCTTAAAAGTTTCACAATATTTTTTTTTTTACAATTCATAAAAATTCAGCAAAGAAAAATTAAAAACAACATGTTACCCCCTTATAAAAGACAGCAAGATTAACAATATCATTCCCTGGCAATCTTATGCAAATTTCACTCATATCGCTTTGTAATCACAATAGAGCCCCTTATAAAGTTTGCTACCGCAATACAGATGTCAGTATAGGCCAATGAGTACAAATAGTTAAAACCATCGCTATATGAACATGGTCAAACGTTCCTCAATAATGGAAGCAGAAATCTAGTTCTCACGGACTTATATAAAGTGCAAAATAATAGAAAGTGCATCGTGCTTTGCCTAGAAGAATTATCACACGGACAAGGCGTAAGCTTGTCCGTCCATCCTCCTCGACAAAGGAACGCTAACAGAAAGTGCACAGTGCATAGCCGAAACCTGGTAAGGTAATATCTGATCTGGGAATTTGTGGAAAAAGTTTGATTAAATTATGGAGGGGCGGAAGACAAGTGAAAAACTCCCGAATAACCTTGGTGATGACAATTGCGCGTGTTGCCCCTATCAAGGAACGCCTGTTTAATAATGGCCTTAGCATTTGGAGGAATTCTTTCAGGGTATTCAAAAAAGTATCCTAGACCTATATCTAGGAACCTGTACCTCAAGAAGTGGGGCCAGGGGATCTTTACAGCATTACGCATATTAAGGCAATCCCTAATAACATCTCTTGAGAACTCTAAGTCCTCCAAGAGTCAGATCTTTGCCCATAAATACAATGGGGCACAGCCAATACCGTCCTCTTTAAATTCTTGGGCCAGTTCAGCATGACAGAGTGATGTGGGGGCGCTTCTTGGTACCATCAGTAATCTTTTGATAAATTTATTCTCTACTAGTTGGAGCTGTTGGCTTCTATTATACCCTCAAACCCCAGCCCCATATGTAGCGATAGAAAGGCATTTAGCTCTACAAAGAGTTAATAATTCTTTCACTGGTTTTTGCCCCAGCTTACAAGTGAACCAAAATAACGCATCCACGACCCTGCTTGTCTGCTGTGCTCTAATGGTCAAGAGAGGTCCCCACTTCATCTGATTATTAAATAAATTGCCCAGGTATGAAAAATGACTAACTTTTTCTATCTCCTTTGCCTGGACAATGAAAGTTTTTGTTTTTGTGGTCTTTGGGCCACACACCATAATATAAGATTTAGTAAAATGAACTTTTAAATCAAGAGATCTCATAAAATCAGTAAAAGCATCAAGAGATTCCTGCAAAGTCATAGCTGTCCTTGCTAACAACACTGTATCATATGCGTATGAAAGCAGGGGGAAAAATGTATTACCAATTTTGGGGAAATCAAACTCCCTTTTTTTCCCACAACAAATTTTATTCATTTTAATAGGTGCAGAATGGGCCACGCCCGACAGATATATTACAATTAACAGGCAATATTGAAAGTACCATACTTTAATATTCCAAAACAAGTTGGCTTGTAAAACATCAAGCCAATCAACTAATAAGTTGCACCGAACTTCACTGGTTACTCCTGGCTGCGTGCAATGATCTATATTCTTGGTTGTCTGTTTATGGCATATTAATATGTCGTACGCATTACTAGGAACTTCATGGAGGGTCAGGGTGTGGCGGGGGGGGTAATTCAATACCGCGATATGTCGCCCAGTCAGACCAGATCTTTCGGTGTTTCTGCGGACAACCCCGGGCTTGGAAGACTACAATCTCGGCACTCATACATTTGTCCATGGCTTTTTTTCCATCTCCCCAAACTCGGCGGATCAGTTGCTTTCCACTTCTGGGCTATGTCCCTTTTGGCCAGCGTTAGGCCTAGAAACAGCAGATGTTGCTTGTAACTGTTTCTGCCTATCTCCTCCGTGCTATGAAGCAGCAACAGTCTGGGATCATTTGGAATAGTCCAAATCAGGACTCGCCCAAGACAGGACGTAACTCTCCGCCAAAACGGTTGGATCGCCTCGCAACTCCACACTGTATGAAAGAATGTACCATCGGCCTCCGCGCAGCAGAGGCATTGGGGGGATTGGATAACACCCATTCTCCATAGACGGGATCGGGTATAGTATGCGCGATGTAAATATTTAAATTGAATGAGGCGATTTCGTGAAGAGATCGCTGCGTTTCGGGGACTAGCTAAGGCCTTGGTCCAGTCATCGTCGGTTATGGTTGGTATGTCTACTTCCCAGGCAGTTCTAGTCTTGTGTAATGTGTTACGTGTCAAACTCCCTTTTTAATAAAAGGCCTCCAGCCCATTTGTATAAATTAAAAATAAAAATGGGGCTAAAATTCATCCAAATGCATAGAGCTCTTCATGGACCTCACGTGTTTACTGACAATTATGGACAAATGGAGACATTGTTCAGTCGTGCCCAGACCCCTTCCAAAACCATATTGTGTGTTCGACAAGACCCCTTTATTAGATGCCCACTCTTCTAAACGTGCAAGAAGGACCCTGCCCAATACCGTTGCTGTTGCATCGATCAGTTATATGGGACTGTAACACACCGGATCACTTCTATCACCCTTTTTAAAAACCAGAACTACAATCGCCTCTTTCCATGACCCAAGCAGTGGACCAATAAGGGCTGTGATGCAGCGCGTACAATAAAAACTTTTCTCCTCCCAGGTTACTTATACGTCATCCAGGGGCAAACTATATTTCTCATATCCACATGACGATGGGGCCCATAAACATCGCCTAATCACACACACACACTCCTGGATTTCCTTTACACCTTTATGAAATTCTGTACTCCTAGGAGAAGCATGAGAACTAAATGGAGAACACCATTTTATGTACCGCTGGAAGAGCCAGGATATCTTATTACCTTAATTTGTCACTTTCTTTTAGTTATCTCTTAAGATATTCCTGCTCATTGTTTTGTCGATGAATCATTCATTTAAGAAATTAGTTCATAGTGATTAAGACCAGCTGAATCACAATGACCAATTACTGATGTCACAATCATTTAGGAAAATAACCACTGAGTCATTTTGGGTTTAAAGAATCTTAAATTTTATATAATTTTAAAAGCATGAAAAAGAATTTAATACTTTATTCAATTATTCAATTTTAAATTCAAATATTTATTAAGCATAATCATTTTATTGCAGAAAGGAAATTTTGTCATGAAGCCAAAACCCTAATTACCTGCCTAGCTTCCTAATTTAGCCTAATGATTTCTAACCTAAGTTAGGAATTAGAAATAGCCTGATTCTCATACTCAACTGAAAAATTAAGACAGCAAACAGCAACTTCAGCTCGTCAGCATCAGCTACCTGCAACCCGTCTCATCTAACAGTCTTTCAGCATCTCCCGCTCAGCAAGGGATCGATCAGGACCACCCGGCACTGGAAGCCACCAACACGACTCTTCAACTCCTCTCCTGACTGTGACTGCAACCGCGACTGACCCCCTCCCACTAAGAGTAGGCCCTCTTATACCCTAATTCTAACTTTCCTAACTAACTGTTGCAACATTAATATCACGCTTTTCTTTCATTGGTCCATGCATGTCAGCTTATTCATTCTTTTAATCAAGTTCTCTTGGATTCAAGGGTCCTTGGATCATTTCCTTTCCCATACGCTTAAACATTTTCATCCGTTTCGATCAGTTCATTTGTAACTTCTTTCGACACATTTGAGAACTCCGCAGTCATTGTCCTTTCTCTTAAACTTGTTTCCCACGGGCCTTCTGCTGATCATCATGGCACACTATCAGTTCAATTAGGTCACACCAGCCTTGACCATTTCTTGCATCCAAGCGTCTCAGTAACCTCACGAGGTTTTTAGCTTTTTTCCCTCCGTTTTCATCCCATATCACGTGTCCCCTTTGCGCCTGCGCACATCTTCCCACTGGCGGCCATTTTACATCGCCACTCGGTTATACTTTTAGAAGCACTAATTTGAGGCAAACAAAACATAATTAAAATAGAGAAAAATATCCCTTTCGTTTCCCTCCCGTCGTCTACGTACCCCAATTAGTTGTTACCTAGCAGAAAGCAACATTTAAGCCGTTCCTTACTTACCATCACTATTGTTTTTGCAACGACACGTTTTATTTCTATGAAGCACAAACATGCATTTATTTTAATTTAGTACGCATTTAATTTTACGTTATAATTAGGCACACGGACATCCATTAATAGATTATTTAGCACATACATTGGCATATTACCATTCCCATACATACAGTGTTGATTAATACATTTAAACGAACATTTTATTTAATTTATTATAAAATTTGTTAGGGGTTACATTTTTTATTTTCCCTGCTCCATCAACTCCCCCCTTTGGTGATTTTTAAATCACCACATAAAACCCAAGTCATACTTCTTTTCAGGCAGCATGTCTTTCATCCTTTGCTTTCTGTTATTTATACATCAGTTTCCTCTTCATCTTGCCTTTTAGTCTCTTTATACATGCTTTCTTTCATCTTCTCCAACTCAATTTCACCCATTTCTCTCTCTCTTTCTCTCATTATTCTGTTATTTCTTTTTATCTTATTTTGTCTTACTTTTCTCTTTATACATGTTATTACTATTTTCAATACCATGGCTAACAGTATTACTATAGTTGCTACTATTATAACTTTCCCTATCACTAGTCTTCTCATCCTAGTTAACCAATTCGCTACTGAAGAAAACCCTCTACCAAGTTTTCCCAAAACACTTTCAACCTCCAGTGGAACTAGTTCTTTGTGCAAACTTGTAATATTTGTAATATACTTCTGTATATTTTCACTGTTATCAGGAATGTAAGTACAACAATGTTGGACTTTCAACATTCCACAGACTCCACCCTCTTTTGCCAAAAGAATATCAAGGACAAGCCGATTTTGCATCACCATAGCTCTCATGGCAACCATTTCGGTATTTACCATTAAGAACCCTCCCGCAGTATCTGTAGACAAACGATCTACTACTGTGGATAACTTCCGAATTTTAAATGCATTCAAAGATATTCCCACTGCTGGTATCAATGCTCCAAAAATATCACCTACAATTTCTGAAAAACTTTCCCTCTTTCTACGTGTAAATCTATTAATCATCTTGTATGTTCCCTTTTCTTCTCTGTCCATGTGAAATTTTTTTGGAAAGACCAGGCCTACATAGCAAGTTCCATACCAATGGTCCGGTAACCTGTAATAAGCTCTATTCCCACAAATATAATAAATACCTGGAAATATTGGATCTTTTCCACCTTTGAATCCCCAACCTCCCAGAATTTGATAATTGTCATGGCAGATACTGGAACCTACAAAGTAATTGTCATAGACTGTCTTATTTCTCCTAATACACAACTTTCCTGTTTGCGGCCAATCTAATGTCATTGCGGCATTTATCTTTTTCCCTTCATGATTTCCTTCCTCAAACGTCCATAAGCGTTTTCCTTCCTCTTTTATTGCTTCTTTTTGAAATTTCATTCTTCTTTCTTCAACCATTTCTAAAAATACTTTTTCTTCTTTCTTTAACTCACAGGTAAGGTTTTTACTAACTATTTCTTCTAACGTTAATTTTCTATGTTCTAAAAAGAATTCTCCTAAAACTTTTGCTGGTTTTACTTTGTTAAGTTCGGGTACTACTGGAATGTTTGCAAAAATCTTATCTATATCAGTATAATAAGATTCTAATCTACCTGTTTTATAAAATAAACTTGCTATTATACTACATGTTATTCCATAAGTCAGAGGTAGGTGATGATAAGTCACACCTTCTGATTCTGATGCAGGCAACTGCATACAAACATAACAATCTCTCACGTCCATTGTCTCTACGTACTCATACAACAATTTTGTAAAAACATTCTTTGAAAAATCTGTTACTGACTTATCCTTATGCAACTCTGCACTACTTCTTAAAATAACTGGTTCTTTAATATTAGTTTCTTTTCCTGGTTTAGTATAATTTTTTGCTTCTATCACAGCTACACTAATAGGAATTGTGATTGCTAAAACTATCCATATGGTCATTAATAACCCTGTACAAAAGCAGCACATTTTGCACCATCTCTTTATAAATTCACATTTATCTCTTCTATCCCTATTATTTTCCATTTTTCTTTTTCTATTTGTTAAGTTTCAGAAAATTGTGTCACTACACCTCAGAAATGACTTAGATGCCACTCTGCTTTCAAAAGTCTTTGCTTGGTACTTTCTTTAATTCTCTCCAGAATTCTTTCGTTGTCACATCCGGTGATTTGTCACATCCAGTAAATTGTCATGTCCGGCAGAAGCACTATAAGTCTTCACTTCAGGTTTGTTGCATCTCACCTTTTCCCATCCGACTTCTCAGTCTCTGGTTCCCGTGAGTGTTTTCTTCTTCTTCTTTGTAATCTGTTAGTGCAATATACAGCCACTCAGGTGACTTATACTTTGCATTCACTTTCTTTGTCCTTTTGGACTTTTGTAATCTTTTTCCACTTGGTTTTTCTTGTCCCTTTTGACTTGTTACCTCATTTACTTGTTCAGCACTTTCGTCTTCCGCTCTTATTATTCTATATCTCAATTTTCTTACATAGCTATTGGGCCAATTATCTCCTTTTCTTGGCCTTTTTGCTTCACCTTCTCTTTCTTCTCTTTCTGATTTCCAATTTCTTTTTCTTGATTCAGTCTTTGCTTTTTCCTCTCCTCCACTTTCTTCTGTTTCTGTTTCAACTGTTTCACTATTGTCTCTTATTTTGAAACTTATAATCTCGTCATCTCCTACTGGTGGATCTGTCTTCTCCTTTTTGTTTTCCCTTATTACTGTCCCTCCTCGGTGTTCTTCCGATTTGGTGTTTTTCTCCTTTTCTGTTTCTAAATTTCCCTGTTCTTCTGTTTCTCTATCTGTCCCTATTGCTCCTCGGGGTTCTTCTCGATTTTCTAACTTTTTGTGTACTTCTTTCCCTACTTCATCTATTAATATTGTTTCTGAAGGAGTTCCACCATAACTTGTACCTGGTTGTTCATCTAACTCAATTTCTTGCTCAGTTTCTTCTCTAATTGGTTTATAACCCCAAGTTTTCCTTAGGAATTCTTCACGGTTTTCAACTGAATCATCAGAGTCTGAAGTTGTGTCAGATATTTCCAGATGTCGACTTACAGGTCGATCTTCAGGTTCTGGAATTTCTGAATTTCTTTTCTTCTTCTTCTTCCTCTTCTTCTCTAGAGGTTTTTGTCGTTGGGGTTTCCAGATGTCGACTTTCAGGTCGATCTTCAAGTTCTGGCACCCTTTCTTTTATCTTTGTTGTCCCAGCCGTTAAACTTTTATCCCACACTTCCAGACGCCGACTCACATGTCGATCTGTTGGTTCTGGAACTCTGATTGTGTGGCTGGCATGAACCCAGTTTTTCACTCCTGCACACTTGACGGCAGTCGTTGTCACTAGGATTACCTGTCGTGGCTCGTCCCAACGAGGAACTAGACAGTTTCTTCTCCTGTGGACTTTTATGCGGACCCAGTCTCCTGGATTCAAGTCGTGGGCTGGTTTTCTTTCAAGAGTGGTCGCATCCGGTCCAACCTGATGAAACACAGAACGCACCACATCAGCCAGTCCCTTGCAATAATCCAGTACTAGATCATCAGTTATAGTTAATAACTTGTTGACAGGTACGTGTGCTTGTCTCATTGCTCGTCCCATAATCATCTCGTGGGGACTGAGTCCAGTTTTCTTTTCAGGGATGCTTCTGATTGTCATCAGAACAAGAGGCAGTGCATCTGGCCATTTGAGTCCTGTAGCTTGACACATTTTTCCTAACCTGTTTTTAATTGTTCCATTTATCTGCTCTACTACCCCAGAAGCCTCTGGTCTGTAAGCACAATGTAGTTTTTGTTTAATACTCAATGCTTCACAAATCAATTGGATCAACTCATTTTGAAAATGTGTTCCTCTATCTGTCTCAACCGTGACTGGAAAACCATACCTTGGAATGAACTCTCGCAGCATAAGTTTTGCCACTGTTGTTCCATCATTCCTTCTTGTGGGGTATGCCTCCACCCAACGAGAGAACAAACAGACGACCACCAGAACATATCTTAGTCTGTTACTAGGGGGCATCTCGATAAAGTCCAACTGCATTCTTGTGAATGGACCTCCTTCTCGTCCTATTGTTCCTAGACTCACTACTGTTTTTCTTCCTGGGTTAAATTGTTGACAAATAAGACATCTTTGACAAAGACTTTCAGCAATGGCTCTGAATTTTGGGTTATACCAGGTTTGTCTAAAAAGTCTGATCATTGCATCTCTCCCAATATGAGCTTGTCCATGGTACATCCGTGCCATGTCTGCAATCATGCTATCAGGCATAACTGGTCTTTCATCTCTGTATACCCACACACCATTATTTTCCTGTCTTCTACATCCTGCTTTTATCCAGTAATCTTTTTCCTCATCTCTTGCTGTTTCTTGTAACTGCCTTACTTCATCCCATGTTTCGACAGTATTAGTGAAAAGCAAAGGACAAGAGACATGCTCCCTTTCTCTATTTTTGTTCAGGGACGCCATGTTTTCCGCACAATATCTAGCGATCTCATCAGCATAATTATTGCCGACCGCTATGTAGTCTTCGTTTTTCTTATGCGCCTTGCACTTCACTACAGCTATTTGTTTAGGCAACTGTATCGCCTCAAGCAGTTTTTTAACATAATCTCCATTTCTGATAGGTGTTCCTGCAGATGTCAAAAATCCTCTTTGTGACCAAATCTGTCCGAAATCGTGTACGATGCCGAAACCATATTGGCTATCGGTCACAATCGTGATTCGTACATTTTTCCCCAATTTACATGCTTGAATCAAAGCAATTAGTTCCGCAACTTGGGCAGACCTAACTCCTTTCAGACAAGACGCTTCCATCACAGTTGCCACTGTGCATACTGCGTAAGCTGCGCTTAACACTCCTTCTTTTGTACGCAAGCATGAACCATCCACAAACATGACATAATCAGATTCCTTTAACGGTTCATCTTTTATGTCAGCTCTTGGTTTTGTGCAATATTCCAGCACGTTCAGACAATCATGATCTACTTCGTCTTGTTCAATTATGCTTTCTTCATCTGGTAATGATGTAGAAGGATTTACATTCATGCATCTATCTATGGTCACATTTTCAGCGCTCAAGATGACTTTTTCGTACTTAGTCAGCCGACTATGTGTCATGTACTGTGTTTTTGTTCTTGTCAAAAGAATTTCTACTGAATGGGGAACATATACTCTCAATGGGTACCCCATCACTATACCTTCACTTTGTTCCAGACTTACACAAGTAGCAGCAACTGCTTTCAGACATCCAGGCAATGCTTTTGCTATAGGATCTAAAACAGCTGAAAAATAAGCGATTGGTCTTTTCATGGTCCCGTGTTTTTGTACCAGTACTGAAAATGCACATCCATCTCTTTCACTACAGTACAACTCAAAATCCTTCTCATAATCAGGCATGCCTAAAGCAGGGGCCTCACACAGTTTCTTTTTCAATTCTTTGAAAGATTTAATTTCTTCTTTGTTTAACTCAAAAGGGTCTTTTACATCTTTCTTTGTCAATTTTTGTAAGGGTTTTGCAATCAAAGAGAAACCACTTATCCACTGTCGACAATATCCAACCATTCCCAAAAACATTCTTACCTCTCTCTGAGTCATTGGTGCTCTCATTCCTTGAATCATTCTTACTCTCTCTGTCGCTATTTTCCGCACTCCTTTCTCAATTTTATGCCCTAAATACTGGACTTCCTTCTGACAAAACTGTAATTTTGAAGGGGACACTTTATGTCCTCTTTTCTCCAAATGGTTCAGTAAAGCAATTGTGTCACTTACACATGCTTCTTTGGTTTTCGATGCCACCAATAGGTCATCGATATACTGCACCATCACTGATTTTTCTGGCATTTTTAAGTCTTCCAGAGATTTCTTTAGAATCTGATAAAAAATTGAGGGGCTTTCTGTATACCCCTGAGGAATTCGGCACCATGCCAAAATACGCTCTCCGAACCGGAATGCAAATAATGGCTGGCTATCTGGATGCAAAGGAATAGAGAAAAATGCGTGACATAAATCTATCACAGTGTACCACTCAGCTTCATGTGGAATTTGATATAGAATTACTGCAGGGTTTGGCACTATTGGACAACATGGTACAACTATTTTGTTGATCTTTCTCAAATCCTGTACTATTCTATATGTTCCATTTGGCTTTTTCAGTCCCATTATAGGTGAATTACATGGACTGCTCATGATTTCTTTCAGAATTCCCTGTTCAATCATCTTATTTATCACAGGAGTTATTCCTTCAATTATTTCTGGAGTTAATTTGTACTGTGGCGTGTTTGGATAAATTATCCCTTCTTTCACTGTCACTTTTACGGGATCAACTTCTCTCATTAATCCAATGTCTTCTCCTGTAAAATCCCACACACTTTCTTTTACTGCACTTTTTAGTTCTTCTGGAAGTTTTTCTGCATCAAATGCAGGAAACAAACCATTCGTTTCAGGTTCTTGATTCATCAAAGTTACTTTATACAAAACATCTTCATCTGAAGTCTGAAATCCTATTCCATCTGGCGTACAATAAATTGTGCAATTCATCTTGCATAAAAGGTCACGACCTAAAAGATTTACAGGACTACAATCGCACACTACAAATTTATGCATTTTGCTAAAAGAACCAATTTTTACTTCCACCAATTCAGTAAGTGGGGTTTTAATCTGCTGATTGGCTACTCCTACCACTTGGATGTATTCACCTGAGAGAGGAAGGTTTGGAATTTCCACTGATCTAACAGTAGAACGGGTAGCTCCAGTATCGACAAGGAATGTTACATTTGCACCATTCACTTCTCCATCCACAAAGGGACCAGACTGATCTACCTCTAGAGTTGCGCCAAGCACGCACTCTTTCCCCTCTCCTGCGCACCGTCAGAATCTTTCATCCGGGTCATCCTCACTCTGTCGCAACCAATACTGAGAAATGTTAGCTGCTCGCGGCAACTGTGTTACCTGCTCTCCTCCGTAGAATCCTGTTTCTGTACTGTATCTTTGCTGGTTAACAGTGTTGGGAAGTGGTGGTTGTGGCACCTGACTTTGTTGCACAACTACCTCATTCTGCACCTGTGGAGTTAATGATTGATGTTCCGGATTAGGTTTAGGTGGGAACTTACACTCGTTTCTCCAATGCCCTAATTTTCCGCAATTATGACATGGCCATTTCTTCTTTGCCTCTTCTAGACTCACTTGACCTTTTCCTTTACCTATGTTTGGTCGCATTTTATTCTGTCCTGATTCGTTTCCATTATTATTGTCCAATTGAGCTTCTTGTTTTTCTGCCACTTTCACTTGTGCCCACATTGCCTTTTCTTTCAACTTACGCTGTTTACTCTCTATTTCATCACTACAATACTTAGCATATCTCAGTACCTTATCTACACTTCCATTCTGCCAGTTTATCATGTGTTGCTTAATCATATCACTTATTTCTGGTTTCAGGCCAAACACAAATCGGTATACAAAATGACTCATGTCCTTTTCACTCAACTCCTCATAACCACTATACTGCTTGAAAACCAATAACAATCGCTCATAATATGCATGTACAGACTCCTTACTTTCCTGTGTAGTTCTATCAATCTTAACCCAATCTGTCTCTTTGGGAGGAATTTTATTCTTCAAAAAGGTAATCACCTTATCGTACTTCTTCATCACATCAGGACCTGGAGCTCCTGTCTTAGGATCTCTTGGATATTCTGTAGTTGGCCAGTCAACTGTAATCTTACATTCGGACCATAAATCTGTTGGTACCACTATGTCAAACAATCCATCTAAATCTATCCACAACACTTTTGAGACTTTTGCAAACCTTTCTACTTGTCGGTACCACTCAACTGGCTTCTCTCTTAACTTTGGAAAGTCATTGGTAAATGACAGTATGTCCTGCCTAGTCCAGGGAACATGCACGTAACTACCACCTGGAGTTTCTCTCATGGGGTATTCTTTGACAACAGATTCTTTTTCAGTTATCATAAAAGCCAATGAACCTTTGTCTGTACTTTTCTCATTCTTCTTTGTCCATCTAACCTTCCATCTGTCCACATCACCCCATTTTCTCAACAACACAATTAACTCCTTTATCTGTGTCAGCCTTCCTGCCGTGTTCAAATTTTCAATATCTTTTTCACAAAAGTCTACTCTGTATGGTTTCTGCAACGTTTTCACTTTTGCAAAATCTATTCCAATCTCACTAGCCACTTCTTCTAGTTTGTCATGTAAATTCTTTGCCCTCCATGTTATACTTTTGCACAGAAACATTATTTCATCATCCTGATAATTTTTTATCTTTTCAGTACCAATCGTTCCTAAAATTAATTCTTCCATATCTATTTTTAATCTGATCACATCTAATGGTTTTTCTTCTGTTTCTTTTATTTTAAAAGCTTTTATCCACTCATTCAACTCATCAGGAGTCGGACCTATGGGTGTATTATTTAGTTCTATCCAGTTACCACTCTTTTCGGGCGTTTCTGTTGCAGATTCTGTTACCATATGCATTTTCTTACCATTGCATTCATTCACCGTTAAATTTGTAGGTGGACTTGGTCTGTAAGTACTAGCCAAATTACTTGTACTTGCACTTTGTTCCATCCTTTCCTTTTCTCTCTGAAATTGTGAACTCAAGGGAATCACCAAAGATCGTTCATCAATTTTCTGATTCTCAAAAACTGGTATTACTGGACCTATTGTTACAGGCACAGTAACTGCTTCCATATTTTTCGTTAATTCTCTAATTTTCTCAGTTAGTTCTTTTGTTGTCCTTGCCAATTCGCTTGCATTGTCGCTTTCTATTCCTTCATTTTGAGAAGTTCTCATTTGTTCTTGTGACCTATTTACTTCAATTCTCCTTTCCGGACTTTTATTTCGCATAGTCTCTATTAGTGGCGCATTTGGTGTCACCACTGTAGAACTCTGCTGATACGGAGGTGGATTTCTATTTAATATATCTTCCAGCAACTCGTCATCCGTTTCGTTCTCATGCATATACTTTTCTCTCTCCATATGTTTCTTTTTCTCAGTCCGTTTTTTTCTTAGTCCCTTCCTCAACTGTAAAAGCTGGAAACAAACCTCCTGTCATGTTAGCACATCTCCATCGTTTTATTCTGTCCTCATGATTTACTCCCCACAATCTTCCAGGCATAAATTCATGATCTCTCATTCCTCTGAATCTCTCTCGTTCATACATCTCATCTTCCCATTCCGTCAAAGCCTCAAACTGTGTTGGTCTAGGTTCCAACTTACACATTTTTTCTCGCAAGTTTCGCAAAACCGCTACACTAAACGATCCATTCTCAGGGAAAGCCAAAGCACCATCATTCTTTGTATATTTAGCCCAATTTTCCAACCATATGCACGTATGATATCCATATTTCAGCATCATATGTGAAGCTGCTGATTTCGGCGGAGGAATTACTTGTCCCTCTCTAGTCACAACCTTTTTGTCTTTCTTAAAGAAATTCTTCAATTTCATCGTCCATGACGTTCTCTCCCTTTCATACTCGTAATACGGCATGTTTTCTATTTGTTTTCTCTTTACTCTAACGCTGTTTCTGTGTACGGAACTTCAACCAATTACAGCGCGACTCACACTAACGTACCAATCAGAACAATTCCCACCGTCCGTGAACCAACCAATCCTAGCGCGGCACTTTTCTACGTCACTCCTGCTCTGTGTTCACGTGACTAGCGCACTATCCAATCCTAGCGCGGCACTTTTCCACGTCACTTCTACTCTTTACCCCTCCTTTACAAAATTTATCGGCAATTTTTCTTCTTGCTGTTTTCTTCGTTAGTTACAACAATAAAAACAATTCCATAGTCTGATTCGCTAAACAAAAGTGACAGCTTTGTCCTTTTACACAAGAATCCTGTTTTTCCAGTAGGCAGCGCTTACCTCTACCCTACCACAGAATTATTTACTCTCGCCGATAAAGTAGCACTTCCCTCTACCTTACCCTTCTTTTAAACAAACAATTTACTCGTTTCTCTGGGGATAAGACACATGTGGAGACTAGGCTCCTGAGAATTAAGGCCAAAGTTTCACAAGTAAACGTGATTTGCTATTTCAATTACACACTTTTCGCACAGAAATCCCTAACATAACACAACCTGCGTTATTTACCAAAATGAATTCAGACCATGTACCAAATTCCATGTGACTTCTCTTGCCACACGTGTTCCACTTCCTACATCCCAGAAGCGTGAAAACTTACATATAACGTGACTCAACATATAGTGTTAGTCATCAAAAAATAATCAATAATCAATGAACAATAATCACTAAACTAATCTATAGAAAACCATAACTCTGCTACCAAGAAATCTGATGCAGCGCGTACAATAAAAACTATTCTCCTCCCAGGTTACTTATAGGTCATCCAGGGGCAAACTATATTTCTCATATCCACATGACGATGGGGCCCATAAACATCGCCTAATACACACACACACACCTGGATTTCCTTTACACCTTTATGAAATTCTGTACTCCTAGGAGAAGCATGAGAACTAAATGGAGAACACCATTTTATGTACCGCTGGAAGAGCCAGGATATCTTATTACCTTAATTTGTCACTTTCTTTTAGTTATCTCTTAAGATATTCCTGCTCATTGTTTTGTCGATGAATCATTCATTTAAGAAATTAGTTCATAGTGATTAAGACCAGCTGAATCACAATAACCAATTACTGATGTCACAATCATTTAGGAAAATAACCACTGAGTCATTTTGGGTTTAAAGAATCTTAAATTTTATATAATTTTAAAAGCATGAAAAAGAATTTAATACTTTATTCAATTATTCAATTTTAAATTCAAATATTTATTAAGCATAATCATTTTATTGCAGAAAGGAAATTTTGTCATGAAGCCAAAACCCTAATTACCTGCCTAGCTTCCTAATTTAGCCTAATGATTTCTAACCTAAGTTAGGAATTAGAAATAGCCTGATTCTCATACTCAACTGAAAAATTAAGACAGCAAACAGCAACTTCAGCTCGTCAGCATCAGCTACCTGCAACCCGTCTCATCTAACAGTCTTTCAGCATCTCCCGCTCAGCGAGGGATCGATCAGGACCACCCAGCACTGGAAGCCACCAACACGACTCTTCAACTCCTCTCCTGACTGTGACTGCAACCGCGACTGACCCCCTCCCACTAAGAGTAGGCCCTCTTATACCCTAATTCTAACTTTGCTAACTAACTGTTCCAACATTAATATCACGCTTTTCTTTCATTGGTCCATGCATGTCAGCTTATTCATTCTTTTAATCAAGTTCTCTTGGATTCAAGGGTCCTTGGATCATTTCCTTTCCCATACGCTTAAACATTTTCATCCGTTTCGATCAGTTCATTTGTAACTTCTTTCGACACATTTGAGAACTCCGCAGTCATTGTCCTTTCTCTTAAACTTGTTTCCCACGGGCCTTCTGCTGATCATCATGGCACACTATCAGTTCAATTAGGTCACACCAGCCTTGACCATTTCTTGCATCCAAGCGTCTCAGTAACCTCACGAGGTTTTTAGCTTTTCTTTTTCTCCGTTTTCATCCCATATCACGTGTCCCCTTTGCGCCTGCGCACATCTTCCCACTGGCGGCCATTTTACATCGCCACTCGGTTATACTTTTAGAAGCACTAATTTGAGGCAAACAAAACATAATTAAAATAGAGAAAAATATCCCTTTCGTTTCCCTCCCGTCGTCTACGTACCCCAATTAGTTGTTACCTAGCAGAAAGCAACATTTAAGCCGTTCCTTACTTACCATCACTATTGTTTTTGCAACGACACGTTTTATTTCTATGAAGCACAAACATGCATTTATTTTAATTTAGTACGCATTTAATTTTACGTTATAATTAGGCACACGGACATCCATTAATAGATTATTTAGCACATACATTGGCATATTACCATTCCCATACATACAGTGTTGATTAATACATTTAAACGAACATTTTATTTAATTTATTATAAAATTTGTTAGGGGTTACATTTTTTATTTTCCCTGCTCCATCAGCTGCTTTAAAAATATTCATTAGTAATGGTGCCCACAGGTTAGGGTTTCTCTTAAAAAGATCAAGGGGCACCCCATCTGGGCTGGGGGCTTTTAAACAGATGCTCTGTGCAAGAGCCACCTCTACTCCTATTGTTGTACTGGAGTGCAGCCTACCAAGAGATACAATGGTCAAAGAAGAATGCCAAGGAAAAGAGTCCTTGTAACATACTCAGTAACTTTATATAAAGAATCAGCATTCTACCTCAAGAAAATCTCATTTTAAATTACCTACGGGTGGGAAGGCTATTGTGATGTTGTGTTCAATCAATCAATCAATCAGCATTTGTATTGCTGTTCAGCATGTGTGTTCTTTACTGTTCAGCATTTGTGTTAATTACTGTCACAAAGAAATGGAGGAAGTCAGAGTGCAATGTCTAATATAGCCCTTAACAAGGAAGCGGGCCTTTAATGGCCGGTAGAGCCCGCTACAGAGGGCTCTAAGGGCAGGGCCGGCTCTAGCACTGGTGGCGCCCTGTGCGACATTGTTTGTTGGCGCCCCCCAATGACCACATCTACCACGGATTCCCTAACTACCACCATTTAACAGTACTCCTCAAGTCTCTATAACCACTCTCTCTCACGCTGATTTCGGTTTTTTCCGCACTCATACCAGTGTACGGTGTCAGAGCACTTTAAATCACACACATTGGCGCAGAGACAATCATACGTGTGTAAATAAGTGTATAGCAAATGTTACATAAGACAGAGGACTACAAGGTGAAGGAGTCACGTCATCTATACTGGTAGGCAGGATAGCTTAGGAGTTCTTGGTCTGGAAAAGCACAAATTCAGAATTTAAAACATAACATCATTGTTAGGGGTTCTCTTTAATAATAAGAATTGATTTCTACCCAAATGAACCCTTTTTGCAAGTTTAGGATAATGAAAGACAGGGCAAAAAGAAATATAGCTCTGATATATATCTTGGAGTTTGCATGGAGCTCTTTGATGACAGTTAATAGCTCACTATGCTATATTAGGATTTTAACTTATAAACTGCAAGTAACTAAAGGATCCCTGGGACACAAGCAGTAACCCACTGACCTATTTACATTTTATGCACTTTGTGATCTGCTTGGTACAACTTTTTTGCAACAGGCATATGAACCCACTGCACTACCTTAGGATGAGTTAAAACTTCCACTAGACAAACCTCAGATCTCTCTCCAGCAGGAACATTAATCACTGGAGTGATCTTGACGTTTTTATTGATGGCTGAAAATTGCTGGAAGCAAGGAACGCGACAGCAGGTGCTTTTAAAACGAAAATATACTTGCAAACAGGGCGCCCCCACCCCAAGTCAGCACCCGGTGCGGTGGCACCGATCGCACTGCCCTAGAGCCGGCCCTGTCTAAGGGTATTAGAACATTTCACCCCTAGAGGGCAGAATGTTCTAATTTCTAAAACAATGGCCTCACGGTGTCCGAGGAGGTTGAAATCCCCTCGGGATCCGTGAGGCCTTTGTTAAACATTGGAATGTTGATGCTCCGGGCTTCTGCCAGCCATTAGAAGCTGGGAGCACTCTATTGTTTTCAATGGAGCACTCAATATTCCAATGTTCTAATGTTAATTAGCGTATGTGGGAGATGGCGGAGAAGTTACAAGACAGAAGTAGACTAGACCATTGATCCAAAGTTGCAATGATGGAGAAAACCATTAAATTTATCGTGTGTTTAAGAAAAACTCTCAGGGTTTGGGACGCAGAGGTTGACACAGTGTTTTAAGCATCTGCTTGTGGGAGCTATTAGGGTAATAATGGTTGTTTTGAACAAGTAGTGATATCTACAGAAGAACGAAGGTGAGTACAGAATTCGAAGAGTGATATACAAATATAGGGTCAAGCAGTTAGATGAAAGTAAGCAAGATTTTTCTAATAAGTCGGAAATAGGAAGTTGAGTATCTTGTAATTCCTATATTCATGCATACTGCATTTGTTTACTAAAGAAGCGGGCGCTGTATCAAAGTTTCCATTGATACTGTGTAAGGGATGGAAGTCATTGTGCAGGGAAATGGTAACGGCAGAGGTCAAAGTGGGTGGGATCTATTCAGTAGCGGCCCGTGGTGGGAGTGCTGCCGGGCGCTGACGTGGGGCGGGGGGTAGTAAACTACGGATTACGGCCGATCAGAGGTAAGTAAACATATAAATAAATAAAACGAATTTCGTTGCGCGAGCTGCATCACTGTTAGTTCCCAAAGCCTATAACGCCATGAAACCACCTGGTGTACGCGCGCTTTATAAATCATTATTAACATTAACATAACACTCCCACCACGGGCCGCTACTGGATCTATTGCAAATAACTGATGCTTAATTTGTAAAAGAATAAGTGCCGGGTCCTAAAAAATGTGCAGCTGGCGCTGTTGAAAGTGGATGTGCCAAACACTAAGGCTGTGTAGACTTGAATCCACCTCACATGTCTGTAATCCATCACAGGCATTCTCTGCCACTTTATCTCATTCTTGCACTTTACTTTGCACCCCTGCTTTCCCCATTTGTCATGCTTTTTTCTATCTTTCTCTTCATCCTTCATGCCCCCTTTTTTGTTTTTCTTCTCTTGCTTTTGGTCAAACTGATGAGGAAAAATAAGTGCCAAGCCCGAACAATAGGTTCCAATAGGTCCCACCTGTAACCACCGGCTCAAATTAAGCACTGGGAATGTTGTTCTCAAGCTTTTTTAATTTTACTAAAATAGTTCAGACACTTTTTATTGAAAAACAACCGTTCTGCACTGTTGAAACTAACCCTTGGGGTGCCTTAAGCCTGAAGGGCAGGGGGAGAACTCGTTTGCGAAGGGAGAGAAGAGACAGACAGCGGAAGAAGAAATAAGCTTTTTCTCCAGGGTACCTGGCTGTTAAATGAAAGAAATGTAAATGTGTGCAATTGGTTAATCAGCATATCATGACTGCTCTGTAACCGTTATTTTTTAAGACGTTCGGGAAGAAATATATATATATACTCCGAAGTCACGGAAGATAGGGAGACCTACAGCAGATACAGTTAGTAATCAGACCGAGTCATGCAGTTTCATCACTACTTTCAACACAGCACACAATCAAATAAGAAAAATCTTGCACAGACACTGGCACTTGTTAAAACAAGATCCCACAATAGGAGTGGAGATGGAAGATAGACCTGTTATAACCTATAGGAGAACGACGTCTATCAGAGACAACATAGTCAAAAATCAGATGCCAGAGAGAACCATCTGGCTTAAATCAGTCAGAGGGTTCAAAAAATGTAGTAAATGCAAGGCGTGCAAGGTATGAATGCCACTACTGTGAACACAGATTTAGGAGAAAGGATAACCATAAACAAATCCTTGAATTGCAAATCTGAATTTGTAGTATATGTTTTAATTTGCCCCTGCGAAAAGAAATATGTAGGCAGCACCATACTACAAGTGCACAAAAGAGTACTGCAACACCTTTGGGCAATCAAGCATGTAGATGAATCGTACCCTGTGGCTAGGCATTTCAAACAACACCATGATTGTAATCCAATTCATTTACGTTACACAGTGATTGATCAAATAAAAAAATCAAAAAGAGGTGGTGACTGAGAAAGAGCACTCAGAAAACTAGAGTGCAGATACATCCTCAGATTGAATACAAGGGAACCTGTTGGTCTTAACGTTGATGAAGAGATGTATACCTACTTGTAAGGACAGTAATAATGCAACCTGCTTCTATTTTCGTCATTTTATGTGTTTTTAATCTTAACAGCTACAAGGGCAGGGATAGATTGTAATATAGGTAGTAGAATATAAGTTTACATGTGGTTGAACTTATATATTTTGTATTATCTTTTATTTTTCAGGGCCTGGTCAGAAGTCATTGTCTCATGAATCTGGATTCCAGTTCAATGAGTATGAAGCAAAAGAGCTGAGATATCTTCCTTTCTATATTTTGCTGATCTATTTTGTTATATTTTATTTTCATTATTAATATGTTTTTTCCTTTTTAGATTTTGAAAAACTTAGTGTATTCCTTTGTGGTAAAGCCATAATATTGCATTCTAGGTTTTGTTTTTTGTCTATGATATGTCTGGTTCTATGTTCATAAAACAAACCGGAGTAGTAGGTCACTGTGACAGAGTACCAATACACCCAATGGGGTAAGACAGATTCTACAGGTATTGGATGACAGTCATCCAGTTACCGGTGTATGATATCAAAGCACAGAACCTTAGTGGGCATGGGTAATTGCCCAATGGGGCATAAGACATCTTCTGTATTCCAGGTCACTTACTATTCCCAATGGGGCAGGAGTTTGGACACTTAATAATGGCAGCTATTTTTACTGCTGTGTTATAACAATCACATTATCAGAATAACCACAGAAATGTATGGCATTCATAACCAGTATGACTAAGATAATATTGTTTAAAGAGAAAATTGCCTTTGTATTGTATGAAATTTGAGGGTGACTCAACATAATGTGTGTCAATTTTATTTGAAATTGTTTTGCTTTGTTCACTCGCTGTAAACAGCTGTTTTTCTATTTTTTCTGACCTAGCATCTGATGTTGTAAGATGGCTGCCACTGTAAGCGGAACAGTTAATGCATTTGTGTAGACATCCCCTTTTCTATGTTTACTTACTTCCTGTTTATTAGTTGCCCGGTAACTGTGCATCAGCGTCGTGACAAAGGCTTCGCGCCGAAACGCGTAGACGCTTTTTACCGATTTGTTTACTTGATGGAATAAAACTACATCTTGAATAACGCAAGCCCTGTTGAGTGCCGTTTCTCCCTGGTGGATTTTGTGGGTCGGAAGTAATATATATATATATATTATCTACTGGCGGTCGCCAGTAGATAGTTATAGTTAGGACCTATTATCCATAGGAAATTTGTAACATTCTTTTCCCAATAACTTTGGCGCCGGTTGACGAATCTTCGCAAATTTTTTAAAACTAATGGCCCGATCCGGTCAGATCCTATCTTGAAAGTTTCGGGGTGATTTGGCAAGCGGGGGCCGAGAAAAAAGGGGGGTCCCAAACCGTGTTTTCTCCATGTTTTTTCCCATAGGAAACTTTAGACACGGCTACAGCCCGAACTGCTGAACAGAATTACACCAAATTTGGCAAAAGGGTAGCCCTTGGTTCAGAAAGCGCCCTTTTTTAAATGCTGTAAATCCGTTCAGTAGTTCCTGAGAAATTAAAAAAATAGAGGTCAAAAATCAATTTCCCATAGGAAACTTTAGACACGGTTACAGCCAAAACTGCTGAACGGAATTACACCAAATTTGGCAAAAAGGTAGTGCTTGGCTCAGAAAGCGCCCTTTTTTTAAATGCTGTAAATCCGTTCAGTAGTTTTAGAGATATTAAAGGAAAAAATCTTTATATATCTGGGCGGGACCTAACTACACAAGCACAAGCTTGGCTCTAATTGGCTGCCAACACTTCAATCCAGGAAGTGTTGGCAGCCATCTTGGTGCAATGCTTTTAGGTCTCGCCTAGCGACGCAGCGCATGCGCTGCTCACTACACTAAACACCACTGCACTGCCCTAAACCCTAAAACACTACCCCAGCACGACCCCCTACACTGCACAAACACCACTGCACTGCCCTAAACCCTAAATCACTACTCCAGCACGACCCCCTACACTGCCCAAACACTACTGCACTGCCCTAAACCCTGAAACACCAGCCCCAGCACGACCCCCTACACTGCCGAACACCACTGCACTGCCCTAAACCCTGAAACACCACCCCAGCACGACCCCCTACACTGCCCGAACACCACTGCACTGCCCTAAACCCTGAAACACTACCCCCAGCAAGAACCCCTACACTGCCCGAACACCACTGCACTGCCCTAAACCCTGAAACATCACCCCCAGCAAGACCCCCTACACTGCCTGAACACCACTGCCCTAAACCATGAAACACCACCCCCAGCAAGAACCCCTACACTGCCCGAACACCACTGCACTGCCGTAAACCCTGGAACACCACCCCCAGCACGACCCCCTACACTGCCCGAACACCACTGCTCTGCCCAAAACCCTAAAACACTAGCCCCAGCACGACCCCCTACACTGCCCGAACACCACTGCTCTGCCCAAAACCCTAAAACACTAGCCCCAGCACGACCCCCTACACTGCCCGAACACCACTGCACTGCCCTAAACCCTAAAACACTACCCCAGCACGACCCCCTACACTGCCCAAACACCACTGCACTGCCCTAAACCCTGAAACACCAGCCCCAGCACGACCCCCTACACTGCCCGAACAACACTGCACTGCCCTAAACCCTGAAACACCAGACCCAGCACGACCCCCTACACTGTCCGAACACCACTGCACTGCCCTAAACCCTGAAACACCAGCCCCAGCATGACCCCCTACACTGCCCGACCACTGCACTGCCCTAAACCCTGAAACACCAGCCCAGCACAACCCCCTACTCTGCCCGAACACCACTGCACTGCCCTAAACCCTGAAACACCAGCCCCAGCACGACCCCCTACACTGCCCGAACACCACTGCACTGCCCTAAACCCTGAAACACCAGCCCCAGCACGACCCCCTACACTGCCCGAACACCACTGCACTGCCCTAAACCCTGAAACACCACCCCCTGCATGACCCCCTACACTGCCCGAACACCACTGCACTGCACTAAACCCTGAAACACTACCCCTAGCAAGACCACCTACACTACCCGAACACCACTGCACTGCACTAAACCCTGAAACATCACCCCCAGCAAGACCCCCTACACTGCCAGAACACCACTGCCCTAAACCCTGAAACACCACCCCCAGCAAGACCCCCTACACTCCCCGAACACCACTGCACTGCCCTAAACCCTGAAACACCACCCCCAGCATGACCCCCTACACTGCCCGAACACCACTGCTCTGCCCAAAACCCTAAAACACTAGCCCCAGCACGACCCCCTACACTGCCCGAAAACCACTGCACTGCCCTAAACCCTGAAACACTAGCCCCAGCACGACCCCCTACACTGCCCGAACACCACTGCACTGCCCTAAACCCTGAAACACCAGCCCCAGCACGACCCCCTACACTTCCCGAACACCACTGCACTGCCCCAATCCCTGAAACACCAGCCCCAGCACGACCCCCTACACTGCCCGAACACACCACTGCCCTAAACCCTGAAACACCACCCCAGCACGACCCCCTACACTTCCCGAACACCACTGCACTGCCCTAAACCCTGAAACACCAGCCCCAGCACGACCCCCTACACTGCCCGAACACCACTGCCCTGCCCTAAACCCTGAAACACCAGCCCCAGCACGACCCCATACACTGCCCAAACACCACTGCACTGCCCTAAACCTTGAAACACCAGCCCCAGCACGACCCCCTACACTACCCGAACACCACTGCACTGCCCTAAACCCTGAAACACCACCCCCTGCATGACCCCCACACTGCCCGAACACCACTGCACTGCCCTAAACCCTGAAACACCACCCCCCTGCACGACCCCCTACACTGCCCGAACACCACTGCACTGCCCTAAACCCTGAAACACCAGCCCCAGCAAGACCCCATACACTGCCCGAACACCACTGCACTGCCCTAAACCCTGAAACACCAGCCCCAGCAAGACCCCCTACACTGCCCGAACACCACTGCACTGCCCTAAACCCTGAAACACCAGCCCCAGCACCACCCCCTACACTGCCCGAACACCACTGCACTGCACTAAACCCTGAAACACCACCCCCTGCACGACCCCCTACACTGCCCGAACACCACTGCCCTAAACCCTGAAACACCACCCCCAGCAAGACCCCCTACACTGCCCGAACACCACTGCACTGCCCTAAACCCTGAAACACCACCCCCAGCACGACCCCCTACACTGCCCGAACACCACTGCTCTGCTCAAAACCCTGAAACACCAGCCCCAGCACGACCCCCTACACTGCCCGAACACCACTGCACTGCCCTAAACCCTGAAACACCAGCCCCAGCACGACCCCCTACACTGCCCGAACACCACTGCACTGCCCTAAACCCTGAAACACCAGCCTCAGCAAGACCCCCTACACTGCCCGAACACCACTGCACTGCCCTAAACCCTGAAACACCACCCCCAGCAAGACCCCCTACACTGCCCGAACACCACTGCACTGCCCTAAACCCTGAAAAACCACCCCCTGCACGACCCCATACACTGCCCAAACACTACTGCACTGCCCTAAACCCTGAAACACCACCCCCAGCATGACCCCCTACACTGCCCGAACACCACTGCCCTAAACCCTAAACACCACCCCCAGCACGACCCCCTAATCTGCCCGAACACCACTGCTCTGCCCTTAACCCTAAAACACTACCCCCAGCACGACCCCCTACACTGCCCGAACACCACTGCTCTGCCCTAAACCCTGAAACACCACCCCCAGCACGTCCCCCTACACTGCCCGAACACCACAGCACTGCCCAAAACCCTGAAACACTAGCCCCAGCACGACCCCCTACACTGCCCGAACACCACTGCACTGCCCTAAACCCTGAAACACCAGCCCCAGCACGACCCCCTACACTGCCCGAACACCACTGCACTGCCCTAAACCCTGAAACACCAGCCCCAGCACGACCCCCTACACTGCCCGAACATCCCTGCACTGCCCTAAACCCTGAAACACCAGACCCAGCACGACCCCCTACACTGCCCGAACACCACTGCACTGCCCTAAACCCTGAAACACCAGCCCCAGCACGACCCCCTACACTGCCCGAACACCACTGCACTGCCCTAAACCCTGATACACCAGCCCCAGCAAGACCCCCTACACTGCCCGAACACCACTGCACTGCCCTAAACCCTGAAACACCAGCCCCAGCAAGACCCCCTACACTGCCCGAACACCACTGCACTGCCCTAAACCCTGAAACACCACCCCCAGCAAGACCCCCTACACTGCCCGAACACCACTGCACTGCCCTAAACCCTGAAACACCACCCCCTGCACGACCCCCTACACTGCCCGAACACCACTGCTATGCCCTAAACCCTGAAACACCACCCCCAGCACGACCCCCTACACTGCCCGAACACCTGCACTGCCCTAAACCCTAAACACCACCCCCAGCACGACCCCCTACTCTGCCCCAACACCACTGCTCTGCCCTAAACCCTGAAACACTACCCCCAGCACATCCCCCTACACTGCCCCAACACCACTGCACTGCCCAAAACCCTGAAACACTAGCCCCAGCTCGACCCCCTACACTTCCCGAACACCACTGCACTGCCCTAAACCCTGAAACACCAGCCCCAGCATGACCCCCTACACTGCCCGAACACCACTGCACTGCCCTAAACCCTGAAACACCAGCCCCAGCATGAACCCCTACACTGCCCGAACACCACTGCACTGCCCTAAACCCTGAAACACCACCCCCAGCAAGACCCCCTACACTGCCCGGTACACCACTGCCCTAAACCCTGAAACACCACCCCCTGCACGACCCCCTACAATGCCTGAACACCACTGCACTGCCCTAAACCCTGAAACACCACCCCCTGCACGACCCCCTACACTGCCTGAACACCACTGCACTGCCCTAAACCCTGAAACACCACCCCCTGCACGACCCCCTACACTGCCCAAACACCACTACACTGCCCTAAACCCTGAAACACCACCCCCAGCACGACCCCCTACACTGCCCGAACACCACTGCACTGCCCTAAACCCTAAACACCACCCCCAGCACGAACCACTACACTGCCCGAACACCACTGCTCTGCCTTAAACCCTAAAACACTACCCCAGCACGAACCACTACACTGCCCGAACACCACTGCACTGCCCAAAACCCTGAAACACTAGCCCCAGCACGACCCCCTACACTGCCCGAACACCACTGCACTGCCCTAAACCCCGAATGACCAGCCCCAGCACGACCCCCTACACTGCCCGAACACCACTGCACTGCCCTAAACCCTGAAACACCAGCCCCAGCACGACCCCCTACACTGCCCGAACACCACTGCACTGCCCTAAACACTGAAACACCACCCCCTGCACAACCCCCTACACTGCCCGAACACCACTGCACTGCCCTAAACCCTGAAACACCACCCCTTGCATGACCCCCTACACTGCCCGAACACCACTGCACTGCCCTAAACCCTGAAACACCACAGCCCTGCATGACCCCCTACACTGCCCGAACACCACTGCACTGCCCTAAACCCTGAAACACCACCTCCAGCATGACCCCCTACACTGCCCGAACACCACTGCACTGCCCTAAAACCCTAAAACACCCCCAGCACGACCCCCTACACTGCCCGAACACCACTGGACTGCGCTAAACCCTAAAACACCACCCCCAGCACGACCCCCTACACTGCCCGAACACCACTGCACTACCCTAAACCCTAAAACACTACCCCCAGCACGACCCCTACACTGCCCGAACACCACTGCACTACCCTAAACCCTAAAACTCTCCTCCCAGCACGACCCCCTACACTACCCGAACACCACTGCACTGCCCTAAACCCTAAAACACTCCCCCCAGCACGACCCCCTACACTACCCGAACACCACTGCACTGCCCTAAACCCTAAAACACTCCCCCCAGCACAACCCCCTACACTACCCAAACACAATTGCACTGCCCTAAACCCTAAAACACTACCCCGCACGACCCCCTACACTACCCAAACACCAATGCACTACCCTAAACCACTACCCCGCGCACGACCCCCTACACTACCCAGAGACCACTGCACTACCCTAAACCCTAAAACACTACCTCCCGTACGACCCCCTAGACTACCCAAAGACCACTGCACTACCCTAAACCCTAAAACACGACCCCTACACTACACAAACACCGCTGCACTACCCTAAACCCTAAAACACTACCCCCAGGACGACCCCCTACACTACACAAACACCACTGCACTACCCTAAACCCTAAAACACTACCCCCTACACTACACAAACACCACTGCACTACCCTAAACCCTAAAACACTACCCCCAGCACGACCCCCTACACTGCCCGAACACCACTGCACTGCCCTAAACCCTGAAACACCAGCCCCAGCACGACCCCCTACACTGCCCGAACACCACTGCACTGCCCTAAACCCTGAAACACCAGCCCCAGCACGACCCCCTACACTGCCCGAACAGCACTGCACTGCCCTAAACCCTGAAACACCAGCCCCAGCACGACCCCCTACACTGCCCGAACACCACTGCACTGCCCTAAACCCTGATACACCAGCCCCAGCAAGACCCCCTACACTGCCCGAACACCACTGCACTGCCCTAAACCCTGAAACACCAGCCTCAGCAAGACCCCCTACACTGCCCGAACACCACTGCACTGCCCTAAACCCTGAAACACCACCCCCAGCAAGACCCCTACACTGCACGAACACCACTGCACTGCCCTAAACCCTGAAACACCACCCCTGCACGACCCCATACACTGCCCGAACACTACTGCACTGCCCTAAACCCTGAAACACCACCCCCAGCACGACCCCCTACACTGCCCGAACACCACTGACTGCCTAAACCCTAAACACCACCCCCAGCACGACCCCCTAATCTGCCCGAACACCACTGCTCTGCCCTTAACCCTAAAACACTACCCCCAGCACCACCATCTACACTGCCCGAACACCACTGCTCTGCCCTAAACCCTGAAACACCACCCCCAGCACGTCCCCCTACACTGCCCGAACACCACTGCACTGCCCAAAACCCTGAAACACTAGCCCCAGCACGACCCCCTACACTGCCCGAACACCACTGCACTGCCCTAAACCCTGAAACACTAGCCCCAGCACGACCCCCTACACTGCCCGAACACCACTGCACTGCCCTAAACCCTGAAACACCACCCCCAGCACGACCCCCTACACTGCCCGAACATCCCTGCACTGCCCTAAACCCTGAAACACCAGACCCAGCACGACCCCCTACACTGCCCGAACACCACTGCACTGCCCTAAACCCTGAAACACCAGCCCCAGCACGACCCCCTACACTGCCCGAACACCACTGCACTGCCCTAAACCCTGATACACCAGCCCCAGCACGACCCCCTATACTGCCCGAACACCACTGCACTGCCCTAAACCCTGATACACCAGCCCCAGCAAGACCCCCTACACTGCCCGAACACCACTGCACTGCCCTAAACCCAGAAACACCAGCCCCAGCAAGACCCCTACACTGCCCGAACACCACTGCACTGCCCTAAACCCTGAAACACCACCCCCAGCAAGACCCCCTACACTGCCCGAACACCACTGCACTGCCCTAAACCCTGAAACACCACCCCCTGCATGACCTCCTACACTGCCCGAACACCACTGCACTGCCCTAAACCCTGAAACACCACCCCAGCACGACCCCTACACTGCCCGAACACCACTGCCCTAAACACCACCCCCAGAACGACCCCTACTCTGCCCGAACACCACTGCTCTGCCCTAAACCCTGAAACACTACCCCCAGCACATCCCCCTACACTGCCCCAACACCACTGCACTGCCCAAAACCCTGAAACACTAGCCCCAGCTCGACCCCCTACACTTCCCGAACACCACTGCACTGCCCTAAACCCTGAAACACCAGCCCCAGCATGACCCCCTACACTGCCCGAACACCACTGCACTGCCATAAACCCTGAAACACCAGCCCAGCACGACCCCCTACACTGCCCGAACACCACTGCACTGCCCTAAACCCTGAAACACCACCCCCAGCAAGACCCCCTACACTGCCCGTACACCACTGCCCTAAACCCTGAAACACCACCCCCTGCACGACCCCCTACAATGCCTGAACACCACTGCACTGCCCTAAACCCTGAAACACCACCCCCTGCACGACCCCCTACACTGCCTGAACACCACTGCACTGCCCTAAACCCTGAAACACCACCTCCTGCACGACCCCCTACACTGCCCGAACACCACTACACTGCCCTAAACCCTGAAACACCACCCCCAGCACGACCCCCTACACTGCCCGAACACCACTGCACTGCCCTAAACCCTAAACACCACCCCCAGCACGAACCACTACACTGCCCGAACACCACTGCTCTGCCTTAAACCCTAAAACACTACCCCAGCACGAACCACTACACTGCCCGAACACCACTGCACTGCCCAAAACCCTGACACACTAGCCCCAGCACGACCCCCTACACTGCCCGAACACCACTGCACTGCCCTAAACCCCGAATGACCAGCCCCAGCACGACCCCCTACACTGCCCGAACACCACTGCACTGCCCTAAACCCTGAAACACCAGCACCACCTCCTACCTTGCCCGAACACCACTGCACTGCCCTAAACCCTGAAACACCAGCCCCAGCACGACCCCCTACACTGCCCGAACACCACTGCACTGCCCTAAACCCTGAAACACCACCCCTGCACAACCCCCTACACTGCCCGAACACCACTGCACTGCCCTAAACCCTGAAACACCAGCCCCAGCATGACCCCCTACACTGCCCAAACACCACTGCACTGCCCTAAACCCTAAAACACCAGCCCCAGCACGACCACCTACACTGCCCGAACACCACTGCACTGCCCTAAACCCTGAAACACCACCCCCAGCAAGACCCCCTACACTGCCCGGTACACCACTGCCCTAAACCCTGAAACACCACCCCTGCACGACCCCCTACAATGCCTGAACACCACTGCACTGCCCTAAACCCTGAAACACCACCCCCTGCACGACCCTCTACACTGCCTGAACACCACTGCACTGCCCTAAACCCTGAAACACCACCCCTGCACGACCCCTACACTGCCCGAACACCACTACACTGCCCTAAACCCTGAAACACCACCCCCAGCACGACCCCCTACACTGCCCGAACACCACTGCACTGCCCTAAACCCTAAACACCACCCCCAGCACGAACCACTACACTGCCCGAACACCACTGCTCTGCCTTAAACCCTAAAACACTACCCCAGCACGAACCACTACACTGCCCGAACACCACTGCACTGCCCAAAACCCTGAAACACTAGCCCCAGCACGACCCCCTACACTGCCCGAACACCACTGCACTGCCCTAAACCCCGAATGACCAGCCCCAGCACGACCCCCTACACTGCCCGAACACCACTGCACTGCCATAAACCCTGAAACACCAGCACCACCTCCTACCTTGCCCGAACACCACTGCACTGCCCTAAACCCTGAAACACCAGCCCCAGCATGACCCCCTACACTGCCCAAACACCACTGCACTGCCCTAAACCCTGAAACACCACCCCCTGCACAACCCCCTACACTGCCCAAACACCACTGCACTGCCCTAAACCCTGAAACACCACAGCCCTGCATGACCCCGTACACTGCCCGAAAACCACTGCACTGCCCTAAACCCTGAAACACCACCTCCAGCATGACCCCCTACACTGCCCGAACACCACTGCACTGCCCTAAACCCTAAAACACCCCCAGCACGACCCCCTACACTGCCCGAACACCACTGGACTGCGCTAAACCCTAAAACACCACCCCCAGCACGACCCCCTACACTGCCCGAACACCACTGCACTACCCTAAACCCTAAAACACTACCCCCAGCACGACCCCCTACACTACCCGAACACCACTGCACTACCCTAAACCCTAAAACTCTCCTCCCAGCACGACCCCCTACACTACCCGAACACCACTGCACTGCCCTAAACCCTAAAACACTCCCCCCAGCACGACCCCTACACTACCCGAACACCACTGCACTGCCCTAAACCCTAAAACACTCCCCCCAGCACAACCCCCTACACTACCCAAACACAATTGCACTGCCCTAAACCCTAAAACACTACCCCGCGCACGACCCCCTACACTACCCAGAGACCACTGCACTACCCTAAACCCTAAAACACTACCTCCCGTACGACCCCCTAGACTACCCAAAGACCACTGCACTACCCTAAACCCTAAAACACGACCCCCTACACTACACAAACACCGCTGCACTACCCTAAAACACTACCCCCAAGACGACCCCCTACACTACACAAACACCACTGCACTACCCTAAACCCTAAAACACTACCCCCTACACTACACAAACACCACTGCACTACCCTAAACCCTAAAACACTACCCCCAGCACGACCCCTACACTGCCCGAACACCACTGCACTGCCCTAAACCCTGATACACCAGCCCCAGCAAGACCCCCTACACTGCCCGAACACCACTGCACTGCCCTAAACCCTGAAACACCAGCCTCAGCAAGACCCCCTACACTGCCCGAACACCACTGCACTGCCCTAAACCCTGAAACACCACCCCCAGCAAGACCCCCTACACTGCCCGAACACCACTGCACTGCCCTAAACCCTGAAACACCACCCCCTGCACGACCCCATACACTGCCCGAACACTACTGCACTGCCCTAAACCCTGAAACACCACCCCCAGCACGACCCCCTACACTGCCCGAACACCACTGCCCTAAACCCTAAACACCACCCCCAGCACGACCCCTAATCTGCCCGAACACCACTGCTCTGCCCTTAACCCTAAAACACTACCCCCAGCACGACCCCCTACACTGCCCGAACACCACTGCTCTGCCCTAAACCCTGAAACACCACCCCCAGCACGTCCCCCTACACTGCCCGAACACCACTGCACTGCCCAAAACCCTGAAACACTAGCCCCAGCACGACCCCCTACACTGCCCGAACACCACTGCACTGCCCTAAACCCTGAAACACCAGCCCCAGCACGACCCCCTACACTGCCCGAACACCACTGCACTGCCCTAAACCCTGAAACACCAGCCCCAGCACGACCCCCTACACTGCCCGAATATCCACTGCACTGCCCTAAACCCTGAAACACCAGACCAAGCACGACCCCCTACACTGCCCGAACACCACTGCACTGCCCTAAACCCTGAAACACCAGCCCCAGAACGACCCCCTACACTGCACGAACACCACTGCACTGCCCTAAACCCTGATACACCAGCCCCAGCATGACCCCCTACACTGCCCGAACACCACTGCACTGCCCTAAACCCTGATACACCAGCCCCAGCAAGACCCCTACACTGCCCGAACACCACTGCACTGCCCTAAACCCAGAAACACCAGCCCCAGCAAGACCCCCTACACTGCCCGAACACCACTGCACTGCCCTAAACCCTGAAACACCACCCCCAGCAAGACCCCCTACACTGCCCGAACACCACTGCACTGCCCTAAACCCTGAAACACCACCCCTGCATGACCCCCTACACTGCCCGAACACCACTGCACTGCCCTAAACCCTGAAACACCACCCCCAGCACGACCCCTTACACTGCCCGAACACCACTGCCCTAAACACCACCCCCAGCACGACCCCCTGCTCTGCCCGAACACCACTGCACTGCCTTAAACCCTGAAACACCAGCCCCAGCACGACCCCCTACACTGCCCGAACACCACTGCACTGCCCTAAACCCTGAAACACCACCCCCAGCAAGACCCCCTACACTGCCCGTACACCACTGCCCTAAACCCTGAAACACCACCCCCTGCACGACCCCCTACAATGCCTGAACACCACTGCACTGCCCTAAACCCTGAAACACCACCCCCTGCACGACCCTCTACACTGCCTGAACACCACTGCACTGCCCTAAACCCTGAAACACCACCCCCTGCACGACCCCCTACACTGCCCGAACACCACTACACTGCCCTAAACCCTGAAACACCACCCCCAGCACGACCCCCTACACTGCCCGAACACCACTGCACTGCCCTAAACCCTAAACACCACCCCCAGCACGAACCACTACACTGCCCGAACACCACTGGACTGCGCTAAACCCTAAAACACCACCCCCAGCACGACCCCCTACACTGCCCGAACACCACTGCACTACCCTAAACCCTAAAACACTACCCCCAGCACGACCCCCTACACTACCCGAACACCACTGCACTACCCTAAACCCTAAAACTCTCCTCCTAGCACGACCCCCTACACTACCCGAACACCACTGCACTGCCCTAAACCCTAAAACACTCCCCCCAGCACGACCCCTACACTACCCGAACACCACTGCACTGCCCTAAACCCTAAAACACTCCCCCCAGCACAACCCCCTACACTACCCAAACACAATTGCACTGCCCTAAACCCTAAAACACTACCCCGCACGACCCCCTACACTACCGGAACACCAATGCACTACCCTAAACCACTACCCCGCGCACGACCCCCTACACTACCCAGAGACCACTGCGCTACCCTAAACCCTAAAACACTACCTCCCGTACGACCCCTAGACTACCCAAAGACCACTGCACTACCCTAAACCCTAAAACACGACCCCCTACACTACACAAACACCGCTGCACTACCCTAAAACACTACCCCCAAGACGACCCCCTACACTACACAAACACCACTGCACTACCCTAAACCCTAA
Source organism: Calotriton arnoldi (assembly GCA_963921515.1). Taxonomy (NCBI): domain Eukaryota; kingdom Metazoa; phylum Chordata; class Amphibia; order Caudata; family Salamandridae; genus Calotriton; species Calotriton arnoldi. The sequence goes on from CAWUFW010010148.1 coordinate 719,592, forward strand.
AACACTACCCCCTACACTACACAAACACCACTGCACTACCCTAAACCCTAAAACACTACCCCCAGCACGACCCCCTACACTGCCCGAACACCACTGCACTGCCCTAAACCCTGATACACCAGCCCCAGCAAGACCCCCTACACTGCCCGAACACCACTGCACTGCCCTAAACCCTGAAACACCAGCCTCAGCAAGACCCCCTACACTGCCCGAACACCACTGCACTGCCCTAAACCCTGAAACACCACCCCCAGCAAGACCCCCTACACTGCCCGAACACCACTGCCCTAAACCCTAAACACCACCCCCAGCACGACCCCCTAATCTGCCCGAACACCACTGCTCTGCCCTTAACCCTAAAACACTACCCCCAGCACGACCCCCTACACTGCCCGAACACCACTGCTCT